>LR738713.1:284549552-284632493 GCA_902687465.1 Secale cereale
CCCCCCCCTCTAGTCAACCTTATCGATCCTTTCACATGAGATCCATTTGTCATCAAAGCCTCTAGCTTTCAGAATATCCAAAATTGTGTTATGCTCAATCAGATCAAATGCCTTTTCAAATTCTAGTTTGGGAACTACAATGGGAAGTTTAGATAGTTGGCATTGGTGCAGATATTCATATGCCCAGGCAGTGCAATCTTGGATGGTTCTGCTTTTGACAAATCCATACTGGTTCACATGAACTAATTTGAGTATGATTTTCTGCAATCTATTTGCCAAAAGCTTGGTGATGTTTTTAATGGAACAACTCAGGAGAGAAATATGTCGGAAATCATTAGCAGTTGATGGTGTGTCTTTCTTTGGTATAAAGTGTGATGAATGAGGCATTGATGATTTGAAGGTTGACCTGTCCATAATAGAAATCATGAATTAAGCTGTAGAAATCCCCTAAAATGATGCTCAAACAAGCTTTGATAAAAGCCCCATTAAAACCACCAAGACCTGGAGCTTTGTCAGAAGGTAGTTTCATAACAACATCATCAATTTCCTCCTTGGTGAATGGTGTTTCTAGATCTGCTAAATTGTCCCACTTACTTATGATTGACTGAAGGTTGAGAGGATTGCGGGTTTGGAAAGTAGTCCCCAACCTATCTTTGAAAGATTTCCAAAGGATAGCAGCTTTTGCATGATGCTTAGAGACCTCATTTCTAGCTTCATCCAAAATATTTGTAATGTAATTGCCTCTGTGCTTGATTTTAGCTTTTGCCTTAATGAAATTTGAACTTTCATCCCCAAACTTGACCCATCTGATGGTGGATCTCTACTTCCAGTAATTTTTTGGAAGGATAGTATTTTCAACAAGTGCTCTTTCAACATATCTCTACCATTCATTTCCAAATCAGAGCGTGGTCTCATTTCCTCAATTGTGTCCCAAAGCAAAAGTACCTCATTAGTGGATTTTATGATACCAGAGAGATTAGATAGGTTTTTTGCCCATATCTTTAGCCCTTTCCTTAGTCTCTTGAATTTTGCAGTGATGTTTTTTGCACTATCAGTTTCCTAAGTAGGATGGCTCGGCCACTACTTCATGAAAGCTAGGAATCACCAACCAAAAACTTTCAAAACTGAAGATAGGTGACCTGGGGATGTGAGTACCAATAGAAATGCAGCATGGAGTGTGATCAGATACTGGTTTGGAGAGAGGTAGAGCAATTGTACTAGGATAATTGGTGGTCCAACTTTCTGATGTGAAGATCCAATCAATTTTTTCTAGCAGAGGTGCCTCTTGCATGTTACTCCAAGTGTATTGTCTGCCTTTGAGTGGGATTTCAACTAGAGCCAATTCACTTATAGCTTCATTGAATTTCATCAGGTTATTGAATCTCCTGTGCTAATATTCTTGTTGTTGGGGTATCTAATATAATTAAAATCTCCAGGCACTAGCCGGTCAGTGTCATCTGGCATTTGAATATCTTGAAACCATTGAAGAAATATATTTTTGTCCACGGCATCACAAGGTCCATAGATGTTAGTTAGGACCCAAGAATCCCCTGAATGGGTTGGGGTGAATCAGATTGATATTGAATATCTTTTTTAGAAAAGGCATTCACCATGAAACATATTCTCATTCCATATAACTAGTAATCCCCTAGATGCTCCCTCCGAAGGAGAGTAATTAAACTTGTTAAATCTCCTTGGGCAAAATTTCTTTATGTAATTACTATCAAACTCTTCTCGTTTAGTTTCTTGTAAGGAGATTATCAAGCATCCAGACTCCTCAAATTTATTACCCAAGGCAGGCCATTTATTACTAGAATTAATACCTCTGATATTCCAATTGAGCACTTTCCAAGCACTATTAACAGATGGACCATTCATTGGCAGCAAATAGGATTAAGACAACTATGTCTGAAGGAAATTGCAGTAGGAAGGTCTTGACCATTATAGCATAGTGCATCATAGAAATCCAAATACAAAATCACCATTACAAAGTTTTGAAAGCACATGTGTTCACAAGCCAGAAACGATAAATAACTAGCATTCTGCTTCTTATGTAGTTCCTCCACTTCTCCTTCTTAATTTCCAAGTTCTTGTCCATCCTTTGCTCATGTTGGCTTAGGAGGCTTCCCTTCCTTCTTTGTCCTCTTCTTTTGCAGGATTTCTTCTGCATCATCCTTTGCATCCATCTTGCAATAAGATACATTGAGATTCTTAACAATCTTACTGTTAATGGAAGGAGGTTTAGCATGACAAACCATGTAGTTTCTATCACAGCATTTTTTCTCTTAAAACCATTATTTGCACAAAGCAATCTCGTACTTATCCTTACGTCAGATTCAACAATGGGGGTTCTGTTCTTTCTCTTTCCCTGGATGTGTAATGCACTAGCAGAAGAGGCAGCTTGCACATGGTTCTCAATGTTTTTCTTCTCCTGAGGAGTAGAGAAGGGGGGGCACAGTCAGCATCTCCTCATGGCAAGAAAGAGAACAAGAAACAGGGCAGGAATCAGGGACATGGAAGACAATGCATGCTCTGTTAACAGATCCTTCAATAATGTTGTTCCACATAGCATATTTTAAGAAACTTTTGGCCCACTCAAATTTATCAGGGGATAAAAGGACTGAGGAAATAAACATTGCCCATTCCTTTGGGACTTTGAAAATAGAAGACCCCTCAGATGGACCAACAAAGAATTTCTTCCCGGCCATCAATTCTCCTTCATTAGAAGAATCTGCATCTATATAGCAATTTTCAGAAACATCTCTAGGAGGATAAATGTCTTGATTTGCAACCAGAAACTTGCCTTTAATATTAAACCCTGGAGGTGTAGAACTCTCCGAAGAGCTTGAAGCATCATTTGAGGGGGCCATTAAAATAACATCATATGTGGATTGAAGAGGAAGAGAGGTGACTTCCATGTCTAGATTGTCAATCTCAATTTCTTCATCAACAGAGGTGCTATATTCTGGATCATGCATAATGTTAAGTTGTAGCTCAGAAGGGTCAGCAAGTTGAATCACAGGATCCTAGAAAAAAATCCTCAGGTGCTATTTCCTCTTGCAAAGCTTCGAGAGGATCTTTATCAGTTTCATCAGATGCAAATTTCTCCAAGATAGTGTGATCAATAACCAGGTCATTATTTGAAAGCTCTTGGTTGACAATAAGTTCAGGTTGGGCCTGATTAAGGTCAAATCTGACAAGCTCATAAGAAGGTGGAGCAGGTAAATGATCAGCAAGTGGGACCAGAGGAACAAAGCCCAAATCAATTTGTTGTGGGCCTTCATGTGCATTGGCCTGAAGAGGTACTACATGCTCTGCAAAGGTAATGTGCTAGTGGGCTAGAAGAGGGCCCATGACCAAATTAAGATCAAGGAGCCCAAGAGGGATCTGCTGGGCCTATGGAGCAATATTCAAATTAAAGTTTCCCTCCAAAGGGATGTCTGGTGCTTCAATCAGGTCAGCAAATGGATCAACATCATTTTATCCCAAAGACAGAGTAAGCTCATTATTAGAGTCCATATCTGGGAGCAATGGGGGGTCATCAAGAGGTTGCATGGGATCTGCAAGCTCCATAAATTATCCCTATTCTAGTTACTGATCATGATCATTTGGCATAGCCCAATGCCCCATCCAGGGAGCTCTTCTTCATCAAATTTGTCATCTGCCATGTGCTCATCATCATTAACTTGAGCCTGAAAGTTAGCTTGAAACTCATCATCTTGAGCTTGATGCTCAGGGATAGCTCCTAAGAAGTGGTTCAACTGGTTAGGGTGAAAATTTGGATTATGTGGAGGAGGGTGAGCATTCACATCTACTGGGATTGGGTCTTCCTCAGGTGGTCCAGCTGCCAACATCTCTTGCTGCAAAATGACCATAGGAACTGTCCAGGATTCAGAATTGTAATCACCTTTTTCCCACACCACAATGCTACACTACAAGAAAAACACTCAATTGTGACCCTCGATTTTGGTCAAAGAATCGTCGTTGTTGTTCATTTATGACCTTTTTATGACCAAATTTGGATGGTCAACAGTTGGCCGTCAAGAACAAACAAACGTGACCTTTTGAATGTTTTGGTCAAAGATTCAGTGACCATAAAAAATTCGTTATGAAATCTATGACTAATTATTTTCGTCATTACACGTCTACTTGAACCATGTAGGATCTGACATGCTTTAGCCACGTGGCTAAGGTGATGATGTGGCAGCCTTCATGACATTACCACAGACTGACAGTTAAGGTCACAATTTTCACCAGCCCAGTCCAACAAGGTATCTAAATGAGCTAAGCCCAGCAATATAGCCCATCAATTTTAGCCCATTTCATTTTTGGGCCCCATCCACAGACCGATCATTTAGCCCATTAATTTTTTTTTACCTTGGCCGAGTCATTATTTTGCACAGCTTGGTACACTAGAGATCAAAGATAATTCCAGCCAAAAACTAATATTATCAATAAATACTTATATACCACCTTCAAAAAAAGTAAATGCTTATATTCATTTCAGCAGGCATCATAGAGACTACATCACGTACATAAATCACATTCATAGTTCAGCGTTCAACTCCTCTAAAAATCTAAAAAGTGATGGTACTATGCTTATAATGATTTTACACAAAGCCAGAGCCACTATGCTTCATGACAACACGTATACATAACAACAAATCAGAAACCATAGCTTCACCCATCCATTGTCTTCCACTTCTTTTGGGTAGCCAGTTCTTCTGGATTGTAAAACATCCTGGCATTAAGAAAGATCACACATGAGAACATACAGACCACACATAGCAATTGATTGAAACAGCATCAATGAATATGGATGTGGGTCAAGTTTGTTGTAAGACCCATATACTGTAATAAGGAAACAACTACAATTATGATAAGCCAACCAAAGTGTCATGACAATACAACACAGAGGTATTTTTTCACAAGACAGTACAGTGCAGATGCATTTTTTCACAAGACAACCACCCACTATAGGACAAAGGTTGGACAAAATGTTCTCATTGTAGTAGCTTAACACCGACTATCATAACAGTACATTAGAGAGGTTAACAAGCAAGTATTATTTCTAGATAGAGAATACAAATGCCACCCTGAGATAAAATTCCAGTGTGCAGCTACACTTTTCTCGGTGCACATCAAGTATTGACCAAGTTATTAAAGTAAATGAGTTTTCAGTATAGATTCAACTTTAGGTAACTCATTAGCAGTTGATGAATTGGAGAAAGGAAACTCATTGGCATGATGCATCAGAGGCGAGGGAAGGCGTTATGGGCTTCGGGAAAATAAGGACGAAACACCCTCCATGTTCCATATTGTTTCGCCCAAACATGGCAACAGTCAATATGCATGTTCCATCTGCACAAAATGATATTTCAGGATTAGCAAGTTGAAACATCAAAAGGTAGGTCAAACTCTTGCCGACAAAAATGTATGTTATGGTGTTTCCTAGTTTCCAAAAGAACAACCACATACTTAATAGAATGTTATAATTAACAACCCTTCAAAATGTAAATCATAAATCATACAATGATATACAAATTCAAACTTAAAATCTTAATGTCACAATATTATGCACTCAGTAGAAGCCAACATCATATCAAAGCAAAAAACATAAGTGCGGTTGCAATTTTCCGACTATCAAGAGGAGTAACTCATCAAACTAATAAAATCTTAAGAGAATAGCAATGTGGGATATGTTCTAGTTTACATGCCTATTATCAAATAATGAAATCTCATTTGTTGTGGTTACATACTGTTCAAAAGGTTATGATTCAAATACTGATGCAATAAATAAATAAATATCACTATACTTTGTAAGAATATGCTCAGAATAAATGAAGCCATGTGCAGTTTGTTTAACCAATGTTGCGTTCTGGAAAAAATATACATGTGCTACTATTTGTGCTCCTCCCTAACAGAGTGAACGTACACACGGCTAACCTTTCATAATTATAAAGAGACATATTGAATGGAACATATAAAATCTATCTAACAACCATTGCGGGCGACAAGCGAAGGAAAATGCATGCAGTCAATCATGCATACAAAATGGTAGCGAACAAACATGAACCTTTTAACCAGAATGGGGAAATTAACCATGAAGAGATCCAAAGTAACAAACAAAGTACTCCTTACATTCCTAAATATAAGACAATTATTATCAAAAGCAGGAAAACTGATTGAGAGAGTACAAAGCGACAAATTTCAGCTGCATAGGATAATAATATAATGAACAATTGCAGGATACTATTAGAACCATATCCACCTTGTAGAATTTCATAATTCATACTGTGCAACAATGATAGATTACTGATCTTGTCTAGTTTGTTGTGAATTCTCTATTCATGCATTTTCCTAGAGGAGAAGGGGAGAGAGCAGTACCTGTTGATGGTGGTAAGCAGAGCTACCAGGTCGGGATCGAGATGCCGGTAAACAGCGCCCAGAATAGAGAGAGCTCAGCAGCTGTTTCATAAGTTCGCAAATTTTCAGTGAGCCAAGTAATATGTATGTCCGTCCATAGGAAAGACAAAAGGGTAATACATGTGCTTAAATGTATTAGTACATGTTATAGTAACATTGAATGAAGCATACAACTGTTCTAGATATACAATAAAATATACACCCTTAAGAAATGTTAACATTTGTGCATCGCTTAACCAAATTACTCAGAACGCAGGATTTATGAACAATAAAATGGAGGAAAACCGACTGAAGTTCCCATAGAACACTCAACTAACCAAGTTTGTTCTCAATGGGAGTATCGACTTACTTTCTCTCTAATCGATCAGGATTTTGTTTTTACCATGCATGTTTATGTGTAACTAAGCAAAGCAAGACTTTGTCCATCTCGGGTAAGATGTACTCTCAAATGCATACTTGCATTACTCATGCATGTCTAGAATTTGTTTGTTTGTACAATAGCTGAAAATGGATAACACAGTTAAGCAAGTGGCATGAACAGCTATCTTACCAGGTTGAAAACAACATAGAAGTAGACTTGAGTTACTACCAAACCCACCATTGATAAATTCCCTCACACGCTGGCACATTCAGAGCAACAGATTTTAGTTACTACCGAACCCACCAATGATAAATTCTCTCGTCAACGCTGGCACCTAGTACAAAGCAGCAGATTTGGCACATTCAGACATCAATTTGAGCAGCCAAATCAACTTCATCAATCGATAGTGTTCAGGAAGCGGTCTGGTCACCTTGGCCGCGTACACGCGATTCATGGGGCCCTTTGTCTGGCGTCTTGTCGCCGCCGACGACGAGGGCGTTGGAAACGACCCAATCAAGCGACGCGGTTCGCCCAGCCCCCGCTGGTCCAGCGCCAAGCAAGGCGTCCGATGCTGCGGCAGCGACGACACCCGCCCTCCTTGTGACACGCGTGGTTGGTGCAACAGCGGTTCTTGGTACCCGTCGCCGTTGAGTTGGTGGTTCCCACCACTGGCCGTCCTAGTGGCCCGCCGCCGCAGCTGCGGGATGGTTAGGCCGGATCGTTGTGTGGATTGGCAAGATCCGGCCAGATCAAGGCTCGACGAGGCGGGAGGGGAGGGGAGGGGATCGTGGAAAGAGTAGATGAGAGAAGAGGGGAGGGGGGAGCGGCGCTGGAGGGGATTCAGGAGGAGTTAGGGTTTCTAACTTTTATATGACCTGGGCTGGTCTGGTTTGAGGCCTTTGGGCCGGGAAGGTTTCGCGCGCGTAATGCGTTTTCCGAACCAAAATAGGCCGAGACGTATGGCGCGACCTCAAAAAGTGGCGGAGCTATACCTTTATCATTATCATGTCTGTATAATGAGATATTTCTTTCATTCCAATGAATGCATCCATCTTAAGATTTAACTCTAATTATAAATAAGACCAACTTTATATGTGAGGTTTTCAATGGTATAACGGGCTGACTTATACTCCCTCCGTCCGCGAAGAAGTATACTTTTAGCTTGTGTTTTAAGTCAATGTTTTAAATTTTTATCCAATTTTATAAGGAAAAGTATGGCATATGGCACGAAATTAGTATCACTTGATCCCTTTTGAAATGTACTTTCATAATATACCAATTTGATGTCATATATGTTACTAGACTTTTTCTGTAGTGTTGGTCAAAAATTAAACTTTGACTTATGACATAAAGTAAAAGTACATGTATTCATAGACAAAGGGAGTATTATTGCATAATAGGCTGACTTATATTGCATAAGGTTTCTCTTTTTGAGTTTTTTTAAGCAAACCATGTTAAAACGCATGTTCACTAAACGAAAAATATCAACAATACGACGTGACTCCAAAAAACACTTTTTTATTTAGATTGAAATAATTTAGATAATCCTCGTAAATTTTGACAAAAGGGTGGAAGCAAAATTGAAACATCAAATGAATTTAAGTTGTTTAAATTAAAATGCAAATATAAAAGGGAAGCCCTTAGATTTTTGGACGGAAATTTACACTAGATGGTATGTAGGCAACCTTCTCAATTATTCTTCTTCTTTGTAATGCACCTGGCCGAGCCGTTGAGGCTCCTTTTATTTTCTCAGTATTCTATTTGTACTTATAGGTTAGATGGTCCCGCGTGTAAGGTGGGTCCATTGGCCATTTGGTCCCTTGTCTTACATGTAGGCCTTGCATGATAGCTAATCCCTCATGACGGAGGGGTATAGTAGTGGGTCTCTTATGTTTGTTGGTCCCACACGTCAAATTTGGGACCTGTTAAATTTTTTGGGTCACTCATTTGGGGTGTAGATATACCCCATTGATGATGCACATATAGGTTGATTTCACATGTATGCATGACACGTAGACAAAATTACTACACATATACAATGAAACAAGGGAAAATTGCTTATGTGTCTGCCTAGTCATCCTTATTCAAGCCTGTGACCATATTAATTTCGTCATGTTGGACCCAAAATAAGGCCATGGATAGTGATATATGTTTTATGACCAATTGGAGTGATGAGATTGCGACCTTTTTGACATAATGGTCACAATGGTAGGGAGTTTGGACCCCCTTGGACACCCCCATGACCATCTTCTAATTTTTTGTCATAGATCCATGACCAATCAACCACAGTCGTTATATTTTTGTCATAAACGGCCATATTTCTTGTAGTGCTAGCAGGCACATCTCGGATCTCTTCCACTCTGACTTTGATGATGATTGTTGCTTTAGTACTTTTGGCCCTGTCCCAAAGCAACATCTTGCCAAAACTTCTTACAGAATTAGCAATTTCATGGATCTCACGCTTGTCAAAGGGAAAACCAGCCAATAAGATCCAAATATCATTGTTTAGAGTTAAACTTCTCCAGTTCAGGCCTTGATTATGCTTTTGAAAGATAATGTGAACATGTCCAAATACATGTGGACTTCGATTGACCAAACTGTCTCTATCAAATGGGTTGTCCAGTTTGACATATGCTTGCCCAAAAGGGCAGGTAGATATATCTGCTAATCCTAGGTGCCTAACATCTCTAATGAACTCAGTTAAAATTTGGCGCACATTGGCAAAAGGTACATGCATATCCGACATGGGCACAATGGTGGCGGTCGCCCAGTATTCGTGAACCCTAGCAGAGATAGACGATATTACCCTCACCCAAGCCGGTCTTCCCATGACATTGATGGCTTATGATTAGGAGGAAGGAATGTGATAGAGGCAAAGGTGTCTCATCTTTTGATGAGATGATGGCAATACTTTTTGGAGGAGTGGACTTTGACGATCCGACTACGAACGTGCGAGGATGTCGCGCCTCAGCAATCACTAAACCAACTTTGAGAGTTTATTGACCATGCCGGAGCATGATCAACCTGATCATGAGGGTCTATTTCCTACAAGCAAACAAATAACAAGCAAGAAACTAAGATTGCAATCTGGATATTGCGAATTTAAGAGGAAAGCTTTATTGATGAAAGTGGGGTTATGTGATGTCTTTGTCTGGTCGTTGAACACAAACGAAGTACGCGAAGTTGCAGCTATGGCAAACTTTAATATAAACAAAACCCAAAGTCTAAACGACGCCCTAAGGGCTGTATATATGGAGGAAGAGGGTGGGAATTTTGTGGCCCTTGGTTGAGGGGTCCAAAACCAACCCTAACTCTTGTTTCCCCACACATACGGACTTTAAAAACATCCTATACTCAAGTATTTCGAAATTACATGGGTCTGGCCCAATAATAAGGTGATGCAGTACCTATAATAGCCTCTAGACAAAATTTATGAAGTGTCATCTTGTATATTTCGTCCAAGGCTTCATGCACTCATTATGGTGGCTTCAAAGTCTTGAAATCATCACTTGCAACTCTGTTCTTGTTCCCCTTGTGCATGCCATCATCTCCATGATTGATCTTGCTCCAATGTTCATTCTTCGTGTCTAAGCTAGGCCCTTCATTTTATTACAAGACAAATGTATCCAATTTAGGCATCATCATATTCTCAGGAACATTAGAATCATTACCAAGAAACGAAAGTACATGGTAATTTAAATGGCATGCGCGAGCTCTAGTAATTGGTTCAGTATGTATAGCAGCTGGGGATGTGGGTGTAACAATGGTATTGTTGTCCTCATCATCATCCCCTTCTTGAAGTGAAGTCGTCCTCGACGGAAGCTCATCTTCCTCACCTAAATAATGCTTCAAATCTGCAATGTTAAAAGTGGGACTAACCCCAAAATCTGCAAGCTGCTCAAGTTTATATGCATTATCATTTATTTTCTCTAACACCTTAAAAGGACCATCAACATGTGGCATTAGCTTTGATTTGCGCAAATGAGGAAACCTATCCTTACGCAAATGTAACCAAACAAGATCTCCATGTGCAAAGACAACATGGTTTCTACCTTTATCTCCAACAAGTTTATATTTAGCATTCATACGCTCAATGTTTTCCTTAGTTAACTCATGCATTTTTAAGATCAACTTGCCACATTGTTTATCATCAAAATTAACCTTCTCCGAAGATGGAAGAGGCAACAAATCAATAGGTGCACGAGGTAGGAAACCATATACAATTTTAAAAGGGCACATCTTGGTAGTAGAATGCAGCGAATGATTATAAGCAAATTCTATATGAGGCAAGCATTCTTCCCACATTTTCTTGTTATTCTTCAAAACAGCCCTAAGCATAGTAGACAAAGTTCTATTGACTACTTCGGTTTGTCCATCAGTTTGGGGTGACAAGTAGTACTAAAAAGAAGTTCAGTCCCCAACTTAGCCCATAAACATCTACAAAAGTGGCTCTGAAACAATAGTATTTGGCACACCATGCAAGCGAATAATTTCACGAAAAAATAAATAAGCAACATTAGCAGCATCATCGATTTTATGACATGGTATAGAGTGTGCCATTTTCAAGAAACTATCCACGACAACAAATATACTATCCGTCCCCTTGTTTGTTCGAGGTAAACCCAAAACAAAGTCCATAGATATATCCTCCCATGGAACACTAGGTACATGCAAAGGCATATATAAACCATGAGGATTGAGTCGTGACTTAGCTTTTTGACATGTAGTGCAGCAAGCAACAAAGTGCTCAACATCTCGTCTCATCTTTGGGCAAAAGAAATGTGTAGCAAGTACATCCTCTGTCTTCTTCATGCCAAAGTGTCCCATTAATCCTCCTCCATGCGCCTCCTGCAAGAACAAAAGACGAACGAAGCTAGCTGGAATGCATAGCTTGTTAGCACGAAACATAAATCCATCATTAACGACAAACTTATTTCATGTTCTCCCTTCTTTACAATTTTGCAATACATCTTTAAATTCAGCATCATGCACATATTGATCTTTGATGGTCTCCAAACCAAATATTTTAAAGTCAAGTTGTGAAAGCATAGTATAATGACGAGACAATACATCAGCAATAACATTTTCTTTACCCTTCTTGTGTTTAATGACATAAGGGAAAGTCTCAATGAATTCAACCCATTTAGCATGTCCACAGTTCAATTTAGCTGGACTTTTAATATGCTTCAAAGATTCATGATCATAATGTATAACAAATTCTTTGGGCCATAAATAATGTTGCCATGTTTCCAAAGTCCGAACAGGAGCATATGATTCCTTGTAATAAATAGAATAGTTCAGACTAGGACAACTCAATTTTTCAGAAAAGTATGCAACATGTTTACCATCTAGAAATAACACACCTCCTAATCCAATTCCACTAGCATCACATTCAGGCTCAAAAGTCTTCTTAAAATCAGGAAGTTGGAGTAATGGAGCATGTGTCAACTTATCTTTCAATACCGTGAAGGCTTCTTCCTGTGCAGTACCCCAAACAAAAGGCACAACCTTCTATGCAAGCTCATTGAGAGGTGCAGCAATGGTGCTAAAATCTCTCACAAAACGCCTATAGAAACCAGCAAGTCCAAGAAAACTCCTCACTTGTGTGACAGTTTTCTGCTGCAGTCAACTCTCAATAGCTTCAATCTTGGCTTTATCAACTTCAATTCCCTGTGGAGTAACAAAATAGCCAAGAAAATATACTCGGTCGGTGCAAAAAGTGCACTTACCAAGGTTACCAAACAAAGGTGCATCACGTAGACCAATAAAAACAACATGTAAATGTTCCAAATGTTCCTCCAAAGATCTACTATAGATCAGTATATCATCAAAGTAAACTACCACAAATCGTCCAATGAAAGCACGTAAAACTTCATTCATTAATCTCATGAAACTACTAGGTGCATTAGTTAACCCAAAAGGCATGAATAACCACTCATATAATCCAAACTTAGTTTTAAATGTTGTTTTCCATTCATCTCCAAATTTCATACGAATTTGATGGTATCCACTATACAAATCAACTTTGGAGAAAATTGTAGAGCCACTTAATTCATCAAGCATATCGTCTAGCCTAGGGACAAGATGACGCTAACGAATAGTAATATTAATAATGCCTCTACAATCAACACACATACACGATGTACCATCCTTTTTCGGCACTAGAATAATAGGAAGAACACAAGGACTAATGGATTTGCGTATATAACATTTATCGAGTAGCTCTTGTACTTGACGCATAATCTCCTTCGTCTCCTCTAGATTTGTATAGTATGGTGCACGGTTGGGTAGCGTTGCACCGGGAATCAAGTCAATATAATGCTCAATCCCTCGAATAGATGGTAATCCCGATGGTACATCTTGTGGAAAGACGTGAGTGAACTCCTGCAAAATGTTAGTGACAGCAGGAGGCAAAGAGGAAGGCGCATCCTCGAATGAAAATAATGCCTCTTTGCACACAAAAGCATAGCAAACAGATTTGCTGAAATTTAGATCATCAATATCAGATTTGGTGGCAAGTAAACATCCACTTTTCAATTTAATTTCAGATGCAACATGAGATGATGATTTGTTATTAGGCTTCATTTGTTGCTCAAATTCTTTTGCCACAATATGATTTTCACTCTTACTTTGCTCATGTTTTGCTTTACTAGCTCGATGAATATCATCTTTCAAAATTGAATCAGGAGTCATAGGAAGCAAAGTAATATGTTTATCCTTATGAACAAGAGTATACTGATTGTTTCTACCATGATGTACATATTTTTTATCAAATTGCCATGGTCTACCAAGTAATAAGGAACATGCTTGCATGGGTACCACATCACAATCAACATAATCATCATATGTAGCTATACTAAAATGCACACGAACAGTACGTGTTACCATAACCTTGCCGCTGTTGTTGAACCATTGGATGTAGTAAGGATGTGAATGTGGTCTTGTGGGCAGAGACAACTTCTCCACCATCTCCATGCTAGCCAAATTATTGCAGCTCCCTCCATGTATGATTACGCGAACAGAACGTTCCTTCACAACTCCCTTTGTATGGAACAAATTGTGCCTCTGGTTTTCCTCAGCTTGTGTGACCTGCACATTGAAAACACGTTGAGCAACTAAACATTCATACCTGTCAGCGTCGTCAGCAGCCATGTAATGTGTCACTTGTTCAGAATCATCTCCACCGTGTTCTTCATGTGTATAATAAGAGCCAAAGTCTCCTCATCATAGTCACTAGCGGACTCATACCCACCATCCTTAGTAGCAATCATCACACGCTGAGATTTGCATTCCCTCGCAAATTGACTTCTTCCCTTACAATGACGACAAAAAAATATCACTTGTGTGCCATGTCGATGCCATGGATGAGGAGGAGCTCTATGCAGGCCCGGTGGGTGTGCTCTTGGCAGATAGTGGTGATTGCCCTTGCTTTCTTGTATCACGGCTAGAGGTGGGAATTGACGGAGGTGCCGGTGTAACAGAATGTGTGGAAGTAGAAGATGCATGCGGTGTCCATGATGAAGGTCGACATGCAGAAAAGTTAGTCCGCACCAATGCGTGTCGATCTTGCACTTCACGTTTAGCTTTGCAAGCAAGATGGAATAAACGAGTGATATTATTATACTCCTTATACTCTAAAATGGTCTGAATCTCTCTATTTAAGCCACCCATAAATCATGCAAGCAAAGCTTCATTATCCTCAACAATACCACATCTAATCATGCCAATTTGTAATTCCTGATAATATTCTTCTATATAATTTTTTCCTTGTCTTAAACAGTGCAGTTTTTGTAGTAATTCATGTTGATAATATGGTGGAACACAACGAGTACGCATAACAGTTTTCAAAGCAGCCCAAGTAGTTGGAATATTGCTCGGATATAATCTACGATGTTCAGACCACCACACACAAGCAAAACTAGTGAAACCACAAAGAGCAGCAGCAACACGTCTCTCGGGATATTCTAAACATGTAAAACGTTGTTCGGTTTCTAACTCCCAAGTAAGATATATATCAGGAACATATCTACCCTCAAATGGTGGAATATTCAGTTTTAGTCTAGGGAGATGGTCATGATCTCGTACCTGAGGGGGTGGTGCAGCCCTACCATTGCGATTAATTGCGTGTGGATGACCTGTTGGTGGTGCTGGTGGTTGCACGTAGTTTTGATTTTTGATCAACCTCATGCTCGTAATCGCCCACGTAATCATCATCCTCCTCAGCAACATCAGCAGAGATAGAAGCATCAATAGTAGGTGCAGCGGCACCAGAAGTTTGGCCGGGTTCAAGGGGAACATGCATTGCTCGTCCTACATGAATTGGAAAGCGACATTGTTGATGTTGATGTTGTTGTTGTTGTTGTTGCAGAGGTACAGCCGGTGGTGCTTGTGGAAGACGCGCGAGAAGTTCATTAAACTTGCCATCGACCTTTGTTTCAAATGTCTTCTCCATGGCCTCTTCAAATCTGTTTAGCACATCTCCTACCTGGCCACATCATTTGTCGAAACTTATCATGCAACTCTTTGTTAGTCATGTTCTCACAGTCAGTCTCATCGACGTGTGATCCTGCCATGGTTAGCAACAATAGAAACACACAAGAATACGATCCTACAGACTACTAGAAAATGATAGTGGTGGGGCGTCACAAATCCATCAAGCAAATCTCAAATTCTTACTAGTTCTTACCCAGCCGCAGGTGGTGATCGGCAACCGTTGTAGTCAAAAACTCTCAAAGCTTGGACAAAGCGATTGCCAGGTGGTGTCAAACGCATGATCTAGATGTATGTGGAGTAGATCTGGCCATCCTCCGGGCCGGGCCGGTCTTCTGGCCGGGCCTGACAAAGCTCGAGGCGGAAAACTCAGGCCCGAGCCCGGCCCGGCCCGACCGTCGGGCCTACTTTTCGGGCCCGAGCCCGGCCCGTCGCAGCAAAAAACACACCAGACCTCGGGCCTCAGGTCGGGCCTCTTCAGTAAACAACAAATTCAGCGGGCCCGGGCCCGGCCCGACATAGCCATCGGGCTCAACATCTAGGCCTGAGCCCGGCCCTGGAGCAGCGTCGGGCCGGGCCGGGTCGGGCTTTTTCGGGTCGGGCTGGCCGGGCCGGGCTGCCCATGGCCAGGTCTAATGTGGAGCTGGGAAGGCTTATAATACGGTAGCAAAAAGGGTCAAGAATAATCAATTCAGAGATGCAAAGTTGAATAAACACTCAACGAGGTACTGTGCTGGTCCTAGGTTGGACCGTGCTAGAGACGCGAGCCTAGAACACGAACAAAATCACGACGCGGCACGGAAACAAGGGAAAACACACTCTGGATTTTTTTTCGCTCTTTTTTTTTGCGCTCCTTTTTTTTTGCCGAAAATCACTATAATGGCGAGTGTCTCAAAACTCTTCCCAAGTCAAAATAACATAATAGGCACGATTTTTTTTACTTTTCTTCGGAAATCAAGGCAGCGACGACCAAAAAGTGCGGTAAAAATCAGTATGATGACACGTGTCTCAAAAGACTCAGAAAAGCCTAAAAATAGGATAGGGAAAATATATTTTCACCAGCCAAAATTTTGGCCTAAAAACTGTCTGGGGGTCTCCAGACTTTTTCAAGCAAGAAAACACGAATCCAAAACTAGATGGATCTCGAAAACAAACCTATAACGAAAAGAACTCGGATTGTGGTGGATATATGGTGGTAGAATATGGCAGCAGTGGTGGTATATGGCAGGGGTGGTGGTATATGGTAGCGTTGGTGGTATATGGATACAGATTGGTGGTGGTATATGGATACAGATCGATGGTGGGATCTGGATACGAATCAGTGGTGGTATGTGGCAGGGGCGATGAAGATGTTGCGGCGGCGGCGTGACTACTGATGACCATAACTCAAAACTCTAAAATACTAGACGCTAAGATGAGCAACTTCACACGACGATGCAAACGCAAATTCAACAAAGCAAAATAATGAAAAGACTATGCAATGGCTCAGACTGGTTCGGATATGATGAACTAACCCTAAATTTTTTTTGACTTTTTCGTGGACTGTAGGTATGAAGAACAAACTCGATCTAAACTACGAAAAACTGTAAAATCTCACCGAGCAACCTAGAAATCTGATATCACTTAGTAGAGGCAAATGTGTCACGTCTTGTGATGAGATGGTGGCTATCGTTTTTGGAGGAGTAGACTTTGACGATCCAACTACGAACGTGCGACAAGGTCGTGCCTTAGCAATCGCTTAACCAACTCCGAGAGGCTATTGACCACACCAGAGCACGATCAACCCGACCACGAGGGTCTATTTCCTGCAAGCAAACAAAGAACAAGCAAGAAACTAAGATTGTAATTTGGATATTGCAAATTTAAGAGGAAAGCTTTATTGATGAAAGTGGGGTTCTGTGACATCTTTGTCTGGTCGTTGAACACAAATGAAGTGCGTGAAGTTGAAGCTCTGGCGTAATCTAAACAAAACCCAAAGTCTAAATGATGCCCTAAGGGCTGTATATATGGAGGAAGAGGGGGGGATTTCGTGGCCCTTGGAGGAGGGGTCCGAAACCAACCCTAACTCTTGTTTCCCCACACACATGGACTCTAAAAACAACCTATACTCAAGTATTTCGAAATTACATGGGCCTGGCCAAATAATAAGGTGACGCGGCACCTATAATAGCCTCTGGACGAAATTTATGAAGTGCTATCTTGTATATTTCGTTCAAGGCTTCATGCACTCATCATGGTGGCTTCAAAATCCTGAAATCGTCACTTGTAACTCCGTTCTTTTCCCTTTGCGCATGCCATCCTCGCCATGCTTGATCTTGCTCCAATGTTCATCCTTCTTGTCCAAGCTAGGCCCTTCATTTGTAAGCAAGACAAATGTATCCAATTTAGACAACATTATATTCTCATGAACATTAGAATCATTACCAAGAAACAAAAGTACCTGGTAAATTAATTGGCGTGCACGAGCTCTAGTAATTGGTCCAATATGTATAGAAGCATGGGTTGTGGGTGTAAAAATGGTATTGATGTCCTCATCAGAACGAGGTTGGGTCGAACTGAAAGTTTTCCATGGCGGTGTTGATTGCCGACGAGGAGTTGCGCTCCGTTTAAGGTAGGGAAGGTGGCGGCGGCAATGTTGAGGAAGCAAGGATGTTATTTGTGGTAGGATGAGGAAGGAGGAGACACAGCCGGATTTACTTCCCTGGAAGGAGCAGAGAGGGGTGTGTTAACAGCGGAGTAGCCATGGAAATTGGAGCAGCGCCATTTAGTTAATTGGACGCATCAGTCATCGGGGAGGTGGAGCGGCAGTCTCTCACAATGTGGCCCCACCCCTTACAGGTATGACAACGAATTTTTTTAGTGCAGCTCGGGCGCAAGTGATCATCCGATAGACATCGGGCACAGAAAGGCCTTGACCGTGAAATGAGCCCATTTGGCCCAGAGATTGAGTTGGCAGGCAGCCTGTAATGAAGCCTGCGATCATTTTGCCCAGTTTGAATGTTCTAAGATCATGCCCTTTGAATATTGTCTTGAATGGAGAACTGAAGACGATTGAAAACTGACGCAACGAGAACTACCGCCGTGATTCGATCACCGGCGATCGCTGGAGCTGAATTCCTATGAGCACCGGAATTCTGATTGAAGAAGCGAGGAGCCCGAACAACATTAGCATATGAGTTAGGTCTCCTAGATCGAGAAGCCAGAGTCCAACCATCTTCCTAATCAGGCACTTGAGGCGAAGCTTCCACTCTGTTCTTTGGGCCATTATAGGACCCCAAAGGAGAAAACCCAAATTGAAGAGGTTGTTTGAAATATTCCCACCATTGTAGATCGCAAAGGCCACATCAATCAAAGAAACAGAGAACTTGAACAGATAGTTATCAATCTTGGAACCTTGAAGAGGGAGACTCTGCCACCAAAGCAATATAAGAGAATTGTACCGACTGAATTTTCAGTGAGCTGGATTCGAGATCGGGTAAATGTCGCAACCAGAAAGAACTCACGAAGCCTAGAACCAGGCGTGAAGTTGATTGGGAGATTGAGCTTGTTCCAAATGCATTATTCGAAAGCCTAACCTTGATCGAAGGAGAGATCCGCGAGAGCCATGAGATCGCAAGCGAGGAGCTGACATAATCGCCTGAGTAGATCGTAGACGCCGGGGCCGAAGTGGCCACCGGCGGAGTGGGAGCGGGGGGCTAGGAGCGGGCTGCTGTTGTTGTAAGGTGATATTCTGGACACAATGTTCTCCTTTTCAGTACTATCTACCCTAACTGCTCTCCTTTTCAAGATTCTACAGCTAGGCATGCCTTTGTGTGCATGTGATTACTACCTAAGGGTCTTAGGTACTCCCTGATGCGGAGCATCCCAAGGTCATCCCCATGGACCTACCATCGCCTCACCAAGTGCCCCATGGACCAATGACACGTGCTCGTGCTAGAACTCTCGAGACCGAGGTGACATCTCTCCTAGTCCAACTTCCATATGAATCTTGCGAGACATGGTTACTACCTCAGACGAATGTGCTTTGTGTGCTCAGGTATCAAGAAGACCCCATCGGAGAGGTTCATGAAGATGGACAAGTCCCCAAGTTCACGGATGAAGCATGGCATCGAGAGAAGCTGAAGAAGGTTCCAGGCCCCGGACATCCGGCACCCTGGCCCGGACATCCGGCCCCTGAGCCAACATCTACAGAAGAGCCCACGCAGCCGAAGCTATAGGGCCCGGACATCCGGCCAGGTAGGGCCCGGACATCCGGCCTCGAGCCCAGAAATCCGGCGCCACACCACAGAAGCTCACCAAGACTTGGCCCCGATAGCCCGGACATCCGGCGGAATGCCCGGACATCCGGCGCCTCTCCAACGCCCAAACATCCGGCCCGGCCGCCGGACATCCGGCCCTGCCTGTGCGTAGTCACTTGGGTTTCGACCCGTGTATCCCTATTCCGTCCCCTAGACTATAAGCACTCCTTCCCCTCCTCTTTTCTAGGGTTAGCTTTTGGATAGCTCATTTGATACCTAGAGCCTTTTCTCATCTAGTGGTTCATCTCCTCGAGAGTGACTGTGGCCCTCTTCGAAGAAGATCCACACGGATTCAAGATCTCCGCTATGGAGAAGATCCTACGGGATACCCCCAAGACCTCCTTCCGGAGAAGACTGTCTTTGTACCACCGTTGTTGACCATGGATCATGTGTCTCGTTATGTATTGTGGATCTAGCACTTGTGTGACCATCTTTGTGTTGATTTGAGTGTTCCTCTTGTGTTTTCCCTGTGTTTCCATTTGTGCTCTTTGTGTTCGTCGTGGGATCCTCTCCATTTCGTGAAAGATCGGCCTAGATCGGGTTGACCCCGCATCATTATGGTATCGAGAGCCACGGTTTCTCACGAAATTGGAGCCCCTACCTGTGTTTTCTAGCTTGTTTTTGTTGTGTTCATTCCAATTTCGAAAATTACCCACCAAAAATAGCCCCAAATTTTTTTGTGATCTGTTGAATTGACGAGATTTTGTTGAATTTGTTCCATGGATTTGCTGTGCCATGAGTGGATCTAGCTTTTCCCCTACTTTTCCCCAATTTTGATCCGCGAAATCTCATGAATTTTGGCACCGGAAGTCATCTAGAGCACGGAGTTCATCAGGGCCTCGGGCACCTCGGACATCCGGCCCGTGCTCCGGACATCCGGCCTGGCCCGAACATCCGGCCCCTGGCCCGGACATTTGGTCTCCCGCAGCCAAACCCCTCCCATCCGAACCACTTTGCACTCTACCCCGCCATTTTTGTGCGGAATCCCACCAAACCTTTCGCATACCACCACCTCTTCCGCAACCACCATCTCTTAACCGCTACGATTTTGACAATTTTGTCTCACTTTGCCTTGGATACTTGAGTTGTGGTTTCACCGTTTCCTCGGATGTTTAGGCTACCTTGGAATGGAACGACTCCGACAACACCACCGCTCACCCTCGGCAAAGACGGTAACATCGACGACACCTTGTTCATCCTACCTTGCAATGGCATTGTCACCCTATAGACCATTTTTGCGTAGATTTCCCATCGAGACTAGCCATTTGAGTATTGCCGGGCCACGACACCTGTGCACATTAGTGATAGTAATAGATATTGCATACTACTTCATCATATCTCTGTGTGACACAAGTGTCCCGCATACACAATAGCTACCTTGATACGAGAACCATGCATAAGTGGCCAAAGAAAGAGCTCACAAGCTTTTAAGAAAAAGAGCCATCCAAAGCTTATAATCAAAAGAAAAATAGCATCATACGCCTTGCATCAAAAGAGATCATATGAGATAGCAATACATCAACTTGTGCTCAAGCATCGGCACATCATACACTCATAGTATACTTGTGATAGAAAGTCGTTACGTTTTGCCTCTTATAGGTCGTGCACAAGTGTGTATCGGCCTATTAAGCAATCGGCTAGTGTCTCTCTAGTGTTGTGCAACAAGAGCATTTTCCGTGGATTCCACATTTTCGCTCAACCTTGGTTGCACAACCACATTTATCTATCTGTGCGTGTGTTGTGTGTGCTACCTATTGCTTGTGATCTACTTGTTGCATGAGCAAATTGTGAATCATTTTCAACATCATTGAGTCACTTTGACAATTACATTGAATTTGTGCCACCATCCTAACCAAGATCCTCTCAAAGCTTTACTTGTGTAGGTGTGAGAATCGACAAGAAGTGGTACCAATAGTGCTATTTCCGGGTTACATTATTGAGTGATCATTGATCCATTTTCAACTTTGGTCAGTGTACAATTGGTATTGTCTTCTCCTTTATCCCACTCACATACTTGCTTGTGATGATGGATAGGCCAAGTACATCTACGAACCCGCTCTTCGATGATCCTCAAGAATCTAACAACTACGTCACCAAACTACATATCTTCGGTGTCCAACAAGCTCTACATCAAGAGAGTCAAGCTATGCAAGAGCGAATTGAGCAAGTCGCCGCCGACGCAAGACAATTTGAAGCAAGAACAAGAGAGCAATTCGACATCATCAACACCAACATGTCTACCCAATTCGATGAGCTATGGACTTTGATAGTCAACCGACACTCCTCATCCACATCCTCTCAAAGACGAAGCCGCTCAAGTCGTCATACCGACTACACGTCCGGCTCAAGTACACCTACATCGAACACTCTTCGTCAAGCCACACGTCAAGCTCGACATGACAACCGGAATCCACTTCATGACAATAGCTCCCAAGAGCTATTTGAAGAGCAAGCAAGTCGACATCGTCAAAACCAAGCCACACTTGAGCAAGCACAAGAATGACAACGACTACGCCAACAACAACAAGAGCGAGCACGTCAACACCAAGAAGAACAAGATGTCGAGGTTCAACGTCAAGCACAACAACGCCGAGAAGCTCAAGCTCTTGAAGCGCAACGAGCTTTACGTGATTCACATTGCAACGTGGCAACTCGCAATCGACACACTCGTTGGGAAGAGGAGTTCCTTCGAGATGAGATGCAAGATAGGCGCCATCAAGCACGAATGCAAGATGAAGTTCCTCCTCAAGCGCGACAAGAGCAACAAGCTCAACAAGAACCACAAGCTCGGAAAGTACACCATGACAATGACAATCTACTCCTCCAAGAGCAACATGAGATTGACAATCATCCAAATAAGAACGCCCTCACAATAGGCAAGCAAACAATGAATAGCATCGCTATGGCAAGCTTAAGTACACCATGCCAAAGTTTTCCGGAAGCATTGATCCCGAAGACTACCTATCATGGGCATTGAAAGTTGACAAGATCTTTCTCCTACACAACTTTTATGAAGAAAAGAAAGTTGCAATGGCATCCCTTGAGTTCCAAGACTATGTTCTCATTTGTGGGAGCAAATCATTGAGAGAAGGGAAGCAAAAGGCGAACCCCCTATCACTACTTGGGCACAAATGAAGGAAGTCATGAGAGCACGTTTCATGCCAACACACTACAACCATGACTTGTTCAAGAAGCTACAACTCCTCAAGCAAGGTACCAAGTCCGTTGAAGAGTACTACAAGGAGATGGAGATTGCCATGATAAGAGCCAACATCACAGAAGATGAAGAGCAAACGATGGCGAGATTCTTGAATGGGCTCAACTATCCTATCAAGAAGATTGCAGACTTTCAACCATACACGACCCTCCTCGAGCTAGTACACCAAGCAACCAAAGCGGAGCGACAAGTTCAAGAGGACTACAAGTACTCCAAGTTCAACTCCAAGAACTATGACTCCTACAACCAAGTCTCAACGACTTTGGCTCCTCCTACCTCTACGAAGCCATCTACAAACTTCGGTGACAAGTGAAGCTACAAGAATGCGACTACATCAAGTCGTCCACCTTCTACAAACAACTTCAAGCCAAGAGCTTCATCATCTACAACTCCAACCGAGGACACCTCCAAGACGAGTTCCATCAAGTGTTTCAAATGCCAAGGACGAGGCCACAAGTCATTTGAGTGCAAGACCGTTCGCACAATGATCATCAAGGATGACGGATCTTATGACTCAATGAG
Organism: Secale cereale; assembly: GCA_902687465.1. Lineage (NCBI taxonomy): Eukaryota > Viridiplantae > Streptophyta > Magnoliopsida > Poales > Poaceae > Secale > Secale cereale. The sequence goes on from LR738713.1 coordinate 284,572,867, forward strand.
CGACGATGAGATGGAAGCCCTTGAACATGTAGCTATGCATCGCCAAGTGAATGAAGATGAAGACCATCAAGTGTTTTGCGACAATGACTCGAGTCCCAATCTTGTTGTCTCCAAGGTCTTGACACTCCAACATCAACAAGATGACGATCAATGATGTCACATTTTCCATACCAAGGCCGGCATCAATGGACGCTCCGTCAAGGTTATCATCGATGGAGAAAGTTGTCATAACTTGGCAAGTGAAGAGCTATGCGACAAGCTACATTTGGTCAAGACGAAGCACCCTCATCCCTACAAGGTCCAATGGCTTAACGACGCCGGAATTCTTCGAGTTGAGCACACCATGCAAGTATCCTTCAAGATAGGCGCATACGAGGACACACTTGAGTGTGATGTGGTCCCTATGTCTGTGTGCCACCTTCTTCTTGGACGACCATGGTAATACGATCGTGGAGTCACACACAATGGACATACCAACCATTATAGCTTCAAGATGAAGGGAAAAGAGTTCGTGCTACGCCCAATGTCACCAAGTCAAGTAGCCGCCGACAAACACATACCTCCCAACCATTGTGGAGAGAATGGTGAGAGAGTGAGCCACCAAAAGGAGAGTGAGAGCCACAAGACAAATATGAGCGACTCCACGATGAGTGACAAGAAACAACTAGTGATATTCGCCACCAAAAGTGAGATGAGAGAAGTGTGTGAGAACCCCTCGAGTGTCTTTCACCTTGTGCTTTTATGCAAAGGGGAAGCCAAACCTACTAACTCTTCACCACCTCTACCTTTAGTGTTGTTTCAATTGTTGCAGGAATTCTCGGACACCTTTCTCGATGAGCTACCACCGGGTCTACCTCCACTTCGCAGAATCGAACACCGCATCGACCTCATACCCAGCGCACCACTTCCGAACAAGGCTCCTTACCGCGTCAACCCCGAGCAAACCAAGGAGATACAACAGCAAGTACAACAACTCATCGACAAAGGTCATGTACGTGAAAGCTTGAGCCCTTGTGCCGTTCCAGTTATTCTCGTGCCTAAGAAAGATGGAAGTTTTTACATGTGCTCCGATTGTCGCCCCATAAATGCTATCACCGTTAGATACCATCACCCTATTCCACGCTTAGACGACATGCTTGATGAATTATGTGGTGCTACCATCTTTTCAAAAATTGATCTTAAATGTGGTTACTACCAAATTCGCATTCAAAAGGGTGATGAGTGGAAAACGGCTTTCAAAACCAAGTTTGGGTTATATGAGTGGTTGGTCATGCCGATGGGCTTATCGGAAGCACCCGGCTCATTTATGCGTCTCATGCATTTCGTTCTCCGACCCTACATAGGCGTCTTTGTAGTGGTTTATTTTGATGACATCCTCGTTTTTAGCAAGTCGCTTGAGGACCATGTTTCACACATCCGTATGGTTTACAAACCCTTCGGAAAGAGCGCTTATATGATAACATGGATAAATGCACTTTTGGCGTTGACAATGTCGTTTTTCTAGGATTTGTCGTTTCTTCCCAAGGTGTTCACGTTGTTGAAACTAAAATTGAAGCAATTAAAACTTGGCCACAACCAACGAATCTCCAACAAGTGCATAGCTTTCTTGGTTTAGCCGGTTTCTATCGACGTTTTGTGAAGGACTTTAGCACAATTGCTATGCCTCTACACGCCTTTAGCAAGAAGAACGCACCCTTCATTTGGGGTCCTTTGCAAGACACCACGTTCAATGAGCTAAAAAGCTTGCTTACCCACGCACCACTTCTTGGCCTACCAAACTTTGAAAAACCTTTTGAGATTCATTGTGACGCTAATGGTACCGGCATAGGTGGTGTGCTAATGCAAGAAAAACGCCCAATTGTGTACATTAGCGAGAAGCTATCCGAAGTGCAACTTAACTACCCCATCTATGATAAAGAGCTTTATGCCTTGGTGAGAGTTTTGCGTGCTTGGTAACATTATCTTAGACCTCATGAATTCATTCTTCATATGGACCATGAGACTCTCAAGTATCTCAAGGGTCAAACTAAGTTGAACAAGCGTCATGCTAAGTGGAGTGAGTTCATTGAGTCTTTTCCCTATGTCATCCAATACATCAAAGGCAAAGAAAATGTTGTGTCGGATGTGCTTTCCAGCAAATGCATGCTTGCTACACAACTTGATTTGAATGTTATTGGCTTTGAGCACATAAAAGACTTATATGAGCGTGATCCTTTCTTTGCAAATCCTTATAATAAGTGTTTGACTCACACTTCTTGGGAACGTTACTACATAAAGGATGGATATCTTATGAGAGCTCACAAACTTTGCATTCCCGAGTCTTCGCTTCGTTTGCTCCTTTTGCAGGAATCTCATGGAGGAGGACTCATGGGACACTTTGGATGCGACAAGACATTTTCTACGCCCTCCAAGAACTACTTTTGGCCCAAGGCTCCGTGACGTCTCATGCCTCACCAAACGATGCTCTACATGTCGCAAAGCTAAGTCAAAAGCTCAATCTCATGGTCTTTACATGCCACTTCCTATTCCATACCATCCATGGGAAGACATAAGCATGGACATTATACTTTGATTGCCTAGGACTCAAAATGAAAAAGATTCCGTGTTTGTTGTCGTGGATAGATTCTCTAAAATGGCTCATTTGATTCCTTGTAACAAGATCGATGATGCTTAACATGTGGCAAATCTCTTTTGTAGGGAAATCATTCGTCTACATGGAGTGCCCAAGACGATCGTGTCGGACCGGGACGTCAAGTTCTTGAGCTACTTTTGGAAGACTCTATGTGCCAAACTTGGCATCAAGCTCCTTTTCTCTTCGGCATATCATCCACAAACCGATGGCCAAATGGAGGTGACGAACCGCACACTTTCGACGCTTCTCCGCGTGTTGATCAAGAAGAACATCAAGGAATGGGAGCAATGCTTGCCCATCGCCGACTACGCTTACAACTGTGCAAGACATTCGACTACCGACAAGTCCCTCTTCGAGGTCGTCTACGGCTTCAACCCGTTGTCCCCCTTGGACATCCTACCTCTACCTCTACAAGAGCGCATCAACATGGATGCAAGTATATGAGCAAGCTATCTCAAGAAGGTACATGAGGATACAAGGGCAACGATTGAGCGGCAAGTGCAATGCCTAGCCACCAAGCTCAACACCAACAAGGCACCAATGGTGTTCCAACCGGGAGATCTCGTATGGCTTCATCTTCGAAAGGACCGCTTCCCCAACGAACGCAAGTCCAAACTCCTACCTCGAGCTGACAGACCTTTCAAGGTGCTATCACGCTACACCAACAATGCCTACAAGATCGACATTCCACAAGACAAGTACAACGTGAGCAATACCTTCAACATCAAGGACCTCTATCCTTTCCATGGTGATGCAGATTTCGATCTGAGGTCGGATCTTTCCCAAGGGAGGGGAGATGATGCGGAGCATCCCAAGGTCATCCCCATGGACCTACCATCGCCTCACCAAGTGCCCCAAGGACCAATGACACGTACTCGTGCTAGAGCACTCGAGACCGAGGTGACATCTCTCCTAGTCCAACTTCCATATGAATCTTGCGAGACATGGTTACTACCTTAGACGGATGTGCTTTGTATGCTCAAGTATCAAGAATACCCCATCGGAGAGGTTCATGAGGATGGACCAGTCCCCAAGTTCACGGATGAAGCATGGCATCGAGAGAAGCTGAAGAAGGTTCCAGGCCCCAAACATCCGACACCCTGGCCTGAACATCCGGCCCTTGAGCCAACATCCATAGAAGAGCCCACGCAGCCGAAGCTACAGGGCCCGGACAGCCGGCCAGGCCCCGGATATCCGGCCCGGCAGGGCCCGGACATCCAGCCTCGAGCCCGGAAATCCGACGCCACACCATAGAAGCTCACCGAGACTCGGCCCCGATAGCCCAGACATCCGGCGCCTCTCCAACGCCCGGACATCCGGCCCGGCCGCCGGACATCTGGCCCTTCCTGTGCGCAGCCACTTGGGTTTCAACCCGTGTATCCCTATTCCGTCCCCTAGACAATAAGTAATCCTTCCCCTCCTCTTTGCTAGGGTTAGCTTTTGGATAGCTCATTTGATACCTAGAGCCTTTGCTCATCTAGTGGTTCATCTCCTCGATAGTGACTGCGGCCCTCTTCGGAGAGGATCCACACGGATTCAAGACCTCCTCTACGGAGAAGATCCTACGAGATACCCCCAAGACCTCCTTCCTGAGAAGACTATCTTTGTACCACCGTTGTTGACCATGGATCGTGTGTCTCGTTATGTATCGTGGATCTAGCACTTGTGTGACCATCTTTGTGTTGATTTGAGTGTTCCTCTTGTGTTTTCCCCGTGTTTCCCTTTGTGTTCTTCGTGTTCGTCGTGGGATCCTCTCCATTTCGTGAAAGATCGGCCTAGATTGGGTTGACCCGGCATCATTATGGTATCGAGAGCAACAGTTTCACACGAAATTGGAGCCCCTACCCGTGTGTTTCTAGCTTGTTTTTGTTGTGTTCATCCCAACCCACTAGAAATAGCCCCAAAAAAATTTGTGATCTATTGAATTGACGATATTTTGTTGAATTTGTTCCATGGATTTGCTGTGCCACGAGTGGATCTAGCTTTTCCCACACTTTTCCCCAATTTTGATCCGCAAAATCCGACGATTTTTTGCACCGGAAGTCATCTAGCGCACGGAGTTCATCAGGGCCTCGGACATCCGGCCCGTGCTCTGGACATCCGGCCTGGCCCGGACATCCGGCCCCTGGCCCGGACATCCAGCCTCCCGCAGCCAAACCCCTCCCATCCGAACCACTTTGCACTCTACCCCGCCATTTTCGTTCGGAATCCCACCAAACCTTCCGCATACCACCACCTCTTCCGCAACCACCATGGCTTAACCGCTTCGATTTTGACAATTTTGTCTCACTTTGCCTTGGATACTTGAGTTGTTGTTTCACTGTTTCCTTGGATGTTTGGGCTACCTTGGAACAGAACGACTCCGACAACACCACCGCTCACCCTCGACAAAGACGGTAACATCGACGACACCTTGTTCATCATACCTTGCAATTGCATTGTCACCCTATAGACCATTTTTGCATAGCTTTCCCATCGAGACTAGCCATTTGAGTATTGCCGGGCCACGACACTTGTGCACATTAGTGATAGTAATAGATATTGCATACTACTTCATCATATCTCCGTGTGACACAAGAGTGTCCCGCATACACAATAGCTACCTTGATATGAGAAGCATGCATAAGTGCCAAAGAAAGAGCTCACAAGCTTTTAAGAAAAAGAGCCATCCAAAGCTTATAAGCAAAAGAAAAATAGCATCATTCGTCTTGCATCAAAAGAGATCATATGAGATAGTAATACATCAACTTGTGCTCAAGCATCGACACATCATACACTCATAGTATACTTGTGATAGAAAGTCGTTACATTTTGTCTCTTATAGGTCGTGCACAAGTGTGTATCCGCCTATTAAGCAATCGGCTAGAGTCTCTCTAGTGTTGTGCAACAAGAGCATTTTCCGTGGATTCCACATTTTCGCTCAATCTTGGTTGCACAACCACATTTATCTATCTGTGCGTGTGTTCCGTGTGCTACCTATTGCTTGTGATCTACTTGTTGCATGAGCAAATTATGAATAATTTTCAACATCATTGAGTTACTTTGACAATTACATTGAATTTGTGCCACCATCCTAACCAAGATCCTCTCAAAGCTTTACTTGTGTATGTGTGAGAATCGACAAGAAGTGGTTGGTACCAATAGTGCTATTTCTGGGTTACATTATTGGGTGATCATTGATCCATTTTCAACTTCGGTCAAGGTACAATTGGTATTGTCTTCTCCTTTCTCCCACACACATACTTGCTTGTGATGATGGATAGGCCAAGTACATCTACGAACCCGCTCTTCGATGATCCTCAAGAATCGAACAACTACGTCACCAAACTACATCTTTTCGGTGTCCAACGAGCTCTACATCAAGAGAGTCAAGCTATGCAAGAGCGAATTGAGCAAGTCGCCGCCGACGCAAGACAATTTGAAGCAAGAACGAGAGAGCAATTCGACATCATCAACACCAACATGTCTACCCAATTCGACGAGCTACGGACTTTGATAGTCAACCGACGCTCCTCATCCTAATCCTCTCAAAGACGAAGCCGCTCAAGTCGTCATACTGATTACACATCTGGCTCAAGTACACCTACATCGAACACTCTTCGTCAAGCCGCACGTGGATCATGTGTCTCGTTATGTATCGTGGATCTACCACTTGTGTGACAATCTTTGTGTTGATTTGAGTGTTCCTCTTGTGTTTTCCCCGTGTTTCCCTTTGTGTTCTTCGTGTTCGTCGTGGGATCCTCTCCATTTCGTGAAAGATCGGCCTAGATCGGGTTGACCCCGCATCACTCCCTCCGTTCCCTTATACAAGGCAACTATGAAAAATACAATTTGCATCTATACAAGGCCACTAACTGTAACCGAGGCAAAAATTAATGATGTTTTCTCGTACTATCAACTGTTTCAATACTTGCATGCATGTAGTCATAACTACACTGTGCTACTTCCTTCTAATTCCTTCCTTGCATGCATGTGGGCATATTAATGATCCCAGTTAACGAAAAAAAGTGAACTTACAAAGCAGTCATTAAATTTTACCTTGATACCTGTAATTTGAGTTTATGGCCTTGTATAAGGGAATCGACGGAGTACAAAAGTCTACTTCCTTAATGATAAGCTAAATATATATACTACCTCCGTACAAAAAATATATAGATGTTTTGGTATGCTAAACTAGCCTATAAAAATGGCTTACATTTTGATATAGGGGTAATACATTCCTAGCTTTCGAAGACAAAGAGAATCGAAAATCATTAGGTTAAAACTTGCCTACCTATAATTTTGTGTCGGGAAACGTTCGTAGACGGTGCGCCGGCCGAGCGTTCGGCCGGTCGCACGCGTCCCTTCGCTTCGCGTCCTTTCGGAAAGCTCCCCATCCTGCACGACGGCATCCTCGCAGCTCCAACCGCCCGTCCCGCACCACCGTTCGCCGCCGCACAACCGGTCCCTGTCGCAACCCCTCCCCTTCACAGATCTCTCCTCTCCCTAGGCGCTCCCTCGTCGGCCGCCATGGCTGATTGCTGCCATGGCCATGTCCATCCCCCCCCCTCCCGGGCTGCGATGGGCACCACAAGCTCCATCGTCGAAGGCCAGGAGCTCCCCTCGCTCCATCGCCGGAGGCCAGGAGCTTCCCTCGCCGGCCGCCATGGCTGCCTGCCGCCATGCTCGAATCCACCCCGCGTATACAAGTGTTGCAATCGTCACCTAGAAAAGCTTCAACAACTGTTGAAAAAAGCTTCAACCATAGACACATAAGCTTCAATGGCACTGCACAACAAGGGGAAGTTGCAACCGTAGTTGGATTTTGCTACTACCAGCGAAGCTGCTACATCCATCAAGTGGAGCTGCGACCTCACGACGACGACAACGACGATTTTGCTGCAACCGTAGTAGGATTTTGCTACTATCGTTGGAGCTTTTTGCTACTTTTCTCTGGTTTGCAGTGTCTGATTGGGAGCTTTTTTTCCAACGGTTGAAGCTTTTCATACACCGTTGAAGCTTTTTTCGTCCACGGTCGAAGCTTTTTCTGCAGCAAAATGCTGCTACAACCATTGACATAACAGTCGGAATGCTACAACCATTGACATAAAATGCTACAACCGTTTATAAAAAAAAATCATTGCAGCACATCAGGTGGGTCTGGTGCGACCGGCTGAAATTTCGGCCGGCGCACCGGCGCCTAGCGTTGCCCTTTTGTGTCTGGTTAGTTATGCTATTATTCGCAAAAAATAAGAAGTTATTGTTGTGTCAAAGCCTTGGTTTTCACAAGGGAATAGAAGAAGATTCTGTGAGATGGATGTAGGCGTATGCTAATTAATGATGCATCGGAATCTACAGTTCCATGAATTGGTGGACAATTTTACTTAATTAGCAAGGTACGTATGATTGGTATAGAGCCCTGGCCTGCTAGTAGTACTCCCTCCGTCCAGGTGCATTGGGCGCCTAAGGAGCTGCACTATGATCTAGATGTGATGGGATTGGCCGTAATATTAGATGTAATTAGCATTAAAACACTTGTAACTTGAGCTAATTGATTGCAATCCCTTGGCCTTACCAATCAACATTCAGCGAGAAACGCATGCAACCAGAGTTATTGCCCATGAGATTAAAAAGTTGTGCATGGGGGTGGAGCGAACGAGGTATGAGAATGGTACGAGGCTGATTTAATTCCTTTGTGCCTTACTCATTTAGAAATTCTAAAATCGCTAAGATGCCCAATGCACCTGGACGGAGGGAGTACTTCATTTTCGCTTTATTAATATATGCGCGGCAGTAGAGAGCAAACCTGATCCCGCAAAAAAAAAGAGCAAACCTGACGAATTGAAGCAGTCTTCTCTTTTGGGTCGAAAAGCCGCGAAACAATGCAAGAAACAGTATGCGCTGCCGGAGTTGGAATGTTGTCACCACACGTTTATTGACCTTTGAATCCTGAAAACTGTCCAGCGTTTCGTGGATGGTTGTTTTCTTATACTAGTAAGCATGCACGTGCAACGCACGTATAACCCTACAACAACAAAAATCATGCAACTATACAAACATCTCATATAACAACTCTTACAGTAAGCTTTTTACATGAGTTATTGGAGTTGCTCTTATACCATATTAGCGTTGCGTTCATGACGAATTTGACATTATAAAATGGATTGGTAGCATGTCCAAAAGAATTGGATTGATAAACCGAACATCAAGTATACAATGTCAAATGCATACAAAGAATGAGCTCCCATGAATGTCTATGGTAAAGCCAGTAGATTAAACAGTGTAGCATAAAACTAACAACATGACCTGGATGACTGAAAATCAGTGGTACACAGTTACAAAATTAACTCATGATCCTAGCACATATCCAGCAAAACAGTTGGCAGGGTAACCTGGACATTCAAGCACGCACAATGGAAGACGTGGGGACATGGAGCACACCGGCCACACAGCATGACATTAGAGGATTAAGCCAAAAATTCTATAATCAATAATACTTGTAATGAACAGGCCATATGTTATTTTATTAAATCATGTAAACTGAAGAAAACAAAATGCTCCAGAACAAAAGTGATTAAAGACTGGACAGTTGATTGTCTGGGGTCACATCTAGCATTACGTCTAATGCCATATCAGTACAATCAACCCAATTATTGGCTTCATCAACAAGTTCACAGCCCACTCTGATGCCACTTAAAAAGTTGATGTCTGTCTTGCCAATGCTTCTTGTTATCCAACAAGATACCAGTAGAACCATCTATCACAGACACACACACACATCCATCTTTTCCTTAAATGCATATATACCAAGAAATATCTGTGATCTGGTAGCATATAGCTTCACCTCCTCACATCACCAGAGCATTAACGCTTTAAACTCATGTTGAAACACCACAACCAAAACTCAGTTGTGTTCCCACGTCTGGTTCATTCAGGTTTAATTAGGAGAGCATAGTTCTGTTGATAGAACACAACACAATTAGCATCATAATTTTTTGTCATATCTTTTTTATTTCAAAACAGAATGTAATCTATATATTAAATTATCACCAAGTCAGAAATTAAAGAATAGCGATAGTTAAGCAAACAACCTAAATACATGGGGATTCCTCTATACACATCCCCAGAAAGTATCATAGTGACCATCTTGTGGTACTATATATGGTGTTTAGGTCCAGCTGTATATTTTGTCTACACCCCAAGGAAACCAGGCCATTGTTTAGGTGCAGCTGAATATTCATCTTGCATATTTTCACATACATAATCTAATCAGACCATCAGACACTCAATTTTGAGTGAACAAAACACTCTCATTAAGCGATTAAAAGTTTATCATGATATCTATGGTATAATAGAATAAATAAACCAACTACAAGCTATATATGATTACTGAAAATGGTTGTTTGCTATCAAGAAAAGTAATGGTGTTGCAGCAAGATGATCTGAATGTAAATCAAATGGAGCCAAATGTTGAACCTACTTCTTGCGGCAAGCTCGTCTAACAACGGAATATGAGTAGCCCATTTGTATGCACAACCTTATTGCAGTAGCTAAAGGGGCCTGTCTCCCACTCGCTCATGTCATCAGCTATCAGCTATCAATGATGATGAGATGTATCATGTATGCTTTTAGCGTTACTAAAAAAAGGATACCTGATGATAAGATGTATTTTCTTAGAATTACTCAAAATCAAAGAGTTAACTTTCAAATTCCCCAACATCCGAGGTTAGAACTTCATACCAAGAAAATATTGTAAAACATGTATAGGCAAATAGGAAGTTGTGAATATTTCAGTAGTAAGTCATGTGCACTGAAATCGTGGACGCTGCCAAAAAAATGCAGACCTACCAAATGCTAGTGAACTTGTCCGATCATAAATTCAGAACTCTATTTCACAAAATACAGTATACCAAGATGAAAAGAAATGGAGCTGAATACTGTCAAACACACATAAGCAAAAATAATGTACACTGTTAAAAAATGCTAACCTATCTAATGCCCAAAAAATGACACCTGCTCGTGCCGAGATAATGTATCATCTTTCGAAAGTATATTGTATCATGTTAATTTATAGATCCACTCACGACCAAAAGGTGTGGCAATCTAAAGCAGATCAATACTGAGTTAAATCAGCTTTTCTAACAAAGCTCTATGACAGAACAAATTATGCACAACTATGTACAAAAGAAAGAGAAAACTCAAAACTGCTCTTTGGTAAGCTGCTGCTTGAGTGGAGGTTGTCTTTCACTAAAAGTTGTCAAAGAAATGTAAACGAATCAACAACAAGTTGCAGCATAAACGATAGAGCAACAAACTGGAATTCTTTTGTAGAGCTCCGTCTTTGAAACAACAATGCCATCGGAAGCGAGGCGATTCTGAAGAAAAATGGGAAGGGAGGCCCAATAAGTTTACTGTGAAAATCTAGAAACTGGAATTCTTTATTTCAATGCACTTCTGAAGAATAAATTGTATGACCAGTTTTGCAAAGGTCAACGCTCATTTGCCTAATATAAAAGTTATAATCCAGTATCTATAAAGTTTGTAGAAACTTTGCTCCATCCAAATTGGGATTTTCAATCAAATGTTCACTACTACGACAAATTATACCAATTCTTTTTGCTAAATTAGTCGTACACTTCATACACTGTTATTAAACATGAATTTCGTGAGCACATAGTAACCATGCACCAGCAACGCACATGTAACCATATGACCGAGGAATGCTACATCTGAGGTTAGAACTTCATACCAAGAAAATACTGTAAAACATGTATAGGCAAATAGGCAGTTGTGAATATTTCAGTAGTAAGTCATGTGCACTGAAATCGTGGACGCTGCCAAAAAAATGCAGACCTAGCAAATGCTAGTGAACTTGTCCGATCATAAATTCAGAACTCTATTTCACAAAATATAGTATACCAAGATGAAAAGAAATGGAGCTGAATACTGTCAAACACACGTAAGCAAAAATAATGTACACTGTTAAAAAATGCTAACCTATCTAATGCCCAAAAAATGACACCTGCTTGTGCCGAGATAATGTATCATCTTTCAAAAATATATTGTATCATGTTAATTTATAGATCCACTCACGACCAAAAGGTGCGGAAATCTAAAGCAGATCAATACTGAGTTAAATCAGCTTTTCTAACAAAGCTCTATGACAGAACAAATTATGCACAACAACTATGTACAAAAGAAAGAGAAAACTCAAAACTGCTCTTTGGTAAGTTGATGCTTGAGTGGAGGTTGTCTTTCACTAAAAGTTGTCAAAGAAATGTAAACAAATCAACAACAAGTTGCAGCATAAACGATAGAGGAACAAACTGGAATTCTTTTGTAGAGCTCCGTCTTTGAAACAACAATGCCATCGGAAGCGAGGCGATTCTGAAGAAAAATGGGAAGGGAGGCCCAATCAGTTTACTGTGAAAATCTAGAAACTGGAATTCTTTATTTCAATGCACTTCTGAAGAATAAATTGTATGACCAGTTTTGCAAAGGTCAACGCTCATTTGCCTAATATAAAAGTTATAATCCAGTATCTATAAAGTTTGTAGAAACTTTGCTCCATCCGAATTGGGATTTTCAATCAAATGTTCACTACTACGACAAATTATACCAATTCTTTTTGCTAAATTAGTCGTACACTTCATACACTGTTATTAAACATGAATTTCGTGAGCACATAGTAACCATGCACCAGCAACGCACATGTAACCATATGACCGAGGAATGCTGTTTTTTCAGCATCTTTACATCATGTTTTATTCTAGCGCGCTAACTGATCACTCTGAGCTTTTATTCTAGCGCGCTAACTGATCCTCTTACACATGGAATTTAATCACAATAACATTCATTTCATACAAATATTTACCCTCTCCGTTCCATATTACTCGTCGCTGATTTAATACAAAGTTGTACTAAATCAGCGACGAGTAATATGGAACGGAGGGAGTAGATATTTGTGTATTAAATGTAGAATTATATATTTTAGACATCAGAATCAAACTATACCTGGAATGCAGAATTGTTAGGTGATACCTCCACGACCAAATCAGTCTCCGCACCCTCGCTACTTCACATAAGGTTCATAGTTCAGCAAGAAAAAAAATGTTCAATCCGTTAGTTGCGGCCTCAAACCCTACAGACAAATCTGTTAACAATCAACTAAAAATTCCTGTTAACAAAAGAAAAAGTCTTACATCTCTCTCAACAGATGTGTGCACACGTTTCCTTGCTGCATTTGTTCTAGTATGGATCTTGTCGCTTTCAAAGGTATGAACAGAATTACTGCAAAAAATAATACTCCGGCTGGCAGAGATGATGATTCACCATCTATACATATTATAAAGAGAAACAACAAACAGAGGAGAGACAGTAGTCACTTATCCAGTGCGAGCAAGGTGTCGTGTGGCCGTGAGGACCGATCAGCTAGCAGGGTCAGACAGCAAGCCCGGGGGCCGGCGCCATTGATCAGGTGGCCTATGAGTAGTAGCAACCTACCACCATGTTGGATCATCCGTTTCACATAGTCGGACGGGAGCAGCACCGCTGCTGGGTAGCTGCCCGTAGGGATAGATGGTGTCCTACGGAAGTGAGGCCTGGTTGTAATCTTAAGTAAAGTGATTTGCAGGTCAACTGAACTTCAGTGCCCACAAAGATAAATAAAAGTTTAGAACAAGCAAATACTGAAATAAACTGGCCGCTCTGAAACTTGGTATGACTGAAAAACATTAAGAGACTGAACTCACAAGGTTACAATGGTGTAGAACAAGATCGAGATATTGCATGTCCTCACTTGAACAACCAATTCTTACCAGATCTAAATAACCTTTTTATAATCAACTAAACCTAGGAACAACAGCAAAAGGAGCAAGCATGAATCTTTGGCCACTAATAAATACAAACTGAAAAGCTAATAAATCAGTACAGAGGAAGATGTAATGTTGAAGAAGTTGCTGAATCAGATGTGAAACAACCCCCTTGTGTCCTCTGTACAAACCAAAAATTCTGCAATAGTCACATAGAACAAATATCAAACAGTTGGTGTGCATGAACAAATATTGTTAGCCATCAGTTTCTGTATGTTCATAAGGACATATAAGTTGAACCAGTCATTTACTTCTGATCTTCTGAGCTGAGGAGTGGCGCACTAAGCTGAAAATACCAATTCTGTCAGCAATAGATCCACTGAACATGCATCCGACGAACACTCCCCCCAAGCATATGCTCACCACAAGCCTTGAATCCATGGAACCACATACACAAATCTTATGACCAGGCCCAAACAATCCAAGGTCGTGCATACGTACGGATGGAGGGCTCGTGCGTAGAGTACCTTCGGCCAGCATGTTACTGGCGATGCTGAGGTCGACGGAGATGCTCACGAGCGGCTCCTTCACCACTCTGCGCCACCCACCATGACATCGCCAGGAAACAGCCGCACGTGAGTGTCGTGGCATCAAGAGAGAGAGAATCATGAAATGGAATGGAAGGCGTGACGGGATGCACCTGGTGTGGAAGCCGAAGAGGAAGGAGGTGAGCGTGACAACGCACACGTGCGGTAGGGACCTGCGCCACGACGATCGTCCTCCTCCTCCTCCGCCGGGTGTCTTCGCTGTTGGATCTAAAACGTCACCAAAATTCGCACCACGAAAATCGACAGCAAAATGAAAGGAATGCTCCCAGAGCGGATCGATGGGGCTGTCGCACAGACCTGGCGTCTCGACGTCAGGATCGATGGTGGCGTCCCAAGACGGCACGCACTTGTAGGTCGAGGTGCTCAACTTCGCCCGGCGGCGTACGGTGGCACCGGCGCGTGAAGAGCGGGTGAGAGGCAGCACCGGCGGGGGCGGGAGCGAGCGGTAGCAACGGCGGGGCCGAGCGGGTGAGCGGCGACTACGCGAGTGCGGGCCGAGCAGGGGCGGCTGCTGCCCCCCCCCCCTGTGGAGCTGCTGTTCGACCGCCGGCGTGAAGGGGCGGCGCCGGGGCGAGCGATTGGCGGCAAGGGGCCGAGCGGCGGCGTGGTCAAGGGGTTGGTTAGCGAGGCGAGAGAGAGGCGTGCGAGAGAGGGACGGGCGGTAGAGAGTGGCGTGGTCGAGCGGGCGTGCGAGAGAGGGGCGAGGGGAGATTTCGTTAACGATAGTTTTCGTTAACTGATATTTTAGACCGTTAGATCTTTAATTAGACGGCTAATACGTTGAGTTGGATCTGCCTTCTTTTGCTTTTATAATGATGATGATGATAGTAGATGTTGCTATAGGCTAAGCATGTTTTTTCCTAATAATAATGTATTTAAGCGGGCTAGCTAATCTAGATTTCCAGCAGCAACCACAACCACCGAAGACATTATGCAAGCATAATTTTCAGTAATTTCAGACCACTTAACTCTGTTTCTTACTTACCGAGCACAACAGTTTTGTTTCACATGAAATTATCAAGCTCGATTTTGACACTAATGCGCACATGTACAAGTTTATTTTGAAAATTTATATTTATTTTGTATTTATGGTTCATCCCGGAGCAAGTCATGGAGACAAAATACCGGGGGCCTCTACAGAATAGCCAATTTGACTCTTGGTGCATTTGCTTCTGTACGTCGACAATGTTTTTGCAAATGCAAAAATTATTTAAAAAAAATGGACATGTACATATCAGGCCTGTTGGGACCGCAGCCCTCTAGCTACCTCTCCTCTCACTCGAACGAAGGTGGAAAAAGAATAACAGTTGACACAAGATTTTTCGGTCAGCGGACGAATGCCGCCACAAGCGCACGAACGCCCCAATCCTTTTCTTTTTTACGGTGGCTACATGGCTACACTCGGCTCCGCTCGATCAAAATACATCAAGGGGGCCTTTTATACCCGGCTGCACACACACCAGCACACGCACCGTCCGTCACACGCGATCACTAACAACACTAACTAATTAGCTCACGCACGCACACAGCCGGGCAACAAACCTGGCCAGGTTTTGTGCCCCTAACCCACGCACCCAATAACTGTGCATGCACACGCACATGCACACAACTAGCCAACTAACTCAACCGAACTAGCCAAATAACTCAACCGGCCACACATGACCCGGCCGTGCATGTAGTTGAACGAACCCAAGATCAGAATTACACTAACAAACTCCCCCTAATTCTGAACTTGCCGTGCATTTCTTCCTCGGACTGATTCCATCCGTCGCCATTGCGCGCCTTCGCCCGTCGTTGTAACGTGCCAACAGCTCACCGTCGTCGGAGTTGGTATAGCTCTTGTGGTCGATGTCGCCGCCACAACCGTGACCCAGCCCGCGGACCCGACCTGGCGCACCGACTCCAGTCGCACCGCCACGGATCCGACCTGGCGCACTGACACCGGTTGCACCGTGCTCCGTCACGACTCCGGCGACATATGCGGAGCTCCTTCTCCGCCGGCGACACACGCCTGGCGTCCTTCCGCGCCCCGCATGTCCTGCGCGCACCTGACGCGCCTGACGAGCCCGACCGCAGCAGTGCGTCCCGCACGTCCCACGCGCACCCGACGCGCCCGACGAATCCGACCGCACTAGACGCCCACCGCGCGTCGCCTCCGCATCCGCCATGGTAGCCGCCAGGGACAAACGCCGGAAGGATGTAGCCGAACTCGAGCACGGACTCGAGCTCAATGGCCACATACGCCTCCTCCCAACGTCAACCGCACGCTCGTATGTGTGCCCGCGGTGCCGACGCGCCCGACGCGTCTAGTGCGCACCCATAACACGCACCGGTCGCGTCCGGCTTGCCGCCACGGCTTATTGCCCTGCATCGTTGCGGCCTCAACCGCAGCGCAACACCTCCATGCCGCCATGACGTTGTGTGTCGTTGAAGCCGCCACCACACAGGTCCTCCGCGGCCTTCTCGCCGCGCCGCGCACCTCCATAGACTGACACATGGCCCGGAGCATCGTGCAGACGCCGGCGAACTCCGCCACCGCCGGCACGCCTCCGGCAAGGAGAACGACAGCCAAGATGAACTAGCTCATGATACCAATTGTTGGGACCGCAGCCCTCTAGCTACATCTCCTCTCACTCGAACGGAGGTGGAAGAAGAAGAACAGTGGACACAAGATTTCCCGGTCGGCGCACGAACGGCGCCACGGGCGCATGAACGCCCCAATCCTTTTCTTCTTTTACAGTGGCTACATGGCTACACTCGGCTCCGCTCGATCAATACATCAAGGGGGGCCTTTTATACCCGGCTGCACACACACACACCAGCACACGCACCGTCCGTCACACGCGGTCACTAACAGCACTAACTAATTAGCTCACGCACGCACACAGCCGAGGCAACAAATCTGGCCTGGTTTTGTGCCACTAACCCACGCACCCACTAACCAACTGTGCATGCACACGCACATGCACACAACTAGCCAACTAACTCAACCGAACTAGCCAACTAACTCAACTGGCCACACATGACCCGGCCGTGCATGTAGTTGAACGAACCCAAGATCAAAATTATACTAACAAGGCCCAAAATTTAGATTACTGTCTAACACATGTTTGACACTAACATAAACATACCCACGTGACATATGTGGTAAGAAATCCAAACTATTCCAAAAGACACTAACATATCTTTTTGAGCCAAAATCGTAGAACAATTGTTCTATGATATATTTTCATAAATTAAATATGTACACATACAAAGGAAAAGCAAAAAAAGTGTCAACCAATGCCCGTTTTGGAGATCATCAAAGCTAAATTAAAGGTGTTTTTCTATCCAGGACTTTATCTGTTCAACAGCCTAAGCTCTTATTTTGGTAACTTGCAGTCCTTCCTTGAGATAACATTTCCATGTGTTCAATGTTGGTGTTGCCATTCGAAAGATCTTGTCATTTCTGCTCATCCACAAGCTCCAACACCCCATGACTAGAATCTCCAGAGCAATTGCCTCTCAGAGCTTGATCAGGGATAGTTGAACTTCGTCATTATAGTGGATACCATCATGAACACTCAAGAGAGCAGCCCCAAATAGGGTATCCATTTTCTGAAAAGCTTGTTCCTGTTGAGCATCATAATCTCCTTCAGGTTTGCCGAGAGTGGTGTCATAGCAACTCATCGTTTCAAACCATAAGACCACTCTCACGCGTCACCTCTTATAGTGGATACCCTCAAACACAGAAGGTCGCATGGAAGCAGCAAAACCACTTGGGGTAAATTGCCTATAATAAGGTATTTGGATTGTTGGAAATATGAGCAATTTACCATATGATTTTATGAACATAAATATTAGATAAAATATGACTAATATAATACAGATGGAGCAATTTATGAAATCTAGCAGAGTGGTAGAAAATAGCATTTGAACATGTGAACTAAAACAGAACTCATGTAGAACAGAGAATAGAACAAGATAAACTAGAGCAAGAAACTGTTGCATGGTCGTTGGGGAAGTAGTCGTCGGCTACCGGATCGTCCATCATGAAGCAGCTAGTAGTCGCGCTGAGCGCTCCCCAAAAACCTTATCACCCTTCTCTCGTACAGGACTCAAAAGGTGCAGTTTCGGAGGTCTACTATCCCGACCTGCGGTGCACGCCGCAAGTCGGGATGAGGAAGACAGCAGCAACTGAGAGATGGAGCTGATGGCGAGAGGAAGGAGTAGTTCTGATGCGTCTCTCTGAGAGGAGCGACCTCCCTTTTATAGGCGCAACAAAAGGAGGCGAGAAGCTACGCCGGGAGCTGAAGGGAACGAGGGATATAAAACGAACATGCAACAGCCGAAGGGTGCAGCGTTCGTATTTAGTATCCACTACAACAAAAACTTTTCAGCTCCCGAGTGACCTTTCGTATACCCGTAGTGCGTGGAAAAAATTTAGACATCGGCTCGGCTCATTCCCGCAACCCGCGGCGCGTCGTCATGAGGCGTGGCGTGGTGAGGCGGGCGGCAGAGGAGGAGCGCTCGTGGATGCCCCTCTTGTACTCGTGCTCATACATGTGGGGAAAGAACCTCCCTTATAAAGAGGTCCAACTCCCTCTAACCAGCAATGTGTGACTAAACTTTAGTTCCACCTCTTGCCTTGCACGAATGGGCTGCGTGGGCCTCTAGGATTTATTAGGAATTTCTGAAACTGCCATTGGGCTGACCCAAAATACACAAAATTCCAGCAATCCCCCACCCGATCCCAGAGGCACACAAAATTTGCCTTTGGTTCCAAAACACTCTTTTATATATCGTTACTGCAGTGAAGACTGTTAAGTTGAACTTCCACCTAGAACTCTATGCTACACTAGTAAGCAACTTGAACAGTGGATCGAGCCTTGAACTGCAAGTTTTCTGCGAATCTAGCTTCACACAAAGCCTTGACCGATACATGGCTACCGTGGGTCTTCCCCGCGGGTGGAGCTTATGCGTCATACTCCGAGACCTTTCATGAGTTTACTAGAGAGAACCCTACTCTCATTGATTGCGACGTTTGACAATCAGACTCATATAGGTGTGTTCTTCAAAAGATGTTTTGCAAGACAACATCTCTGCTTACATGAGCCGCTTAGAACACATTAAGTTATACATCAACTTGCCATGCAGATTTAGGAGAGTATTGCATCTTCATGGAGTGGTATTGTTAATAGTAAGGATACTCTCCTCTCAGTTGACCAACAACTTGTCTTCCACATCTAATTCACGGGATCTCCGATCACATAGACTAGGTTACCACTGTGCACAACTCATATTGTGGGTCTCACACCCATCTCCTTCGATGCATTATCTATCACATTACGTGATAAACCCTTAGTAAAAGGATCTGCCAGATTTTTAGACGTTTGGATATAATTCAATGCAATTAATCCGGAGTTTTTCATTTTCCTGACATACTTTAACCTTCTCTGAATGTGTCTTGATGACTTCATGTTATCCTTTGAGCTGCTCACTTTTGTGATCACGGTTTGATTGCCGCAGTTCATAAGGATACCCGGTACAGGTTTCTCAACAACCGTCAAGTCATTCAAGAGTCGACGAAGCCAATCCGCTTCGACCGTAGCCGTATCTAGTGTTGTGAGCTCTGCTTCCATTGTTGACTTCGTTAAGATGGTCTGCTTGCAAGACTTCCAAGAAACAACGCCACCTCCATGAGTGAATATATATCCGCTCGTGGCCTTTATCTCATCAGCATCTGAGATCCACTTTGAGTCACTATACCCTTCAAGCACCTTTGGGTGCTCGGTGTAGAGAATTCCATAATTTGCAGTGCCTTTGAAATAACACAAAACTCTCTCTAGAGCTTTCCAATGCACATCTCCTGGTTTTGAGACAAACCGACTCAGTTTTCTAACAGCAAAAGAGATGTCAGGTCTTGTAGCACTGGCTAAGTACATAAGCGAGCCAATAATCTGAGAATATTTCAATTGATCTCTAGAAATTCTTCGATTCTTTTGAAGGAGCACGCTGGCATCATATGGTGTTGGAGAGGGCTTGCAGTCACTATAGCCAAAGCGACTCAAGATCTTTTCCGCATACTGAGATTGAAGCAATGTAATCCCACCATCATCGTCTCTCAACAACCTGATGTTCAGAATGACATCAACCACTCCTAAATCCTTCATCTCAAAACAACGAGATAGGAAATCCTTGACCTGCTTAATAACATTCAATTTTGTTCCGAAAATCAGTATGTCATCAACATACAAGCAAATGATAACTCCCTCACCCCCACCATGGCGATAGTACACACATTTGTCAGCTTCGTTTACAACAAAGCCTGAAGTTGTTAAAGCTCTTTCAAACTTCTCATGCCACTGTTTGGGTGCTTGCTTGAGTCCATACAAGGACTTCAGCAACTTGCACACTTTTCCTTCCTGGCCATCTATTACAAACCCATCTGGTTGTTCCCTATAAATTTCCTCATCCAACTCTCCATTTAGGAAAGCAGTCTTAACATCCATTTGATGAACGAGAAGACCATGTGAGGCGGCTAGTGAAGGTAGAACTCGAATAGTGGTCAATCACGCCACAGGTGAGTAAGTATCAAAGAATTCTTCACCTTCCTTTTGGGTATAACCTTTAGCCATGAGTCGTGCCTTGTACTTTTCGATAGTACCATCAGGCCTAAGCTTCTTCTTGAATACACATTTGCACCCTATAGGTTTGCACCCATAGGTACGATCATTAATCTCCCAAGTTTCATTCGCCAAGATGGAATCCATCTCACTACAAACCGCTTCCTTCCAGTAGTCAGCATCTTCAGATGCATAGGCCTCTGAAATAGAACTGAGAGTGTCATCTATTAGATAGACAAGAAAATCATCACCAAAGGACTTTGCAGTCCTCTGTCTCTTGCTCCTAGCAGGAGCTTCATTTTTGTCCTCCACGAGATTTTCAAAGTGTTCCATCGAAATAGTAGATTCAGTAATTGTAACTAATTCTTGATTCGATGAACTAGGCATCTCCTGAGTAGATGAGGTAGCCATATCCTTCATGGGAAAGATATCTTCAAAGAAAGTCGCATCATTCGACTCCATTATTGTAACAACATGCATATCAGATACCTCAGATTTTACAACCGAGAATCTATATCCAATGCTATGAAAAGCATATCCCAGAAAAACACAATCCATAGTTTTTGGTCTAAGTTTGCGCTTCTTTGAGATTGACACATTGACTTTCGCCAAACAACCCCAGGTTCGTAGATAAGAGAGTTTTAACCTTTTCTTCTCCCATTCCTCGAATGGAGTTATCTCTTTGTTCTTTATGGGAACTCGATTTAGGACATGACATGCAGTCAATATCGCCTCCCCCCACCTTGCCTTGGATAGACCCGCTGTGTCTAACATGGCGTTAACCAAATCAGTTAGAGTACGGTTCTTTCTTTCGGCCACCCCATTTGATTGACGTGAATAGGGAGGTGTCCTCTCATGGATTATACCATGTTCCGCACAAAAAGCATCAAATTCATCGGAAAAATACTCTCCACCACGGTCGGACCTAAGCCTCTTGATTTTACGATCAAGTTGGTTTTCCACTTAAGCTTTATAGATCTTGAAAAAGTTCAAAGCCTCATCCTTAGATTTCAGAAGATACACATGACAGTATCTAATGGAGTCATCAATTAACGTCATGAAATATTTCTTTCCACCTTTTGTCAAAACACCATTCATTTCACATAGATATGAATATGAGCTCTAGTGGCGCAAGATTTCTCGTTTCCGTAATCGTGTGAGACTTATGAGGTTGCTTAGCGTGCACACAAACTTGACACGTAGATCCCTTGACGGTGGTGAAACAATGGATTAAGTTTAATTGGGCTAATCGCGACATGCAACCAAACTTAACATGACACAAACGTGAATGCCACACATTTGATTCACTATTGTTGCAAACATGATTAACAACTTTACTTGAAACATCTGACAAGGATAAACGAAACATGCCTCCTGAATCATAGCCTTTGCCAACAAACGTTCGATACTTGGATATTACAAATTTATTCGACTCAAAGACAAGCTTGTAGCCATCTCTACATAACAGAGATCCGCTAACAAGATTCTCATTGACGGAGGGGACATAATGCACATTTTTCAGCCGCACGGTCTTCCCCGAAGTAAACTTCAGATCGACCGTGCCAACACCACGGACAGAAGCACTTGAACCGTTGCCCATCAGCACGGTGGAAGTCCCTGCGGTCTGATAAGACGAAAACATGGAAATATCACCACATACATGCACATTAGCACCCGTGTCAATCAACCAATCAGGAGAATGACATACTGAAAGAATAGTGGGAAATATACCATACCCATCATCCTTCATGTCAGTGTCTCCAATGACAACATTTGCGGTCTTGCCTCCTTTCCCAAGATGACGCTTGTCATAACGATTAGGGCAACTAGGATCCCAATGATTAGGATCTCCACACACATGACAAACACATTTCTTCTTCTCATTCTTCTTCTTGAAGTTCGTGTGTTGTACAGCCTTGTTCTTCCCATCAAACTTTGCTTTACCATCAAACTTGCCCTTATTCTTGAACTTGTGGGACTGGAAGTTTTTCTTATGTACCAGATTGGCACTAGATCCTCCCTCAATACCTTGAGCACGTGTGTCCTTTGCTCTCACCTTTCCTTCCACGTCAAGAGTACCAATGAGATCTGGAACAGAAAACTCCTGACTCTTATGCTTCAGTAAGGCAGCAAAGTTCCTCCATGAAGGAGGAAGCTTAGTGATGATACCCCCAGCAACAAACTTGTCCGGTAGCATGCACTTGAAGTGCTCAAGTTCTCTAGAAAATGACTGTATCTCATGAGCCTTCTCAACCACGGAGCGCTCTTCAATCATCCTGTAATCAGACTTGCTCCATGATGTACACCTCAGTGCCGGCATCCGAGACCCCAAACTTGGCCTCGAGTGCGTCCCACATATCTTTTCCATTATCAATTGACGCATAGGCATCAACTATGTTCTCACCAAGAACACTCAAGAGAGCATCCCTAAACAGGGTATCCATTTTCTAAAAAGCTTGTTCATGTTGAGCATCATAATCTCCTTCAGGTTTGCCGAGAGTGGCGTCATAGCAACTCATGGTTTGAAACCATAAGACCACTCTCACGCGTCACCTCTTATAGTGGATACCCCCAAACACAGGAGGTCTCATGGAAGCATCAAAACCACTTGGGGTAAATTGCCTACAATATAGTTTTTGGATTGTTGGAAATATGAGCAATTTACCATATGATTTTATGAACAGAAATATTAGATAAAATATGACTAATATAATAGAGATGGAGCAATTCATGAAATCTAGCAGAGTGGTAGAAAATAGCATTTGTACATGTGAATTAAAACAGAACTCATGTAGAACAGAGAATAGAACAAGATAAACTAGAGCAAGAAACTGTTGCATGATCTTAAACAGAGAGATCATGGAGAAGAATGAAGCAGCGGTAGAAGCACTGGTCTTGGGGTTGGTTTCCTCACCAGCCATGTTGTCGAAGAGGTTGTCGACGTCGGGGAACAAGTCGTCATTGGGGAAGTAGTCGTCGGCTACCGGATCGTCCGTCATGAAGCAGCCAGTAGTCGCGCTGAGCGCTCCCAAAAACCTTATCACCCTTCTCTCGTACAGGACTCAAAAGGTGTTGTTTCAGAGGTCTACTGTCCTGACCTGCGGTGCACGCCGCAAGCCAGGATGAGGAAGATAGCAGCAACTCAGAGATGGAACCGATGGCGATAGGAAGGAGTAGTTCTGGTGCGTCTCTTTGAGAGGAGCGACCTCCCTTTTATAGGTGCATGAGAACGAGGCAAGATGCTCCGATGGGAGCTGAAGGGAACGAGGGATATGAGACGAACATGCAGCAGCTAAAGGGTGCAACGTTTGTATTCAGTATCCACTACAGCAAAAACTTTCCAGCTCCCGAGTGACCTTTCGTATACCCGTAGTGCGTGGCAAAAATTTAGACATCGGCTCGGCTCATTCCCGCAACCCGCGATACGTCCTGACGAGGCGTGGCATGGTGAGGTGGGCGGCGGAGGAGGAGCGCGCGTGGATGTCCCTCTTGTTCTCATGCTAATACATCTAGGGAAAGAACCTCCCTTATAAATAGGTCCAACTCCCTCTATACTAGCAATGTGTGACTAAACTTTTGTTCCACCTCTTGCCTTGCACGAATGGGCTGCGTGGGCCACTATGATTTATTAGGAATTTCTGAAACTGCTATTTGGCTGGCCCAAAATAGACAAAATTCCAGCATACTCTAGTAACATACACATATCCCTAGACTATGTTAGTACCTTCATAGCGGGTAGTAACATAACTATAGTGCCATGCAAAGCTTAATTTATTAGATTGTAGACTCATATTGCATTGGGACATGTAATGTTACAGTAAGTAGCTAAGTTACTCAAAACACCTCTCTCCTCATTAACTCATAACCACATAAGCAAATTTGCCGAGTTGGACTCGATGTTATTGCTGAAGTTACTCCCACTGTGGCTAGTCGAAGAGACGTTAACGATACCGACCTGTGGACTCGGGACTGGTGATCACTCTAGGTTGCGGTAGCTAGGTACTTATTTACTGTTGAGGACTGAGAAGTAACTTTGGATATTGATCTCTTCTTTTGGGGATGAGACGATCAGGTATACCAGCAAAAAACTGCTCCTACCATGCTGTGCTATTACTAGGAGTACATGTTTTCTCTTAAAGAAAAAAGGAGTAAATGTGTTTGTCAGGTTCATGCTTAAATAGAGCCGCACCTATCAACCACCGGTATGTATGTTTTTTTTAACCTAGACGCTCGTATATATGCGCACACACTTATTCTTATAAACACACACATACACCATACCCCTATGAGCACCTTCGAGAGATAGAGTCGGCATATAATCTTGAGTTTGGAAAATGCTCCTTTCCGGGAGGGCCATCCACCGCTGTCGGGCTCTACTCCTCCTCCTCCCACCTCCTACCCTCGCCGTGGCCAGATCACGTCGCTGGGCAAAGCCCGGTCGGCGTCGACGGCGATGAGGTGTCCTCTTGGCTGGCGGGCACTAGCGTGGGTGGGCGTCCTCGGGCTTATGGCGACACGCAGGGCGGCGGGGTGCGGCGGCGTGACGAAGGGTGGTAGGGAGCGGGGGGCTTTGGCGTGCTCCAATTCTAGGGCTGCATTTGGCGGTGGCATGGAGGGCTGTGCGAGGTCTCTCTAGGGCGGCCATTCTGGCACGATCTGGTTTGTCCAAATCTGGCCGCTGGCTGCATGGGGCACGAGGCTCCCTTTTGTTCGTGCTGGTGGCCCCGAGATGGGACTCCCCTCCGGTGGCAGGTGATGGCTCCGCCTGGGGCTCTTTCGTGCTTCAGGCTGGTCAGCGTGGGAAGGGAGCTTGTGGCGGTTTGCACTGGCCGTCGGCGTGGCCGCGACACGGCGGTTGGCATCTGACGGCGGGGTGCAGGGTGATGGTGGCTGCCTCCTTCTCCTAGGTTTGGATTAATCATGCATGGGGCTGGGTGGGCACCGGAGGTACCGGCCGCACGCATAACATGGATGTTTCAGATCTAGGGTTCATGCTTGGGCGGAACGGATCAGGGCCCAGGGCAGATTAGAGCAAGTGCTTCGGGTAGAGAGATTGGGCTTGGCCCTAGATATGCTCATGGGTCCCCTCGCGGGTATGGTGCTCGATAGTGGTGGCCGTGTTAGCATTGCGTCGATGCACGGATTGGTGCCGGTGACCACGAACATGGCGTCGTTTGAACTCGTTTGGCCAAGGGCTGGGGATGGCTCACCGTCGGCCGTTGGCTGTCCTGGAGTCGTGTCGGTGTACAAAAGTAGGGGCCTTTCTGTACCCCTTTACTTATGCACAGGAAGTCGTAGCCACACCTGCGGCCATGCTTGGCGGGGCAAAGGAAGGAAAGGTACGAGACTGCCAAGGCAGTGCTCAAGGCAGAGGGCATGAAGAGCAGAGGGGCAAGATGGGCTTCCCCCGGCAATACCCTTGCCGGGGCGGCCTACATAGCCCCGGCAGGAGTCTTGACGAAGCGATTTTCCCAACACCAGCCATGCCGCCACCCTCAAGCCTGAAAGCTCTAAAGCCATCAACAACGTCGAGACCAAGACTCAGGGGCGCCTGCATGCTGGCATGCAGATCTTTGTGTAGACTAAAGGCATGCAAATCTAGATAAGGACCAGAAGACGAAGACCCCCGGCAAGATCCTTGCCGGGGAGGACCAAAGACCCCCGGCAAGATCCTTATCGGGGATGACCGAAGACCCCCAGCAAGATCCTTGCCGGGAACGACTGAAGACCCCTGGCAAGATACTTGCCGAGGATGGCTACGAGACCCCGGCAAGACCCTTGCCGGGGGTGTCTAAGGGGCCACGGCCAGGCCCGCACCTGCCAAAGATTCGCTGCCCCACTGTCATCCCGATGCGGCAACCAGCCGACCAACTAGTCAAGCACCTACACGGTGGCATGCAGATCTTCGTGGAGACCCTCACTGCACCAGCACAGCAACCAGCCAGCCAGCATGGCGCTGCATGCCTCGTCAGCTTGGACGTGCATTGGAACAAGGTGAGGCGGCGACGGATGGGACGAGCTTTGTTTCTGTCACTGATAAAGCAAGAGGGCACGTAGGCAGCACATTAAATGCGTTTGTCCTATGATGTCAGGCGATAAACTTGTACAGTGTAGATACTTTCCACCTCCTGTGTGCCACTTTGGCGACCCTGTTGCAATATAAAAGGAGGCCCGAGGCGTACTGTGGAAGGATTCAGACTTTTTGGACAGGGCACGCATAGTAGCCAGTTCAAGAACTCAGGAACACAAGATAAACACAGACAAGCATGACTAGGGTCTTATGCATAATTTGCGGCCCGAAGCTGGGTAAAAATCCGCACGCGTTGATCGCTAGACCCGCGTTATGCGCAGCCCCTCGCGCCCCACCAACCATAGTAGGGGTCCACCGGATCCCATAGGTGTCGTTTTCCCCGACATCCTTGGCGTTCTAGGTAGGGGGCACTAGGTTGTGAAAATCTAGTCTAGAAGTTAGCGCATCGACTTCTTCATTGCCATGGCTCCCAAGAAGAAGGGGATCACAGCGATTGTTTCGTCTAGAGCCGAACAGCCTGTGCCACCGCGGGCGGGCAATGGGGCGGCCGCGGATTGTGGCAGAGGCGTGGCTCGCGAGCATCCACGACACTCGGGTCATCGGAGCCAGGCGAGTAGCATGGTTCGTGCCCAAGACGACGAGTTGCACGCCGCGGGGTCCAAGGGCATCACCGTGCTGCCCACAGGTAGCGCGGCGACCTCCAGGACACCTCCGCAGGCGCCCGCACCGTGGTCTTCCCAGCTCGTGCATGACGAGCAACGCCGCGATGTCGGTGCCCCCGGGCGCCACCGTGGGAAGAGCCCTTTCTGTCACTCTCAAGATGCACAGGGCCAGCATGCACGTCCAGACGCATGCGGAAGCGACGTGTGACCGTGAGACCGTGATAGAGCTGCTTCTAATGTGGTTAGAAGTCAGAGCGCGTCATAGTCCACGCAGCTTTCACCGCCACCCACGCCAGCAGAAGCGTTGGCGCGCGTGCAACTACTCCTCGATTTTCCTCCCACCGCGGAGAAGCTCGACGAGTGGAAAGCCATCATCCGAAGCCTCATCATTTTTGCCAAAAAATATGAACCACGGTCAGCGGGAGCCTTGTGCCGGCGCTCTGTCGAGCCGGCGCACGCTGGTGGTGGAAGGACCAGAGCTGCTGCGACCACGGTGCACTCTCTTCCCCCACAACAGCAACAGCAGCCGCCGGCTTGTCGGGCCGATGCTCGTGTGTGGGGACCCCGACTCATAAGTCGTGATCACCGAATGCACGTGTACAGTGATCCCAGAGATCAATGCTCACTGAACACACAAAAGCTGAATAACAAGAGTCTTACATCCTTACATACCGTGTTACACAAGTAGGACCACAATGGTCAAGTCTTGAGTATATCATCGCAGCGGAAATCTTCAATGACAACATGGACCCATGCCATCTGCCTTAACCCTACAGGCATTCTGACTGGGAAGCGTCCTAGCTCGCATGCTCGTCACCGAGAAATCTTCATCATAACCTGTTCTCTCATGCCTGGCCAATAAAATAACCAGTGGCAAGCCAATGAGTACTTTGAATGTACTCGCAAGCAACCCAAGTGTGATAACAGAATAATTATGCAAGGCTCTACTGCTAGGTTGGCAGTTTTGCGGAAAGCTAGTTTTTCATATGCAATTATGATCAACATATAACAAGGGCATGCATGTGTCTGTAACAAGTATCAGGAGGTCACAGACATCAATATCGAGAAAGAGTTGTAATCAACTCATGCACAAGCTCATTGAGACTTTCTCACAATCACATCAACAATATCTCTGAATCGTGTTGTTTCCCAGAAACTTATGGACATAGTATAAGTAGCACCACCCAACTGTCCTTGACCGCGGACACGGCTATTCGAGTAGTTTGACACTCTGCAGAGGTTGCACACTTTACCCACTAGATCCGGGGAACTTCCTTGTCATCCACAACCCGCGGTACCTCAGGTACCCGGGGTAAGCACCCGATCACTACCTTTCCCTAGACGACACTAACATAGAGTCCACTCGATTGGTAGCAGCCCCGTGCCAAACATTTCACATCTCAAGGTTTGTGGAGACTCGCTCCGTATTCATCACATATCACAAGCACGGGGTACCAACGGTGTGTCCGGTGCCCTGTAAAGACAGTCATGGCCGCCTATCCAAGCGCGACCCCGTCCCGAGAGTGACCTCATGTCACCCCCGTCACTAGTAATGCGGGCACCATGCTAGTATCGACCTAGGTAATCAATAATGCCCTTTCCCATATAAGGGTAGAGTGGTTGCGCATGTTTGGTTGGGACGGTAGTCACACATAAATCTAATCCATCTCTGTAAACAACACTTCCGTCAAGCCTCGGCACACTACTTCTTCACCAAGTAGTGCCCTAGCTCTTCATCAACTCCCAGGGGCATTAGTGGCACCCACTGGGTCATTTGCAAGTATGTCAGACCACACTTGTTTCACTCAATGCATAACCCCGACCCATTTTGCGTAGCCAACTACTATAGCATACATCTATCTACTCCCACCCACATAACCCTCATAGGAAGGTAGGGTCATGTTTGATGCAAGTTTCAACAGTATAGTAACAGGGGTAGCAACCAAAGTGGTTTCCACCTCAACATGATTCCGATGCATTGAATATAAAGGTGCTACGAGACATGCATAAAAAGGTTTCTCGAACATGGTCAAAGGGCTGCTTGCCTTATTCTTCCGAGTCTTCAAACCTTCTGGTCCATCTCCGAATACTCCGTTTATTACGTCAACTAACGATGGAAACAATCATAATAAGCAACACAAACAAAGCAAAAATAAAAGTGCTCTAAAAATAGGAGTTGGACTTTTCTAGGATACCTCTGGTCATATTAGAAATGACCAAGGTGGTTTCATAAGTGTTGGATCAATAGGTAGTTTGGAACATTTCAATATGATGGAACCAAAGGGTTTATGGATTTGGAAGAAGTATACAGAAATATTTTCTTGAATGATGAGCAAAGGTACCCATCATCAAGTCATGATTTTAGAAGCATCTAGGAGTTGGTTTCAATGGATTTGGAATTCAAAAGAATTTCCTAGGATTTTCCAAAGCTGATAAATATAGAGAAATGGCTCAATATTTAGTGGGGTACAGAAACTATTATTAAAAATGTTCCAAAACTAAGTTTGGACATGACAAGCATCTAGGAACTTGAATCACTGCATTTGGATCAAGATTGAGCTCTCTGTGATTTTCTAAAGTTCATCACAAAAAATGGAATATGGGCATTTGATAAATATTTGTGAAAGAAATGTTTCTGGAATAATGTGCATGTTGCACCATGTGATAGAGCATGATTTATGGAGCCATAGGAAATTTGAATCATCAAGTTTGGAGTTCAAATGAATTATCTAGGCATTTTTGAAATTGACAGAATAAAGAAAAAGAAAAAGGGAAGGGGTTTTATACCTATACTGCGTTTTGGGCGCAGTATAGCGCCGCAGCGCTCTGGGCCGGCCCAACTGCACAGCAGCGCGCAGGGAACCTGGCCACGTCGAAGGCGGCTTCCTGGAAATGCGTTTTTACGCGGGGGAGACGGGCTGTGCTGTAGCCGTCTCCACTTAAACCGGTGGGGCCTGCCTCCGGGGTCGCTGACCTGCGGGCCCCCGTGGCAGGTTCTTCTTCCTCCCGCGCGGACAGAGGCGAAGCAGAGGGGGTGCGGCCGAGCGCTCGCCGGCGTGGCCCCGTCGACTCAGGCCGTCTCCGGCGACGCTCCGGCCACGGGAACGACCAGCGCGGAGAGGCGCATCCGGTCGTGGGTGGCACGCCTGCCGGGGAGGACTAGATCGAGCAGGGGCCCAACCGTGGCAGAGGAAGGCTCCGGTCACTTTGGGCTTCGAGCGCACGGCGGCCTGGGGTGGATTGGCGGAGCACGGGGAGGCTCAAGGGGGTGCGTGAGGGGCTCTGGTGGTGGCTAGGTGGAGAGGGAGAGGCCGGGGTGCCCGAATTCGAGCAGGGTCCCGTGGCGGCAATGGCGACAGAGGAGGAGGATGGAGGGCTCGGGAGGGAGCGTGCTTTGCTTAGGGAGGCTTGCTGGAGGGTGAGGGAGTGGATGGAGTACGGAGAGGGGCTCGGGGAGGCCTTTTATAGGCTAGCCCGAGGTTCACCGCGGGGCTGTGCGCCGGCGAGGTCGTGGCCGTTGCTGAAGGCCAACCGGGCTCTCCTGAGCATGTCTAGGGCGCTCGTGGACGAGGTCCAGTCCAAGGGGAAAGCAGAGGAGGAGCGGGGAGGCGCCAGAGTCTTCGCGCGTGTGATCTTTCTTACTGGAGCTCGGGGTCGGCCGATGCGCGTGCGAGCAGGGGTGAGGGAGGAGGAGAGAGGAGGGGGTCGACCGCCCGGCGTGTCCCGGACGCCGAGGCAGCCTCGGGGGACACGAGGGGGAAGCCCAAGGCTGTCGGGCGCCCCTGATTGGAGGTGGCTACAGTGCGCCAGGGCACTGCAGCGTGCTCCAGAGCGCGAACTTTGCACGCCATGGCATGCACACGGTGTCATTGGCGTGTCCTCTAGTGTCCAGCCGTGTCCAGAGGGTAGAGGGAGTAGTAAACAATGGGGAGACAGTCTTGGATGCACTGGGGAGCCTCTGGGGTGAAGAGAGAGGTGAGGAAGAAGGTGAAAACTGCTGTTCAGCAGTGTAACTTGGGGCTTTACCCCCCCTCCAATAATTGAGCTGAGGCCATAGAGAGTTACTGGTGGGTAGAGGATGATCAGGGGGAGCTGTGGTAAGAATTTGGGGTAAGGGGAAATAGTAAAAGAGGTCCAACCACTTGTTTTGGTAATTGGACAGAAGGTGTTTGATCAGGGTTTGGTCAAGCAAATGACATCCACTTGACATGGGACTTAACAGGATCAAATGTCACATATAATTAGGCCCCTACACCAAATTTGAGCTCATTTGGGCAAAGTGGCCAATGTAACTTTGGTGAACCCTAGAAATCAACAGAAATGGTTTCACCATGTTTGAGTCAAGCAATTCATCTCCCCTTGATGCACCACTTGGTGTAGCATCATCATTTGGGGTTATGAGCATGCCCACAAGGTTTGAGGCTCCAGATAAAAAGTTGACAATGTAAAGTTGTTCAAATTTGCATTTGAACAGAATTGGTTTTAGGGTGATCTGATCAAGTTGCTCTTTTCCAAATCTTGTGCCATTTGGTCTAGATGCCTTATTAGGCCATTCTAGCATGTGCACCAAGTTTGAGAGCATTTGGAAAAGTTTGGCAATGTAAAGTTGCTCAAACTTCAAATATGGACAGAATGGTTATGAAGGGGTTTGAGGATGTTTCCTTGATCTTCAAGGCATGAGGCTTTGCAAGATCATCAAATATGTCATATATGACATGATAGAATTTCCCTGGAATTTTTGGAGAATATTTCCTTTGTAAATATTTCAAAAGCTTGAAATATCCAGAAAGGGTTTTGGAAGGATTTGTCCAATATTTTGAACATGACCATGTGTTGAAACTCTTATATATGGACAATATATGTCCTATGAGTCTCCCTGAATTTTGGCAAATATTTTTGAAATGATTAAATAATTTTTTCCTATTAAAGACCATTCCTGGCCTTAAGAAAAAGCTTTTAAATAAAATATAAAAATAACTTTTAAAATTATACTTTTGTGGTTTCTGGGAGTCCTATATCTAATAGGATTCAAATAAACTTTTTGAAAGATTTTTCACACCCTAAATAAGGTACTTGCAGTGCAAACCTCAATTCAGGGGGTTTTGGAAAACTAATTTTAGAAAATATCATTTGGCCAAAATATTTTTATAAGAAAATTCCATACTGGTCTATACACATGGCATGATCATTGGGAAAAGGTTTTGGGTCAAGGAGATGAAGTATAAGAGTTGGGGGATTTATTTGATTTTTAGAGCACTAACAAACAGCAGACAAAAGTCAAATCAAGCAAAGTCAAAAACACTCAAAAGTTTTTGCAAATCCACATTTTTAACATGAAAATTAGCTTAAGCAATGTGACATGAAAATCAGGGTGTGACATCGTGACAATGTTTCCACAGTGTCGTCCGACCCACGAGCCCGCTGCGACCAACATCAAGTTCTTTGGGAGCGAGCCCAGGAAGACGCTCGGACCACTATCGAGTGACGACGGGCAGCGCGCCATCAGTCAGATAGGCATCCGGGGCCCACTATGGACCGCCCAGCGCCGGGGGGCTCTCATGACTTACCTTACGGGGTGGGTTGTCCAGCCTTTACACGTGAGTTGCGGCAGTTCCAGTGGCCCACCCATCGCATATTCAAGCCTGAGGTCGGAGAAAAGTACAATGGCAAGACTCACCCATCAGAGTTCCTAAGCATCTACACTATCGCGATGCAGGCCGCCGGGGCTCGCGACGACAAGGTGCTTGCCAACTACTTCCCGTTGGCGCTTAAGCCCAACGTTATGTCATGGTTGATGCACCTGCCCGTGGATTCCATTTCCTCTTGGCCGGATCTGTGCCACGAGTTTGTTGGCACCTTTACCGGAGGCCACCAAGCTCCTGGCCAGGCAAGTGATTTGCATGTCATCCCCCAGAAGGACGGCAAAACCCTGCGCAAGTACATACAAAATTTCAGCCATGTGCGGTACAACATCCCAGATGTTCACCCCGTCGCCGTCATCAGTGCATTCCATCAGAATGTGCGCAACCGCAAGATGAGTGAGGAGTTGGCGATGAACAAGGTTAGATATGTAGCCGAGCTTTATGTCCTGGCTGGTAGATGTGCTTGGGATGAAGAAGGGAGGAAGTACCCCCGGCGAAGATGCCGGCACGGAAACCGACTCCACAGACGGAGATGTCGTCGCCCTAGCAAAGAAGGGCCGACACCGATAAGAAGCGTAAGGGCAAGGCCGTGCTTGCCGTCCAGGGATCCGACGGCCCCGGCGCCGCCAAGAAGGCCAAGGCTGACGACCCCGACAAGGAAGTTGTCGGGTGCGTCGCTTGCCGGGCCCTGGCGGCTGCTGAGAAGCCGGAAGGCTCCGACTAGAAGTACTGCAAGATCCATCGCACCAAGGGCCACAACCTCCAGAAATGCCGGCAGGTTGAGCTACTTGCAGAGAAGCATAAAGCTGAGTATGAGAGGCGCGATAAGGAGAAGGGCCCAGATGGTGCTGAGGCGCCCGACAAGAAGCGTAGCGACCGAGGAAGTCGCCGCAGCAAAGACAAACAACCAGAGAGGCCCTCCCGGGGCCGCGACAAGAAAGAGGGAGACGATGATCATGATGAGGACGACGAGTCCAGCAAGCCCGGGTTCCAGAAAGCTACCGAGGCTATGTGCATTGACGGTGGCGCCTCATTGCATACCTCTCACCGCCAACTAAAACAGTGGGCGCGTGTTGTCACTTCTGCAGAGCCATCATTCGATGCCCAGAGGCCACTGAAGTGGTCCAGCACGCCTATCATTTTGGACACTGAGTATCACCCTGATCGCACAATGGCGGTCGGGTGTTTGCCATTGTTGGTTCCTGATAGAGGCGAGGGGTCCCGATCTTTCGATAAGATGATAACTATCGATTTTGTGGAGACGACTTTGACGATCCAACTACAAACGTGCACGACGTTGCGCCTTAGCAATCACTAAACCAATCTTCAGCGGTTACTGACAATGCCAGAAGCACGATCAGCCTGACCACGAAGGTCTATTCCTGCATGCAATCGAAGAACAAGCAAGAATATGATAAAGCAATCTGGATATTGCAAATATAAATGATGTATTGTTAAAGATGAGGATCCGTAAGCGGTCTTGGTCTGGTCGTTGGACACAAACGAAGTACACGAAGTTGCAATGGCTAACTTTTGACTAAACAAATCCCAAAGAAAAAGCTACTAGATGGGTCTACTTATATAGGAGCAAGGGGTGGCGACCAAGGAGGTGGAAGGACGTCCCAAGGCAGCCTAAACTAACCCTAGGTCGTACAAGGCTCATGGGCCCAAGTGGAGGTGATGTAACACCTTTGGACTTGTAGTTTGACTCGGATTCTGCTGGAGCGTCAGATTGTTTCGTCGGTATCTCAACGCTCCGGACGAATTTGAAGGTGATTCCAATTGGGTTGGAAAGTGTATGAAATCTAGTTTACAACAAAAAAGGAATCACCCAATTCGGAGTCCGTATGAAGGAGTTCTTGCCGTTTTGAGTCAGGTATGTCTGTGCAGTCCGAATCTGGATGCAGAACGTGAGAGACTTGGACTCTATCTTCTCTTGGCCCAAAAGTGACGTGAGAGAACTTTTTGAACAGCACCTAAACTTCTCTTTTTCCCTTATCTTCATATGTGGATTGTACAAATGTCCCATACACCTGGAATTAGACATGGCACAAAAGTGTGTGAAGTATTTTTGTCCTGGATAACATAAATAAATTGTTGCATAGTTTGCATTAGAAATCACCTCACAAATATACATGTATGCAATATTTTTGGTCGTATCCAAGGTAGTCATGTCCTCATCAGTTCCACCAATGATACACAACCTCAGGGTGACGAAAGTGCTAGTTGACGGTGGGGCCGGACTGAATTTGATCTCGCCCGCTGTGATCAAGAGGCTGCAAATCCCCGATGGAGATCTTGAGGAGACAGGCACATTTCAAGGGGTCAACCCGGGGAGGAGTCAGCCGAAGGGTAAGATCGCGTTGCCCGTTACATTTGGGGGCGAGCTGAATCATAGGACGGAGAAGATTGTTTTTTATGTTGCCAAGATCCCCTTGCCCTTTAATGGGATCCTCGGTCGCCCAGCGCTGGCCAAGTTTATGGCGGCATCACATTACGCCTACAACACGTTGAAGATGCCCGGGCCAATGAGCATCATCACCGTCCCCTCCGACAAGAAAGACGCGCTCATCTGCGTCGACCAACTCTACGGAGAGGTAGTTGCAGCAGCTCCCGCCAAGGCACTTGCTCCTACCGCTGAGACCCCGAGGGAGAATAAAACCGGCAAGGCCCCTTCCGGCAAGACTTCTGACCCCGGCAAGAGCTCCTGCACCCTCTTCAGCAAACGTGCCTCTTCGGAGCGCGGTGTTCCCGTTGGGGACGTGCCAGAGAGTTCTGCCAGTAGGAGCAGGAGGTCCAAGGCAGCCCCACCAGAAACCAAGAAGGTCCCTGTTAGGAAAGTGCGCTCGTCACCTTCCTGCGGGCGAATGTCGACGTGTTTGCATGGAAAGCATTTGACATCCCCGGCATTCCCAGGGAGGTGATTGAGCACCACCTTGCTGTCTATCCCCATGTGCGGCCCGTCAAGCAGAACGTGAGGAAGCAAGCTTTGGAGCGATAAGAGTTTATCATCGAGGAGGTCAGGAAGTTGGAGGCGGCTGGCTTGGTCAGAGGAGTTCTCCACCCCACGTGGTTAGCCAATCCAGTGGTAGTGCGTAAGGCAAATGGGAAATGGAGGCTGTGTATCGACTATACATATATCAATAAAGCATGTCCAAAGGATCCTTTCCCTTTGCCGCACATTGACCAGATAGTGAACTCCATTGTCGGGTGTGACCTGTTGTCGTTCCTCGACGCGTACTCAGGATACCACCAGATCTTCATGATGAAGGAAGACGAAGAAAAGACCGCGTTCATCACCCCATGTGGTACGTACTGCTTTGTATGGATGCCTTTCAAGTTGAAAAGCGCTGGTTCGATATTTGCCCGAGCAGTCCAAATCCGTTTTTAGCCCCAGCTGCATAAAAATATGGAAGCCTACATGGATGATATAGTTGTCAAAACCAAAGATAAGGCCACGCTCGTGCAGGATCTAGAGGAAACATTTGCAAACCCGTGCAAGATCAACCTCAAGCTCAACCCAGAGAAGTGCATGTTCGGTGTCTCATCCGGCAAAATTCTTGGTTTCTTGGTGTCTCAACGCGGAATCGAAGCAAATCCCGACAAGATCAAAGCAATTGAGAAGATTGAGGTGCCAAGACGAGTCAAAGACGTCCGTAGGCTCGTCGGCTACATTGCTGCTCTAAGTAGGTTCATCTCCAAATCTGCTGAGCGTGCCCTCCCCTTTTTCAAATTTTTGAAGAAGGCGGGTCCAGTGAAATGGACTCCGGAGGCAGAGGCAACGCTGCAAGATTTGAAAAGGTACCTCTCCTCCACGCTAATACTAGTCGCGCCTAAACCGCAAGAGCTGTTGCTGCTATATCTCGCGGCAACGAATCCGTTGCTCAGTGGTGCGCTAGTGGCACAGAGAGAATATGAGGAAGAAGAAGCGGTAGCGGCGGAGTCATTGGATGATAGGCCGGGGCTCTCCCCGGCAGGACCTGATGCCGGCAAGGCAGAACCCCCGGCAAAGCCTAGTCCCGGCAAGACAGAGTCTACGCAAGTGGGCGAAGTCGAATAGAAGAAGAAGGTGATGCAGTGCCTAGTTTATTTTGTTAGTTCCCTCTTGCAGGGGGGCTAGATCAAGATATTCTGGTATACAAAAGCTACTTTTCGGCCTCCTTATGGCCTCAAGAAAGCTGTGTCACTATTTCCAAGCGCATGAGATCACCATCATCACCAGCCTCCCTTTGCCACGAATCTTGCATAACCCGGATGCAACTGGGAGGATTGTGGAGTGGGCATTGGAACTATGAAGCTTTGGCCTCAAGTTTGAAAGTACTTCAACAATCAAAAGCCGAGCCTTGGCAGAGTTCATAGCAGAATGGACCTCAACGCCTGACGAAGAGGTTCAAGAGGCCATCCTTCCCGGCAAGGAGACGATCCATAACTAGATTATGTACTTTGATGGAGCTTTCTCGCTGCAAGGTGCTGGTGTCGGCATGCTACTCGTCGCACCCACTGGAGAGCGCCTCAAGTAAATAGTCCAGATGCACTTTCCCCAAGAGAAATCAACGAACAACACTACAGAGTACGAGGGATTGCTTGCTAGTCTCAGGATCGTGGCAGACCTCCGGATCAGGAAGCTCAACATCAAGGGTGATTCGTAGCTTGTCGTCAAGCAAGTTAACAAGGATTACCAGAGCTCGTTGATGGAGGCTTATGTTGATGAGGTGAGGAAGTTCGAGGAGCGTTTTGACGGTCTACAAGCAGAGCATGTTCCCCGAGTAGAGAGCAACATTGTCGATGACTTGTCAAAACGCGCTACCCTCAAGTTACCTGTGGAACTAGGTACCTTTGTGCTTCGATTAACCCAGCCACCCGTTGAGCCATCTACGGGGCAGAACAAAAAAAGGAAGGCAGGCCCCAGCAAGTACCTTCCCGCTGAGATCCCAGGAGCCACCGGCGAAGACGTTGCCGAGTGCCCCAAGCTTGCCGGGGTGCAGCAACCTTCGGTAGGGCCCCAAGCCTCGACCGTAGAGGCAGCTGCCCCTATGACCGAAGATGAGCCTTTAGTCCTTGTCGTCGAGCCCCAGGCTCCGGCATGGGTGCAGCGCACCGTCCGTTTCTTCCCAATGGGGGTACTCCCTGAGGAAGAGGAAGAGGAAGAGAAAGTAGCCCGTTGGTCTAGCATGTACCAGTTTTTGGATAATGCCCTATACAAAAGGAGACCGAACATCGTGAAATTGAAGTGCATTCCTCAGGAGGACGGACTGGAGCTGTTGGCAGAGATACATGGAGGCATGTGTGGCTCCCACCTAGGGTCAAGAGCCCTTGCCGGCAAGGCGTTCCGGCAAGGTTTCTTCTGGCCCACCGCCCTCCAGGATGCAACTGCACTAGTAACCAAGTGTGAAGGGTGCTAGTTCCATTCACAGAAGCTTCATCAACCAGCTCAAGCTCTTTAGACAATCCCTCTTTCCTGGCCATTTTCGGTCTGGGGGCTCGACATACAGGGCCCCTTTCCCCGTGCTATCGGTGGCTTTGAGTACTTGTACATTGCGATCGATAAGTTCACAAAGTGGCTGGAAGTGGAACCGGTGAGAAAGGTGATAACATAATCAGTCATCACATTCTTCAAGGGACTAGTCTGCCATTTTGGTGTGCCAAATAGAGTCATCACCGACAACAACACGTAGTTCACGAGCCGCACCTTCATGCAGTACATCCAAGACCTCGGCGGCAAGGTTTATTTTGCTCCTGTTGCTCATCACATAAGTAACAGCCAGGCTGAGAGGGTGAATGCAGAAGTGTTGTGAGGCCTCAAGACCAGGACTTTTTACAAGCTACACAAGTGCGGGAGACGCTGGATTGATGAGTTGCCAACGATTGTTTGGTCAATCAGAACGACACCAAATCAAGCCACTGGCCACACACCCTTGGCCCTGGTATACGGGGTAGAAGTAGTTCTCCCCACGAAACTCATATACAGGTCACCTAGAGTGCTCACTTATGACGAGCTTGAGCAAGAGCAATTGCGCCAAGATGACACAACGCTCCTTGAGGAAGATCGTCTTTAGGCTGCTGTGCGAGCCGCTCGCTACCAGCAAGCCTTCCACTGCTACCATAGCCGCAAGGTTCACGCCCGAAGCCTTGAGGAAGACGACCTTGTTCTTCGACGGATCCAATCTGCCAAGAGTTCAAACAAGTTTGACGCCAAAATGGGAAGGCCCTTATTGGGTAATACGAGTCACCAGGCCGCCTGGAGACCGAAGATGGCATTCCGATGAGCAATTCCTGGAATATCGAACATCTTCGCAAGTTTTACCCCTAAGGCGCGATTGCCGGGAGCCCCGGCAACCCCCTTTTGTACTAGCCTTGCCGGCAAGGCATGTAACCCTATGTACAAAGCCAGGTGCAGACCCTGCGCGCAGTCAGGGAAGAAAAACCCTTTAGTATGTATAGTTTCCCGTTGATTTCCATGTTTATGTGTATGCATATATACATGCTTGTCCATGATATTGTAATGCTTTTTGATTCCAATAAATGTTAATGGACCGCCAAGGTTTCATGCTCCTATCCTCTCTTCTTTCCAGCCATGGCAAGGACGCTCCATTCCGCCAAGGACCCAGCTCCGACAGGAAGTTGGGAAGACTGCCCGGCACGGCGATCCCCGGTAATCCAAACGGATAAAGTTCACCTCTTGCCCATTCATGTTCATAACCTGTGACTTGTCCATTAGAAAACCTCGCCACTCTCTTTTAAACTCGGGTGCTCCCATCCCTGACCCGAATGCTGCTTCGGTCAAAATGGTCGTAGTAGCCTTTACTAAAAGAAGATTAACGAGGGGCTAGACCCTTTGTCTGCAACCCGGCAGATGTGATTCTCTAGTAGGCGAAGAGGGCACCAGTAGAATGGCTTGTCGGGAGAACTCGTTTATTTGCATTAAAGAGGCATTTTGCCTCTGCATGGACGTATACGTGCACGGGTCCCCGGCAAGGCTGGTCTTTTTCATAGACATGATGATACAAGTACGAATGTTATCGGACACAGACATGGGCTCGAGAGATTACATTATTTAGAAATTAAAGATTTGGCAATTGCCTACAAGCTAAAAGAAAGATAAGCACCTAGCAATCTCCGTTCCTGCCCCTTTCCACCCAGGTGTGGCAGGTGAAGGCAAAAAAGAGGGGACGGAGAACGCGCCGATGGAGAGCATGGCAGGGATGACCCTCGGCAAGAAGCATGGTCGAGGCAGGAGGGCAATGTAGATGATGGTGCTGCCACCGATGGTTAGCCGGAGTCGGAATCGGTGTCCTCCCGCCCGCTACCGTCGTCATCGATGTCGCTGTCCTCCTCGTCACTCCTACTCAAGGAGGAGGTTTTGTTGTCGGTGGAGCTCTCCGCGCAGCACCCTAAGGGGGTTCCCGAGCGCCCAAAGACCTTGACGGAGAGCAGGTCGTTCTCCATTAATTTGAAGGGATAATTGGTTTTATGCCCCTAGTTGGGTCACACTCGGCTGGTTTACCCCTAATTTCTAAAAATACACATTCCTGCCCAAACCACTTTGCTCATCTTATGCTTTTGCCCTTTGACCGTTTGACCGTAATTCTCAAAACTTCATAAAAAATTCATACTAACTTAGAAAAATTCAAATAAGATATCAAAATGTTCATGAAATCATCACCTATACGTGCAAGCCATTTGCATTCATGACAAAAGTGTTGGAAAGTCCCCATCACCTATAAGAGCTAAAATTGAGATGGGGACTTTCCAATACATTTCTCATGAATGCACATGTCATGCACATATAGGTGATGTTTTTTCGAACATTTTGATATATTATGTGCATTTTTCTGAGTTAGTATGAATTCGTTATGAATTTTTCAAAATGATGGTCAAACAGTCAAAGGGAAAATGCATAAGAAAACCAATTTGGTTTGGGTAGGAACACATGTTTTCGGAAACTAGGGGTAAACCAGTAGAGTGTGACCCAACTATGGGCATAAAACTAATTATCCCTAATTTGAACTGGAGAACGTGCCCCTCTGATAGGCTATGGGCGCAGGAAAAAGTCGTCCACCCACAGCGGAGGTACATGACATGAGGGATGGGGAAGTCGACGTCGACCTGCATGCCACCGTTCCCGTAGCCCCTCATATGCAGCCTCAAGGCCTGCGGCGGGTCAAGCTCCATTAACCAAGCAAACGGGGTGGGGAGGCGGAGGTGACCGCACACTGGCTTGTACAACCTGATGAAGAACTCACGAGGATGGTCTCCAACATGGCCCTCCATTGGGGGAAGAGCCGCTGGCGGAAGCGCGGCCGGTGCGCCGCCCCGTCCTCCTCTCCCCCAAGCGCCATGGCGGCCTCGGCCTCGCCCCCTCCCTCTTCCCCTCATAGAGGGCTCCGCTGCCATGAGCTCCGGAGGAGGGGGGACACGCTATCGGGCAGAAGCCCTCGTCGCCGCCGTTGGAGCGCCGGCGCGCCCTCTAACCATAGCGAGTGGAAGAAAAGGATCAAGCAGGAAGGAGACGTATGCAAAAGGACGCTGTCCCTCTCCCCTTTTTATAGAGGAGCAGGGGCGGGGCTCGACCCCCCAACCTAATGGCGGCCGCCCCAGTCGACCAATACAGCTGCCAGAGGCGCAGTAAATCAGGATCGACCCGCTGAGGCATGGGGGGCACGTGGCGGGTGAGCTGGGTCCACTTTGTAAATGAGTAGCGCCCTGCGGCTTCCTCTTTTATGGGGAAGATGCGAGCCGCCTCTTTACTATTCACCACGGGGTGACGCAAGCATACCGCAACCGTTCCATGCACGACCCCCACGTCATGCGCCTAATACGAGTCGTGGGGAGGCGCAACTGGTGAAGAAATTACCGCGGTTAAAACTCTTCCACAAGTGCCCGCGCACCGTTCTGGGCCTGGCCCAACAACGCTCCGTGCCTATGTGTGGCCCGAACCCGGGGGCTCCTGTCGGTGTACAAAAGTAGGGGCCTTTTGGTACCCCTTTACTTGTGCACGTGCAGTCGTAGCCACACCTGCAACCACGCTTGGCGGGGCAGAGGAATGAAAGATACGAGACTGCCAAGGCAGCGCTCAAGCCAGAGGCATGAAGAGCCGAGGGGCAAGATGGGCTTCCCCCGGCAACACCCTTACCGGGGTGGCCTACATAGCCCCGGCAGGAGTCTTGCCGGGGCGAGTTTCCCAACACCAGCCAGGCCGCCACCCTTAAGCCTGAGAGCTCTGACGACATCGAGAACGCCGAGACCAAGACTCAGGGGTGCCTGCGTGGTGGCATGCAGATCTTTGTGCAGACCAAAGGCCTGCGAATGTAGATAAGGACCAGAAGACGAAGACCCCGGAAAGATCCTTGCCGGGGATGGCCACGAGAACCCGGCAAGACCCTTGCCGGGGGCGTCTGTGGGGCCACGGCCAAGCCTGCACCTGCCAAAGTTTCGCTGCCCCGCGATCATCCTGACGCGGCAA
Organism: Secale cereale; assembly: GCA_902687465.1. Lineage (NCBI taxonomy): Eukaryota > Viridiplantae > Streptophyta > Magnoliopsida > Poales > Poaceae > Secale > Secale cereale. The sequence continues at coordinate 284,615,300 of LR738713.1, forward strand.
CCAGCCGACCAACTAGTCAAGCACCTGCGTGGTGGCATGCAGATACTCATGGAGACCCTGTCACCGCACTAGCACAACAACCAGCCAGCCAACGTGGCGCTGCATGCCTCGTCAGCTTGGACGTGCATCGGAACAGGGCGAGGCGGCGACGGACGGGACGAGCTCTGTTGCCGTCCGCGATAAAGCAAGAGGGCACTTAGGCAGTGCATTTAATGCGTTTGTCCTATGATGTCAGGCGATAAACTTGTACACTGTAGATACTTTCTACCTCATGTGTGCCACTGTGGTGACCCCTTTTGCCATATAAAAGGAGGCCTGAGGCGTACTGTGGAAGGATTGGGACTTCATGGACAGGGCACGCATAGTAGCCAGTTCAAGAACTCAAGGACACAAGATAAACATAGACAAGTAGGATTAGGGTGTTACGCATCATTTGCGGCCCGAACCTGGGTTAAAATCCCCACACGTTGATCGCTAGACCCGCTCTTTGCGCAGCCCCTCGCGCCCCTCCAACCGTAATAGGAGGCCCCGAGATCCCATATGTGTCGTTTTCGCCGACAAGTCGTGTCCCTCCCATTCCATCAGGATTGGCTAGGGACGCAGGTGTTAGTGCCTCCTACGGCAGAGGCGCCGACCCAGACTCGGGGACTAATGCCAGGCTAGGAGTAGATATTGTTCCGTCGCTCTTCCTACCATGGTTGAGTGCGTTGTGCTGTGTGCGGTGCATGCTATCTTGCGACATGGATGCTAGGGCGGCGGCCCCGGATGGCGGTTCACATGGTTGCTCTTCGGCGGGCATCATTGCAGTGATGGTGGCTCCCCTCTTAGGTTGTGTGGGCAACGAGAGGTGTTGCGACGGGTAGCTCGGACGTGCCTTCTCTTCTAGAGGGCGGCGTCCTGATCCGGATCTAGGGATCTGACACCGTCACGTTCCTCATGGCGGCCTCGTGGTGGCACGAGTGAGTTGCTGAGAGAAACCTCCATGCCTTGGCACCGATGACGGCGACACCCGTGGGTGTCGCACTCTTCTTAACGACATCGCGGTGGTTATTCTCTTCGTGTCAGGGCTCTAGATGAAGATCTTTGTCCATGTGGACTCGGCATCGGCGATGCTCTGCACTGTTCTCCCTCTTGGGGGCGTTGTTGTGGAGCTTAGGTGTGCTATGTCATAGTGTGAGGTGTGTTTAGTTCTATCCGTGCTCTTTGCACTGGTGGCATAGTCACATGTGTTTTGTGTTTTCCGGTTATCCTCATTATTGGCTATCTCAGAGGGCTACCTCACCATCTTGTATCATTCGGACGTGTACTTCTTCAGATGTTGCTTTATTTATAAAGTAGGGAGAAAGCCTGTTTTGAGAGAGATAATCTTGAGTTTGACGAAGTCACACAAGGCGTCTCGTAGTCGACAGGAACGTCTCCTCCCACTGAAAGTGCATCCCTGAAAATTCAGGAATAAACGCGAGAATCAGGATTTGAGTCCTAATGGGCTGGGAATAACACTGTCCACATAACCATCCAACTACAGGTTGGTTCGCTCCACCGGTATGTATGTTGAGCACTGCTTGTTGCACTACATGTTATGCCCGATGGTTGAATGACTTGCTGTAGTAGCCATCCACCAGAGTATGTATGAAGGTCATAACCATTTATTAGAGTGTCATGTGCAGCTTCGGGCAAAAAAGTGTCGTCTGCATAGTCATTCCAAGTCATGTATATTTGCTGCGTCATGCGACACAGATGTGAGAGCATTTACAGTCGGGCATCTCAGACCCCCCTCAAACAAACATGGATGGCCTAATCACTAACCGGTAAAAAAAGTGACATAGATGGATGCCTCAAACCGACCTCAAACGTCCAGGCTAACCAGCAACCCTCATATCTAGCCAAAATCTGGGGCTGATACGGGGAGTCCGGGACGCATTCGGGCATGTCCTCCACGTGGAACTGACACGCCCTCCCCCTATGAAAATACTCTAAAACCTTGCGGTCCAAAACTTGTCTCATCATACAGATCGATGGCGTCGTGTGTCAATGCTCCAACGCGCCATGAAAGGCCAACGCGCCATGAAAGGCCCCTAGTCCGGCTATTTCAGGTGCACACCAGCACCGAAACCCTACCCGACCACATTTCCACCCATCTTGTCCGCCGCCATAGCTTTCCAATTTCTATCCACCTCCACATTTCACTTGTCGTCTGCAAAATTAGCCATGCCAGCATGCCGACGGGTCAGGAGCTACCCTTATGTAACACTAGAGTGCCGGTTGCAGCTCCTTGAGCAGATCTGGGCATGGTGCGAAACCCAGACCGCCATAGGATATCACCCGACGCAGTAGATTCGAAGGAGGACTTGGAGGAGGACGAGGCAGAGCAAGAGGAGGACGAGGAGGACACGAGGCAAGATGAGGACGAGGCGGATGCGGGCGATGCGGATCTCTAGGCGGAGTAGCAGGCAATCCTCAATTCCCTTCAATTGGAGGTGTAGGCGGAGGCCATGATGTCTACTACGCAACTTTATTCGTGTAGACTCGTGTTGGGCCTCCAAGCGCAGAGTTTGTAGGACAGTAGCAATTTTCCCTCAAGTGGATGACCTAAGGTTTATAAATCTGTGGGAGGTATATGATGAAGATGGTCTCCCTCAAACAACCCTGCAACCAAATAACAAAGAGTCTCTTGTGTCCCCAACATACCAAATACAATGGTAAATTGTATAAGTGCACTAGTTCGGCAAAGAGATGGTGATACAAGTGTAATATGGATAGTAGATATTGATTTTTGTAATAGGAACAATAAAAATCAGCAAGGTAGCAAGTGATAAAATGGAGCACAAACGGTATTGCAATGTTTGAAAACGAGGCCTAGGGTCCAGACTTTCGCTAGTGCAATCTCTCAACAATGCTAATATAATTGGATCACATAACCATCCGTCAACGTGTGATGAAGAATCACTCCAAAGTTCCTATCTAGCGGAGAACACAAGAAGAAATTGTTTGTAGGGTACAAAACCACCTCAAAATTATTCTTTCCAATTGATCTATCAAGAGTTCGTACTAAAATAACATCAAGATATCCTTTCTGATATATCTATCAAGAGTTCGTACTAAAATAACACCATATGACACACATCAACAAACTCTAATGTCACCTAGATACTCCAATGTCACCGTAAGTATCCGTGAGTTGATTATATTATATGCATCAAACAATTTTAGATTCATAATACTCAATCCAACATAAAGAACATCAAAGAGTGGCCCAACATTTCTACCAGAGAAACAAAGACAAGAACGTGCATCAACCCCTATGCATAGATTACCCCAATGTCACTTCGGGAATCCGTGAGTTGAGTGCCAAAACGCACATCATGTGAATCAATATGACACCTGATTGCCCACAAGTGTAGGGGATCTACCGTAGCCCTTTCGATAAGTAAGAGTGTTGAACCCAACGAGGAGCAGAAGGAAATGATAGGCAGTTTTCAGTAAGGTATTTTCTGCAAGCACTGAAATTATAGGTAACAGATAGTTTTGTGATAAGGTAATTGGTAGCAAGTGACAAAAGGTAAAAGTAAATAAGGTGCAGCAAGATGGCCCAATCCTTTTTGTAGCAAAGGACAAGCCTGTACAAACTCTTATATAAATGAAAGCTCTCCCGAGGACACATGGGAATTATCGTCAAGCTAGTTTTCATCACGATCATCTGATTCACGTTCGGTACTTTGATAATTTGGTATGTGGGTGGACCGGTACTTGGGTGATGTCCTTACTTGGACAAGCCTCCCACTTATGATTAACCTCTAATGCAAGCATCCGCCACTACAAAAGAAGTATCAAGGTAAACCTAACCATAGCATGAAACATATGGATCCGAATCAGCCCCTTATGAAGCAACGCATAAACTAGGGTTTAAGCTTCTTTCACTCTAGCAACCCATCATCTACTTATTACTTCCCAATGCCTTCCTATAGGCCCAAATAATGGTGAAGTTTCATGTATTCGACATTCACATGACACCACCAGAGGAGAGACAACATACATCTCATCAAAATATCGAACTAATACCAAATTCACATGACTACTTATAGCAAGACTTCTCCCATGTCCTCAGGAACCAAAGTAACTACTCACAAGACATGATATTTTTCATGATCAGAGGGGTATTAATAGGCATAATGGATGTGAACATATGATCTTCGACCAAATAAACCAACTAGCATCAACTATAAGGAGTAATCAACACTACTAGCAACCCACAGGTACCAATCTAAGGTTTGGGTGCAAAGATTGGATACAAGAGATGAACTAGGGTTTGAGAGGAGATGGTGCTGGTGAAGATGTTGATGAAGATAGCCCTCCCCAAGATGGGAGAGTTGTTGGTGATGACGGCGGTGATGATTTCCCCCTCCCGGAGGGAAGTATCCCCGGCAGAACAGCTCTGCCGGAGCCCTAGATTGGTTTCCGCCAAGTTTCCGCCTCGAGACGGCGGCGTCTGGTCCCGAAATCCTCCTTCCAATTTTTTTCTAGGTCAAAACACATCATATAGGAGAAGATGGGCATCGGGGGGCCCACGAGGCAGGGGGGTGCGCCCAAAGAGGGGGGGGCGCCCCCACCCTCGTGGACACGTGGTGGCCTCCCTGGTGATCTTCTTTCGCCAGATATTTTTTATATTTTCTGAAACGATGTCCTGTGAAGTTTCGGGGCTTTTTGAGTTGTGCAGAATAGGTTTCCAGAGTCTGCTTCTTTTCCAGCCTAGAATTCCAGCTGCTGGCATTCTCCCTCTTCATGTAAACCTTGTAAAATAAGAGAGAAAAGGCATAAGTATTGTGACATAACGTGTAATAACAGCCCATAATGCAATAAATATCAACATATAAGCATGATGCAAAATGGACGTATCAACTCACCCAAGCTTAGACCTCGCTTGTCCTCAAGCAAAAGCCGATATCAAAAAATATGTCCACATGTTTAGAGATAGAGGTGTCGATAAAAATAAAATACAGACATGAGGGCATCATGATCATTCTCATAACATCAACATACATGTATTGTCATATGATTCTTATGCTAAAGTAACAATTCATTCACAATATCAAGCATGAATTAGAAACTTCATTGAAAACCAACAAACTATGATCTCGGTCATTGAAGCAATTGTAATTTGTCGTATCATTGGAAAGAGTCAATATAAGAGCTTTTCAGCAAGCCTACATACTCAACTATCATATAGTTTTTCACAATTGCTCACACTCACGCAATACTTATGGTTATGGAGTTTTAATCAGACACAGAGAAAGATAGGGGCTTATGGTGTTGCCTCCCAACCTTTTACCTCAAGGGTAATGTCAACAGTAATAGACCATGAAAAGTTACATCCAAGTGGGTATATATGTCAGGATCTTTCCAACACAATGTGCTTGCCAAAGATAAAATGTAAAAAGGAAAGGTGATTTCCACCTTGACTCTTAAGGAAGAATAATAGATAGGCCCTTCGCAGAAGGAAGCAGAGGTTGTCATCTGCTTTTCTGGTTGGATGCACAAAGTCTTAGCACATAAGAACGCCACTTTATATTGCCACTTGTGATAAGGACCTTTATTATGCAGTCCGTCGCTTTTATTACTTCAATATCACAAGATCATATAAATCTTATTTCCTCCACACTAATAAATCATACATATTTTAGCGAGTTTGCAACACGACAACTTACTTGGAAGGATCTTTCTCAATCCATTGGTAGGTATGGTGGACTCTCATGGCAAAACTGGGTTTAAGGATGTATGGAAGCACAAGTAGTATCTCTACTTGGTGCGAGGAGTTTTGGCTAGCATGAGGGAGAAAGGCAAGCTCAACATGTTGGATGATCCATGACAATATACTTTATTTTAGATATAAGAAAACATAACCATTATGTTGTCTTCCTTGTCCAACATCAACTCTTTAGCATGTCATATTTTAATGAGTGCTCACAATCATAAAAGATGTCCAAGATAGTATATTTGTATGTGAAGCCTCTCTTTCTTTATTACTTCCTATTAATTGCAATGATGACCAAAACTATGTTTGTCAACTCTCAACAACTTTTGTTCATCATACTCTTTATATGTGAAGTCATTACTTCCCATAATATCAATGTGATCTCCTTGATACTTTGTATACTTTCTATTATTCTATCATGACAAAAGTGAGGAAATCAAGCCCTTCAAGCCCTTGACTCAACACTAATCTTTATTATATAGCTCACAGACTCGATTACAAAGGGTAAAGATCATAAAGCAAAAGCTCACAACTAGATCATGCTAACTTTATTCTACTAGATCAAGATACTACAAAAGGATCGAACTAAGAAAAACGGTAAAGATAGGAGTGATGGTGATACGATACCGGGGTCACTCCCCCAAGCTTGGCAGTTGCCAAGGGGAGTGCCCATACCCATATGATTATGTCTCCTGTGTCAGGGATGGTGATGATGGAGTTGAAAGTAGTGACGTCGGATCATCATATATCGAGCGTAGGAGATCCTCCAACTTGCGGATAATACCCTTGAGTGCAGCTATTGTAATGCCCCGGATGTAATACTTTCCCTTTTGGGTATATAATATATCTCCGGCTTCATCTATTCCATTTCGGGTTCTTTGACTTTCGGGTTTTCGTCGTGTTGTTGTGTGCGTGTGTGGCATTCATTCATATCATGTAGACATGTGCATCGCATTGCATTTGTGTTGTCGGTTGCATCCGGTTCCACGCGTTCCTTCCCGTTGTCCGTTTCGCGTTCCGGAGCTCCCTCACGTGTCCGTGACGTCCCATAGGCCTACTTTGTTGTTTGGGCGCGTAACGTTACCGGTGTGCCGCGAGGTTGTTGTGTGTGTTATTGTTTTGTTGTGTGCAACCCGCCTCTCAAATCTCGTCTCGTTTGGACTCCGTTGGCTATCCCATCCGTTGTTCGTGTGGGTCCAAAGTGCCTTCACTTTGTGTCCCGGAAACACCCCTACTGCAGTCTTTTATCTTCTCCTAGGCCCTTTTAATCTACCCCCGCGATCGGATCCGTCGGATCGCGATCGGAGGGCTCCAAACACCCCTAAATTCCCCCCTAACCCTAAAAACTGCTATATAATAGACCCTAGTCTATTTTTTTGCATCTCTATCTTCTTTCCCCTTCCTCCCCTCATATTTTCTTCAGATCCAAAGAACTCCATCTGCCACTTGGCCTTCTCCCGAGGGAACCAGCCGCCGCCCCGGCTGATCGATCTGGCCAATCGATCGACCGGCCGGGTCAACGCCGCATCGAGCCGGCGCGCCAGGGAGGCCTCGCCCCTTTCCCTCGCTCGGCCAGGTCCCAGGCGCCGGATCGGGCCCAGCCCGCAGGTCCCCCGGACCACTTCGTCGCCGACCGCATCGGGCCCAGGTCGCCTCGCGCCTGGCCCGTCTCCACCTCGTTCGATCGCCAGGTCCCCGGTCCCCACTTCGCCACCGCGAGCCGCCAGCTCCCGCAGGCCGGCGCCGCACCGCCCAAGGCCCAGATCCGCAGGCGCCAGCCCCCCCCCTGCGCGGGCCGCTTCTCCTGTCGCCAGGTGGGCCGCTCCGCTCGCCGTGGGCCCAGCCGCCGTCGCCTCCCGCGGGCCGCCGCCTTCACCTCCAGATCGGGCCGGTCCAGCCGCACCGCCCTGGGCCCGTTGTTATTTTTTTCCCAGATCTGGATCTGAGGTTGCTCCTAAATTCTTCTAAGTCCCCTCTGATTTGTGTGCTGTTGCTATATTCAAACATGCATATCTTTTTGTGTGTTGCTCCGATTCGCGCGTATAATATGTCCAGACGTTCGTGGGATCGTGCTCTACGTTTCATCTGTTGTTGTCATGCATGTTAGAGATCATCTAGGTGCTCGTTTTGCTGTTGCAAGAGTGCATCATGATATAAACTGCTGCTATGTGATGTTTTTATGCCACCTTTGCCATGTGATATCTTTTAGCTCGTTTGTCCGAATGATGCAAATGACATGTCCACGTGTTCGTCTTGCCATGATCTACATGTTGTATGTGCTAGGTAGCATGATAGATTTATTCTTGCCTTGTTATCATCGTTGCAAAGTGCCATGTGGCTGTGATGTTATTTCACTTGTTACGAAATGCCATCTTGTTGAGCTCGTTGCAATCGTTGTGTTTACCTCCATGATGCATGCTTGTGTGTTTCGGGATCACCTTCATGTGTATTTTGATGAGGTGCTTACCTCTTGCCATGTTTAGTTTCGAGGTGACTTAAACATGCTCTTTTATATGCCTTGATGAAATTGCTGTTTTAGGACTTAGTGGATTTTCACTAAGTCTGAAATCTGTAACGTTCCGATGCCATGTTCGTGTGATGTTCTAGGACAAAGCATGATAGTTTTGGAGTGGATTTTGATTGTTCCTTGTAGTATATATTGTTGTCCTTCCATTCATGTACTCACATGTCTATTTAAGTGGCTGTAGCATGTTTATCTTTTGCTCCAAAGTTTCAATAAAATTCTGCTGCCAGAATTTTATTGTCAAGTTCCATATGTCCAAGATCATTGCTATTGATCCGTGGCTCCGTTGGGGGTGCACCTTTGGACTTAGTTGCTGTAGTATATGTCTAGTTTGTGTTCATGCCCTTTGCCATGTTATTTGAATGCTGTAGCTCAATTATTTTGTGCTCCGAAGATGCTATGATGCTGTAATTTTCAGCTTTCGCTCATTTCTTGTTTCGGGCATAACTTTTAGCCCGTAACTCCGATTTCAGCGAATCTTATATCAAACTTGATTGATTTTCTGTGTAGAATCATAATATGTTATTGTTATCATGTTTTGAGGTGTTTTGCTTGAGTGATATTTTTCCGTGCTCCGTGTGCATCCTTAGTGCATCCATCATGCATTCATCTTTTTCGAGTGCGCATTGCATCTTGTTGATTGGTGCTTGGTGTGATTGTTTTGTTTAGAGCCGGAAGCTGAGTCTGAGTTCGAGTACGAGCACGAGGTTTCCAACGAGGTTGATCACGAGGACCCTTCTTACGATCCGAACGACTTCTCTTCAGGCAAGATGACCGAACCCCGATAACATTACTATCTTTGCCTATTGCTAGTAGTCTCGATCTATAGCTTTTGCCTCGATGCCCATGATCTTCTTGTCAGCCTCCTACTTGTAACCAATTGCCATGTTTAACCAACCTACCTATGCAAACCGTTGCTTGGCTAAGTACGCTTCGCTCAGCCCTTCTTATAGCGTTGCTAGTTGCAGGTGAAGATCGAAGATGCTTGCTTCATGTTGAAGTTTGGTTGGGTTATATCACACTATATAAATGCTTAAAATGAAATCATCTATATATTGGCAAGGGTGGAAGGCTAAGCCTTTTGCTTGGTGATTTGTTCCACTCATGCCGTTAGGATCCGTATAAGCCGGTGTTATGTTCCTTGATTATGCGTTCCTAACACGGTTGGGGTGTATGGGACCCCCTCGATAAACCGCTAGGTGCTAAGTCTTTTCCAGCAAGTCCCAACATTGGTACTATTTGCCTAATAACAAACTAAACTTGCATAGGGAGTAATTAACCCTCTTTCTTAAATCAACAACCCCGGGCCAGTGCTCCACATGAGTGTTGGTCCGAAACGAGCGGACTGCGGGGCCGCCTTGGGGCAACCTGAGGTATCTGGCATACACCTGTAGGACGTCTCATCCGGTCGTGTCCTGAGACTTAGATACGCGCGGCTACTATCAGGGTGTCGACACGCGGGAGGATTTGCTGGATTAGCCTTACCTTAGTTCGGTATATCTTGAGCACGGGATTCCGAGAATACTTCCCACTTTGGAGTTGCGACTCCGCGGATCGTGGGCTTGTAATGGGTCAAGTTGGAACACCCCTGCAGGGTTTGAACTTTCGAAAGCCGTGCCCGCGGTTATGTGGCAGATGGGAGCTTGTTAATATCCGGTTGTAGATAACTTGACACAATGTTACTAATACACTACCAGCGTGTGTTCCGTGACCGTCAATTTCCGAATAGGGATTCGAGAGTTGAACACGGAGGGGTTATGTTTGTGGAGCTTGTAGCTAGGATCACTTCGTGATCACTTCTCGACCGAGGCTTTCTCTTCTCGCTCTCACTCACGTAAGCTAGTTGCTAATTGCTGCTGCAGACACTTATTCTTTTCTTCAGCCTTTCCTCTCCCAAAGGCTTAAATAGTCTTGTTACCCGGAAACGGGATTGCTGAGTCCTCTGTGGCTCACAGTTACTTCACACACCAGATGCAGGTCCAGCTGTGAGCTATCCAGGTGATGGCACCGAGCTGGATTGGGAGTACGACGAGGAGCGTAGTCGGTACTATGTGCGATACCCGGATGATCAGTAGTGGAGACTCTTACTAGGATTCGATCCGCCTGTGGTTTATTTATTTCAGTTTGGTATCTTGATATTTGGATTTTGCCCTTAGAGGGTTGTGATGTTCTTAATGTATGATGTTTGAGACTTGAATTGTAATTCTGTGACGTGGCGAGTGTAAGCCAACTATTTATGTTTACAATCCCCTCTTTTACATGAGATGTGCAAAGATTACCAAACTTGAGATCATTCTAGGATGGATTTATGCCTTTAAGTCGTGCCTCGACACGTAGGAGGTATAACTCCATCCTGGGCATTACAAGTTGGTATTCAGAGCCTTCTCCGACCTAGGAGCCCCCACTGTTTGATCGAATCGTTGACGGTCGAGTCTAGGCACACACTGAAAACTTTTTGAGTCCTATATTATATCGGAGAGTAGGATTTCTTTGCTTCTCATCCCCTTTCTCTCTGGTGAGGACTCCTGACGACTACTCTTGTCTCTCCTATCTTCAAAAATTGCACAATTTGTTTTTAGGAATCCCGCGAGTATTCTGGGATTGTTTCGATGTTCTCGTGACAAGGATATTGTTCTCGATGCCTCCTGTTACCGAGGAGTTGAGCTTCGGGGTATTGTTGTCACAAGCATATCGCGGCAGTACTAAATACTTAAGACGGCCGACATCGAAAATCTCTCCTATACGGCCAGTGGCAAGATAACCCCGACATCACCCAGTACTGGGGAGGTAGTTCGGGAGTATTGCCATAGCTTGTTATAGTGGATGCTTTTCGAAGGTCTGAGGTACACAGTTTCCGAGAAAGACTGGTTATGTGTTGAAGGATGGATACACCTGGATTTAGGTTTAGAGTTGATTGCGCGGTGCTTCCCGTGTATCCCCAACACCTGATTGCATAACTGGAATCTTTCGGAAATCTATAGGTGGGTTTTCTTCCAACGAATGCAGGTTAGTGAGTTCGGGGTTCTACATTGAGTGAAGGGGTTATATGACCGATGTTACTATCAGGAGTTGCATCTTAAAGGATCCTTGGCTATGCTGATCCGGGGATTGCAAAACCTTTTCGTAACGCGTTCATATGCTTTCAGCACAAAGATGTTAGAACGAAACTCCTCTCTTGTGTTTGTTCCCGTCTATACCTTGTTGTTTTCTTATTTTTTTCCTTTTGTCCCCTATGTGGCTTATCGTGAAGATTGATGTTATCATTTAACTGAGAAATTCATTCGTTCCTCTTGTTCGGATGATTTCATTCGTTCTTATTGTTCGAATGATTATTGTGAAGACTTGTTGCAATTCATTCCATTGATTCAGCTTATACCTTTTGTCAATCGATTGCTGATTCGTGGTCATCTCTTACAGGATGGCTCCGAAAAGGGTTCCCAACGCTAACCCAGAGGTGGAAGAGGTTCCAGAACATCCTCCTTCCCCTCCTCCTCCGCCTGAGGCTTGGAGAGCAATTATGCAGACTACAACTCAGAACACCCAGTTGATGATGCAGATGATGCAGCAGATGCAAGCTAATCAAGCTAATCAGGGTACTCCAGGGAACCAAGGCAACTTCTTCAACCAGCAGCACCATGCTACTCTCAACCAGTTCTTGGCCAACGATCCTAAAGCTTTCAGTTACTGTGTCGACCCTCTTGATGCTGAAGATTGGTTAACCGACATAAAGAAGCATTTTGAGTGCAGTAACGTGAAGGAAGATGATTATGTGAAGTTTGCAGCCTTCCAACTGAAAGATCAAGCAGCTGACTGGTGGCAGCAGTACAAAGACTCCAGGCCAGGTCAAGTGATCTCTTGGGAGAATTTCTGCAAGGATTTTCGCTCGCACCACATTCCAACAAGTGTCATCGAGGGCATGCGTGAGCAATTCCGCAACCTGAAGCAGGGCTCCATGACAGTCTATCAGTATAATGTCAAGTTCCAAAAACTCGCTCGCTATGCTAAGCAAGACATTCCTGATGCCAAGAGTAAAATCTATCAGTTCCGTGGAGGTCTCAAAGATGAACTTCAGCTTGCTCTCACCTTGTTCGAGCCCGACGAATTCGACAAGTTCTATAACATGGCTTTGAAACAAGAAGCAGCTCAGCTTAAGATGGAGGCTTCTAAGAAGAGAATTCGAGATGCCGTTCACTCTTCCTCATCGTCTCAGTTGGTCTCGAAGCATCAGAAATTCTGGCTTCCTCCTCCTCCAGTGATTCGAGCTCCATACAACAACTCCAACAACTCCAACATATTCAACAACAAGAACTCTAGTGGTCGTGGTTCCTCCCACCCACCCAACCCGAGCAACCAGTCGAAGAAGCAGTTTCAGTCTCAAGGCTCCAAGTCAAGTGGCTCTCATTTCCGTCCTCTCTCTGAAGTGGTGTGCAACAAGTGTGGCCAGAAGGGTCATTATGCCAACGGATGTCCGAATCCGAAGCGTCTTCCACCTCCTCCACCTGTGAGTTCAGCTATTGTCAGGCATGATCCAAAGGCTGCAAGGGTCAATCTGATGAATGCAGCGCAAGCGGAGAATTCTTCTGATGTCATTTTGGGTAACCTTCCAGTGAACTCTTTTTCTGCTAAAGTGTTATTTGATTCGGGTGCTTCACATTCTTTCATGGCATTCCCATTTGCATCCAAGTATAATGTGGGCACCATGGCCTTGCCAAAGGAGTTGCAAGTGATTTCTCCGGGCAGATGCATGATTTCTAGATTATATGCTCCGGATGTTTCTATTCGCATGGGTGATTATCGATTTTTGGCTTCTCCGGTGGTTCTTGGTAATTCTGACATCGACCTCATCCTCGGAATGGATTGGCTTTCTCAGCATGATGCTCACATTGATTGTGCTCAAAAGGAAGTCAAGATGACTCATTCTGATGAAGATGTGATTATCTTCGCCTCCAGGGATAACACTATCAGACTTTTCTCTCTCAATGATAAGGGCGAAATTAATGCCATATCTCAAATTCTGGTGGTGAACGAATATCAAGACGTCTTTCCTGAAGAACTTCCAGGCATGCCTCCACACCGTCAGGTGGAGTTTGTCATTGAACTCGAGCCGGGTACTGAGCCAGCATGCCGGCGTCCGTACAAGCTCTCTCCGGATGAATTGAAGGAATTGAAGAAGCAGCTTGATAAGCAGGAGAGTATGGGTCTCATCAGGCCTAGTACGTCTCCGTGGGGCTGTGGTGTCTTATTTGTCAAGAAGAAAGATGGCACGGAGCGTCTCTGTGTTGATTACCGGCCATTGAACAAGAAGATGATTAAGAACAAGTATCCGCTCCCCAACATCAATGAACTCTTTGAGCAGCTCAAAGGAGCTAAAGTGTTCTCTAAGCTTGACCTCCGAATGGGCTATCATCAAATTCGCATTCGCGAGGAAGACATTCCCAAGACGGCCTTCAGAACGAGCTACGGTTCATACGAGTATACCGTCATGTCCTTCGGTCTCGCCAATGCTCCTCCTACCTTTTCAAGGATGATGCATTACATCTTCAACCCCTATACGGGCGAGTTCGTGCTTGTGTATCTGGATGATATTCTGGTGTTTTCCAAGAATGAAGAAGATCACGAAAAGCACTTACGTCTGGTTCTTGATCGACTCCGAGAGCATAAATTCTATGCCAAGTTCTCCAAGTACGAGTTTTGGCTCGACAAGGTTTTGTACCTGGGCCACATCATCCTAGCTGACGGTATTGCGGTTAATCCCGAGAAAGTTGAAGCAATTGTCAACTGGGAGGCTCCTCAGAACGTCAAGCAGCTCCGCAGTTTTCTGGGTCTTGCCAGCTATTGCAGAAGGTTCGTTGAGAACTTCTCCAAGATTGCCAAGCCTCTTTCCAACTTGCTTCAGAAGAATGTCAAATACTTTTGGTCTCTAGAGTGTGAAGTGGCATTCAAAACCCTCAAAGAAAAGCTTGTCTCTGCTCCAGTTCTGACTCCTCCAGATGAATCCAAGCCCTATGAAGTATTCTGTGATGCTTCTCTTCAAGGTCTTGGTGGTGTGCTTATGCAAGATAAGAGAATTGTGGCATACACTTCTCGTCAGCTCAAGCCAAGTGAGAAGAACTATCCCACACATGATCTCGAGCTAGCAGCTGTGGTACATGCTCTGATTACGTGGAGACATCTGTTGTTGGGCAAAAAGGTCGACATCTTCACTGATCACAAGAGCTTGAAGTACATCTTCACACAGCCGCATCTGAACCTCCGCCAGACTCGTTGGGTTGAAATGATCCAAGAGTACAACCCCAGCATTGAATACACTCCTGGCAAGGCGAATGTGATTGCAGATGCTTTGAGAAGAAAGGCATATTGCAACAGCCTTCTTATCAAGCCGTACCAGCCTGAGCTTTGTGAAGCTTTCAGGAAACTCAACCTCCAAGTTGTTCCGCAGGGTTTTCTTGCAAATCTCCAAATTGCTCCTACCTTGGAAGATCAAGTCCGTGAGGCTCAGCTCAGTGATACCATGGTGAAGAAAGTGAAACATGGGATTGCAAAGGGCACTCCAAAATACAAGTGCTTCCGTGTTGATGAGAGAGATACCTTGTTCTTCGAGGACAGACTCGTTGTTCCCAAAGGTGATCTCAGGAAGCTCATAATGGAAGAAGCTCATGATTCTCTCCTTTCCATTCATCCTGGCAGCTCCAAGATGTATCAAGATCTCAAGCAATCTTACTGGTGGACACGCATGAAAAGGGAGATTGCCCAATTCGTGAATGAATGTGATGTGTGCAGAAGAGTGAAAGCAGAACATCAACGTCCAGCCGGTCTTCTCCAACCTCTTCCTTTTCCCGAGTGGAAGTTCGACCACATTGAAATGGACTTCGTCACTGGCTTTCCTAAATCCAAGCGAGGAAATGATGCTATCTTTGTGGTGATTGACAAGCTTACCAAAGTCGCTCACTTTCTTCCAGTCAAAGAATCAATCAATGCAGCTCAACTTGCAGAGTTGTACACTTCCAGAATCGTGTCCCTACATTGCATTCCTCAAGTGATATCCTCAGACCGTGGAAGCTTGTTCACATCAAGGTTCTGGGACTCCTTTCAGTCCGCCATGGGCACTAAGATCAGGTTTAGCACTGCTTTTCACCCTCAGACTAGTGGTCAAGTCGAGCGCGTGAATCAGATTCTAGAAGACATGCTCAGAGCCTGTGTCATCTCCTTTGGCATGAAATGGGAAGACTGCCTTCCATTTGCCGAGTTCTCTTACAACAACAGCTTTCAAGCAAGTGCACGCAAAGCACCGTTTGAAATTCTCTATGGCAGAAAGTGCCGTACCCCTCTCAATTGGTCTGAAACAGGCGAACGTCAACTCCTTGGCAATGACTTGATCTCAGAAGCCGAAGAAATGTGCAAAGTCATACGTGAGAATCTCAAGGCCGCTCAGTCGCGTCAGAAGAGCTACTATGACGGCAAACATCGTGATTTGGCATTCAACATTGATGATCATGTCTATCTCCGTGTGTCTCCGATGAAAGGCACCCAAAGATTTGGTATCAAAGGAAAGCTTGCTCCTAGATACGTCGGTCCTTTCAAGATTCTTGGCAAAAGAGGCGATCTAGCCTATCAACTTGAGCTCCCTTCAAACTTCGCCAATGTTCATGATGTCTTCCATGTGTCTCAACTTCGCAAATGCTTCAAGGCACCTGAGCGCATGATCCCGTTTAAGGAGATTGATCTTCAACAAGACCTGTCCTACCGAGAGCATCCAGTGGCAATTCTCGAAGAAACCGAACGCAAGACCCGCAACAAGTCCATCAAATTTCTGAAAGTCAAGTGGTCACATCACACCGACCGAGAAGCTACCTGGGAACGAGAAGATCATCTTCGTTCCGAGTACCCTTCCTTTTTCCAGTCCTAGATCTCGGGACGAGATCTTTTTGTAGTAGAGGAGAGTTTGTAATGCCCCGGATGTAATACTTTCCCTTTTGGGTATATAATATATCTCCGGCTTCATCTATTCCATTTCGGGTTCTTTGACTTTCGGGTTTTCGTCGTGTTGTTGTGTGCGTGTGTGGCATTCATTCATATCATGTAGACATGTGCATCGCATTGCATTTGTGTTGTCGGTTGCATCCGGTTCCACGCGTTCCTTCCCGTTGTCCGTTTCGCGTTCCGGAGCTCCCTCACGTGTCTGTGACGTCCCGTAGGCCTACTTTGTTGTTTGGGCGTGTAACGTTACCGGTGTGCCGCGAGGTTGTTGTGTGTGTTGTTGTTTTGTTGTGTGCAACCCGCCTCTCAAATCTCGTCTCGTTTGGACTCCGTTGGCTATCCCATCCGTTGTTCGTGTGGGTCCAAAGTGCCTTCACTTTGTGTCCCGGAAACACCCCTACTGCAGTATTTTATCTTCTCCTAGGCCCTTTTAATCTACCCCCGCGATCGGATCCGTCGGATCGCGATCGGAGGGCTCCAAACACACCTAAATTCCCCCCTAACCCTAAAAACTGCTATATAATAGACCCTAGTCTATTTTTTTGCATCTCTATCTTCTTTCCCCTTCCTCCCTTCATTTTTTCTTCAGATCCAAAGAACTCCATCTGCCACTTGGCCTTCTCCCGAGGGAACCAGCCACCGCCCCGGCTGATCGATCTGGCCAATCGATCGACCGGCCGGGTCAACGCCGCATCGAGCCGGCGCGCCAGGGAGGCCTCGCCCCTTTCCCTCGCTCGACCAGGTCCCAGGCGCCGGATCGGGCCCAGCCCGCAGGTCCCCCGGACCACTTCGTCGCCGACCGCATCGGGCCCAGGTCGCCTCGCGCCTGGCCCGTCTCCACCTCGTTCGATCGCCAGGTCCCCGGTCCCCACTTCGCCACCGCGAGCCGCCAACTACCGCAGGCCGGCGCCGTACCGCCCAAGGCCCAGATCCACAGGCGCCAG
>LR738713.1:284632698-284676577 GCA_902687465.1 Secale cereale
CGGGCCGCTTCTCCGGTCGCCAGGTGAGCCGCTCCGCTCGCCGCGGGCCCACCCGCCGTCGCCTCCCGCGGGCCGCCGCCTTCACCTCCAGATCGGGCCGGTCCAGCCGCACCGCCCTGGGCCCGTTGTTATTTTTTTCCCAGATCTGGATCTGAGGTTGCTCCTAAATTCTTCTAAGTCCCCTGTGATTTGTATGCTGTTGCTATATTCAAACATGCATATCTTTTTGTGTGTTGCTCCGATTCGCGCGTATAATATGTCCAGACGTTCGTGGGATCGTGCTCTATGTTTCATCTGTTGTTGTCATGCATGTTAGAGATCATCTAGGTGCTCGTTTTGCTGTTGCAAGAGTGCATCATGATATAAACTGCTGCTATGTGATGTTTTTATGCCACCTTTGCCATGTGATATCTTTTAGCTCGTTTGTCCGAATGATGCAAATGACATGTCCACGTGTTCGTCTTGCCATGATCTACATGTTGTATGTGCTAGGTAGCATGATAGATTTATTCTTGCCTTGTTATCATCGTTGCAAAGTGCCATGTGGCTGTGATGTTATTTCACTTGTTACGAAATGCCATCTTGTTGAGCTCGTTGCAATCGTTGTGTTTACCTCCATGATGCATGCTTGTGTGTTTCGGGATCACCTTCATGTGTATTTTGATGAGGTGCTTACCTCTTGCCATGTTTAGTTTCGAGGTGACTTAAACATGCTCTTTTATATGCCTTGATGAAATTGTTGTTTTAGGACTTAGTGGATTTTCACTAAGTCTAAAATCTGTAACGTTCCGATGCTATGTTCGTGTGATGTTCTAGGACAAAGCATGATAGTTTTGGAGTGGATTTTGATTGTTCCTTGTAGTATATATTGTTGTCCTTCCATTCATGTCCTCACATGTCTATTTAAGTGGCTGTAGCATGTTTATCTTTTGCTCCAAAGTTTCAATAAAATTCTGCTGCCAGAATTTTATTGTCAAGTTCCATATGTCCAAGATCATTGCTATTGATCCGTGGCTCCGTTGGGGGTGCACCTTTGGACTTAGTTGCTGTAGTATATGTCTAGTTTGTGTTAATGCCCTTTGCCATGTTATTTGAATGCTGTAGCTCAATTATTTTGTGCTCCGAAGATGCTATGATGCTGTAATTTTCAGCTTTCACTCATTTCTTGTTTCGGGCATAACTTTTAGCCCGTAACTCCGATTTCAGCGAATCTTATATCAAACTTGATTGATTTTCTATGTAGAATCATAATATGTTATTGTTATCATGTTTTGAGGTGTTTTGCTTGAGTGATATTTTTCCGTGCTCCGTGTGCATCCTTAGTGCATCCATCATGCATTCATCTTTTTCGAGTGCGCATTGCATCTTGTTGATTGGTGCTTGGTGTGATTGTTTTGTTTAGAGCCGGAAGCTGAGTCTGAGTTCGAGTACGAGCACGAGGTTTCTAACGAGGTTGAGCACGAGGACCCTTCTTACGATCCGAACGACTTCTCTTCAGGCAAGATGACCGAACCCCGATAACATTACTATCTTTGCCTATTGCTAGTAGTCTCGATCTATAGCTTTTACCTCGATGCCCATGATCTTCTTGTCAGCCTCCTACTTGTAACCAATTGCCATGTTTAACCAACCTACCTATGCAAACTGTTGCTTGGCTAAGTACGCTTCGCTCAGCCCTTCTTATAGCATTGCTAGTTGCAGGTGAAGATCGAAGATGCTTGCTTCATGTTGAAATTTGGTTGGGTTATATCACACTATATAAATGCTTAAAATGAAATCATCTATATATTGGCAAGGGTGGAAGGCTAAGCCTTTTGCTTGGTGATTTGTTCCACTCATGCCGTTAGGATCCGTATAAGCCGGTGTTATGTTCCTTGATTATGCGTTCCTAACACGGTTGGGGTGTATGGGACCCCCTCGATAAACCGCTAGGTGCTAAGTCTTTTCCAGCAAGTCCCAACATTGGTACTATTTTCCTAATAACAAACTAAACTTGCATAGGGAGTAATTAACCCTCTTTCTTAAATCAACAACCCTGGGCCAGTGCTCCACATGAGTGTTGGTCCGAAACGAGCGGACTGCGGGGCCGCCTTGGGGCAACCTAAGGTATCTGGCATACACCTGTAGGACGTCTCATCCGGTCGTGTCCTGAGACTTAGATACGCGCGGCTACTATCAGGGTGTCGACACGCGGGAGGATTTGCTGGATTAGCCTTACCTTAGTTCGGTATATCTTGAGCACGGGATTCCGAGAATACTTCCCACTTTGGAGTTGCGACTCCGCGGATCGTGGGCTTGTAATGGGTCAAGTTGGAACACCCCTGCAGGGTTTGAACTTTCGAAAGCCGTGCCCGCGGTTATGTGGCAGATGGGAGCTTGTTAATATCCGGTTGTAGATAACTTGACACAATGTTACTAATACACTACTAGCGTGTGTTCCGTGACCGTCAATTTCCGAATAGGGATTCGGGAGTTGAACACGGAGGGGTTATGTTTGTGGAGCTTGTAGCTAGGATCACTTCGTGATCACTTCTCGACCGAGGCTTTCTCTTCTCGCTCTCACTCACGTAAGCTAGTTGCTAGTTGCTGCTGCAGACACTTATTCTTTTCTTCAGCCTTTCCTCTCCCAAAGGCTTAAATAGTCTTGTTACCCGGAAACGGGATTGCTGAGTCCTCTGTGGCTCACAGTTACTTCACACACCAGATGCAGGTCCAGCTGTGAGCTATCCAGGTGATGGCACCGAGCTGGATTGGGAGTACGACGAGGAGCGTAGTCGGTACTATGTGCGATACCCGGATGATCAGTAGTGGAGACTCTTACTAGGATTCGATCCGCCTGTGGTTTATTTATTTCAGTTTGGTATCTTGACATTTGGATTTTGCCCTTAGAGGGTTGTGATGTTCTTAATGTATGATGTTTGAGACTTGAATTGTAATTCTGTGACGTGGCGAGTGTAAGCCAACTATTTATGTTTACAATCCCCTCTTTTCCATGAGATGTGCAAAGATTACCAAACTTGAGATCATTCTAGGATGGATTTATGCCTTTAAGTCGTGCCTCGACACGTAGGAGGTATAACTCCATCCTGGGCATTACAAGTTGGTATTCAGAGCCTTCTCCGACCTAGGAGCCCCCACTGTTTGATCGAATCGTTGACGGTCGAGTCTAGGCACACACTGAAAACTTTTTGAGTCCTATATTATATCGGAGAGTAGGATTTCTTTGCTTCTCATACCCTTTCTCTCTGGTGAGGACTCCTGACGACTACTCTTGTCTCTCCTATCTTCAAAAATTGCACAATTTTTTTTAGGAATCCCGCGAGTATTCTGGGATTGTTTCGATGTTCTCGTGACAAGGATATTGTTCTCGATGCCTCCTGTTACCGAGGAGTTGAGCTTCGGGGTATTGTTGTCACAAGCATATCGCGGCAGTACTAAATACTTAAGACGGCCGACATCGAAAATCTCTCCTATACGGCCAGTGGCAAGATAACCCCGACATCACCCAGTACTGGGGAGGTAGTTCGGGAGTATTGCCATAGCTTGTTATAGTGGATGCTTTTCGAAGGTCTGAGGTACACAGTTTCCGAGAAAGACTGGTTATGTGTTGAAGGATGGATACACCTGGATTTAGGTTTAGAGTTGATTGCGCGGTGCTTCCCGTGTATCCCCAACACCTGATTGCATAACTGGAATCTTTCGGAAATCTATAGGTGGGTTTTCTTCCAACGAATGCAGGTTAGTGAGTTCGGGGTTCTACATTGAGTGAAGGGGTTATATGACCGATGTTACTATCAGGAGTTGCATCTTAAAGGATCCTTGGCTATGCTGATCCGGGGATTGCAAAACCTTTTCGTAACGCGTTCATATGCTTTCAGCACAAAGATGTTAGAAAGAAACTCCTCTCTTGTGTTTGTTCCCGTCTATACCTTGTTGTTTTCTTATTTTTTTCCTTTTGTCCCCTATGTGGCTTATCGTGAAGATTGATGTTATCATTTAACTGAGAAATTCATTCGTTCCTCTTGTTCGGATGATTTCATTCGTTCTTATTGTTCGAATGATTATTGTGAAGACTTGTTGCAATTCATTCCATTGATTCAGCTTATACCTTTTGTCAATCAATTGCTGATTCGTGGTCATCTCTTACAGGATGGCTCCGAAAAGGGTTCCCAACGCTAACCCAGAGGTGGAAGAGGTTCCAGAACATCCTCCTTCCCCTCCTCCTCCGCCTGAGGCTTGGAGAGCAATTATGCAGACTACAGCTCAGAACACCCAGTTGATGATGCAGATGATGCAGCAGATGCAAGCTAATCAAGCTAATCAGGGTACTCCAGGGAACCAAGGCAACTTCTTCAACCAGCAGCACCATGCTACTCTCAACCAGTTCTTGGCCAACGATCCTAAAGCTTTCAGTTACTGTGTCGACCCTCTTGATGCTGAAGATTGGTTAACCGACATAAAGAAGCATTTTGAGTGCAGTAACGTGAAGGAAGATGATTATGTGAAGTTTGCAGCCTTCCAACTGAAAGATCAAGCAGCTGACTGGTGGCAGCAGTACAAAGACTCCAGGCCAGGTCAAGTGATCTCTTGGGAGAATTTCTGCAAGGATTTTCGCTCGCACCACATTCCAACAAGTGTCATTGAGGGCATGCGTGAGCAATTCCGCAACCTGAAGCAGGGCTCCATGACAGTCTATCAGTATAATGTCAAGTTCCAAAAACTCGCTCGCTATGCTAAGCAAGACATTCCTGATGCCAAGAGTAAAATCTATCAGTTCCGTGGAGGTCTCAAAGATGAACTTCAGCTTGCTCTCACCTTGTTCGAGCCCGACGAATTCGACAAGTTCTATAACATGGCTTTGAAACAAGAAGCAGCTCAGCTTAAGATGGAGGCTTCTAAGAAGAGAATTCGAGATGCCGTTCACTCTTCCTCATCGTCTCAGTTGGTCTCGAAGCAACAGAAATTCTGGCTTCCTCCTCCTCCAGTGATTCGAGCTCCATACAACAACTCCAACAACTCCAACATCTTCAACAACAAGAACTCTAGTGGTCGTGGTGCTTGGTGTGATTGTTTTGTTTAGAGCCGGAAGCTGAGTCTGAGTTCGAGTACGAGCACGAGGTTTCCAACGAGGTTGAGCACGAGGACCCTTCTTACGATCCGAACGACTTCTCTTCAGGCAAGATGACCGAACCCCGATAACATTACTATCTTTGCCTATTGCTAGTAGTCTCGATCTATAGCTTTTGCCTCGATGCCCATGATCTTCTTGTCAGCCTCCTACTTGTAACCAATTGCCATGTTTAACCAACCTACCTATGCAAACCGTTGCTTGGCTAAGTACGCTTCGCTCAGCCCTTCTTATAGCGTTGCTAGTTGCAGGTGAAGATCGAAGATGCTTGCTTCATGTTGAAGTTTGGTTGGGTTATATCACACTATATAAATGCTTAAAATGAAATCATCTATATATTGGCAAGGGTGGAAGGCTAAGCCTTTTGCTTGGTGATTTGTTCCACTCATGCCGTTAGGATCCGTATAAGTCGGTGTTATGTTCCTTGATTATGCGTTCCTAACACGGTTGGGGTGTATGGGACCCCCTCGATAAACCGCTAGGTGCTAAGTCTTTTCCAGCAAGTCCCAACATTGGTACTATTTGCCTAATAACAAACTAAACTTGCATAGGGAGTAATTAACCCTCTTTCTTAAATCAACAACCCCGGGCCAGTGCTCCACATGAGTGTTGGTCCGAAACGAGCGGACTGCGGGGCCGCCTTGGGGCAACCTGAGGTATCTGGCATACACCTGTAGGACGTCTCATCCGGTCGTGTCCTGAGACTTAGATACGCGCGGCTACTATCAGGGTGTCGACACGCCGGGAGGATTTGCTGGATTAGCCTTACCTTAGTTCGGTATATCTTGAGCACGGGATTCCGAGAATACTCGGGTCTTCCCACTTTGGAGTTGCGACTCCGCGGATCGTGGGCTTGTAATGGGTCAAGTTGGAACACCCCTGCAGGGTTTGAACTTTCGAAAGCCGTGCCCGCGGTTATGTGGCAGATGGGAGCTTGTTAATATCCGGTTGTAGATAACTTGACACAATGTTACTAATACACTACCAGCGTGTGTTCCGTGACCGTCAATTTCCGAATAGGGATTCGGGAGTTGAACACGGAGGGGTTATGTTTGTGGAGCTTGTAGCTAGGATCACTTCGTGATCACTTCTCGACCGAGGCTTTCTCTTCTCGCTCTCACTCACGTAAGCTAGTTGCTAGTTGCTGCTGCAGACACTTATTCTTTTCTTCAGCCTTTCCTCTCCCAAAGGCTTAAATAGTCTTGTTACCCGGAAACGGGATTGCTGAGTCCTCTGTGGCTCACAGTTACTTCACACACCAGATGCAGGTCCAGCTGTGAGCTATCCAGGTGATGGCACCGAGCTGGATTGGGAGTACGACGAGGAGCGTAGTCGGTACTATGTGCGATACCCGGATGATCAGTAGTGGAGACTCTTACTAGGATTCGATCCGCCTGTGGTTTATTTATTTCAGTTTGGTATCTTGACATTTGGATTTTGCCCTTAGAGGGTTGTGATGTTCTTAATGTATGATGTTTGAGACTTGAATTCTAACTCTGTGACGTGGCGAGTGTAAGCCAACTATTTATGTTTACAATCCCCTCTTTTACATGAGATGTGCAAAGATTACCAAACTTGAGATCATTCTAGGATGGATTTATGCCTTTAAGTCGTGCCTCGACACGTAGGGGGTATAACTCCATCCTGGGCATTACAGCTATATACTCCTTCAACAAAATATTTTCACTTGTGAGATACTTGTTTTGAATTTGAGCTAACTCAATCATCTTGAAAGCTTCAATCTCAGTTGAAGTAAATAGGTTAGGAAGAGGTTGAGCGGTGTCTTCTTTTCCCATTGCCAGAGCCTGATCTTCCACCTCCTTCTTGATCCTCTTCTCCTTGTTGAGCTCCTCGGGTCCTGCCCTCTTCTGATCTATCTTCATTAGCCAAGCATCGTTGCCTTCGTTGTTGGAGGAGGGAGACGACATGGTGCCTGGCTTCGTCAACCCTAGTAGAAAATAGCTCGAAACAAGAACAGAGGATTTTTGCGTGATACATAGGTCAAAACCTTCGGGAGTATATATAATGAGTTTTTACAGACCAAAAGGAGTAACATACAAGAAATCGAAGTCCAGGAGGCACACGAGGTGCCCACGAGGCAGGGGGCGCGCCCAGGGGAAGGGGGCGCGCCCTCCACCCTCGTGGACGCCTCGTGTCTCTTCCGGACTGCCACTTATTTTTCTATTTTTTCTAAATATTCCAAAACGGTGAAAACTTGCCTTTAGAACTGTTTTGGAGTCGGTTTACTTACCGTATCACATACCTCTTCCTTTTCGGAGTCTGAATCATTCTGGTAAGTGTCCCTTATGTATTCCTCCGGGGTTACGGTTTCAACAACATTGGTTTCAACATTTATAGGGTACCTGAGATATAATGTTTGATTCTTTGACCGTTCACCACCTTCGGATTTGTGCCTTCGAAGTTGTTGATTTTTATGGCACCGGAACGATAGACCTCCTCGATAACGTAAGGTCCTTCTCACTTAGAGAGAAGTTTTCGTGCAAAAAATCTTAAACGAGAGTTGTATAGCAAAACATAATCGCCTAAGTTAAACTCACGCTTTTGTATCCTTTTGTCATGCCATCTTTTAACTTTTTCTTTAAACAGCTTGGCATTCTGATAGGCATGGGTCCTCCATTCATCAGGAGAGCTAATGTCAAATAACCTCTTCTCACCGGCAAGTTTGAAATCATAACTGAGCTCTTTAATAGCCCAATATGCCTTATGTTCTAGCTCAAGAGGTAAGTGACAAGCCTTTCCAGAAACCATTTTATATGGAGACATACCCATAGGATTTTTGTATGCAGTTCTATAGGCCCATAATGCATCATCAAGTTTCTTGGACCAATTCTTTTTAGACCTATTAACTGTCTTTTGCAAAATTAATTTCAGCTCTCTATTACTCAATTCTACTTGACCACTAGTCTAGGGGTGATAAGGGGATGCAATTCTATGGTTAACATCATACTTTGCAAGAATTTTACGGAAAGCACCACGAATAAAGTGTGAACCACCATCAGTCATTAGATATCTAGGGACTCCAAACCTCGGGAAAATAACTTCTTTAAGCATCTTAATAGAGGTGTTGTGATCAGCACTACTAGTTGGAATAGCTTCTACCCACTTAGTAACGTAATTAACAACAACTAAAATATGTGTGTACCCATTAGAGGAAGGGAACGGTCCCATATAATAATAATTCCTAGGAATTTCTTGACGTCTACTGATATTACCAATTCTTTGACATTCATCACAAGATAAGACAAACTTACGGGCATCCTTGAAGAGAGTAGGCCAATAAAAACCAGATTGTAATACCTTGTGTGCAGTTCTATCTCCAGCATGGTGTCCTCCATAAGCTTACCATCTACTCCTTCTTTATAAAGATGTGGGTCATCCCAGAAGTAATGCCTCAAATCATAGAAGAACCTTTTCTTTTGCTGGTATGTGAAGCTAGGAGGTATAAAATTAGCAACAATATAATTAGCATAATCAGCATACCATGGAGCAGTACGAGAAGTATTTATGACAACTAATTGTTCATCAAGAAAGCTATCATGAATAGGTTGTGGGTCATCAAGTATATTCTCTAACCTAGACAAGTTATCTGCAACGGGGTTCTCAGCTCCCTTTCTATCAATAATATGCAAGTCAAATTATTGCAGCAAGAGAACCCATCTAATAAGTCTAGGTTTAGCATCTTTCTTTTCCATAAGGTATTTGATAGCAGCATGATCAGTGTGAATAGTTACTTTAGAATCAACAATATAAGGTCTAAACTTATCACAAGCAAATACAACAACTAAAAATTCTTTCTCAGCAGTAGCATAATGTCACAACCCTAGTTCTGGTATGCACTAGGCTAGCTTGGTGTTTGCATCATGTTTAAACTTCAAATGAATTTGAATTGGGGACTTGTGAAACCCTCAGAAACCTTTATGAAAAATGACCCAAATATAAATTGCTCCAAAAAGGGTCCAAGAAAATGTTCATGTTTCTCTCTAAAAATATTGGTCAGAGGTAAAATTCAAACCAATAGTTTTAGGAGCTCATAAATATTTATTTTGGGCATTTGGAATTAATGCAATAAATATTTGCCTTGGATATATATTGATTATATATTTTATATATGTCCAAAAATTCTGATTTTTATTGTGAGGGGATTTGGATTAATTCCTTAGGTCCCTGCAAAAAGGGGTCAGAAGAAAATAATTGATTTAGTTTAGAAACTAAATCAAAACAAAATTACAGAATTAGAAAAAAAAAACAGAATATAAAAGAGTTAGAGCTTACTTGCGCCACTTGCTGGCCTGGCACTGTGCGGCCCAGCTGGGCCGGCCCATCTGCCAGTCGTCGTCCTCTTGGCAATGACAGGAGGCAGGGGCACACGCCACCGCTGAGCGCATGGCTGCCACCTCCTCCCTGCCTGCCTGCCCTCTCCCTCATCGCCCTGGCCTTCCTGAACGACGCCACGACGCACGTGGACCCCTCTCACTCTCTCTCGCGGCCTCTCCCCTCCTCTGTCTCTCTCTCTTGCTCGGACCCGAGCGCCACCGTCGCCGCCGCTCGCCGCTGCCGTGGCCACAGGCTACTCCACGCCCAGCCGACGCGCCAGGAGCTCCGCCACGTCGTCCTTTACCTCTCCGACGAGCCACACGTCGCCGGACGCCCTGCAGCCTCGCCTTCGAGCTCGAGACCGCCGTCTCTGCACCGAGATCGCCGGCAACGTCGCGTCGCCGTCCGGCCTCCCCCGAGCCCGCTGAGACCGCCGTTCGACTTGCCGTGAGCTCCTCTGTTGAACCCCGCATCTCCCCCTCATCCTTGCGAGCTCCAGCTCCGTTTCCGCCGAGGCCGAGACCTCACCATCGCCGTGCCTCGTCGCCGTCGTGGCCACATCCCTTGCTGCTCGCAGACGAGCACACCAACGTGCTCAGCGGCTCTCCACGAGCCCGTAGCACCCCTCCTTTGGTCTCCCTGTGCCCCGTAGTGCCAACCCCGCCACCACCCGAACTCCGGCGCCGCCGCGGGCTTCGCTCCGGCCAACTCCGGTGCCCCCGCAGCCTCCCGTTGGCATAGATCGATGCGGACGAGGCTCGGCAGCCCGTAGATGCTCTCCGCCATCCAAATGGTCGCCGGAGTGGCGTTTCCGACGCCCTCCGCCGTGTTTGCTCCTGCCGGCGGCTTAACGCCGGTGGGTTTGACCCCGCCGACCGTTTTGACCCTATGGGTCAATGACAGGTGGGTCCCCCCCAGTTAGTTGACCCCGCTTAGTTTTATTTAATTAGTTTAGTTAATCAGTATAGCCACTGACATGTGGGCCCTATCCTGCTGACTTTTGGTTAGGATTAGTTTAGCACTAATTAAACTCAGTTAATTAGTAAAGTCACTGACCAGTGGACCCCACTGTCAGGTTTGACTCTGGTCAGCCTGGTTGACCTGCTGACGTCATGCTTTGGTCATGCTGATGCAGTAATCCATTTCTGGGATTTAAATAAATCCTAAATGATTTATTTATTTCAGAAATTGGTTTAAACATCAAAAAATCACAGAAATTCAACCGTAGCTTAGAATGGAATAATTTATATATGAAAATTTATCAGAAAAATTCAATCTATCCATCTGTATCATTTTCATGCATGACAAATGAACTTATACCTACTGAATATGAGAAAACACATAAATGGCATTTATAAATATTTAATCTGGAGTTGCATTTGAACCTTGGTTCAAATGGACTTCAACCAAATAAAAGCTAGTTGCATTAGCTCAAACAAGATCATATCTTCATGCCATGTTCATGCATCATATTGTTGCATATGCTTGTGTTTGATTGTTGGCACCGTCCTTCTCGATAGGTCCTGCTTCGGAGACCATTCCAAAGTACATGTCTCAGGAGCAGTGCCCCCCTGTTGATCTACCAGGCAAGCAAAACCCCTTGTACATTCTGATACAATCCCACTCTCTCACTCTCGCTCTCTGTTATTGCATTAGGACAACAATGATTCAACTGCTACTTTATGCTGCGGTAGTTGAACCAATACCTCTGCATGGCCTGTCATTGCCACAGTAAATAGTTGAAACCCACTAGCATGTGTAGGAGATGATTGAAGCCATGTTGTGTTCTTACCATGCCTTGCCTGCTATTGCTTAGAGTGTGTCAGGTATAATTCATTGGGAATGAATTGGAGTGCAGTGATATGTTCTGATGCTGAGAGTTAAGTGTGTGAACACGATTTGGTAAAGGTAACAGTGAGAGGCCATGTAGGAGTACATGGTGGGTTGTATCACTGGAACCGTCCTTAAGCACTGAGTTCTGTGTATGTTGTCCAATGACTAGCTACTACCACACATTGGGTTCCGGTAACTCGACCCCTCTGGGCTTATTAATCAACTTGATCTCTGTCCAGGAGTCGCAACTAGTTTCTGGTGTTTGTAGGTAGTGTTGTTTTTCTACCAAGTGGCACCCGGCAGGGTGGGCTTGGGACAGACTAGGCACACGTGGCCCGGTGTACCGAGTGGCACCCTGATGGTGGGCTCGGGAACCCTGTACACATCATTTGGGGCCGTGATGGAAACCTCGGCCGGACTCCCTTGTGGATGGAACCCGAATAGGCGATAAACCTGGACTAGAGTCTTGTGTGGTTAGTCAGGTCGTGACCGACACCCTCACCAGGCTTCCGCTTGAAGGTTGCCGAGATACACGACGTGTACATGGCGGTAAGTGGCGAGAGCGTGTGTGAAGAAGTACACCCCTGTAGGGTTTTCCATGATCTATTCGAATAGCCGGGTCCACGGTTATGGACTTCTTAGATGCTTACGTGGTACATAGACAACTGGAAGTGGATACTCTAAATACTCAAGACAAGTGTGAGTGCTATGGATGGCCTTCTCGTAGGGAGACGGGGATGAATCCATAGTGGTGTTTTGAGTGGTGATTAGTGGACTTGTGTGCGCCACCTCAAAGAGTTACCAACAGTCGTAGTACAGGATAGCCACTGAGTCAAAGCTGGCTTGCTGCAACTAAACCCCACTATGCCTTCTTGATACAAATGCATGTACGATAGGATCTGATGTAAGCCTTGTTGAGTACTTTGTACTCATGTTTGCTTAATTTATGTTTTGCAGACGAGGCTTCTGTCTCACTAGTAGTTCCGCTTGGACTTTGGCAAGTAGCTTGTTACCTCAGCTACGATCTTGTACGAGTGTTGTAGATAGTCAGGCTCTTCAGCCTTTTTCATTTGTAGTTGTCTGTACTCAGACATGTTATGCTTCCGCTTGTTGCTTGTATGCTCTGAATGTTGGGTCATGAGACCCATGTTTGTAATATCTGGCTCCTCGGAGCCAAATGAATAAATACTTTGTTTCATAGAGTCTTGTTGTGATGCCATGTTGTATTTGCACATATCGAGCATATTGTGTGTATGTTGTTGAAATGCTTGGTCTGTGTGGGATCCGACAACCTAGTTGTTTCCTCTTGGTAGCCTATCTTATGGGGAAATGTCTCCTAGTGCTTCCACTGAGCCATGGTAGCTTGCTACTGCTCCGGAACACTTAGGCTGGCCGGCATGTGTCCTTCTGCATTCCCGTGTCTGTCCCTTTGGGAAATGTCACGCATTGTTCCTTTAAGTCCTTGTAGCTTGCTACGACTTGGGTTCATATGTTGATGACCGACA
Source organism: Secale cereale (assembly GCA_902687465.1). Lineage (NCBI taxonomy): Eukaryota > Viridiplantae > Streptophyta > Magnoliopsida > Poales > Poaceae > Secale > Secale cereale. The sequence goes on from LR738713.1 coordinate 284,645,500, forward strand.
CGTTTGTTGCTGGGTCATGTATGCCTGTCCCTGTAAGTTAGTGCCACCTTGGGTTTATAACTAGTCATGTCGGCTCGGGTTCTCTGTCATATGGATGCTAGCAACACTATCATATACGTGAGCCAAAATGCGCAAACGGTCCCGGCCCAGGTAAGGTGGCACCCGTGGGGATACCGTGCGTGAGGCCGCAAAGTGATATGATGTGTTACATGCTAGACCGGTGTGACTTAGGATCGGGGTCCCGACACATAATTTCTCTGGGCACTGTCTAGAGTTTTACTCGCATATTGGATAACATTAAATTTATTATCAACTCTTTGTCCTAGAACGGCAACTACAACATAATCACTAGCATCACACATGATCTCAAAAGGCAAATTCCAGTCAGGGGGCTGGACAATAGGTGCAGAGATCAATGCTTTCTTAAGTATTTCAAATGATTCTAGACAATCATCATCAAAGACAAAAGGAATATCTTTTTGTAAGAGATTAGTTAGAGGCCGAGAGATTTTGGAGAAGTCCTTTATGAACCTCCTATAAAACCCGGCATGACCAAGGAAACTTCGTATACCTTTGATGTCCTTAGGGCACGACATTTTTTCAATAGCATCTAATTTAGCCTTGTCAACTTCAATACCTCTTTCAGAAATTTTATGTCCTAAGACAATGCCTTCATTAACCATAAAGTGGCACTTCTCCTAATTCAAGACAAGGTTAGTGTCTTCACATCTCTGCAAAACTCGATCAAGGTTGCTTAAGCAATCATCAAAAGAAGTTCCTTAAACGAAAAAATCACCCATGAAAACCTCAACAATCTTTTCACAAAAATCAGAGAATATAGCCATCATGCATCTTTGAAAGGTAGCAGGTGCATTACATAAACCAAAAGGCATACGTCTATAAGCAAAGGTACCGAAAGGATAAGTAAAAGTGGTCTTTTCTTGATCCCCTTTTGACACAGGTATTTGATAGAAACCAGAATAACCATCTAGAAAGCAAAATTGAGTATGTTTGGATAACCTTTCTAGCATTTGATCAATAAAAGGCAAAGGGTAATGATCTTTCTTAGTAGCTTTATTTAATTTGCGGAAATCAATTACCAACCTATAGCATGTAACTATTCTTTGCGGGATCAATTCATCTTTATCATTAGGAACAACAGTCATACCACCCTTCTTAGGGACACAATGGACATGACTTAACCACTGGCTATCAGCAATTGGATAGATAATACCTGCCTCTAGCAGCTTTAGAATTTCCTTCCTTACATCTTCTTTCATCTTAGGATTTAACCGTCGTTGATGATCAATAACCGGTTTAGCGTTTTCTTCCAATTTTATCTTGTGTTGGCATAAAGTGGGACTGATGCCCTTAAGATCATCCATAGTATATCTAATAGTAGCACGGTGCTTCTTCAGAGTTTTCAATAATTTTTCTTCTTCCTGCTCTGAAAGGTTAGCACTAATAATAACATGATATATCTTCTTTTCATCAAGATAAACATACTTAAGATTATCAGGTAAAGGTTTAAGTTCAAACACGGGATCACCCTTTGGTGGAGGAGGATCCCCTAGGATTTCAACAGGCAAGTTATTTTTCAATACGGGTCCCTGATTAAAGAATATTTCATCTATTTCCCTTCTTTCATTCATATGCATATCATTTTCATGGTCAAGCAAATATTGTTCCAATGGATCATTAGGAGGCATAGCAATAGAAGCAAGACCAATAATTTCATCCTTACTAGGAAATTCTTTATCAAGGGACATATCTCCCAAACCAACAGTAATGATGTCTTTCATGCAGTCTATCTTAGCATTAATAGTATTCAAGAAGGGTCTACCAAATATAATGGGACAAAAGTAATCTTGTGGGGAACTAAGAATAAGGAAATCAGCAGGGTATTTAACTTTCCCACACAAAACTTCAACATCTCTAACAATCCCAACTGGTGAAATAGTGTCTCTATTAGCAAGCTTGATAGTAACATCAATCCCTTCTAACTCAATAGGTGCAATGTGATGCATAATTTCTTGATATATGGTATGAGGGATAATACTCGCACTAACACCCACATCACATAAACCATGATAGCAATGATCTCCAATTTTAACCGAGATAACAGGCAAGCCTATAATAGGTCTATGTTTATTCCTAGCACCGGGTTTGGCTATTCTAGCAGATTCCTCTTGGAGGTAAATAACATGGCCATCTAAATCCTTACCAAGAGATCTTTAACCATAGCAACACTAGGTTCAACTTTAATTTGCTCAGAGGGTGTGCGTGTTCTAGTATTACTCTTACGAACTAGAGTTGAAGCTTTGGCATGATCCTTTATTCTAACAGGGAAAGGTGGTTTCTCAATATAAGCAGTAGGAACAATAGGATCAACATTATAAGTGATTTTTTTCTTCAACTTTAATAGGTTTAACTACTTTCACTTCAATGGGAGGATGGTATTTAAACCACTTCTCCTTAGGGAGATCAACATGAGTAGCAAACAATTCACAGGATGAAGCTACTATCCCAGAGTCAAGTCCATATTTAGTGCTAAACTCACGGAAAACATCGGTATCCATAAAAGCTTTAACACAATCAAACTTAGGAGTCATACCTGACTCCTTACCTTCGCCGAGATCCCAATCTTCAGAGTTGTGTTTAATTCGTTCCAATAAATCCCATTTGAATTCAATAGTATTCATCATAAAAGAGCTAGAACAAGAAGTATCGAGCATGGAGCTATTATTGAGAGAAAGCCGAGCATAATTTTTTTGAATGATCATTTCTCTAGAGAGCTCGTGATTGGGGCATGAATATAACATTGACTTAAGCCTCCCCCAAGCTTGAGCGATGCTTTCTCCTTCGCGATGCCAAAAATTATAGATATAATTACGATCATGATGAACCTAGTGCATAGGGTAGAACTTCCGATGAAATTCCAACTTCAGACGATTATAGTTCCATGATCCAATATCATCACATAGCCTAAACCATGTCAACGCATCTCCCTTCAAAGATAAAGGGAAGACCTTCTTCTTGATAACATCCTCGGGCATACCTGCAAGCTTAAATAATCCACAAACTTCATCCACATAGATTAGGTGTAAATCGGGATGCAGTGTTCCGTCTCCTGTAAAAGGATTATCTAGCAGTTTCTCTATCATACCCGAAGGAATTTCAAAGCAAACATTTTCAGTAGGTGCAGTAGGTTGAGGACCAACTCTTTGCTCTTCTGGTCGGGGTGAAGATACCCCGAACAAGCCCCTCAAAGGATATGAGCCATAGTAACAAGTGACAATAAATTTCAGCACACTATATAAATTTTTCCTTACCAAATTCCACTTACCAAAGGCGCTTCACTCCCCAGCAATGGCGCCAGAAAAGAGTCTTGATGACCCACAAGTGTAGGGGATCTATCGTAGTCCTTTCGATAAGTAAGAGTGTAGAACCCAACGAGGAACAGAAGGAAATGATAGGTAGTTTTCAGTAAGGTATTTTCCGTAATCACTGAAATTATAGGTAACAGATAGTTTTGTGATAAGGTAATTGGTAGCAAGTGACAAAAGGTAAAAGTAAATAAGGTGCAGCAAGATGGCCCAATCCTTTTTGTAGGAAAGGACAAGCCTGGACAAGCTCTTATATAAAGGAAAGCTCTCCCGAGGACACATGGGAATTATCGTCAAGCTAGTTTTCATCACGATCATCTGATTCGCGTTCGGTACTTTGATAATTTGGTATGTGGGTGGACCGGTGCTTGGGTGTTGTCCTTACTTGGACAAGCCTCCCACTTATGATTAACCTCTAATGCAAGAATCCGCAACTACAAAAGAAGTTTTAAGGTAAACCTAACCATAGCATGAAACATATGGATCCAAATCAGCCCCTTACGAAGCAACACATAAACTAGGGTTTAAGCTTCTGTCACTCTAGCAACCCATCATCTACTTATTACTTACCAATGCCTTCCTATAGGCCCAAATAATGGTGAAGTGTCATGTAGTCGACGTTCACATGACACCACTAGAGGAGAGACAACATACATCTCATCAAAATATCGAACGAATACCAAATTCACATGACTACTTATAGCAAGACTTCTCCCATGTCCTCAGGAACCAAAGTAACTACTCACAAGGCATAATATTTTTCATGATCAGAGGGGTATTAATATGCATAATGCATCTGAACATATGATCTTCCACCAAATAAACCAACTAGCATCAACTACAAGGAGTAATCAACACTACTAGCAACCCACAGGTACCAATCCGAGGTTTGGGTGCAAAGATTGGATACAAGAGATGAACTAGGGTTTGAGAGGAGATGGTGCTGGTGAAGATGTTGATGAAGATAGCCCTCCCCAAGATGGGAGAGTTGTTGGTGATGACGGCGGTGATGATTTCCCCCTCCCGGAGGGAAGTATCCCCGGCAGAACAGCTCTGCCGGAGCCCTAGATTGGTTTCCGCCAAGGTTCCGCCTCGAGACGGCGGCGTCTGGTCCTGAAACCCTCCTTCCTATTTTTTTCCAGGTCAAAACACCTCATATAGGAGAATATGGGAATCGGGGGGCCATCGGGGGGCCCACGAGGCAGGGGGCGCGCCGAGAGAGAGAGAGGGGGGGGGGCGCCCCCACCCTCATGGATGGGTGGTGGCCCCCCTGGTGATCTTCTTTCGCCATATACTTTTTACATTTTCTGAAACAGTGTCCTGTGAAGTTTCGGGGCTTTTTGAGTTGTGCAGAATAGGTTTCGAGAGTTTGCTTCTTTTCCAGCCTAGAATTCCAGCTGCCTGCATTCTCCCTCTTCATGTAAACCTTGTCAAATAAGAGGGAAAAGGCATACACATTGTGACATAACGTGTAATAACAACCCATAATGCAATAAATATCAACATATAAGCATGATGCAAAATGGACGTATCAATACCCCATTGTCACCACGGGTATTAATAGCGAGACATACATCAAGTGTTCTCAAATCCATAAAAGTATTCAATCCAAAGAAATCTCAAATGGAAAACTCAATTAATCACAACAAGATATAGAGGGGAAAACACCATATGATCCGACTATATTAATAAAGCCCGAAATACATCAAGATCGTGCCATCTCAAGAACATGAGAGAGAGAGGGAAATTAAACACATAGCTACTGGTACAAACTATCAGCACCGAGGGTGGACTACTCCCTCCTCGTCATGGTGGCCACCGGGATGATGAAGACGATCACCGGTGATGATTCCCCCCTCCGACATGGTGCCAGAACGGGGTCTAGATTGGTTTTTCGTGGCTATAGAGGTTTGTGGCGGCGGAACTTCTGATCTAGGGCTATTTCTGGGGGTTTTGGTATGTATAGGATTTTTCAGTGTTGGAATCACGGGAAGAAGGGCTTCTAGTTATTGCCCTATAAATTTGTGATGGAGAGGGCAATCTCGCATGTGCCGAGTAGCAATGGAGTAATAATGTAGTAGAAATAACGTAGTAATTGAATGCCACCTATCACCGCGTGGTTTAACATTTTGAACTAACAATACAAGCACATTTTTTTGAAATGGAGCAAAATCTTTGCCTCATCTCATTAATTAAGAAGAGTTTGAATTACATGACCAACCGTCCATGGATGGCTCCAAACCGATAGTCTACTCTCCTGGCATAAGGGAACTCAAATGCTTGGCCCCAGCCAACCCTCAAAGCCTGGAATTGACCTTAATTCTAGATGTGATTACATTTTTCATGGAGGACACATTCATAAACAATCTCTCATTCCACTCGTTCCAAATCCCCCAAGAAACCAATATGATGAGAGATGTGAGGCCCTTTCTCACATTGGCATTGACGCCCACAATGTGGTGCCACAATGTGATGCCCTGGTAATTAAGCTAAAGTAATCCCCTTCCATTGTTGCCATGTCATCGCAGTTAATTTGTTAAACCTCACTTTGATCCAAACCCGGTTCAAATTCAAATTTAAAACAAAGCAAATTATTATTTCTTCAAAAAGTAAAACAAAAATGTTGGGTCGGTTGAAAATATTCACTAACAATTTGTCATGAAAGAGCTAACATTTTTCAAAATATAAAATTGCGCCTGGATATTAAACAGTAGACTAACAACACCTTTTTATCCCATTTAAATATAAACTCAAACTAAATTATTTTGAATCCAAACTTGTTGTGGCAGTGCAAAATAATGCATAGTAATTATATGGCAAGGTTGTACAGTTTACAAAAGTATTTTGATGCAAAAAGGTAGTACAAAATTGTAAGCTAAATAAATAAATACTCCCTCCGTCCCATAATGTAAGACGTTTTTTGACTCTAGTGTAGTGTCAAAAAACATCTTACATTATGGGACGGAGGGAGTAGTAAATAATGAAAAAGTACTAGTAGAAAAGAACCTAATCTACTAGGCCCCTTGGCCCATCTAGCAAAACGGCCCAAGCTAATCCGCACTTGCCTCCCACCTCTGGCTATAGGAGGCAGGGGTGCCATGGCGGCGATCCGCCGGCTATGGCCGTGCGTGGCGGCCATCCGCCCCCTGCCCCCGCCTATAGAGTCGTCGCCCAACGTTCCCCGAACCATAGATCGCCTCCCCTCCCAGCTCTTGCTCCTCTCCCACGCTCGATTTCCACTTTACCCGCGTATGCCCGACGCAGACGTCGCCATGGCCCTGCCATAGCCGTGGCCACTGACCTCCCCGGCGCTCGGGAGTTCGCCCAGGAGATGCGTCTTCGTCGTCTGCATCAACTACGGGGTTCCACTCGGCCAGAGCCTCGCTCCATCATCGCCATCGTCACCTCCTCCCTCCTCTATCATCATCGATGTCGCCTTCGATTCATGCCACCTCGTCCACCCCGGCCCCGTTCGAACTCGCCATCGACCATCCCCCGGTGAGCAGTGTGGATTTACCCCTTTCCCCATTGTTTTAGTCGCCGTAGGTTGCCGTCTGCTACCGACCATGGTCGGGCCTGAAACTTACTGTGTACGCGCGCACTCGCCAAGCTCACCGTGACCGTCGTCCTGCTCGATTTTCCCTACCACTGCTGCTACGCTTCAGCGGCTGCTCTCGGCCTCCCCAGGCCACGCCCGTTGGCCACGCTTGGCTCGCCCTTGCACCACCGCGTGCCTTGCTCGCTTCATGCTATTGTCTGCGCGCTACTGCTTCTGCTGAAGCTGCTGCTCCCTGTTGCGCTGCTACATCCTGTTGCTACTGTGGTGTGGCTGTGCTACTCGCCTGCCTGCTGGCGCCGCTAGCACACGCGACCACCGCCCCCTGCGCTCGTGCATCGCTCGCCGCTCGCTACCGGTGCCGCTCGGCCACCTGTATTGCTGCTGTTTCTGTCACCGCCGCCGTTAGCCTCCCCGCCCCATCCCCTCCACCTCTCGCATGCGCACTGCCCGCGCCCAGCCAGCCTCCCCCGTGCAGCCCCGCACAGTCCCAGGCTTGGCGTTCAGTTAACCACCCACTATTCGTAACCAGTGTTTCTCTTTGGTATTCTTGAACTAGTAAGCTTGCACGTGCAACGCACGTTAACTCACATAATTATGAAAACAATTGTTTGGTTTTACATAGTTCTTCATCTGCATATGTAAACCCAAAAAAATTAGTATAAATTTGGGTGAAAGAAATTTTTAATCGTAAGGTGTAAATAATACTGCCTCAATTATATTCAATAATATAAGATGTTTTGGATATTTCAATATGGGCTACATATGGACTGAAATAAGTGAATAAACACACTAAAGCATGTCTTATACTTTCGATTTAGAAAAAAGTTAGAACATCTTATATTTGTGAAGAGAGGGAGTATGACCGGTCAGTGAATGTATCTTTAGTTCTCTACTACTTTCAGGTGCACTCCATCTGTTGTTTGATGCTCACTACTGATGAAAGAAGATCATACTCTGAAGGGAAGGGATAACATAAGCTCAAAAATCAATTGTATGAATTACGTAGTTCTGTATCTTTGATTTTTAATTAACTGCATCTATGCATGTTTTGTTGTCTCCAATCTAATTTACATAACACTATTCTCAAGGAAAATCAGAGAAGTCTCTAAATGATTTGTAAATTACTATTGCCCTAGGCACTCCACAAGAAAGCTATGTTGCTCCGGCGGCACCAGACCAAAATGCTTGGATGTCAGTTCCAGCAGAAGTCCATGTCTCGAAGGTTCTCCAGTTGATTATCATCCCTCTTCCATTCCATTAGGTTCAGCAAATTCATGTTCTTATCTTGACAGTGCCCACTGCCGAACATAGTTAATCCTTTTTGACAAACTCTTTCTATTATATATGGGTGCAAATCTATCCATATGTACTCTGTATGTCCCCAACAACAAACCAAACAATTCTGATCCTTTTCATGTCTAGCAAACCGTCGTTGGTGACAGCGTTGCCATATAATTTTCTATCATTCCTGAGTTTCCGAGGCAGTGGTTAGAACAATTACTAATTCAGCAAAGGTCTAGACAAACCCGATTGAAGCACTCAAACCAACATAATATCTTGTTCGTGCATAAATCAACAAGTATATTTCAAATTTGTACTTGCCAGTTAAAGGTCGAACCTGGAATCTTAAATCTTACAATTGTACTAACAAAAAGACCCATTCAACATGAGACTATTATCATCCCTAAACGTTAGGATCTCCCAGATTAGTATAATAGTAAAATAATGAACAAATAAAATAACTACAATTTGGAGCTTCAAGTAAAGCGAAAGGTTAACCTAATTCTTCGGTGGACGACTATGTTGGTACCTAAAGGAGTCATCATCCTCCGTCAGTTCCTAATATCCAACCTGGTAGACTATTCTGGTCAACAGATGGTAGCATGGAATACTTCCACAACTAACTTAGAATAAGACTAAAATACATGCTTACCGTGGCAGCGTATATGACACTGACATCACCTCATCCAACGACAGCCGACGAGCCCACCAGGGCCACCACGACGGCGCTTTCCTCTAGCAGCACCAGATATACGCCGTCTCAGGATGGCGGCGCTTTGAGGAAAGACATGAGTGGCGTGGCACCATGGCGCCTACAGCCGGCGCTCATGGAGCGCCCTTTGGTCAGGGAGGAGGGTGGGTCGAGCGACGCTCTCTCTTATGTAATTGCAATGAATCACAATACGTTAAGAGCTAAAGTGATACCTAATACCCTCGTATCCACTATATTCTCACGATATGCATAAGTTAAAAAGCTTATAGAAAAATAATTGGTGGCAAATTATAGATTGCTCCAAAGATAAAATAACGCTTATTTGAGCCTTGCTCATAGATCAATACTGCAATACCTACGACTAACTGGAACTACATAGTCAACTTCAAACATAATCCAAAAAAAGTTGAATCCTTCATATTTTGAAATTTGAGCATTGGTGCATATCAGCTATATGGATTTGTCATATTATCAGGTTCGGTCAGTACATTAGTAAATTAGTCACATACACTGTTTGTTCAAACCAATTCCAATAATAATCAATAGACATGTATTTCTCTGGGAAGAGAAGCAATACACATGAGCGTCTCAAGGTCAAGGGCCAAACAATTCTGGAAAATACCATAGCATACATCATATCTTTTATAAATCTGTACTAAAAGGGGATGCACGTACACTTATCTTGGCTTGATCACCTATACAATCAGATCTTACTACTGGACACTGGTACTCTCATATGCTTCCTATTGAACATCATGCAATTTATGAATTACCACTGCCCTAGGCACTCCATAGTCCAGCTATCTTGCTTGTGAAGATCTTACATGTGCTCAGCATATCATCCTAATAGACAACAGCAGCATCGCGAAGTAAAATCAGAGAAAAGATTATACGGAAGAAGGGGTGAACAAAAATTAGCTAGTGCCTGCGGGCTAGTATGATCAGGGAAGGCACTGCATGGAGAAGGTTTTGGCAACAACTTTTAAAAATGCGGAATAGAAAGCAATCACATTTGAAATGATAGGAGACAAATTGTATCGGATTCTATGAGTGATAGAGACTGTAATACTACTTTGAGGTGCTGGGCATATATTAGAAATGTGAGATGGCACAATGAGATTCTATTTATACCAGGAAAAAAAAGATCGATAGAGGTGTCGGGAGACGTGCATTCAACCACTCGCCATGCAGTTGTGCAGAACAAATCTCCTCCCAATTATGATTGTTTACATAAGCCAACAAACATAACTCTTCAATGTGATGGTTAAGAAAGAAAATAGCACATATAAGTTGTTGGAGCTCAGTTGATTGTCCTCATCATCATACTGTAAAATGACTCGTGCATCAACCTGCATACTTATGCATGTCTATCTAGCAGTGTATAATTGGTATAAGCACACGACGATTAAGTATACGAAAAAACAGCACATTTTAGAAATGATAAGGTATGTTTTTCTGAAGCTATTCATCATCTAAGATGCAGGCAATCCAGCTATACTATCAAACTGAAAAGGCCAACAATAATAAGTAGCTAAGCTGCTCACTGATCATGGCTTCATGCATATATTCTCCATGGCACCCCGGTCTCATTGCACATGAATCAAAAACAACAACTTCACATGAGTCACCAACCACATTGGTGAACACACCTTATGTAAGTCAAAAGTATGCACCATGCATGAGCAGAAAAATTATGCATAGACAAATGGCAGGTGCATGTCCTATACATAAGCACTACGAAAATACCCAATAATGCAGGTGCCCCCTGAATCAGTAAGAGCAAGCCTTCATGAACTTCAAGACGGTAACGAATATCTCTTATCCTCACACTACTGGCAAGTTTCCTTTTAGACCTTCTGCTACTGGTACGCCGCCAATTTTATTATCCTTCATGCACTTGAAATCTTCTAAGATTAGATCATCACTGTTAATTGTAATAACCTGAAGAAAACACATGTAGACCAGGTATGGAGAAACAACTTCACTTGTCAAACCATCCCTCATATGTACATATATTCATCAGGAGCAACAGAAATTCAAATATCCATTTGCTCCCCCTTCACGAACTCAGATCCAGTATCATCTCCTCCTACCAAAAGAAAACGCAATTCAGACTTGAGAAGTACAAGACTGATTATGAGAGAGAGAGAAGATCGGAGAAAGAGAGATGTGCATATAAGCTGCGTTCATCACATAACAAAGATGTGGATCTGTTGGTGCTTGTGATACACACCATGAACAGAGGCATGGTTGGTCGCCATCGGTTGGAGGTACAGAGATCGCCACCAGCGGACGGGCGTGGCCGCGATGCAGTTGGGCGGTGGCCGTGCGTGGCAGGGAGGGCCGGTACCCGTGGTCCTCATCAGGGGTGGTTCAGGCTTGGATCTTTAGCGAGGGGCTCGTACCTCGTAGACCCCGGTAGATGCAGATCCCGACCTGCCACCGTCGCCGCCAGATTGCTGCCCCGTCAACCCCTCACTGCTGTGGGGCGGTGACGGCGACGGGGAAACCTGGCGCCCCGATCCAACCCCGCGCTCCAGGCGGCCGCCGGAGCACACTCGCCGGCGAACATCTTCTCAGCCGCCGCCAGGCTTCTCATTCTCCTCCCTCTCTCCTAATCTCCTGAAGATGCATGCGAACGCCATACGGGCCATGCCGCTGCATGCAGGCCATAAATCACGCCAGTCAGTTTTTATTTGGTGCGCACCGTAATATTTCGTTCGCTCGCTCTATGGCAGAGTTTCGTCCGCCTTTGTAAACTGCCACACGTACACAGATGAAAATTAATTTTTATATTGACGGTTAGATCTATTAGGTAGGCTGAATCGTGAGGTGGTATTTTATCCTGGTTGTTGCGTGTACATGTTTGCGGGTGCATTTAATAAAGAATATGTTTGCTTGTTTAATAGTAGTAGAGATAAATATTAATTTCAGGAATTTTAGGAAATGATTTAAAACTTTGAAAATTAATATAAAATAATTCGTAACTCGGATGAAAATAAATTATATATGAAAAATTATCAGAAAAATGAGACGAACCCGAATACGCTATCCACTTACCTATCAGATGCCTCCAACTCTGCAAACATTGAACCTTTCCCTTCGGATCGTCTATCTGGTAATTGCCCAAAGCCGGGGAAATATCCCCAGATATTTTCCCGCTCCGTCTGTAACATGTAGCACCGCGTTAGGCCACCCCTAGCACCACATATTGATGTGTTATGCTTTGTGATGCTTTTGATTGCTCTGTTATTTATTGTGTTCCCTCTCCGTTATTTCTTTTCCGGTAGACCCTGAGACGATGCCGATGCCACTCTGTTCGACTACGTCGACGACGACCCTTCCTTCTCAACAGAGTTACCAGGCAAGCCAACCCCCTAGATCACCAGATATCGCCCATTCTCTCATCTCTTATTCTTGCATTATGTTTGCTACTGTTGTTGATTCGATAACTCCTATTATGTTGCATAGCTTGTCATTGTTGCTACAACTGTTGATACCTTACCTGCTATCCTAAATGCTTAGTATAGGATGCCAGTATTCCATCAATGGCCGCACATTCTTGTTTGCCTGCCATGCTATTCTATTGGGCTGTGATCACTTTGGGAGGTGATCACAGGTATATACTATATACATATTATACATGTTACCTGTTGTGACTAAAGTCGGGTCGGCTCGTCGAGTACCCGCAGATGATTCATGGAGTGGAGGCTGAAGGGGCATGTGGTTCCATCCAGCTAGTGATGGGCATAGGTTCCCGACGGCCCCCACTTGATTCTTTGTGGCGGAGCGGCACGGTAGGTTGCGACCACCTAGGAGACATGTGGGCCCGGTCCTTGGTCGTTGTGTGCATTTATTTCATAATAACACGATTAACGAGTTTGGATATTTGATGCAAGTCTGCCTACGAGCGTATGCGCACTAACCAGCTACGTAGGAACAGTTATGGGCTCTTGACGTCGTGGTATCAGCCGAAGCCTTCTTGACATCAATGACTGAGTGGCGCGCACTGGATTGGACTGGAATGCCTGCTCCGGTATTAGGAAAGGCTAGGTCTGTTTCTGGTCGCCCACGCAACGTGCGGGTGTGTAATGGGCGATGGGCCCAGACACCTGCGCGCTTAAGATTTAGACCGGCGTGCTGATCTCTCTGTTGAGCCTAGGTAGGGCTGCGACGTGTTAAGTGGATTGGATTATCATGGGAGACTTCAACTTCATCAGAACACCTGAAGACAGAAACAGGCCTGGAGGAGATGTTAATGACATCCTTATGTTCAATGAGGCTGTTAGTGAACTTGCCTTAATTGAACTCCCTCTCAAAGGCAGACAGCTCAGCTGGAGCAATATGTAAGCAAACCCTTTCTTAGAAAAACTAGACTGGTTCTTCACCTCTGCTGCTTGGATGACTAGTTATCCAGATACTTTGGCCCTTCCCATGGCCAAACCAATCTCTGACCACCTTCCATGCATGATTAAAATTGGCACAAATATTCCAAAGTCAAAGGTGTTCAGATTTGAAAACTACTGGATTAACCACAACTCTTTTAAACAGGTGGTTGAAACAGCTTGGAATATACCAGTGGGCCATACTGACTGTGCCAAAAAGATCAATGCTAAACTAAAAAATGTCAGAAGAGCTCTTAAGCTATGGTCCAAAAACATTGCCTGCCATAAGAAGCAAATCTCAGACCTGAATGACTGTATCTTTCTTTGGGACATGATTGAAGAATACAGAGACCTATCAGTTTATGAAAATAACTGCAGAACTATGCTAAAAGAACATTTGCTAACTGTGCTCAATGATCAGAAGTTTTGCTGGAAACAGAGAGGTAAAATTAAAGGAGTTAAGTTTGGTGATGAGAACACAAAATTCTTCCACACTTCTGCTTCTATTAACCACACGCACAATAAGATTGCTATGCTATTGAACAAGGACCAAGTGGAAGTAACAAAGCATGATGGCAAGGCTGCAATTCTATGAGAAGCTCTTAAAACCAGATTGGGACAATCTAATGGGCACTCAATGCACTTTGATCTGAGAGATATCTATGAAAACACTATGGATCCACAATAATTCAGTGACCTAGAAAAACCTTTCTCCCAAGAAGAAATTGAAGATGTGGTCAAAAAGCTACCTGCAGATAAATCACCAGGGCCAGATGGTTTCAATAATGAGTTTATCAAAAGCTGCTGGCATATTATTAAGGCTGATGTCTTTGAGCTTATCACAGCTTTCCATGCTGAGAATGTAAATCTTGAGAGCATTAATTCTTCATACATTACTCTAGTTCCAAAAACAGAAGTACCAGTCTCACCCAATGACTTCAGGCCTATCTCACTCCTAAATAGTGTCCTCAAAATCATCACAAAACTGCTAGCCAATAGATTACAAAAAGTTATTCTACAAATGGTGCATATTAACCAATATGGCTTCCTTAAAGATAGAGTGATCCAGGACTGCCTAGGATGGGCCTATGAATACATACACCAATGTCATAAATCTAAAGAGGAAATCCTAGTAATCAAATTGGATTTTGAGAAGGCTTTTGATACAATTGAACATGATGCAATTATTGATATATTTAGAGCAAAAGGGTTTGGAGAGAAATGGATTTCTTGGATGCAATCTCTGTTGACAACTGCATCCTCTGCTGTATTACTGAATGGGGTACCTGGTAAAAAAATACATAAAAAGAGGAGTAAGACAAGGAGACCCCTACTCTCCTTTGGTTTTTGTACTAGCTGCTGATCTATTGCAATCCATCCTTAACAAAGCAATGAGGTTAAACTTGATCACTGCTCCACTTCAATTCAGGTCATGCCCACATTTCCCAATTATACAATATGCAGATGATACTCTGGTGGTTATGCAAGCTGATGCTAGACAATTGTTCTGTTTGAAAGCACTTTTGAATTCTTTTGCCACTACAACTGGGCTCAGAGTAAATTATGGTAAATTAGTCATGGTACCTTTGAACATTTCTGAGGACAGGGTTGATATTTTTACTAACACCTTGCAATGTGCTAGAGGTCAGTTCCCATTTACCTACCTTGGCATGCCCTTGGGGATCTCCAAACCAACTGTGGAACAATGCCTCCCACTAGTGAACAGGATTGCAAAAAGAGTGGCTGGTATCTCTACATTCATGACACAAGCTGGTAAACTTTTGGTGGTCTAGTCAGTGATGACATCATTAGCAATATTCTTTATGTGCTATCTGGACATACCTGTTACAATCAAAAAACATATCATCAAATACTTGAGACACTGCCTCTGGAGAGGACCTGATATGGAGGACAAAAGACCTGCTCTAGTAGCATGGAAAACAGTGTGTAGACCCAAAGATCAAGGAGGTCTAGGAGTGCTAGACATCTACACACACAACAAGACACTGCTCATGAAAAACCTACACAAATTTTTCAACAGACATGATATCCCATGGGTCAATATTATCTGGGAATCATACTATAATGATGGGAGATTACCAGGGGGAAGTCCAATAGGATCTTTCTGGTGGAAATCAAATTTAGCTCTCATAGATCAATACAAAGCCATTGCCAGATGTAATGTGGGAGATGGAGTTAGTGTTTTCTTCTGGGAAGACTTATGGAGTCACGCAATTCTTAAACACCAATTCCCTCACTTGTTCTCTTTTGTCAGAAACCCTCAACTCACTGTAAAGCAAGTACTGCAGACTGAGTACTTACATGACTTATTTTTTCTCCCTTTGACAACTGAAGCATATGAGGAGTTTCTACAGATGGAAGACATTTGCATTTCCATGAGACAATCAGAGTACTTAGACTCATATGACACTTGGAGCTACATTTGGGGGAATGAACACTACTCCTCCATCAAGGCATATAGAGTTCTAATTGGATACAAGCAGACACCTCCACATTTTAATTGGATCTGGCAGAGCTCATGCCAGCCAAAACATAAAGTGTTTTTCTGGCAACTTCTACATGATAGAATCAACACAAGAAATTTACTCAGAAGAAAGAATTTTGTGATAGAGGATTATAACTGTGCTACTGCTGGATGTCAGCAAGAAGAAACTCTTCATCACCTATTTTGGGGCTGCCAATTTGTTCAACAATGCTGTGTTTCATCTGTCCAACAAGAACACCAAACTTATCTGTGTTAGAAGCATTCCAAGACCTTAAGGACAAACTGAGATACTGATACGTCTCAAACGTATCTACTTTTCCAAACACTTTGGCTATTGTTTTGCCCTCATTCTTGCATGATTTGAACTAAACTAACCCGGACTGACGCTGTTTTCAGCAGAGCTGCCCGTATGGTTTTATTGTGTGCAGGAAAATGGATTTTTAGGTGTCTCAGAAAATTCCAAGAAAAATCACAGAAAATCCACGCACCCGAAGGGTCATTGTGCCAGAAGTGGGGCCAGAGGGCAGCCAGGGGGGCCCAAGGCGCCCTGCTGGCGCGGCCCCACCCCTGGCCGCGCCAGGAGGCCGCCTGGGAGAGTCCTCCCCCTCTGGTGCCCTACCTTGGCTCCTATTTATTCCCGTGGCGAGGAAACCCCAGAACAGAAGTCGTTTTTCCAGTTTCCGTCGCGGAGCCGCCGCCACCCTCTGTTCTTCTTCGGGAGGGCTAATCTGGAGGCTGATTTGGCCTCTAGAGAGGGGAGATCGTCGCCATCGTCATCATCATCACCACTCCATCCTCCCTCCATGACTTCTCCTTCCATGTGTGAGTAATTCCCTGCTGTAGGCAAAGGGGATGGTAGGGATTGGATGAGTTAGATCATGTAATAGTTTATTAGATTGTTGGCGGCATGTTGCCTATCATCTACTTTGGTGTTTATCATCTTTGCTTCAACTTGTTGCTCTTAATGCTTGTCACTTTGGGCCCGAGTGCCATGTTTTCAGATCTGAACCCTATGTGTTTGCATGAATATATTTGTGTTCTTGATCCTATCTATGAGTTGTTTGCACCTATTATGGTCCGGAATCGGCGATCCCAAAGGTGACAGCTTGGGACACCAAAGGGGATGGTCCATAATTTGAGGATTCCATGTATTAATTGAGTTTATTGCTTTGTTCCGGTGCTCTTTGACAGGAGCACCTTAATCTCCATAAATTCCTTTTGGCCCCGTTCGTAGCGGGATGGTAGGACAAAAGATGTTGTGCAAGTTCTTATTGCAAGCACGTACAACTACCTGTGGGATACATGCCTAATATTTGATATTTGCCTAGATGATCATTACTTTTCTGTGTGCCTTACCCCAAGTTAGATTCATGATATATCTCATCCATGCAGCGCCCAACCATCCATCTCCCTAGCCTACAGTGTTTCAATCCTGCTGGTTATTAGTTGTTACTTTTGCTGTTCACTTTTGCTGTCACCACCATCACTATCATATCACCGTTACCACTTATCTTTTGTTGCAAGTAAGTATATTTCAGGTGCGGTTGAATTGACAACTCAACTGTCAAAGCTTATCAATACTCTTTGGCTCCTCGTGTGTCGAATCTATAAATTAGGTTATTCTTACCCGCGAAGACTATCTCGATCCCTTACGGTTGAGGGTTATCAAGTACCGTTTTCTGGCGCCGTTGCCGGGGAGCATAGCAATATTTACAAGTCTACTTGAAGTATCCTACCTGCTGTACTTCATCCGCTATGGTAAGAAAGGAGACCCCAAGGTTCCGATCTTACTATCCACTACAAGAAGAGGTACTGTTCTGAACACTAGTGCTACACTTGATTCACCTTCTGTTATGAGTAAGTTTGCCTCACCACCACCACATGATGCTTCTACTGAATCTGTTACTATGTCCGATACTTTTGATGATGCTTCTACTACTCTTGATGATATTGGTTCACTTGGTTATGCTCTTGAGAAACAGATCGCTGCTGCTGCAAAAAAAATCTGGAATTGAAATTCCTGTTACTCGCTACCCTATTGGTGGAACTTATGATTATCCTGATTTGAGTAAACTCAGGGAGAGGCTCCTTGATAATGATTACATTATGCTTGATGATGATTTATGCAGGGAACTGACAGAGTTTGTCGACTAATAAAAGAAAAGTTTCTAATGAAGCAATATCTACTATGCTTGCTAACTACTCTTTCAGTGGCAAGATTCCTGAGAAGCTTGGTGATCCAGGTATACCCACCATTCCTTGCTCCATAAAGAATAATTATGTCAAAACTGCTTTATGTGATCTTGGAGCAGGAGTGAGTGTTATGCCTTTCTCTTTTTACAAGAGGCTTTGTTTAGAGAAACTAATTCCTACAGATATCTCTCTTCAGATGGCTGACAAGTCAACAGCCGTCTCGATAGGTATTTGTGAGGACGTTCCCGTAGAAGTTGCTAATTGTTTGATCCTTACTGATTTTGTCGTGCTTGACATGCCCGAGGATGGGAGCATGTCCATTATTCTTGGTAGACCTTTTCTTAACACCACAGGTGCTATTATTGATTGTAATAAAGGAAAGGTTACCTTCAATGTGAATGATAAAGAACACACGGTGTATTTTCCAAAGAAGACCGACAAGAGGCATGGCCTCAACTCTATAGAAAATATCGAGCCGTGAAGATTGGAGAATGGGACTGTCCACTACATGTGCACCACAAATACAAAACTATTATGGTGGGGACAATGTCCATTAAAGTAAAGGTGCAATGATCACTTCGTAAGAGGTGGGACTTTTTGCTCTATATATCGCCGGTTTGTTGGTAAGACTTGATCAACCTTACTAGTGAGCATGTTTTATATAGGTAAAAAGTTGAGCTTGTTATGTTTTCATTTGTTTTAGCTTTTGTTCTCCTTGCTGTACCAAGTGTTTGTGTTTTTGAAGCTTCACAATACTAATCACTGCTTTAAGTTTTCAGAAAGTTTTGCAGCTTTCTGAACTTCGAAAAAATTTCAACAGTGAAGTTTTTAGAAAAATTCCAGAAAAATAAAAATTAAAATTTCCATGCCGGGAGTGACCCAGAGGCACCTGGGGCTGACCAGGGGGGGCCACCAGTGGCCCAGGCGGCCAGCTGGCGCGGCCTGCCCCCTGGCCGCGCCCATAGGGCGCCTGGGGCCCACAGGTCCCGCCTCTAGGTGAGTCTTCTTCCTCTCTCTCTCTCTTTTTCTCCGAAAACACGAGGTCTGCACCTGTTCTTGCGTTCTTGCTGTTCTTGGAGGCAATTTTCGATCTCTCTCTACAGCCTATCATTCGAGCTGAGATTTTGAACAAATACTCCCTAGTATGTAACTCCTCCACCCCTCCAATTAGATTTTTGGTTGGTGGCTTCTTTTGTGAGTATTTAGTAGTTCTTGGTGCTGTGTAGATGAGCTTGCATGCATGTGTAGAAATTTATTTTCCAAGTTTTGATGCAAGTTTATGCCTTAGGTAAGTGAGTTGAGTAGTTTGCCTTAACCCACTTTGTTTAAATCCTTGTTTTTGCAATTTGTCAAAAATTTCAGAAATGAGTTTGTTAGGAAGGGCAAAGGGGTGGCTTGAGAAAAAGAAGCCCGCGCGCTCCGATCGAGTTACTAGAGCCGCTGCTTCACCCTCGACTGCTAGGGTGAGCTACAATGAAGATCATGTGCCCCTAGAGTTGTTGGAAGACACAAATCCAGCACGTGCGATGATGTTCTCATGTGATGAATTCCTTGAAGCTACATGAATTAAGGATGAGTTTTATAACCTTTGTGCTAATGCAGGTCTGACACGGCTCGTCACGTGCCGTGTTTCTCAGTATCAAAAACTCACCTTCGGTTTCATTAACAATTTTAGATATAACCTTGATACTGGTTCTATTGAGTTTAAAATTTACAATAATCTTTTGACCATGCCCTTTGAAAAGTTTTGTGAAATAATAGGTGTGCCAAACGTTGGGCGGATAACGAAAATGACCTCTCAGCCCTCCGAGCTGAGAACCGTCTTAAACTCTCTCTGCAGCATGGATACGAGGGATATTCATCGGTCAAAAATCTCCATCATCTTATTCCCTCACCTCAGGTATTTTGCGTATTATGTTGCTAGAGGGGTGTTAGCTCGTGACAACACGAGCAACATTTCTGCGTCGGATATTGCTATCCTGGCAACTGCCCTCAGGTATTTCACACTTATCTTAGAGTATCTTAAAGGCACCCCACACCCTGATGATAAGCCTTTTACTTATTTAAGTTTTGATCTTGCTGCTATGAAAAGGCATAAGTTTGTTACCATGACTTCTGAGTTTGGTAACCTTGTTTATATCTTGCGTTTTGGAACTACCGCGGAACGCAAGATCCGTCTACCTGCACCTCCTTTGTTTGATTTTTCTCGCAGGAATGGATGGTCCTTTGATGTTATCCAGTTCGATGAGTTCATGGTCCAGCATCAGTTTCATAACCCCATGGAGGGGGTTGTGCCCGACGAGGAGGAGCACGGTGAGTTACCACCTTTTCAGGGGGAGACCGTCACCCAGTTTGGTGAAGGGTCTTCCTCTGCTTGGAGTGCGGACCCTTCTTCGTGGGAGGATCCGAGGACTTCGGTGTACGCGCCGGAATCCCTATACGACCCTTGGACTCAAGAGTACCACCCCGGAGCAGGAGGCTCCTGGGGGCAGTAGCTACTACCAACTTAGGCCAAAAGCCTAAGCTTGGGGGAGTACGTGCCCTTCTCATTTTTCCATTGTATTATCCGTTTTATTTTTGTTTGCTTTGATCTTTTCGAAGTTTTTGCCCGTTCTTCTTTGTTTCTGTCTTTGCAAAAACAACAAAAAGATTTTCTCTTTTTTTTGCTTTCGTTCAACCTTTGAAAAAACCCAAAAAGATTTCCTTTCTCTCTTTAGTTTGCTTTGTTTTCAGAGTTCAGCTCGAGACCGTGATGGCATTTAATTATATTTCCTACGTTCGATCGTGCAAGTGACAAGGCAGTAATGACGAAGATCGATGGAAGGGAAGCAACAAGGAAAACCGGTATGAACTCTTCTTGTTTCTACTTTTGTACATATGCCTGTACTTATGATCTAGAGACCAGCTTGTAGCGACATAGTGCTATGTTTACAATGCTTTCCCAGTGGTTCATGCTTTCCTTGTGGCTAATCTCAAATAGCTAGAGTATATAATGTGTTATTGAAATGATTTACATGCATTGCATTGTTCAATGTTTGGTATACTAAGGTGGTATTTCCCTTTGGAGAATTCTTGGATTGACTTGGCACATGTTTACACATGTTTAAGACTAAAAAGTCTGCTTTGCCTTGATGATCTTTGAGTTTCAGAATAGTTATATCACTTTCATGCCCAATTCAATGTTGCTTTGTCGCTCTGCATGATTATGACCGTTATTGCTCTCTAGTTGGTCGCTTCCCAGTCTCTTGCTAGCCTTCGCTCGCACTAAGCGGAATTCTGCTTGTGCATCCAAATCCTTTCAAACCAGTTATTCCATATGAGTCCACCATACCTTCCTATGTGGTATTTACCGGCCATCCTAACGAAGACTTTCTTGTACCATCTCGAAATTATTCAAATTTACTCCTGTTTTGTGCCTCTGTTTTAGCTCATGAGGAAGTAGTAGGTAATTCATGATCTTCTTATGTTGGACATGTTTTATCCCGGGATTGCATGTCTAATCTGCAAACCCCTAATACGAGGAGGGACTGGCATGAGTGCGCCCAGCTCACAAAAGATAATCACAACCAACAAACCCTCCTTCACACTTTGTTTATGAGAAATCAGAAAACTTTGGTAGTGATAAACAAAGGAGATTAAGGGGATGTGATCGTCCCCATCTTGGGAGCCGTTCCTTGAAACATGTCTAGAATAAGAAGTGATTGGGTTGTCTACTAGCATTCGTTGACGAAATATGCACCTCCCAAAATCATTTTACCTCTGTTTTCAAAACCAAGAGCTCTGGTACATGTTTAGTCTTTGCTTCCAACCACGGGTTTTCAACCTCGCCATCAAATTCCATGGTTCGAGAGTCTCCACCTTCTTTCTTCAAAGCACCAACTAGTAGAGCATAATTGTCATTCTGAGTGTAATGTGCATTGTCCCAAAGTATTACATTGTCTTCTGCATGCTTTTGGTATTATTTATTCTGAAATTCTTAGTTCTAGTCTCCTTTAAAACTCTGGAGGAGTTTCTGCATTTATGTTTTGCTTCACTCATGGAGGCTAGCGAGATACCACTCTAGTATGTTCAAGCTATGTGCAATGTAATCTTGTCTTGATTTTCAGTAGCATATTATTTACTTTTAGTTATTTGTGATTGGTCACTTGAAAGAAGGATTGCTTCGTGCATTGTCCTCATAGCATTGTTTCAATACTTGCTAGACCCTTTTCGTAGTACATGCTTATATACATCTAATGAAGCAAAAGAGTTTGTCAAAGTTTTCTTTGTCGCGTCCAGTTCGTTGATTTGAATTGCTTGAGGACAAGCAATATGCTAAGCTTGGGGGAGTTGATACGTCTCAAACGTATCTACTTTTCCAAACACTTTTGCTATTGTTTTGCCCTCATTCTTGCATGATTTGAACTAAACTAACCCGGACTGACGTTGTTTTCAGCAGAGCTGCCTGTATGGTTTTATTGTGTGCAGGAAAATGGATTTTTAGGTGTCTCAGAAAATTCCAAGAAAAATCACAGAAAATCCACGCACCCAAAGGGCCATTGTGCCAGAAGTGGGGCCAGAGGGCAGCCAGGGGGGCCCAAGGCGCCCTGCTGGCGCGGCCCCACCCCTGGCCGCGCCAGGAGGCCGCCTGGGAGGGTCCTCCCCCCTCTGGTGCCCTACCTTGGCTCCTATTTATTCCCGTGGCGAGGAAACCCCAGAATAGAAGTCGTTTTTCCTGTTTCCGTCGCGGAGCCGCCGCCACCCTCTGTTCTTCTTCGGGAGGGCTAATCTGGAGGCCGATTTGGCCTCCGGAGAGGGGAGATCGTCGCCAACGTCATCATCATCACCACTCCATCCTCCCTCCATGACTTCTCCTTCCATGCGTGAGTAATTCCCTGCTGTAGGCAAAGAGGATGGTAGGGATTGGATGAGTTAGATCATGAAATAGTTTATCAAATTGTTGGCGGCATGTTGCCTATCATCTACTTTGGTGTTTATCATCTTTGCTTCAACTTGTTGCTCTTAATGCTTGTCACTATGGGCCCGAGTGCCATGTTTTCAGATCTGAACCCTATGTGTTTGCATGAATATATTTGTGTTCTTGATCCTATCTATGAGTTGTTTGCACCTATTATGGTCCGGAACCGGCGATCCCAAAGGTGACAGCTTGGGACACCAAAGGGGATGATCCATAATTTGAGGATTCCATGTATCCATTGAGTTTATTACTTTGTTCCGGTGCTCTTTGACAGGAGTACCTTAATCTCCATAAGTTCCTTTTGGCCCCGTTCGTAGCGGGATGGTAGGACAAAAGATGTTGTGCAAGTTCTTATTGCAAGCACGTACAACTACCTGTGGGATACATGCCTAATGTTTGATATTTGCCTAGATGATCATTACTTTTATGTGTGCCTTGCCCCAAGTTAGATTCATGATGTATCTCATCCATGCAGCGCCCAACCATCCATCTCCCTAGCCTACAGTGTTTCAATCCTGTTGGTTATTAGTTGTTACTTTTGCTGTTCACTTTTGCTGTCACCACCATCACTATCATATCACCGTTACCACTTATCTTTTGTTGCAAGTAAGTATATTTCAGGTGCGGTTGAATTGATAACTCAACTGTCAAAGCTTATAAATACTCTTTGGCTCCCCGTGTGTCGAATCTATAAATTGGGTTATTCTTACCCGATCCCTTACGGTTGAGGGTTATCAGCCGGCGGCGACATCCCCTGGTTGGTCCACCTGCGGGCACCGCGCTTCCTCGCGCCCTCTGACCAGACGCGCCGCTCGCGCTCCGGGTCCCTCTCACGGTCGGATCTTTTGCCGGAGCCGTGTCCGGAGCTCCACATGCGGCCCCACATGGCAGCCAGAGGCGGGGCGGGTGGTCGCCCGCAGCGAGAAATGCGGGGAGGGGAAAGGGGAATCGGGTGGCTCGCGGCGGCGGGGGGATAGGATTTGGACCTGTAAAAGGGTCGCAGAACCGCATTTATAGTGCTCGGGGCGTGCGGTTTGCGGGTTGCGGAATAAAACTTTTGCGGGCCGGGCGAGTATGCGGGCTCTATTCTAGCCGGAAAATTGGGCCGAGCCCGCATACTCGCCGGAATTTTTGCGGGCCGGGCATTATGTGGGGTCTGCTAGAGTTGCTCTGATTCTGGCATTCTTCAGTATAGTCCATAGATATTACCTCTTTATACATATACCATTGCATATGTGGTGAAGATCCTTGCTTGCGAGTACTTTGGATGAGTACACACGGTTGCTTTGCTCCCCCTTCTCCCCCCTTTTCCCTTATTGTCGGATGATGCAACCAGATGGTGGAGCCCAGGAGCCAGATGCCACTGCCGATGACTACTACTACCCCATCGGAGCCTTCTACTACGTGGAGGTCGCCGACGACTAGGACTAGTGTAGGAGGATCGGCAGGAGGCATGCACCTCTTTCGATCTGTATCCCAGTTTGTGCGAGCCATCTTATGGCACCTTGTTTAACTTATGTCTATACTCAGATATTGTTGCTTCCGCTTACTCGTTTATGATTGAGCTTATGTATTCGAGCCCTTGAGGCTACTGGCTCGTAATATGAAGCTTGTATGATCTTTAATTTGTGTCTAGAGTTGTGTTGTTATATCTACCCGTGAGTCCCTGATCTTGGTCGTACACATTTGCGTGCATGATTAGTGTACGGTCAAATTGGGGGCGTCACAAGTTGGTATCAAAGCCGACTGCCTGTAGGAATCCCCCTTTCCAACTCCTTGGCCGAAGTCGAGTCTAGTCATTGAAAAGCTTTGACTAACATGGCTGTGTGGCTTACTGGCCCACGTCGCCATTGGGTGGTATTAGGATCTTTTATTCCTCATCTATACTCCGGAATCTGACACCTCTTCTATTCGGGTTAAATGATTTTACTAATTTTCATTCTAGGTTCTCGTAACTACTTCCTCCCAAAGAGCCCCTCACTCCAAACGATTACTTGGTGCATCAGAAGATTCTGAAGATACTATCCGATGTTCTCTTGAGACTTTGTGCCCATTGCTTTTGCAATTCCCTACCATCGAAATATCCCTATGAATAAATACTTAACCTGTCGCTCTTACTTTTATTCCCAGTTGATCTTGTTATTACAAGAGACCCCAAAACTCTCTCTATTGTTTCGAGAATACTTTGTACCCACTGCCTTGCAGTTCCTTGCCGCATGAATACCCCTATGAATAATTCCTCACACTTTTCAAGGAATTGTTCATTCATAGTTGATCAAGTGATTCACAAAATACTTTGAAGTACTATCCAATTTTTCGATAATACTCTCCAACTAATGCTCTGCAAATACTTATCTGCTTGCATTATGGTTACTTCCATATGTCTAGCAATACTCATTATCATGCTTTGTCATCGTAATTTCAAGCATTGATTCGATTTGGTTGTGAATGTTGGCGATCATTTGTCCTTTTTAAAATTCTTCCCTTGGTTGGGGTGTCACTCCGGACATGACCTGGTGTTCGGTGAATCAAGCCTTGACTGATTGTCATTCTGAGTCTATTCAACTTATCCATGCTTAATCATCGCGTTTGCTTCTGATCCCATGATTTGGAAATCATAATTCCTTTTTATTTGAGCTTTGAATTAGGCAGTTGTTTCTACAATCCGATCGCCTTCTATTGTTTCTTCGTCTGGTTGTGTGCCGATGCTCACATTAGCTCCATTATGGACTTTCTGATCCTTTGTTGAATTATTATCCGAAATTGTCCTTCATATTCTATAACTTTGTGAGTCGTTCCACGGATACATAATGCCTTTGGTAAATTGTATCCTCTACTTTTTCAACCATGCTCTACTATCGAGCTTGTGATAATTACTCCTAAAAGTTTGTGGTATATGTTCCTAAGATGCCCTGATGGGTTGAACCTATGCCTCATAAATCCATGCAAACCCGAAAGATTTTGCGGGTCATACTCATCTGGTATTTCACGAGGTAAAACTTTCAACAGTAATGCCAGTTTCAAAACAAGAAGTAAATGAAAGGTTATGCATTTGGAGAAGTGGGAGTCGACCTTGAACTTTGTGTTCATGCCCATGGACACGATGCAGATCTTATCCTGAAAGCTTCTCATAGAAATAAGTATCCCCTTGATATAAGTATCTTATATCTGGGATTTGGCCTTTTGCAATCATGGTTCCCACCATGCTCTCCTTTAAATACCATTTCTCGTGCAAGTTTAAGCACTTCTCTTCTGCATAGCAATACCCTAGTCCAACCTCTACTTTGATCTGTTGTATAGTATTACCCCCTGGTATCTCGAGGGTATTACAGAACTGCGTTACTCCTTATGAGTTCTTCATCAAGTATTACTTCTCACAAATTTCAGTTGTTCCCCGAGTTTGAGTTGTTCGTCACTCGAGAACTCCGACAAGTGACTCGAGTCCCTTTTATGGCTCACTACTCATGGTAATTGTTGCTGGGGAATTTAAACTCGATCGTGTCATTCCAAGCCTGCTCGGTTATATCATTATCATGCCGATTTTAACTATGCTATCTGGTCCTTCTTCCCGGAGCACAATTTTTGGCGACGAGCCAAGCTTACATCGAGCTTTCAACTTCATATTGATTGTCTTGAGAGACAACTCTGATTCTGACATTGCATCCTATCTATGGATATAACAATCTTTGGCTTCACCATTCCTTTTGCTTGATGAAGTCATTGTTCGATTGCTTCTTCATGGAGCCTCTCCACAAAATTTGTCGTGATCATCATCAACATTTTGAATCCTTTAGGATATCTATCGAATCCATGATGAGAAATACCATTCTTCCCCTTGATGAATTTTGTTATCATCGACAACTTTATTGCCTTCCCTCCAACACAAACTTCTTCATGTTTTGTGTTGTACCTTGAGTTCCTTGCTATCCAACTCATGTTATGTTCTACATTTGAGTATTACCATCTTGTATGTCAAGGATGTCATGAGAATTGCTCCACCTGTTAATTCTTGATATAGTAATACATCTTGCCATGCCCGTTCATATCTTGGTCCCTGTGTTGCTTCTAACCGGAATACCGACCATTGAACTGTGATGTGTGAATTCCAAAACTTCTGGCAACCCTATTGCTTTGAAGTTAATGGTCGATAGTTTCACTCCAACCCTTCTGGTTATTGAATCTCCATTCTAGCATCGATCGTGCTACTTGGTCCATATTTCCATGTGCATTTTCATTCAAAGTTCAATTATGGATGTTCTCCTCGAACATACATCATTATATACTTTGGTGTGTCCAATTCTATCACCTTGTTCTCTCAATTGTGGAAATCCATGTCTATGGATATCTTGTTGAATTGTCGCTGAGCCCGTCGGCCACATCCTCATCTTTTCCTTGCTGAAATTGTATGACTTATTTTGAGTTTCTTCCGATGGATCGCTTGCATATCCAAAGTACGACCTTTACATAATGACCATGTCAATGCTATCCCGAAGCATGACTGTGGTACTCAAACATCAACAAGAGCGTTGAAAGCGCCATGCAAAATACACCGTTGTATGGGTACATATCATTCTTCCTCTTACCCCTTTTATCTAAATGGTCATGTCCTTGATCTCCTGACACATATATCATGCCCTGCTTATCCTTGGGGAGGATATGCTGCTATCATTTGTGTTAATTTTTTCTTTCCATTCCATTAGTTTGTTTAAACTGATAATCATATTTTCCTTTCCATTGGTTTGTTCAACCTTTCTTGTGATCTACATATAATCTAAGCAGTAATAATTCTCTGCTTATGTAACACCTCGGCGTACCCTCTATCAGTACGACCATGTTACTATTGTTGATAACATACTAGTAACTGCCGGTGTACGGGTACCTGGCCTATTGGTCCGCCTCGTCTCAACGAGCGGGAAAATGGTTCTCTTCGTCCCTCGCCCTTGATACCAATGTTGTTGCCAACATAACTGATGGGATATCCTCACACGTGTTTTACTATCATGACCATGCAAGATGCCAACCTCCTTTCTACCTTTAACCCACATGGTGGGCTCATAACCCATAGTTCCACAGAATCTAAACCCGAATCTCATGTACATCCCTGTTGCCAAGGTTATTCCTCATGCTTGAATTCATATGTAATTCATGGGCCACCTTCCTAGTGATCTATTTTGCTATCAAACACAATACTTATTCTTGTTGCTCTAGACCCCTTTCACCTTTCGATTAGGCAGCGAACGATGGCCTATCTGCTTCAAACATTCTATTTGCACCTTCTTACTGTGCTTTGATGTTTTTCCTGAATTTCAACTCGTGAAATTCCTCCATTCCTCGTTCACTGAGATAGCCCCACATGCCTAACAGGTGTTGAGCTCCGTCCTTTCCTGAGTTTCCCCCCTTATCTTTTTCGTAAGTATGTTGAAGACCCCAAAGGAAGGAAGACAACTTCATCATGATTCCTTGATGCAGAGGAATGAAGACATTAACGGAAGTGATCAACTTCGTCGTGAAGAGCAACCAAGACCGATGAGAAGCATTAGAATTTCGTAACATTGTCTTCCCCCCTAACTCCACCCCTTAAATCTCGAGACAAGATTTCTTGTAGTGGAGGAGAATATTGACGCCTGGGTAATTAAGCTATAGTAATCCCCTCCTACTGTTGCCATGTCATCGTAGTTAATTTGTTAACCTCACTTTGATCCAAACCCAATTCAAATTCAAATTTAAAATAAAGTCAAATTATTAATTCTTCAAACAGTAAAAAGAAATGTTCGGTCGGCCGAAAATATTCACTAACAATTTGTCATGAAAGAACTAACATTTTTCAAAATATAAAATTGCCCTTGGATATTAAACAGTATACCAACAACACCTTTTTATCCCATTTAAATATAAACTCAAACTTAATAAATTATTTTGAACCCAAACTTGTTGTGGCAGTGCAAAATAATGCATAGTAATTATATGGCAAGGTTTTACATTTTACAAAAGTATTTTGATGCAAAAAGGTAGTACAAAATAGTAGCTAAATAAATAAACACTAAAGTAAATGGAAAAGTACTAGTATAAAGAAAAGAAACCTAATCTAATGGGCCCCTTGGCCCATCTAGCAAAACGGTCAAGACTAACCCCCACTTGCCTCCCACCTCTCGCTACAGGAGGCAGGGGTGCCGTGGCGGCCATCCGCCGGCGATGGTCGTGCGTGGCGGCCATCCGTCCCTTGGCCCCGCCTATCGAGTCGTCGCCCAACATTCCCCAAACCCTAGATCGCCTCCACTCCCCGCTCTCGCCCCTCCCCCACACTTGCTTTCTTCTTTCCCCGCATATGCCCGACGCAGTCGTTACCATGGCCCTACCATAGCCGTGGCCACTGACCTCCCTGGTGCTTGGGAGGTCGCCCAAGAGATGCATCTTCATCGTCTTCATCAACTACGAGGATCCATTCGTCCAGAGCTACGCTCCATCGTCGCTATCATCACCTCCTCCCTCCTCTGTCGTCATCGTTGTGGCCTTCGATTCACACAACATCGTCCACCCCCGGCCCCGTTCGAACTCGCCATCAACCATCCCCCGAGGAGCAGCGTCGATTTCCCCCTTTCTCCATCGTTTTAGTCACCGTAGGCCGCCGTCTGCTACCTACCATGGCTGGGCCTGGAACTTACTGTGTTTGCGCGCACTCGCCAAGCTCACCACGACCGTCGTCATGCTCGATTTTGCCTACCACTACTGCTACGCTTCAGCGGCTGCCCTCGGCCACCCCGGGCCATTCCCGTTGGCCACGCCTGGATCGCCCTTGCACCACCGCATGCCCTGCTCGCTTCCCGCTGCTGTCTGCGCGCTACTTCTTCTGCTCAAGCTGCCGCCCCCCCTGCTATGCTGCTACATCCTGCTGCTAATGCAGTGCGGCTCTGCTACTCGGCTACCTGCTGGCGTCGCTGGCGCACGCGACGACCACCCCCTGTGCCCGCTCGCTATAGATGTCGTTCGGCCACCTGTATTGCTGCTGTTTTTGTCGTCGCCACCGGTAGCCTCGCACGTCTGCGTGCCGTCCCGTCCCCTCCGCCCCTCGCGTGCGCACCGCCCCGCGCCCAGCCATCCTCCCCCGCGCAGCCCCGCACAGTCGCAGCCTCCCGATTCGACCTCCGCTGCTAGCGTCGGTTATTTGGCCACCAACGCCCGGGTTGCGCTCGTGCGTGCCTAGCAGGCCCCGCGTTTAGTTAACTGATACATCTCCAACGTATCTATAATTTTTGATTGTTCCATGCTATTATTTATGAAGTCTTGGATGTTTAATGGGCTTTATCATTTACTTTTATATCATTTTTGGGACTAACCTACTAACCCAAAGGCCCAGTCCAGATTGCTGTTTTTTTTGCATATTTCAGGGTTTTGCAGAAAAAGAATATCAAACAGAGTCCAAACGGAATGAAACCTCCGCGAGAGATATTTTTGGAGAAAATCACGCCAGAGGAACTTGAGAACCACGTCAGGGGAGCCTCGAGTGGCCCTCGATGGTGGGGTCGCGCCCCCCTTCCCAGGGCGCGCCCCCCTGCCTCGAGGCCCACTCGAGCGTCCCCCGGTGCCCTCCTTCTTCCTATATAAGTCCACGTACCCCAGAAACTCCGTATACAGAGAGAAAACCCTAATTCCACAGCCGTAGCTTCTGTTCCCGTGGAGATCCCATCTTGGAGCCTGTTCCGGAGCTCCTCCGGAGGGGGATCCATCACGGAGGCCTTCATCATCATCATCATCATCATTGCCCTCACCATGAGTTGTGAGTAGTTTACCAAAGACCTTCGGGTCCATAGCTAGTATCTAGATGGCTTCTTCTCTCTCTCTCTCTGGATCTCAAGACAAAGTTCTCCTCGGTCTTCGAGGAGATCTATTCGATGTAATCTCTTTTTGCGATGTGTTTGTCGAGATCTGATGAATTGTGAGTTTATGATCAAGGTTATCTATGAAAGATATTTGGTTCTTCTCTGAACTTTTTATGTGTGCTCATAATATCCTTGCAAGTCTCTTCGAATTATTGGTTTTGTTTGGCCTACTAGATCTATAGTTCTTGCAATGGGAGAAGTGCTGGGCTTTGGGTTCAATCT
>LR738713.1:284680907-284699391 GCA_902687465.1 Secale cereale
AAATATGCATCGTGTATCAGCACTGGAAGATGATGTGTGCCACCGTCTTTGGCTCCCTATTGCATAACTGGCATAGGCCATAGTATGGTCATCTTCACCATTGAAGGCTGTCCATTGTCCAAACACGGTCCTGAAGGATAAGCTAAGTAAAGAATTGCACTTTGGCGGCACCCAATTGTTCCACTCGACCGACTTTATTTGCGATGCAGTGGAGTCCACAAGTTGAGCTTTGTAAGCCGATGATATGCCTCGATCGCCAGAATCCCTTGCAACGCGGGATTTCTCAGCAAATGGTTCTTCGAGGGCACGAAATCGAGAAGCAACGCCTGATGATAGCCACTAAATGAAGTGGAATCAGACCTTAGAGAGATTGATTCTGAGGTTTGGGTTTGGCTCAACCCCTCTCTCTTCAAAGGAAATAGTAGTAGTTTCTTTTGCTGATTTGCTCACTCGTTAGGTTTATTTGATTGTATATCAGGATGCCTGATTTGCTGGGAGGATTGGAATATCAGAGGGGAAATTTTGATGTAGCATTGCAAGTTCTTCAGTGAACTGATATAAGAAACCTGAAACCGCGAATGAGCAGTGCTATTACTGAAAGTGAAAGTGCCAACTAGATTTTCAGTTTCTCCGCGCTCTTCAAGAAGGAAAGCCTCACAAGTTAATGAGATGGTAATGCATATGTCGATGCATTCAGTGAGTCTGCTTCTGTATGGTAATGCATATTCATCGGAAGGCGCGAAGACTTATAAATGATCTCATCTTCCACCTCCTAATCAGGGAAGACCTCTCATAATCCGACCCAAGGCTCGTAGTATTCAAGGATGTGTCGAATAGTGAGCCATGAATTCATGTTCTTGTTGGCAATCCACCGGCTAACATCTGGCTAGGGGAACAGAGCTCGTACCGCTGGGAAGGCACCTAGAATCATGTCAAGGTCAACATTGGAGCATATAATAGGGGCCACCAAGCTATTGTGAATGTTCGTAACTAGGTAGGTGATGTTGCTAAAGCTTTGAAGTATGGTGGAAAGCATGTCCACATCATCCTTGATAGGCGCTGATACATCTCCAACATATCTATAATTTTTAATTATTTCATGCTATTATTTTATTACTTTTGTATGCTTTATATGTAAATTTATTTTATTTTTATGGGCCAAGCTATTAACTTAGTGCCCACTGCTAGTTCCTGTTTTTTGCATGTTTTTTGTTTCGCAGAAATACCATTCTACCAAAGTCCATACATGATGAAACTTTACGGTGTTTTTATGGAACATAAGAGAACCTAGAAGCTTGGAGAAGATACCAGAGGACATATGAAGGGGCACAAGCTATGGCGGGGCGCCCAGGGGTAGGCGTGCCAGGTGATCCCATGGGCCCCGTGAGCCTCTATTTGACCTAATCTCTGGCTTGTAAATTCCCTAATATTCGAGAATCCCCGAAGCAAGACCCGAAACTTCTGCCGCCACAAGTTTCTGTTCTTTCCTGATGCCATCTGGAGGCCTTTTCCGATACTCTGTTGGAGGGGAAACCATTGGGGAGGCTATCTTCATCAACCTTGTTGTGTCCATGATGATGTGTGAGTACTTCCTACAAGATCCGAAGGTTCATATCAGTAGCTAGATCTCTCTTTCTCTCTCTCTCTCTCTCTCTCTCTCTCTCTCTCTCTCTCTCTCTCTCTTGATCTTCAATACCATGATATCCCCAGAGATCAATCTGATGTAATCTTATGCGATGTCTTTGTTGGAATTCGATGAATTGTGGTTTTATGATCAGATTATTCATTAATCTATTTTGGTTCTTGAGTCTTCATTATTGTGTAATTTTATAGCTTTGTATTTCTCTCCGATCTATCGATCTAGTTTGGCCAAGTTTTATTGATTTATCTTCAATGGGAGAGGTGGTTTGTAGTAGGTTCAATCCTGCGGTGATCATGTCCAGTGACAGAAAGGATAAACACACGTATTCGTATCGTCACTACTAAGGATAAAATCAGGGTTCAAACATATTTCTTGGTCTTATTATGTCTACATTATGTCATCTTGCTTAAAACGTTACTTTATTTGGCATGTACTTAATACTTTGAGGTGCATGCTGGATAGCGGTCTTGGGGTGGACTAATAGTAGTAGATGTAAGTATGTTTAACGGTCTACTTGTCATAGGTAACGCCTATATCAAAATTATGACTTGGATGATCTTCATAACTATGCGCAATTCTGTCAATTGCCCAATAGTAATTTGTTTACCCTTCGCTACAGTGCTTTCGAGAGAGATGGCTCTAGTGAACCTATTCCTCCCGGGTCCATTCTCCATATATTTACTAATTATTAAATTTTTTATTATTATCTTATTTACTATTATCCTTTGCTATCATTACTATTATTTGTTTTTAACCTTGTGGTTAGCAAGAACAAGTGGAGTGGCGACCCCCTTGCCTTTGTTGGGTGCAAGTAATTATTTTGTTTGTGTGCAGGTGCTACTAAGATTGCACGTGTGTTGACTCCTACTAGTTCCATAAACCTTGGTTCCTAACTGAGGGAAATACTTGATGCTACTGCGCTACATCACCCTTCCTCTTCAAAGAAATCGAACAACTCCTACGGGAGTAGTAGGTGCCAACAAAATCACAGGGTCGTCCGCATATTGAGAGTTTCATTCTATCCTGACTTCCACTCTCCATTGCCACATCTAAGTTTTGTTTAAGAGGGTCAATAGCAAGGACAAATAGAAGGGGTCACAATGGACCCCCCCTGCTGGAGGCCCTCCCATGTTGAATAGGACGACATGGAATACTATTCAGGTGAAACCTGGATATGGACGTCCGAAGTAGAGCCATGATCCACTCACAAAACCTAGAATTAAAACCTCTCCTTTGTAACAATTCAAGCAAATATTCCCATTTAACAGAATTAAATGCCTTCTTGGTGTCCAACTTGCCTAGGAGTGATGCATGTTTGTTCGTTGGAGCCGAGGAGCGTAGTTGCGGACATACATCAAGTTGTCATGGATGCACCGAGATTTTATGAAATCACTTTGAACACGTGATATGAGGATGTTCATGAATGGGGCGAGTATTATCCTGCTACTTGTGAGCTGCGTTGGGATTTCATCGAAAAGAAGAGGATGATGCAGTACACTAGAGATAAGTATTTCCCTTAGTTAAGAACAAAGGTTATAAAACTAGTAGGAGAACCACGCGAAACCTCGTTCACAGAACCTACACACACAAAAGCAAATACTTGCACCCAATGCGATCAATGGGGTTGTCAATCCCCTCGGCGGTTATTTGCAAGGATCAAATCTCATAGTGATAGATAGATAAGACAAAAAAATTAACGATAATAAAATTGCGGCAAGGTATTTTTGGATTTTATATAAGATAAAAGTAGACCCGGGGCCATAGTTTTCACTAGAGGATGCTCTCTCGAACAAAAAGCGGTGGGTAAACAAATTTCTATTGGGCAATTGATAGAAAAGCCCATATTATGACGATACTCAAGGCAAGGATTGCTACTTGTGAGCTGCGTTGGGATTTCCTCGAAGAGGAGAGGATGATGCGGCATAATACAAATAATTATTTCCACAGTTAAGAACCAAGGATATAAATCTAGTAGGAGAACCAAGCAACACCTCATTAGGAGCACCCACACACAAAATAGCAAATACATGCACCCAATGCGAATAAGGGGTTGTCAATCCCTCGGCGGTTAATTACAAGGATCAAATATCATAGTGATAGATATATTGAACAAAAACAGAAAATAAAATAAAAGAGATAAAATTACAGCAAGGTATTTTTGGATTTAATATATGATAAAAGTAGACCCCAGGGCCATAGTTTTCACTAGAGGCTTCTCTCTTGAAAATAGCATATGGCGGGTAAACAAATTACCATGGAGCAATGGATAGAAAAGAGAATAATCATGACGATATCCAAGTCAATTATCACACATATAGGCATCACATCAGAGACAAGTAGACCGACTCCTGCCTGCATCTACTACTATTACACATAGACCGCTGTCCAACATGCATCTATACTATTAAGTTCATAAAGAACGGAGTAACGTCTTAAGCAAGATGAAATGATGTAGACAAAGTAAACCCACTCATGAATAAACCCCATCTTTCTATCCGTAATGGAAAAAATACAAATACGTGTCATTACAAAGCACCTCTCCCATTACAAGAAAAATCAATCTAGTTGGCCAAACCAAATCTATAGATCGGAGAGAAATACAAAGCTATCATAATCATGCATAAAAGAGTTCATAAACTCATAATTTATCAGATCCCAACAAACAAACCGCAAAAAGTGATTGCATCAAATAGATGTCCAATAACATCAAGGAGAACGTTGTATGAGAAGAAGCCATCTAGCTACTAGCTATGGACCCGTAGGTCTATGATAAACTACTCACACATCACTGTAAGGGTAGCAAGGTTGAGGTAGAGCCCCTCCGCAATTGATTCCCCCTTCGGCGGAGTGCCAGAAAAGGTCTCAGATGGGATCGTTTGAGAATAGAAACTTGCTGCGGTGGAAAAATAATTTCGTGTGGCTCATTATTGGTTTCCCTACTTTTGAGAGTTTATAGAGGCAAAATTAGGTGAGGAGGATGCTCGTGGGCCCCACTGGGTACAAGATGGCACCTGCCCCCCTGGCTGGCCGTGGTGACCAGTGGGCCACTCCTTTATCTTCTGCTCCTCTCCCGATGCTTTCATGGTCTATTATGTCTAGAAAAAAATCTCCAAAAGTTCGTGATAATTGGACTTCGTTTAATAGTGATATTCTAGAAAACCAAGAACAAGAAAAAAAAACAACTGGCACTTGGCACTAGGTTAACAGGTTAGTCCCAAAAAATGATTTATAATGACATATAAATACATATTAAACATCCAAGATTAATTCTATAATGGCATGGAACAATAAAAAATTATAGATGCGTTGGAGACGTATCAAGCATCCCCAAGCTTCATTCCTACTCGTTCACGAGTAAGTAAAGATAAAAAACATAATTTTGATGTGAAATTGCTATCTAACATGTTCATCATGTAATCTCTCTTTTTTGGCATGAATAATAAGATCCGAACGATTGAAAGGAATAGTATATAGTTTGACACAAAAATGACAATAATAAGTCATACCAACAAGCAACCATGTCATTCAAAATATCAATGCTAAAGAACATTATCCGTACAAAATCATATAACCTTGTCATGCTCCATCTTCTTAACACAAAGTATAAATCATGCACTACCCGATGTTAGCCAAGCAATTGGTTCATACTTTTTAACGCGCTACAACATTTTCAACTCTCATGCAATACATGAGCGCAAGCCATGGACATAAGACTATGGGTGGAATAGAGTGTGGTGGTAGAGATTATATGGAGAAGAAAAAAAAGGAGAAAGTCTCACATCGACGATGCTAATCAACGGGCTATGGAGATGCCAATCAATTGATGTCAATGCAAGGAGTAGGGATTGCCATGCAATGGATGCACTAAGAGCTATAAGTGTATGAAAGCTCAAAAATAAAACTAAGTGGGTGTGCATCCAACTTGCTTGCTATAGAAGGCCTCGGGCATTTGAGGAAGCCCATCATTGGAATATACGATCCAAGTTCTATAATGAAAAATTCCCACTAGCATATAAAAATGAAAGTATAGGAGACTCTCTATCTGAAAACATGGTGCTACTTTGAAGCACAAGTGTGGAAAGGATAGTAACATTGCCCTTCTCTCTTTTGCTCTCATTTTCCCTCTTTTTTTGTTGGGCTCTTTTTGGCCTCTTTTCTTCTGGGCTCTTTTTGGCCTCTTTTTTTTATTTCCTCACTTGGGACAATGATCTAATAATGAATATGATGATCATCACACTTCTATTTACTTACAACTCAAAACTGAACTCGATACTAGAACAAAAATATGACTCTATAGGAATGGCTCTAGCGGTGTACGAGGATGTGCAATGATCAAGTGTAACATGTATAAAGAGGATGAACGGTGGCTGAGCCGCAAATACTATGTCAGATATGTGATCATGCAAAGCAATATGAGAATGATGATGTGTGTCATAAAAAGAGAACGATGGAAGTTGCATGGCAATATATCTCAGAATGTCTATGGAAATGCCATAATTAGTAGGCATGGTGGTTGTTTTGAGTAAGATATAAGAAGGTTTATGTGTGATTGAGCGTATCATATCACCGGGCTTGGATGCACCAACAAAGTTTGCACCACATTTCAAGGTGAGAAAGAGCAATGCATGATACTGAAGAGGCTACAAAATTACGGAAAGGTGAGAGTGCGTATAATACATGGACTCACATTAGTCATAAAGAACTCACATACTTATTCGACATTCTATAAGCCCTGGAAGCAATTTACTACTACAGATGCTCCTAGGGGGCAGGTTGGTAGGAGCTAACCATCGCGCGCCCCCGACCTTCACACAAAGGAAGACACTCATGTCAGGACCCCGATCCTAAGTCACACCGATCTAGCTGTAACCCGTCATATCACTTTGCGGCCTCACGCACGGTAACCCCACGGGTGCCACCTTACCTGGCCCGGGACCGTTTGCGCATCTTGGCACACGTATATGACAGTGTCGCTAGCATCCATATGACAGAGAACCCGGGCCGACATGGCTAGTTATAAACCAAAAGTGGCACTAAATTACAGAGACAGGCATCCATGACCCAGCAACGAACGTGTCGGTCATCAACGTATGAACCCAAGTCGTAGCAAGCTACATGGACTTAAAGGAACAACGCGTGACATTTCCCTGTAAGGTAGGCTACCAAAGGAAAACAACTAGGTGTCGGATCCCACACATACCAAGCATTTCAACCATACACACAATATGCTCAATATGTGCAAATACAACATTGCATCACAACAGAACTCTATGACTCAAAGTACTTTATTTAAGAGGCTCCAAGAGCCATACATAACATATTCATACAGGTAGGGGTCACATGACCCAACACTCAAGTCATACAGTCATACAAGCACAAGCGGAAGCTACATGTCTGAGTACAGACAACTTAGAAAATAAAACAGGCTTGGTGTAGCCTGACTATCTACAAGGCCCTTCACAAGCTCCAGATCTCCGTCTGGGTGTCAAGCTACTCGTCGACGTCAACGTCTATGTAGAACCCATCAGCAGGGGCAGGGTTCTCCTCTGCAACAGTTATTAAGCAAACATGAGTACAAAGGTACTCAACAAGTCTTACCACAGAACCTATCATACATGCAACATTATCAAAGGGGGTAGTGGAGTTTATAGCAGAAAGCCAGCTTTGACTCTTGGCTAACCTATACTACAACTCTCAACGGATTGCAAGATGTTATTACGAACACGAGTCCTCTACTCACCACAACAATACACTACCGAGGATCCTCTTCCGTCATCCCACGGAAGGGCCATCCACGGCACTCACACTTATCTTGAGGCTTTTAGTAGTATCCATCAACTTGCCTATGAACTGTAAGAGTAACCAAGTAGTCCGTACCGCGAACAACGGCTATTCGAATAGATTGATAACCCTGCAGGGGTGTACCTCTTCACACACGCTCCCACCACTTATCTCCGTTTACTCGACATGTACTCGGCAACCTTCAAGCGGAAGCCCAGCGTGGGTGTCGGCCACGACCTGACTAACTACTCAAGTCTCTCGTCCAGGTTTATCGCCTATTTGGGTTCCATCCGTGGGGAGATCCGGCCGGGGTGTCGCTCACGGCCCCAAACGATGTGTACAGGGTTCCCGAGTCACCAAACGGGCAACCGGTACACCGTGCCACGTACCTGTCGCATCACAACCCACCCCGAGGGTCAGCATTGTGCACGACCTCCAGTAAACTATAAACACCAGAAACTAGTTGCAACTCCTGGACAGAGATCGAGGGTAATTAATAAGCCGAGAGGGTCAATTAAGGATCCCAATGTGTGGTAGTAGCTGTAACTTGAACCACACATACAGATCTCGGGTCCTATGGACGATTCCAATGAAACAACCCACCATGTACTCCTACATGGCCTTTCATCGATACCTTTACCAAGCGTATTCCACACTTCCTTCTCTTTATCGGTATGATCATTTCACTCTGATCCATCACCCAGATGAACCAGACCAGACACAACTCTAATCATAGCAGGCAACATAAACAAATAGCATGGTGGATCACACATCACATGGCTCAATCAACTCCTACACATTCTAGTGGGTTTCAACTATTTACTGTGGCAATGACAGGTCATGCAAGGGAATAGGGTTCAACTACCGCAGCAAGTAGCAGTTCACACGCTGTTGCCTTAATGCAGTAAAAGAGAGCAGGAGCGAGAAGATTGGGTTTGTATCGGAATGATCAATGATTGCTTGCCTGACAAAGTGGTTGTCGGGTACTGCTCTTCAACTGGATACGCAGCAGTATCCTCGGGAGCAGGACCTAACACAGAGAATACGGGCGATACAATCATTAAAAAAACAAATGCAACAATATGATGCATGCTCATGACATGGCAAGATGCATGTGTTTTGGGCTAATGCAACTATAACCAGAAGGGTTTGAGCCTATTTGAATCAAAAGATTCAAATTGGCACTTTAGCTATTATTTAAATAAGTGCATTATCATGTTTTAATGTATACATCAAGGTTAACTTGCTCAAACATGCATGAAACCAGTGCCATTGGAAAGATTGGATTTTTCTGATCATTTTTCATATATAAATTATTTCCATCTGAGCTACGGTTGATTTTATATGATTTTTAGAAGTTTTGTGTATTTTCTGGAATTTCCTGAATTATTTTTATATCTATAAATCCCAGAAAATCCTTTACTGCGTCAGCATGACATCATGCTGACGTCAGTCAGTCAACAGGAGCTAGTCCAAGTCAAACATGACATGTGGGCCCGGTATGTCAGTGTCATAGCTAATTAGCAAAGTCAATTAGTGTTAATCTAGAAACTAATTAGCTGTTAGTGGGGTCTAGGCCCACGGGTCAGTGACTAAACTAACTAACTAATTTAATTAACATTAACTTAATTAAACTAGCTAATTAGGGGAGGAGTGGCCCACACGTCAGCGACCCAGGGATGGTCAACCCCCCGGTCAAACGAGTCAAACTCGCGAGCGAAGTGACGCCGGCGAGGCCAGACACGGCGGCGTGCTTCGGAAAACGCCCACAGAGCTCGGTTCGAGCCGCGGTTGGGCGCGTTGGAGAGCCCTTGCCGAAGTGCGTCGAACGGTGGTGGTCGCCGGGCCTGTGGTGGCCGAAGACGACGGCAACGAGCTCGACAGCGGCGGCCGGCGTTCGGGCGTGTGTGGAGACGCGGCTACGGTGGCCTAGGCGATGCGTGCGTGGTACCTAGCTCGTCTACGTGCTGCGGCGAGCGAGATGGACATGTGCCCGTTACCAAATGGTCACCGGAGGATCGCCGGCGGCAAGCACGGCGGCGGTGGGTTTCGGTGATCAACGGAGCAGCAGCTACACGGTGCAAACGAAGCGGAGGAAGGAGGGATTCGACGTAGGAGCTCACAGCGGTGCTAGCGAGCTCGACGGAGAGGTCGGGGACGCTCTGCAGCTTCTTAATCGACGGCGAGGTGCTCCGGCGATCCGAGGTGGGGAACTACGGCGTGAAGGCGTTGCAGGGCTCCCGACGATCCGTGGCTCAGCGAGGAGGTAGAGGGCGTCGCGGCGAATCTTATGGACACGGTCACGGGACGAGGGGGAGGCTCTAGGTGCTGCAACGGCGAGCGGCGGCGACGGTGGTGAGAGGGAGAGAGCCAGGGGAAGGCGATGGGGACGAGGGGAAAGTGAGAGAGGGGTCGGGGCAGCTGCGTGGCGACACCAGGAGACGTCCAGGCCGTCGGGGAGGCAGGCAAGCAGGGAGGAGGTGGCCGGGCGCGTGCCGGCGCGCGGTGGCCACGCGCGCTGCCTTCTGGCGCGAGGAGGAAGGCGACAGAAACGGGGCTGGTGGGCTGGGCCGGCCTGCAACAGTGCTGGGCTCAGGTAAGTTCTTTCTCTCTCTTTCTTTTTTTCCTATTTCATTTCTTTTGCAACTTTGTTTTAATTAATAGAAATGCCAGAACATTTTTATAACTCATAAAACTTGTCATGCCCACTGTATATAATATGAACAGTATGGAACATTATAGTTTATGATTATTTGAGCATTTAAAATATTTATAGCATTTAAATGCCCAAATTCAAATAGCATATGATTTAATCCAGAGCCCTTAGATGTCCTAGAAAATTGTGCACCATTTTTAGCAGAGGTTTGAGACCAAGGCAGAAATGATGAACATTTTTGACGGGCATTTTGGGTACATTGGAAAAGATTTTATCAAACCCTAGTTGTTAGGAGAGGGGTGCTGGGGTTTCTGTCATTCCCATTTCAAGTTTCTTTGATAAGTAAACATGATGCACACTCTAGCTAGTCCTAATGCAAGTGCTAACTAGGGATGTGACAACTCAATAATAAATCACGCGCCAACTTCTTACCAGAACGAGAGACCATACATGCAAGCTTCGGGAATCACAAACCTTAACACCAATATTCTTACTAAACCACAACTACCCACTTGCACAACCCACATATTACCACCTTTTATATCACAAAACTATTTCAAGGAATCAAACTTATCATACTCAGTGATCTAATGAAAGTTTTTATTATATCCGTCTTGATTACCTATGATTTTAGGACCAAATTCATAACTTGTACTAATTTCCATTACCATTATCAACTCTCAAAAATATATGAGGAGAGTGCAACTATTTCTTTAAATATAACGACCGTCGTGCTCTAAAAGATATAAGTGAAGCACTCACTATAGGAATCAGGCAGTTTGCCGTCTGCCATGGCGGACGACAAAGGCATACATGGC
This sequence comes from Secale cereale, assembly GCA_902687465.1. Taxonomy (NCBI): domain Eukaryota; kingdom Viridiplantae; phylum Streptophyta; class Magnoliopsida; order Poales; family Poaceae; genus Secale; species Secale cereale. Next base: position 284,691,805 of record LR738713.1, read on the forward strand.
GGACGGCAAAGGCCTTTGCCTTCCGTCAGCAGACGGCAACAAGTCCGGCTGAATAGGCTACAATGAAGGCTTCTTTTCCGTCCGCTGGCGGACGACAAAGATGAAATGGTCGTTGCCGTCAGCCGGCTGTTGGCAAATGTCCTGGACAACACAAGTGGCAGCTAATGGCCGTTAGGGGGCTAACGGGGCGCTTTGTTGTCCGCTGGCAGACGACAAAGACCATTGCACCATTGTCGTCAGCTAGCGGACGGCAAAGTAACCAAATAGGCCAGCCCCTAGGTTGTACAGGTAGCTGCCACGTGTCATCTTTGCCGTCTGCTGGCTTATTGTAAATCTCTTTGCGGTCTGTCAGCGGACGGCAAAGATCGTGTCTAGCCCCTATTTTTTCTTTTTTTCTGCTGGCTCTTAAATTCATTCAATTTAAACACACAAGTTTCAACACACAAATTTCACAGAAGACATATCCAACACACAAGTTTCATCATATATACATACATAACCAACACATAGTTTCATCCATACATATTGCAAAAGTTTCACATTGTTCATCCAATACCATTATCCATCCATCCATATAACAAGTTCCATCCATGCAAATTCATCGATACAAAATAAAAGTAGAAAGGGAAAAGAAGCACTCCATCCATGCAAGCTTCCGTGAATTAAATGAAATCTGCAAAATGGGAAACAAGAAAGTTAGAAGAAGAAGAAGAAAATAAAGAAGAAGAAGAAGACTAGAATAAGAAGTAAGCATACTTAGGTTAAATGGAGCTAACCTAGCTAATTATGCCATCTTTGAGTGAACTAAGCATATGATGCCATTTTTGATATAAAGCAGCTAAATATAGGTCTTCATTGAGCTAACCTAGGTAACTAAGCATGTTAGAGCTAACTTAGGTCAGTTTGGAGAAGAAGAAGAAGAAGAAGAAGAAGAAGAAGAAGAAGAAGAAGAAGAATACTAGAAGAAGAAGAAGAAGACTAGAAGAAGAAGAAGATTAGAAGAAGAAGAAGAAGACTATAAGAAGAAGACTAGAAGAAGAAGAAGAAGAAGATTTTTACCCTTTTTCCTTCTCATTCTTCTTCTTTTATTCTTTCTTTTTCTTCTCTTTCATCTTCTATTCTTTATTTTTCTCCCCTTCCTTGTTTTTCTTCTTCTTATTCCTTATTTGTGTCATTTTAGAGCTTAAATAGGTAATTATGCCAATTTTTAGCTAACTAAGCTTATTATGTGAATTTGGAGGAAAATAAGGTAAGTATAGGTCATTTTTGTGCTAACATAAGTAATATTGGAGCTAACCTAGCTAAAATGGATCATATTGGAGCTAACGTAGGTAAACTTGGTCATTTTGGAGCTAACCTAGGTAAACTTGGTCATTCTGGAGCTAACGTAGCTAAAATGGATCATATTGGAGCTAACCTAGGTAAACTTGGTCATTTTGGAGCTAACCTAGGAAAAATGGATCATATTGGAGCTAACCTAGGTTAAATGGGTCATTTTGGAGCTAACTTAACTAATTATGCCATTTTTTAGTTAACTAAGCATAATTATACCATTATTTACACAAGTAAGACAAATGTATGTCATTATTGAGCAAACCTAGAAAACTAAGCATATTAGAGATAACTTAGCATATTAGAGCTAACTTATGTCATTTCGGAGGAGCCAAAGCTAAGTATATATAGATCATTTGGAGATCTGACATGCCTGACATAGTTCACTCCTCTTTCCTCTTGTCCTTCTCCTTCCTCATCCTGATGCGCCAAGAGCAGCGAGGCGGTGGAGGTAGTGGGATGTAGTCTTATACCACAATTGGCATGGTCATGTCACCCAGTTGTGGGATCACCGGCGTCACCACCATCGTGAGGTCATTGTCAGGCATCACCACCGTCGCGAGGCCATCTTCAGGCATCACCATCACTAGGTCATCCCCAGCCACCACCTTCTCTTGCCCATCGTTAGCCACCACCATCGCTAGGTCATCCTCAGCCACCACCATTTGTTGCCCATCGTCGGCCTGCACCTCCTCATCCCCACTATGCTCCTCTTCTTCCCCACTCCATTCCGGATCATCCTCGCTACTACTTTTGCTGCAGCTAGAGTCGCTGCTGCTTTGGGTGTAGCCATAGTCGCTGCTGCTGCTCCCATTGCCTGACCAAATGCAACAATGAACATTAACAATCGATGTGAGACAAAGCCAAATGTAGAGGAAGAAGAGGCAGAATGTACTGGCATCTTCGTCATCCTGGTAGCGCATGCAACACATAGTCGTGTTGAACACCTTCGCGGTGAGCATGGCTTCACCGTCGTACCTTAAGAGAAGGAAGTACCCGTGCCGTAGGTCGTAGGCACGGTAGAACTGCTCCCAGCCACGACACAGGTACATGTGGCCGTCCTTGATCACCAACTCCACGTCCCAATGCCTGCGAAGCCCGCTGCGGACCTATGGCAGCTTCACATTCTTTGGCCGATGGCCGTCCAGCATCTTCATAAAAGTGTCAGGCAACCTCTGCAGTGTGGGTCAAGGAGTGATGTAGCAAAAAACAGAGTTATCATAAAGAGATGGGTGAAGGGGAGATCTCTCCTTTTATCTACCTGCCTCCTGGGGGAATTCTCAAGTATGATAGTGAAGAGCTCGAAAGCATCCCACTCTTACTCCGGTGTGGCAGAGCACAGCCTGCGGTGGCGGCCTCCCCCCATCTCTGATAAGCAGCAGAAGACACCAATTAGTAATGCTCATGTTTCAAATTGATCATAGAAAAATTTATCATAGGTACATTAGCAGTAATATTGTGGTCATCACCAAAAAATCATTAGAGGATAAATGCAGTAATATTGACCAAGAATTATTAATTTCTAGATTGTGAATATTTACTTGAATGTTCCATAAAATGTGTAGTGACCAGACCTCAAACAGTCTGATCTCCGTGCATCAGTGTCATCCCTGGATCAGTAATGCTGACACGCACGGTACTTGAAGGATTTATAACAGAGTAGCAATCACACACTTATTACATTGATAGTCCAACGATGAATTTATTACAAATAATATGGCTGAAGGCCATCTAACACGATAACATTGGAAGGCTTGGAAGATAAGTGAGTCCATCAACTCCAGCGGCATCACTGAGTATAGAACCACGACCTAAAAGGGCATCTTACTCGTCGTCTGAAAAGTCTGCAACATGAAACGTTGCAGCCCGAAAACGGGTCAGCACATGGAATATGCTGGCAAGGTAACACAAGAGATGCAATGAAAGTAAAGCTATACTATATGCAATATGGCTGGTGGAAAGCTCTATGGTTAAGTTTTTGCGTAAAGCCAATTTTCCCTACTTCAAAGGAATGTATTTTAATTAACTGTCATGGTAGTTGAAACATTGTTGAGAAGATAGACATCCTCTCAACCCCAATTAAAAGTAATCATTAAACCCAACAAAATTAAATTAGAGTAACATGTTGAGATGCACATGATAATCCAAATACCAGATACTCAAGACGTCCATAACCAGGGACACGGCTAATCATGATCAGTTTGTACACTCTGCAGAGGTTTGTGCACTTTTCCCACAAGACTCGATCGCCTCCGTTTGGTTTTTCGCACTGCATGGTGTTTGAGAAACAGATGACCGAGAGATAGTCTTTCAGAAGCGCTAGCACCTTACGATCGGGCGGACCGTACCAACCTACATCCCCTACATCTGCTAGTCCACCACTGTAAGAGTTCGCACGACTTACTCATACTATGCTAGAGCCCATAATAGCATTGTGGTTGCACACGGAAGTTTCTAGTATGAATAATCTCATGATCCCTTTGAGCCTGGGTGGCGGTCCAAAAGAAAAACAGGCAATCCTGGAATACCCAGATGCCTCAATCCACCCAGATGTGTATTAATGTTGCCACCTTAAGTTGAACCATTAATTAAACAATCTCACATCTGTCATGGATTTCACTCACCCAATCCACGTCTACGAGCATAGCATGTCCTAGCAGCAAACGTAGAAGTAACTCCCAAGGGTTTGAATGTAATGCTGGTAATAGGTACTACCTCAAACTACTTCCCAATCCCACAAGTTAATTGATCCTACTCATGCAATGTGTGAGGGTTTGACTAATGCAATGAAAACTGGGTAATTGGAAAGTATGATCAAAGTGTTACTTGCCTTGCTGATGATCCGCAAAACCTAGAGACTCAAAGTAGCAAGCGGCGCACTCCGGGTACTCTATCGCAATCAAACAAACAAGCATACAATAAGTACTTAACTAATGCACGGGTAAAACTCAAATAAGAGATCTAACCAGAAAGTTCAACTTAAGAACTCCGGTTTGCAAAAGAAATCAACTCGAAAGAAGCAACGAAACTCAAACTTCAAAAGAAACGAGCTCCGAATTACTAGTTGGCCTAAAGTCAAATTTTACAGTAGCCAAAATCTTGTTCCAGTTGATTAAACGTAAAGAGGGCTTCGAGACGAAGATCTGGGATTTTGAATCACCTGATTCCGACTCTCGAGCGAAAAGAAAAACGAAAAACAAGATCAGGGCAGAAATCGCGATCGGAAAAATCGCGGATAAATACCCCGAAAAAGAAAAACGACGAACAGGCTAACGAACGAACGTTCGCTGTCTGCGGTTAACTAACGAAAACCGTTCGTTAAAATGAACGTACGGACAAACGTCCGCTATTTAACTAAACCGGCGGAAAACAAAAAAAACCGAACCGATCTGTTTAAAAAAAACAGATCTAGGTTTTCCTAAACGAACCGATCTATTAACCGAAAAAAAACTACCTCAACTCCGGCGAACTCCGGCGGACTCCGGCGAGGGCGACGACGGCGGCTGCGGCTAGCGGCGGGGCGGCGACGGCTGGGCGGAGCGGCCGCGGCGGCGGGGCGGCTGGAGGAGGAGGCGGCGGCGGCGGGTTTCGGCGGCGGCGGCGGCGACTGGAGGCGGCGGCAGCGGGCTAGGGTTCGGGCGGCTGCGAGGGCGGGCTAGGCGAGCTGGGTCGGCGGCTGCGGCTTATAAAGCCCAGTTTCCCGGTCCGATACGAGACTAGGTCGGTTTCCGTTTTTTTTAAATAGAGTCCCGGCGCAGAAAAACTAACGAAAGAAATATCAAACGGACTCCAAAATTCCCGAAATAAATTTTCACCGTCCTCTAATAATATTTAGGACAAGGTGAACATTTTTCCCGGACCTAAATGCAATTTTGAAAAACGCATATTTTTCCTATGCAAATAAATCCGGAAAAATACCAAAAGTGATTTTAATATTTTTCCTCCAATATTTCTGTTATTTTGGAGAAGTCATATTATCTCCTCTCATTTATTTTATTTAGAAATGTTTTTAGGAGGGAAAAATGATTAGAATCACACTGTCCTCGTACCGGTATTCGAGCGAACTCAAATACGAAAACGGTAAAATCCCCAACTCTCTCCGTAGGTCCTTGAGTTGCTTAGAATTTCGAGGAACTCCGCGAACAAAAATGCAAAAACATAAAATGCAAATATGATCTATGTATAACATTCCAAATTGAAAATTTGGGATGTTACAAACCTACCCCCCTTAGAATGAATCTCGCCCTCGAGATTCGACTTGGCTAGAGAATAGGTGTGGGTGGTCCTTGCGTAGATCATCTTCTCGTTCCCAGGTGGCTTCTTCCTCGGTGTGGTGACTCCACTGAACTTTGCAAAACTTGATAACTTTGCTGCGAGTAACTCTACTCGAAAACTCGAGAATTCTAACCGGCTTCTCCTCGTAGGTCAGATCACTGTCCAACTGAATTGCTTCCAGGGGTACCGTGTCTCTAAGCGGTATATCGGCCATCTCCGCATGACACTTCTTAAGCTGCGAAACGTGAAACACGTCATGCACTCCTGACAATCCTTCGGGCAAATCCAACTTATAGGCAACCTCTCCCATGCGTTCCAAAACACGGTAAGGTCCCACAAATCTCGGGGCTAACTTCCCTTTATCTCCGAAACATTTAACTCCTCGCAGAGGCGATACTCTCAGGTATGCTCTATCTCCGATCTCATAGGTTATCTCCTTGCGCTTCGAGTCTGCATAACTCTTCTGCCTGGACTGAGCTACCTTCAGTCTATCTCGGATTAACTTCACCTTCTCCTCAGACTCTTTGATTAAGTCTGGTCCAAACAACTGTCGGTCTCCAACTTCATCCCACGACAACGGTGTTCGGCATCTCCTTCCATACAATGCCTCGAACGGTGCCATCTTCAAACTGGCCTGGTAACTGTTGTTGTATGAGAACTCCGCGTAGGGCAGGTTGTCATCCCAACTAGATCCATAATCTAATGCACAGGCTCTTAGCATATCCTCCAAAATCTGATTGACTCTCTCCGTCTGTCCATCTGTCTGTGGATGAAATGCTGTGCTAAACTCTAGCCTGGTACCCAAAGTTTCATGTAACTGATTCCAAAACTTTGAGGTAAACTGGGTTCCTCTATCAGATACGATGCTCCTCGGAACTCCATGCAGACATACAATTCTGGTCATGTATATCTTAGCCATCTTCGCACGGGTATATGTGGTTTTCATCGGGATAAAGTGGGCTACCTTCGTCAATCGGTCTACTACTACCCAGATTGAATCATATCCTGCTTTGGTCCTGGGCAATCCGGTGATAAAATCCATGCCAAGCTTCTCCCACTTCCATTCGGGTATTGGCATAGGTTGTAGCAATCCTGCTGGCTTCTGATGTTCTGCCTTTACCCTCTGGCATACATCACAAACTGCTACATACTCCGCAATATCCTTCTTCATACCGGTCCACCAGAAAATATCCTTCAAATCCAAATACATCTTAGTATTTCCTGGGTGAATCGAGTACGATGAATCATGGGCCTCTTGTAAAATCAACTTCCTGATCTCCGGGTCATTGGGCACATAGATTCGATCCTCAAACCATAGGGTATCGTGTTCATCCTCACGAAATCCTTTAGCTTTTCCTTCGCTCATCCTCTCCTTTATAGAGGCAATCTCTTTGTCCGCTTTCTGAGCTTCTCTGATTTTGTCCATCAGGGTAGACTGGATTTCTAATGTTGCTACATAGCCTCTCGGAACTATCTCCAAACGTAGTTCTCGTAGGTCCTCGGCTAACTCCTTTGGAAACTCCTCCATCGTTAGGGTATTGACATGGCTCTTACGGCTTAGCGCATCAGCTACTACGTTAGCCTTTCTGGGGTGATAATGTAATCTCATGTCATAATCCTTAATGAGTTCCAGCCATCTCCTTTGCCTAAGATTCAACTCCTTCTGAGTGAATATGTACTTCAAACTCTTGTGATCCGTATATACTTCACAATGGTTCCCAATGAGAAAATGTCTCCACGTCTTCAATGCATGCACTACGGCCGCTAACTCCAAATCGTGGGTGGCATAGTTCATCTCATGAGATTTTAGTTGTCGTGAAGCATACAAAACAACTCTTCCTTCCTACATAAGAACAGCTCCAAGTCCTCGACGTGAAGCGTCGCAGTACACCTCATAATCCTTATGTTGATCTGGCAAAATCAACATAGGTGATGAGACCAACCTTTTCTTCAACTCCTGGAAACTAGTCTCACATTCTT
>LR738713.1:284708006-284739981 GCA_902687465.1 Secale cereale
AGGGGTGGTGCTGCGACGAGGGTGGCAGCGGCTCGGGCACGGGGGCGGGACGGGGCGACGCGGCGAGGGGGGTGGCATGGGGCGGAGGAGGGGCTTGCCGGTGCGGCGGTGGCGGCGCTGCGACGAGGGTGGCACGGGGCGGCGGCGGCACGGGGGCGGGGTGACGCGGGGCGGCGGCGGCACGGGGGTGGAACGGAGAGAGAGAGAGGGGGGACAAAGAGATTGGTCGGGCGGCACGATGCATTTTTTTAGGGCACGGTTCTTTGCCATCTGCTAGCATACGGCAAAGAGCCTAGATAACGGACGTTAGTTTGGTCATTTTCTTTGCGGTCTGCTAGCGGACGGCAAAAAAACTTTTAGTTGTCCGCTTCGGACGGCAACGAAAGTGGCCGTTAGGTCTTCTTTGCTAGTGGGCCACCCACACTCTTTGTCGTCTGCTAGCGGACGACAAAGAGCTGGCCGACGGCAAACATGTCCTTTGCCGTCAGCTCTCTGTTTGCCGTCAGCTTTCTTCAAATTGATGGCAAAGACATTCTTTACTATCAGCCTGCCGACGGCAAAGATCCTGATTCCAGTAGTGACTAGAGCAACTGCCTAGCTCAAAAGATATTAGTGAAGCACATAGAGTATTCTAACAACTCACGAATAATGTGTGTCCCTCTCAAAAAGGTGTGTCCAGGAAATATGAATGTGGGAAACTAACAAGCGAACAAAGCAAAGACTCGTATAATACACGACGCTCCAAGAAAAACTCATATCATGTGATGAATAAAAATATAGCTCCAAGTAAAATTACCGAAAGTTGGTAGAAGAAAGAGGGGATGTAATCCGGGGCATCCCCAATCTTAGGTTCTTGCCACTTCTTAATCTTTCATCCATCGTGATCTCACCCAAAACTTGAAAAGTTCAGCACACAAAACTAAACAGAAAACTCGTGAGATCCGTTAGTATAATAAAGCAAATCATCACTTTAAGTATTGTTCAAAACCCATTCATATTTTATTATTGAATTATACCTACTGTATTATAAATTCATCATGGCTTTATACCCCCCGATACAATCCATTGATTCATCAAAACAAGCAAACGAAGCAATGAAAACAGAATCTGTCAAAAATAGAACAATTTGTAATGATTTGAACAATGACCATACTTGTGAAACTCTAAAAATTCTGAAAAAATAGAAAAGACTGGGAAATTTGTATATCAATCGTGTGTGAAAATTTCAGAAAATTAGCATGCTCCAGTTAATTTCAGATTTTTCTGCATTGAGCGCAAAAGTTTTCATTTTCACACATAATCAAATCAACTATCAACCAAATCACCCCAAAGGTTTTACTTGGCACCAAAACTAATTAATAGGAAATACAACCATAAAATTATCATAATTGTGTGCACACAATAAAGCATAAGAAGTACAAGAAAAATTAAGATAACTATTGGGTTGCCTCCCAACTAGCGATGTTGTTCTACGCCCCTAGCTAGACATAATGCATAGTTTCAAGTGTTGTCATCTTTAGAATTTATTCCATAGGTATACCTCATAATGGATTCGTATGGTGGCCTAATTTTATTTCTAGGGAAGTATTCCATACCCTTCTTTAACGTAAATTTAATTTTTATACTCCCTTCTTTCATATCAATAATAGAACATATAGTTCGTAGTAAAGGCCTACCAAGTATTATAGGACAAGACGGATTACAATCAATATCCAGCACAATGAAATCAATGGGGACATAATTCCTATTTGCAAGTATAAGAACATCATTTATTCTACCCAAAGGTTTCTTAATGGGGGAATCCGCTAAGTGCAAATTAAGAGAACATTCGTCCATATTAGTAAAACCTAGCACATCACATAGAGATTTTGGTACTGTGGAAACGCTAGGACCCAAATAACATAAAGTATTGCACTCATAATTTTAAATTTTAACTTTAATGGTAGGTTCCCACTCATCATATAATTTCCTACGTATTAAAACTTCCAACTCTAGCTTTTCTTCTAAAGCTTTCATCATCGCTTCTACGACATGTTTAGTAAAAGCCTTATTTTGCTCATTAGCGTTGGATGAATTTATTAGGGATTGCAGCAAGGAAATACACTCAATTAAAGAACAACTATAAAAATTAAAATCTCTGAGATCCAAAATAGTGGGCACATCGCTATTTAAACTTTTTAGCTCTGCAAACCCACTTCTATCAAAAATTTCATCTCACCCTCTGAACTAAGGCGGTGCCCTCTACCTAAAGTTGAATCTTCTTGAGTCCCATTTTTATCAAGCTTAATATTACTAAAAAATATTCAATGGGTGTAACACCAATCATTCTAATATATTCATCATTACTATGATAAAAATCGGGCGGAATATCTTTTTCTAAGAATTCTCGCTTAGCCCTCAATCTAGCAGTTCTTTCTTTACTTTCATCCATGGAAACATAGAGAGCTTTAATGGATTCATTTATATCAATCTTTGGTGGCAAATTTTTATGTTTAAGATTTTCCACATCATGAACAATTCTATCCATGCCCCTAGACATATCGTCAAGTTTACTCAATTTTTCCTCTATCGCAGTATTGAAACCATTTTGAGCATTGATAAATTCTTTAATATTGCTTTCAAGATCACAAGGGGTCATATTAATATTGCTATTGTAATTACCATTGGAATTGCCATAATTACTAGAGGAATTTCTAGGAAAAGGCCTAGGATTAAAATTATCTTTGTATGCATGGCTATTGAAATTGTTTCGTGACACAAAATTCACATCAATGGGATCACTATTTGCTCAATAAAATTAGACAATGGCACATCATTAATATCAATATTAGCACTTTTACTAGCAACCATTTTCATAAGCGCATCAATTTCATCACTCAAAGTACTATTTTCATCAATAAAATTACACCTTTTAACTAGTAGGAATTCTTTCAGTATGCCATTGAGAATAATTTGCCATCAAGCAAGTTAGTAGCTCATCCTAATGCGATTTCCATAAGGTACCCCTGCCGTGGAATCCAAAAGATTTCTAGAGACAAAATTCAATCCCGCATAATTTTTTTGTATGATCATCCACAAACTTAAACCATGAGTAGGGCGCTTTATTATCATTAATTTCATCCTCTCCAAAGATTGTGCAACATGTTCACAATTAAGTTGCTTAAAATTCATAATTTGATTTCTAAGAGAAATAATTTTTCTGGGAGGAATATACTTGATAATAAAAGCATCTTTACACCTATTCCAAGAATCAATACTATTTCGTGGCAAAGATGAAAACCAAGTTTTAGCACCATCTCGTAGTGAGAACGGAGATAATTTAATTTGACCATATCATTATACATATATTTTTCTTGTGCATAACACACAATTCAATGAAAGTGTTAAGATGGGATGCAGCATCTTCGTTAGGACTACCGAAAAATTGTTCAACAAAGCAACATTAATATCACAAGACTCTGCACTAGTGGCGGGAGGAGCAATCGGAGTACTAATAAAATCATTGTTATTAGTATTGCAAAAGTCACATAATTTTGTATTTTCTTGAGACTTCTCGACTAGGAAACCAAGCTAACAAGCAAACAAAGAAGCAACCACGAAAAAGGCAAACAGAAAATGTTTTGTGCTTTTGAGAAAAGGTTTTAGAAGCGGGGGAGATGAAAACGAGAGGAAAAAGGCAAAGAAGTAATTGCAAGGCGATGAGATTTTATGCAATGGTACGTGATAGACGTTGATGATGTCTCCTGGGAAATGGCGCCAGAAATTCTACCTGCTACTTGTGAGCTGGGTTGGCATTTCCTCGAAGAGGAGCGGATGCAATATAGTATAGACAAGTATTTCCATTAGTTAAGAACCAAGGTTATTAATCCAGTAGGAGAACCAAGCAACACCTCGTTAGCAGCACCTATACACAAAATAACAAATACTTGCACCCAAGGCGGACAAGTGGTTGTCAATCCCTCGGCGGTTAATTGCAAGGATGAAATCTCATGGTGATAGATAGATTGAACAAAAACACCAAATAAAATAAAAGAGATAAAATTGTAGCAAGGTTTTTTTGCATTTCAATATATGATAAATGTAGACCCGGGGGCCATAGTTTTCACTAGAGGCTTCTCTCTTGAAAATGCAAACAGTGGTTAAACAAATTCTTGTCTGTGGTAAACTACTCATGCATCATCGGAAGGGCAGTAAGGTTGAGGTAGAGCCCCTCCGTGGTTGATTCCCCCTCCGACGGAATGCTAGAAAAGGTCTCCAGATGGGATATGTCGAGAATAGAAACTTGCGGTGTTGAAAAACAATACTCCGTGTGGCTCTGTGTTGGTTTACCTATTTTTGAGAATTTATAGAGGCATAATTAGGTCAGGAGGACGCTCGTGGGCCCCATTGGGTGATAGGGCGGGCCTGCCCCACTGGGCACAATGGTGCCCAGTGGGCCACTCCTTCATCTTCTGTCCCTCTCCCGAAGCTTATAGGGTCTCTTATGTCCAGAAAAAATCTCCAAAAAGTTTCGTCACAATTGGACTTTGTTTGGTACTGATATTCTGGAAAACCAATAACAAGCAAAAAAAACCTGGCACTTGGAACTAGGTTAATATGTTAGTTCCAAAAAATGATATACAATGACATATAAATGCATAATAAACATCCAAGATTGATACTATAATAACATGGAACAATAAAAAATTATAGATACATTGGAGACGTATCAATGATCATGTATATAGGCATCACGTCCGAGACAAGTAGACAGACTCCTGCCTGCATCTACTAGTATTACTCCACCAATCAACCACTATCAATCATGGATCTAGAGTATTAAGGTAATAAAAACGAAGTAACGCCTTAAGCAAAATGATATGATGTAGACAAAGTAAGTCCAACCAATGTGAATAAACCCCATCGTTTTCCCCTTAATGGAAACAATACAAATACGTGTCTTGTCCCCTACTTTGTCACTTGGATGTAGAGCACCGCAAGATTGAGCTAATTACAAATCACCTCTCCCATTGCAAGAAAAATCAATCTAGTTAACAAAGCCAAACAGATAGATCAGAGAAAAATACAAAGCTATAATAATCATGCATAAAAGAATCCATAGAAGACTCAATTAATATTCATGAATAATCTGATCATAAACCCATTACTCATCGAATCCCAAGAAGATCGAGGAGAACATTGTATTGAAGATCAAAGAGAGACGAGAAGCAATATAGCTACTAGCTATGGACATGTAGGTCTATGGTGAACTACTGGTACTTCTTGAGTTTGCGTTTTTTCCCACGAAGAGGAAAGGGTGATGCAGCAAAGTAGAGATAAGTATTTCCATTAGTTAAGAACCAATGTATCAATCCAGTAGGAGGAAAACACAAGTCTCCAAGCTTCTGGGGCTCCCCCCTGGGGCACACCCCTCGAGCTTGTCAACGCCTTGTGGCTCCTCTGGCCTCCTCCCGGAGCTTCTAGGGTGTCTTATGGTCCAAGAAAAATCGTCAAAAAGGTTTGTGACATTTGGACTCCGTTTGGTATTGATTTTTTGGAAAGACAAAAACAAGGAAAAATAGCAAATGGCACTGGGCACTAGGTTAATAGGTTAGTCCCAAAAAATGATATGAAATAGCATAAGCATGCATATAAAACAGCCATGATTGATAATATAGTAGCATGGAACAACAACAAAAATTATAGATACGTTGGAGACGTATCAAGCATCCCCAAGCTTAATTCGTGCTCGTCCTCAAGTAGGTAAATGATAAAAATGAAAAAGTTGATGTCGAATGCTACCTAACATGTTTATCATGTAATATTTATTTATGTGGCATGAATATTCAGATCCATATGATTCAACACAAAAGTATATTGACATACAAACAATAATACTGCAAGCATACTAACAAGCAATCATATCTTTTCAAAATATCGTGGCTAAAGAAAGTTATCCCACCAAAATCATATAGTATTGTCATGATCCCTCTTCTCAATACAAAGTATAATCATGTACTACCCCGGTGTTAGCCAAGCAATTGGTTCATACCTTTTAACACACTTGAGCTTTTTCAACTCTCACGCAATACATGAGCGTAATCCATAGATATAACACTATAGGTGGAACAGAAGGTGGTAGTACTTTTTTTGGCCTCTTTTTCCATCACTAGGACAATGCTCTAATAATGAATAATGATAATCATCACACTTCTATTTACTTATGACTCAAAATTACAACTCGATACTAGAAAAGAAATATGACAATATATGAATGCCTGTGGCAGTGTACCATGATGTGCAATGACCTGGCAAAACTTGTATAAAAAAATAACGAACGGTGGTTGAGCCACAAATACTATGTTAACTATATGATCATGCAAAGCAACATGACAATGATGATGTGTGTCATAATAACGGAACGGTGAAAGTTGCATTGGAATATATCTCGGAATGGCTATGGAAATGCCATAATAGGTATGTATTGGTGGCTATTTTGAGGAAGATATAATGATGAGGAGCATCCTACACACATCACCATGTCAAAAGTCTGTTTGGCAAGTGACACATGTGCCCTCCACTTCACATACGTAAAGGTGAATCATCTCCTTTACACGTGTTCACTTGACCCCTTCGAAGATGGTATGCTACTTGACACTCCTCTCGTGTGCATTCATAGGTATTACCAGAGCTTCACCATCAATAAGGAGGAGTGCGAGCGCATGTGTACGACTACCATCTGCAAGGGAAGCATGGCCGATAATACGGAAGAAAGGAGAAGAAGATGGAGCGGCAGCTAAAGCCATGCCAGACATCCGGGTCATCCGGGCCCTCTTCCGGTTCATCCGGATAACCCCTTCTAAAGACACCCGAAGGCTTCCTTCCGAAGTCGGATCATCCTAGACTCTGTCCGGATCATCCAGGAGATGCCCGGATCATCCGGGACCCCATACAGATCATCCGACCTTGCCTGCATGCATGTCTCCAGTCCGATGCCCATGTACCCATTCGCCCACCTAACTTACCCCTTAGACTATAAATAGACCCCTCCTCCTCATTTCTAGGGTAAGACAATTTGATAGCTCATCTTAGTTGGCTATGCTCCTTATCCTCTTCTCTTGTGAGAGAGAGACCACTACCATGGAGGTCAAGACCTCCATGTGAGAATGTGAAAAAACCCCGAAGGATTCAAGACCCCCTTGCGGGAAAGATCTATCTAGATCATCAAGACCCCATCTCCTTTGGATTTGGGATGAACTCTACCTTGTATCTTTCCATTTGTTATTCATGTACCTTGTGGATCTATGTGTTTGCTAGTCTAGTGGATGTGTGATTGGAGTTGTTCTTGAGTGTTTATCTTGTGATTTCTCTCCGTTCTTTCCCGTGTTCGTCGTGTTCTTCGAGGAACCCCCCTCCAATTCATGAAAGATCAGCCCCAAGGGTTCCACCCTACATTATCATGGTATCATGAGCCACGTTGATCATTAAATTGGATTGCCCCCTTTGTTTTCTAGCCTATTTTTGTTTAATTTTGTCCCAATTCGAAAATCCCCACCAAAAATAGCGTCACCATTTTTATTTGCAATTTGTTGGTTATTGTGATATTTTGTTTTATTTGATCCACGACTTTCTTGTTTGGCAAGTGGATCTTGGCTTTCCCCACCACGCCACCACGAAATGCACCCAAAAGTTTTCATTTCCCATCAATTTTGACCCTCTAAAAAAAATCCGCCCAAATCGCATCCCATAGAGGAAATCCCTTGTAGTTTGACTTGCATGGAACATCCAAACCTACTCTCGGATCATCCGGATATCCCCCGAAACAGCTGGACCCTCTCCCGGACGCCCTGATAACCCACGCACCCGAACACCAATACCCGAGTTGACGAACCCGGATCATCCAGACCTACTCCCGGATGTCTGGACAACCCTGAAACTAACACAGCTGAATACTTGTTTTGGTCATAACTAATTCATCCGAACTCCGATTTCGATGTTCTTTAGCTCGTTTTGTAGCTATTAACATTCCCATCCCACAAAAATACTAGCACAATCATTTAACTCCATCAAAGTTTGTGAAATTTGGCATCTTTTCCTAGGCCCTCCACCATATCATCCGCGAAACCATGATAGCCTTCCACAACCTAACCAGTTTTGTTCCCCATTGCATTTGTGGTTGTACGAGTTGCGATTTGAGTCTCCTAAGGTGTTTCGGCTACTTAGAGATGACGAATTCAACTTCACTTCCACATTGCAAACTCCGAAACCACCACCGCATTCTCTACCACCACTTGACATTTGAGATATGAGATTTTGAGTTTTTGAGTTTTTTTCCCGATTCCTAAGGTGTTTCGACTTATTAGGGACGGTTCATCCTCCGCCACTCATCATCACCATAGACTCAACATCGTCATTTTCCACTTCACCATCATCCATCCTTGCTTATAAATGACAAACCACTGACCATAACCTCGATGACATCATTGTACATTTCCTTGCCATTGCATTCGATAGCCCCGAGCCTATTGTGTTACTATCCTATTGAGACTAACGAGTTGAGAATTGTCGGGCCACGCTAGTTTTGCACCATAGTGATACTCTTACTCCACATAGATACTTTGAACGTGCAATCATGTTGCTATCATCATTTTGCCATTAAGTCTCTCCCGTGCATATCTTACATAATTTTCTCATATATCATACTTGGCTCGACCATCAAGCATAGTGGCAAAGAAAAAAAAAGAGGAAACAACTTTTAAGCTAAAGAGGCGATACAAAAGAGCTTGTAACCAAAAGAAATAACATTGAGCCATTTTTCATAGTATATCATCTTGGAGCATCCATACATATCATACTTGGGGTTGAAGATAGAAAAGTTACTCGCATAGGTTGGTGGACAAGCGTATCTAGCCCAATGTTGAGGATATGACTTATCGTTATCGTCTAGGTCACCTGGGGATTAGAGATTAATCGGAAATTGGCCGATTAATCGATTTTATTGGTTGACTATTAATCGGCCATTTTTTTTCAAATCACAGGTTCCCAACACTAAAATATGCTATATTCAACACCAAAACAATATTAGACAGAAGTGTTACCTTGAATCCTAGCCTTTGAATCCTGATATAATGACAAAAAATAGAAAAACATTACATATTGTGTAACAAGGTCCACAAAACACAAATAAACATAGATCTTGCAAACATAGTGCTACGAATAGGCCCGATTTATCGGTACATTCCCGATAAATTGCTTTTGATAGCGATAAATCGACCCAAATGATAAATGATGAAGATAAGGCATAATATTATCGGTCACCCCAAGAGCAGCGATAAATCGGACGATAAATTGATGAATCGGAAGATTTCTTGAACAGTGATCTAGTCCATTTGAGCAATGAGCTATTGTCTCTCTAGTGTTCGTGCAACAAGAGTTTTTTCCGTGGTAACACATTTTTTTCTCATTCCTTGGTTGCACGGGTCCCACTTATCTATCAGTGTATGTTTTCCTTGTTCCACCATACAACTATTGATCTATTTGTTTTGCATTGCAATTTTGTAAATCTTCCTCAACATTTTAGACATTCTTTGACTAAGATTTGCTTGAATTTTGTGCCACATTTACTAACCAAGCCGCTCAATAAGCTTTTCTTTGTAGGTGTGAGTGAACAAGTCCGGTACCAATTCCACCATTCTTTCATTTCACATTGGGTGAAACGGGATACATCCACAACTTTGGGAAAAGGTAGCTTGGTATTGTTTATCTCATTTCCTACTCACCTCTACTCGAGTCTTGTGATGGATAGGCAAAGCACTCCTACTTCATTCTACAACAACAATGACGAGTTTGATGCCACGAAAAACTTCATCGATGCCAAGATGGAAGCTCAAATGGAGGAGCTCAAAGGCCTCATCAAGTCCGCCAAGTGATCTTCCTCATCTTCGAGAAGACGCTCAAGTGCACATGCTTCCGAGCTACCATCGCCGACAAGGTCACATCCGCATCGACACCATCGCCGACGAGAACATGAGGGTCAAGCGATCAACACCAAGCACCAATGTACGACTTCACCATCTACCTTGGCATCTTCGCGAAGCAACTTGAAGGCATCTTTTCGTTTTGATATGCGGCATCTCCGACAACAATAACGTCAAGCTTATGCTCCAGAGAAGCTCCCCAAGCTTAAGTCCGTGACTTCCATAAGCTACTATGACCTCGACACCGACCACGAGATTAATTTATATGGGACTCAAGTCCCCTAGGAGTATCTTGAGTGGGAGCGCAAGATGGACAACTACCTCAAGATACATTAAGCCCCCTCTAAAGATCAAGTGAAGTGCGCCACAAGTAACTTCCATGACTATGCGTCCACATGGTGTCTTCACACACCTTCGAAGAGCCTAGACATGAGTTGGTGCAAGACGAGAAGAGCTACGTGGCTAGATTTTGTGCCTTACACCTACATAGAACATCTTCAACGACAATTGGATAACACCATAGAAGGATCCAAGTCCTTGATGAGTACTTCAAGGAGATGAAGAAAGCCTTGTGACGAGCCAGCATGGACGACCCCATTTGGATGAAATTCCACTTCATGATGGGATTGAACAATGACATCTCCAAGACTATCTTCCTTGAGAAATACAAGTCCATCGACGACCTCTACATTGGTGCTCCCAAGGCAGAACAAGATCATATGAAGGCCAATGCTTCTCCACCCCACGCACACTTCTCGACGACCGATCTCCAAGACGGTGAGCATGGGGATATTACCACCAAGATGTCGAAGCCCGACGAGCTCAAAGACGATGCTTCCAAGTTCGACTTCACTGCCGTACCTCTTTGTGGCATTGATGATGCTGAGTCTACCATGACTATTTTTATGATGGTGCGGTGACGACTACAACTACAGAGCCATTCGAGGACCATGCAAGGATGACACTTCAATCTTTGGTGGCGAGATTGATGATGTGCCATCTTTGGCCTTCATCCAAGGCGACGATGATGAGATGGTTGAGCATGAGATTTTCCCTTCGACAACAGTGAGGTATAATGATGAGTAGAGAGACTTGTGCCACCATATTGACAGTGAGTAGACTGACTCCTACCTACATCTACTACTACTGCTACTCCACCCATCGACTGCTATCAAGCATGGATCTATACTATTAAGTTCATAAAAATGGAGTATTTCCTTAAGAAAGATGACATGATGTAGACAAAGTAAATCCAACCAATATGAATAATCCCTTTCATTTCCGCCTTAATGGCAACAATAAAAATACGTGTCTTGTCCCCTACTTTGTCACTGGGATATAGAGCACACAAGATTGAATCCTTTAGAAAGAACCTCTCCCTTGCAAGATAAATCAATATAGTTGGCCAAACTAAACAGATAGAGCGGAGAGAAATACAAAGCTATAATAATCATGCATTAAAGAATTCAGAGAAGACTCAATTAATGTTCATGAATAATATGATCCTAACCCCACAACTCATCGGATCCCAACAAACACACCGCAAAAGAACATTACATCGAATATAACTCCAAGAAGATTGAGGAGAACATTGTATTGAAGATAAAAGAGAGAGACGAAGACATCTAAGTACTAGCTGTGGACCCGTAGGTCTGTGGTGAACTACTCACACATCATCGGAAGGGCAACAAGGTTGACGTAGAGGCCCTCCATGATCGATTCCCCCCTCGGAAAAATTACCAAAAAGGTCTCCAGATGGGATTGCGGAAGAGCATAAACTTGAGGCAAAGGAAAAAGTATTTGGGGTGGCTCTCAGTTGGTTTCCCGATTTTAGAGAATTTGTAGAGGTGTAATTAGGTCAGATGGAGCCACGAGGGGCCCACAAGGCATCAACGTGCGCTACCCCCTGGGCGCCCTATTGCCAGGCCATCTCCTCGTTTGCCTTATGGTCTCCTCTCGAAGCTTCTAGGGTCTCTCTTGTCTAGAAAAAAAAATCATCAAAACGTTTTCTAGCGTTTGGACTTCATACGGTATATAATTCATGGGAAACTAAAATAGGCAAAAAAATAGCAATTGGCACTTGGCACTGGGTTAATAGGTAGTCCCAAAAATTGATATATAATTCCATACAATTGTCTATAAAACATCCAAGATTAAAACTATAATAGCATGGAATAATAAAAAGTTATAGAGACGTTGGAGACATATCATATCCCCATCACCTTAGCAACAATCTTGACATCATAGATCAAACTAATAGGCATAAAGTTCGCAATCGCCTCAGCCCTCTTCTTTGGCAGCAGGACCACATTTGTAGAGTTGAGCCAGTGGAAGTTCTCTGCATGCGAACTAGAGAAGTTGGAGATGACCTTCATTAGATCGTCCTTTATAATTGGCCAGCAGCTCTTGTACAACACCCTGGTAAAGCCGCTGGGCCCTAGAGCCTGGTCGCCACGTATTGTCATTATGGCGGCAAGCACCTTGTCCCCCGTCATCTCATCTGGAAGACTGGATAGGTCACAATCTAAAAAGTGGAGGGGCTGCCAATTAAAGTATATGGTTATGCATGGCTCTTTGCTCAATGCGGTGGTGAAGTGCTGGTTCTCATTATATTCCTTGTCCTCATGCTTTGTAACCCAACCAACCACATTGCTTAACACGTGAATGAGGTTCTTGCGCCTCCTCCCATTAATCTTCAGGTGATTTTTTTGGTGTTGGCGCCTCCTCCTTCAAGTTGCGGATGTTGGCACACTATTTTTTCAAGCCCGATATCAAGAACTGCCGAACCGATGACGTGCCTCTTAAGCCGCTTATGAAGGTCAAACTCCCGCGGTAAGAGAGAGCGTGATTCCTGGGCGACATCTAATCTGAGAATTATTTCAAGCGCCATGTGAAGGTGCAACCTTGCATTTGAGGAGAAGTAACCTGAAGCCTACAGAGCCCTTATCTGATTTGGAAGGTATTTAAGATCGAATGAAGTTGTTCTAGTGAGCGTCGGCTTCAGCACAACCTCACTAATGATGATACATGGCCTAGCCTTTCTGATACGTGGTGAGGCCAATCTTTCACGATTGGAGCGGATCCTACGAAGAACGCAGAACATGAGAGGGAAAACGAGAGGAAACACTCAAATAGACTTGATCCAGTCACACATGTGCTAGCTCCAAACACACATCGAGGTAACAAACATCCAAATCCAACACTATAGGGTACAGAGGGTAACTAGTTCATCCTAATCCTTGAAGGAGTTCAGGTGTTGAATCCAAGATGGATGTTCCCACAAGGCGACTTGAATCCACTTGGCGGATCTTCTCCTAGGAGGCCTTGCTCTCAAATGGAGTAGGGGAACAAGTGGATGAGCGGAGCTCTATCTTAAATAAGCTATCACAATGCTAAACCTAGATGGAGAGGGGATAGGTCTATTTATAGTCTTGGTGCTAGTTGGGGCGAAATGGATGGGTACATGGGCCTTCAACGCGTTCACTGTGCATAGACAGGTGCCGAATGTCCAGGCTGGGGGCCGGATGTCCAACGGCTCGCGTCGGTCCGGATGTCCGGGCTGGTGACGGCCGGTTTCGATGGCGTTCTGTGATGAGGGGCCGGATTTCCGGGCAGGCGCCACATGTCTGGGCTGTCAGACCGGATGTCCAGGCCCTGTAGCATTTTGGATATTAGGTTGCTGCTATTGTATACATCTTCAGGGGCCAGATGTCTAGGGTTGGGACCGGATGTTCGGGTCCTGGGAGTTGTCTTCTGTTCCTTTTGTTGGTCCTTCTCATCCATGTACTTGCCCATCATCATGAGCATCTCTGAGAGGGTCTTCTTGGTACCTGTCGTGTTTTTGTCACAGCAGATGTCCTCGGGTTAGGACTTAGTCGCGAGGCCAACGCATCTATGTGGTAGCTTGAGAGGGGTTGAGCGGAATCGAGAGACGCAACACAAGAAAGGGATTTAGACAGCTTCGGGTCCCGGGAAACATCATCCGATAATAGCCCTACATGATGTTTGAGGCTAGATCTCATTATGACCCTCATGGTGTCGCCTGTAAACCGGCTCTTTGTGTCTAGCCCTAGAAATTGTTTCTTCTTGCGTGTCCCTCTTTTGGGGAGCCCTGCCCCTCCTTATATATGTTGAAAGGGCGGGTTACATGACTAGTCCTAGTAGGATTAGGATTACTCTATTACAAGGATTCCTAGTCTTGCTTCCTTTGTAGGAGAATATTCCTTGTGCTTTCTTCAAAAACCGGCCCACCATAACATGAGCCGGCCTTTCATCAACCGCCCGTTGGGCCACCGGGTCTTGCCGCTCCTCTGACTTGCCTGCCGGATTACTAATGAATCGTAAACCGCCAGGTCAAAGCGGGTCGCGTGTGAATCATCAAACTCTAGCCGGGTCATACATCCGGCGGTTTATACCGTGGGGTATATCCCCGACATTAGCCCCTGTTTAGCTTGGATTTATCCATGGTAAACTTATGCTGCAAAATAAATACAAGAACAAATTTGACAGGTTGTGCTCCGGGTTAAGAATTCTTGTAAACCGACACCTCACCATGTTTAAATCCTTGTCCTGTCCTTATTCTAGAAAATCCGGGTCAACAGACCAGCTTCATAATCAACTTGCTTGCATAAGAAATATTGTAAATCAAGAATCCATTTGACTCGGCCTTCAATGCCTTGACTTGACAAAAATATTGGTCTTTGAAATATTCAACTGATATCCAGCCGGCTTGAAAATGTAGAACTTGCCGGTTTATGATTGCCAAAATTTCCGGGTTATGAAAACTGATGATCCCGGGTCATGACTGTTTATAGATGTCGGGTGATGATTGTTGCCAACGTCGGGTCACACAATTAATCTTCCTGATTTGCCCAAAACTGAGAATTTGAAGATGTTCCTCCTTTATATGCATATTACATGTAGCCCCCAAGTCTTAGGAGGAGAACATAGTGATAGCTTAAGACTTGTTTCAATATAAATGTTGCAACCTTGAAGAAATCCAGATTGTTCATCCCAGTCACTAGTAAAAATTGAATACTCCCTATTATATAGCCCCCAAGTGCTGGGTTGTCATGCTTGCAGCAACTTGGGACTTGTAATTGCCTGATGCTCATAAAAACTTCAATCGGTGTAGCCCCCAAGGGCCGGGTCATTATGCAATAATGAGCAGGGACTTTGTAAATATAATTATGTAAATTTGAGCAGTGATGTGTAGCCCCCAAGGGAGGGCTTAGTAAGAATACTGAGCTGGGACTTTATATATACTTGATTGAAAATAACATTATATAATGTAACTCCCATCATGGGGCTTGAACCCACGTCCACAAGGTTAAGAGCTTTGTGCTTTACCAACTGAGCAGTGGATACTTCAATATAATGGATTAATACTTGTGTACCTTGAATTGTGGACAGGAGCAATTGGTAGCCCCCAAGGGCCGGCACATTACAATGTGATGAGTCGGGTCTTCAATAAGGTGAGCAAAAAATGACTTTGCATTAGCCCCCAAGTGCCATGGTGCATGCTGGCAGTGACATGGGACTTGCGTATTTGATGTAATCTCAATTTGAATAATGTAGACCCCAAGTGCCGGGTTGTAAGCCTGCAGCAACTCGGGACTGTTCCTTCAGTTGTAGAATAAATCATACCCATTGATAAAATAATATCCATTGCACTGAAGCGACTTTGAAAACCTCAATCATAATATTGGTTATTGATAACCATAATAAAAATCCAGCCATGTTGGCTATTAAAGATTTGAATAATATAACCCGGTTTGAAAACCGGTTCCAGTGATGTTTGATCACACGGTTGGTTTTACCAAGCCAGTGTAGTAAGGATGATAACCCAAAATTTGAGCATTGGTAATTATCATATATTGCCTGTTTACAAACAAAACCAGGCCGGGTTAATAAACGCCGGTCATTATCTTATCTCATACTGGCGACTTATAGTCAAAAGCCAGACCGGGTTAGTAAACACCGGTCATTATCTGTAAATAGCTGAGTTGTATGAGATTGCTTCAGTTGGTAACTTCATAATTATTTCTTGCTTATAATGCCTTTGACGGTTTATTCCACCTGCTTCTGCATAAAACAATGTTTAAAGTGTCCTGGCGGTTTATCGCCGGACGGGTCATAATGCCCAAACACATGGTCTAAGTTTATAACTTGAACTGTGTATAAAATATAAAATATGTATCATACCTGTGATTAAGTGTATCACGATGAACCTTAATCTGGTCGGCAAAGATAATGATCCAAGGTGCAAGTGTTGATGACTCCCTTGATTATTTGCCGGTTCATTATGAAACCGAACTGGGTTATGATGAACTCCGGTTTAACTGTAGTTAGTACTGGTGTTTGTAACCCAGACTAAGGCTCTGTAAACACAGGTGTAGTGGCAACTTATAGTCATCCACTCCCTGAATCAATGGACTTGATAAATACCAATGACCTTGAAGATAAAGATTTTATAAAACATAAAAAATAAAAAATATTTTTTTGGGCAAATAAGACCATGTAGCCGAGGCTTTTTACGAGCTGCCAGGCTCTAAATTCGAGGCTTTTTATGAGCTGCCAGGCTACTGTCATTAACCATTTTGCAAAGCCTATTAAGATGGTCCTCAATCCTTAACCAAATCATCAATGTTCAATGCTACCAAGTTCAAAAAATCTGTAAAGATTGACTTGTGTAATCACTTGATGATCATCAATTTAACGTTACCAAGTTCAGGGTCTATAAAGATTGACTTGTGTGTACGTTCGACGGGTCATACCAGGTTTACCTGGACGGAGTGACTTACTTGATGCAGGCAGGCTAATCCGGGGTTTTAGGTGTATACACCAAGCTTCCAAGCCGTGTTTACTACAAGGGTTGTCAACTCGTTGATGTCTTGCATCAGGAGCCCCCAGGTAGCATTTGAGCTATGCTCGTCGGGGCCTATGTTTGAGTTGTGCTAGGCATCAAAACTATCTTTTGCCCCTCACCATCATGTGGGAATTGCCGAAGCAACCAAAGCTATGCTCTTATGATGGCCTTGATGTGGTCGCCGGTTTAAGAGGCCATAAGGACTCCTTTGCACATAGGAGCCCCCGTGTGACAAACTCTTATGATAATATTGGCTTGATAACTGGATCAATGGGTAATCAGAACTCCGCTTTTATAAACAGAAGCCCCCATGTGATATATTTCTGAGCTGTGCTCGCCGGGTGCCTATGTTTGAGTTGTGCTGTGCAACAAACTCTCTTGGCCCCTGTAATGTTTTCTGAGAACTCGAACTTGTGAGAGACTATTCTTTTGAACCGAAAATTCTTAAACCGGACATTGAGAGCTTCAAAGCTTTGTGGGAGACCTATTTCCCTTGAACAGGATTGTGAACCAGATATTTGAGAACTTCAGTAAGACTGGTGTCCTTTGAGACGGATTTTAAACCGGATATTTGAGAGCTTCAGCAAGACTGATGTCCCTTGAATCAGATTTTAAACCGGATTCCCTTCTGATAACCCGAAAACTTCTTCTGAGTCATGTCATTGTAGCCCCCGAGTCTTAAGACAACTCGAGGAGTTGTCTTGAGACTCTCCATATTTGACCATAGCATAAGGTGTCTATCATTGTTGTTGACATTGCGATATTAATCCATAGAAAATTGAGGTGACTGCGGTGGGTTATAAATGATCCCGTATGAGCCGTGTCAGCAACTCGGCCAATGGTTCCTTCCAACTAGTGATTTGAAGTTAACCGAACTGTAGTGGCGGCGACTTGTGCGCCTGCCCATTGAACCACCCAGTGCCGACGGCGGTTGATAGTATATGATAATTTGCCTCCATTTTGTTGAAAGGAAACCGGGCTACCCAAGCTGTGACTTGCTCATACTCAATAAACAGCTCGTGTAGACAGGTGCGGCCTGGTATGTTGATGTAGACCAGGCCGCAAGAGACCGGGGCATTATAAGCCTGCGCGGACGGGCGAGTCAATCATAGGCGCGGTCCCGGCAAGTTGATGTAAACCGGGCCGTAAGGGTGGCGTCTTGCGCGCGTCCATTCACCGTGTAATGCGGCACAGACGAACGCTAGGCAGGACGTTGCCAGCGCATGCTTCGTACCCATGGTATAAACCATGTTTATAATAAATAATTGTCCTGTATATATCAAAATATACGGATCAAAGTAACTGTTTTCTTGATAAAAATAATATATACCAAGAAAATAGATTTAGATGGATATCACCTGTTGTATTGGACTTTATGACCCTCATCGGTGTCCATTAGCCAACCCGACATGTTGAGTAGGCCGGACCGCAGGGCAGACAGTAAACTGACCGCAGTATCGGAGGTAGCACGGACACATGATTCAGCGGCGGTGTTGTAAGCCGGCACGGACAGATGAGTTAACCACCTGCGCCGTAAGCTGGGCGGACGGGCAAGTCAACCGTGTCGTGTTGATATAAACTGGGCCACAGAGGCGATGACTTGCGTATATATTCGTTGAGCATTATGGCGGGTCAAATGTGGATCAAGACCATCGCTCTTAATTGCGGTGCATAAAAAACTATCGCAAGCCAGAGTACTTGTTTTTCAAAGAAATAAAATATGTACTGGTTAAATATACAGGAAAAATAACACCTGGTGTTTTTGTCGGATGAACGGATGCTGATAGTGGATAATGTTGGCGCGGCCTCCGTCTCTGAAGTATAACAAGTTTTTTGTTGTAGTTGTACAACTTGACGATATTGCTGGAGCTCATGGCCCATGTCACGCACACATGCATATGCGTTTAATGGATTCTCCCTTGTACGTACACATGTGCCATGGGTTTTTGTTTTTGCTGCTCCACCGATTTCTGCAACGCGCATAGTAGGATGAAGATCCGCGGCGGCTTGAGGCATATGCGGGGCAGCTCGGAAGAGAGCCACAGCAAAGGAGGGCTGGCGAGCGGAGGCGTGGAGACTCATAATCGAGGCAAAGGCGAATGCGAGGCCGCTCAGCAATGATCCGACTGCGACTTGGTGGCTGCACCACGGCGCATCTTTTGCAGTGAATAATTGTCCTGCATAAACAAGTATTGCATACCAAGGCAAAGATAAACCGTTCCTTGATAAAAATAATATGTGCTAAATAAAACAAAATTTAGATAGATATCACCTGATTCGCCTCGACAATAGACGAGTTGGCCGTGGTATTGTAAACCGGCGCCGACGAGCGAATTAGCCATGTGTGTTGATGTAGCCGGGGCGGCAACTTGCTCACGTATCCGTCCATCCGCACGGCACGGACAAGCACTAGTGCGAAAATATTATTGGTGCACGCCCCTTTGCGACACCTTTTTAACAAATAATGGTCCTGCGAAAAATACCACAGACCAGAGTAATTGTTCTCAAAAGGAAAAATTGATACATGCTATTTAAAATAGTTAGACAGATATCACCTGATTTCTTTGAATGATGGATGATCTATTTGTAGAATCTTCGCATGTAGCAATGGTAATACTCCGTACTGCCTTTTGGACAGATGTAGTACTTGTAGCAGTACTTTGAACGCAATCACTGATTTTTTTATGGATCCAATTTGTACGCTCCGTTGAAGCCACGGTACAACAACCTTCATACATTTGCAACGAAACACTTGCGTTGGATCCAAATTAGTTACTGGAAGGAAAGACTCGCATTGCTGGCGCTTCTGCTGCTATGGATTTCAGACCGCCACGCCTGTGCAGAGTGGAGACGAGGAAAAAGCAGGGTCGGGCCATGGTGTTTTAAGGTGACTTGATTCAGACGAGGACGGCTCGGGAGGAGAACGACACTTGAGGCGGAGGCACAGGCCTGCCGTAATGGCGGCTGAAGAGGCCTTTGAGTAGCTCAATGATATGGAGGCCGCTCGGCAAGGTGGCTCACAGGCGCGGCTGAAGCGCGTCCGCAGAGGCATCTTGACTCGAGGCCCGTGGCAACGGAAGCTGATGCTGGAGGCGGCTCGCATGGCTAGGCGACCGACGACTTCAACATGGTGACTCGGAGTGGCATGATGCGGCGGGTCGGGACCTTGGAGCAGAGGTGAAGCGCGACTCTGGGCGGCTCGCGGCACGGTCCGAAGGCGAGGCCATGGCGCGACGGAGACGGCAGCTTGGAGCAGCGCGGCGACGAGCCATGTCAGTTCTGACGGCGGTTTCGAGGCCAAGCCAGGCGTGGCTCGGCATTGACCCGCAGTAGAAGAGGTGGCCAGACGGCGGCTTACACAGGGGCAGGTAACGACGATGGGTGGCGGCTCCTGCGCAGTGGTGGGTCAAAGCAGGAGCGACTCCGGTTTCGAGGCGGAAACCTGCAGCAACTTGAATCGCTTGCTTGACGGATCCCTACGACTCGGTACTGAATCACGGACGAGTCTGAGTACTGATGTAGTAGTAGTTTTCTGGCGCTATGAATCCGGATCGTACCCGTTGACCCCCGGGTCGTGGCTGACTCTGCCTCAAGTTTGCAGCCATCGTTTCTTTCTTTCTTTGGTCCTCTTCTAGCAATAAGGATGAGTAAGCTGTAACTAGTAGGAGTATTAGCCTCAGACTATCCATAAGGTAGGATTTTGAAGTTTTCCTCCGTTAATGCTTCATTAATGAAAACTCGCTTTGATCCATGACGACTCTGCCAACAGTACTAATGAACGCCCCAATAAGAAATTTCCAATCTGAATCTAGTAAATTTGCAATTGATGCAGATCCTCGCAAACCGGCTCATCTTCATCTGGTAATTTGCTAACTTCTCGATCTCTGGAATAAATCCCTCCAAGAACTCAACACCACCATGTGCTAGCCCCACGTTGGGCGGCAACTGTCGTGGTTTTGTCACGGCAGATGTCCTAGGGTTAGGACTTAGTCGTGAGGCCAACACATCTATGTGGTAGCTTGAGAGGGGTTGAGCGGAATCGAGAGACGCAACACAAGACAGGGATTTAGACAGCTTCGGGCCCCGGGAAACATCATCCGGTAATAGCCCTACATGTTGTTTGAGGTAGATCTCATTATGACCCTCATGGTGTCGCCGGTAAACCAGCTCTTTGTGTCTAACCCTAGAAATTGTTTCTTCTTGCTTGTCCCTCTTTTGGGGAGCCCTGCCCCTCCTTATATATGTTGAAGGGGCGGGTTACATGACTAGTCCTAGTAGGATTAGGATTACTCTATTACGAGTCCTAGTCTTGCTTCCTTTGTAGGAGAATATTCCTTGTGCTTTCTTCATAAACCGGCCCACCATAACATGAGCCGGCCTTTCATGAACCGCCCGTTGGGCCACCTGGTCTTGGCGCTCCTCTGACCCGCGTGCCGGATTACTAATGAATCGTAAACCGCCAGGTCAAAGCGGGTTGCCTGTGAATCGTCAAACTCCAGCCGGGTCATACATCCGGCGGTTTATACCGCGGGGTATATCCCCGGCAGTACCTAAGCACACATAGCATTTCGGGTTTAGGTAGTAACCATGTCTCATTTGGGTCACATGAAATATCACAAAGGAGAGATGTCACCACGGTCTCGAGAGCTCTTGCACGTGCTCATGTCATCAGTCCAATTGGCACTTGGTGAGACATCAGTAGGTCCATGGGAGATGACAATAGGATGCTCCACATCATCTCCCCCTTGGGAAAGATCCGACCTCAGATCGAAAACCTGATCACCATGGTAGGAAGATAGATCCTTGACGTTGAAGATGTCGCTCAGGGTGTACTTGTCATGTGGTATATCGATCTTGTTGGCGTTGTTGTTGTAGCGTGCGAGCACCTTGAAAGGTCCGTTGGCATGTGGTAGAAGCTTGGATTTGCGCTCTTAGGGGAAGCGGTCCTTGCGAAGGTCTAACCACACAATATCTCCAACGTTGAATATCATGGGGTGCTTGTTGATGTTAATCTTGGTCGCGAGTCGTTGAACTTGGCGCTCGAACGTGTGCCTTGCATCTTCATGCTTCTTCTTAAGAGAGCTCACTCATGCACTTGCATCCATGTTGATGCACTCTTGTAGAGTAGAGGTAGAATGTCCAATGGGGACAAAGGATTAAATCCGTATACAACCTCAAAAGGGGACTTGTCAGTAGTCAAATGTCTTGCACGATTGTAGGCGTACTCGGTGATGGGTAAGCACTCATCCCACTCCTTGATGTTCTTCTTGATCAACACACATAGGAGAGTGGATAGCGTCTGTTTTGTGTCCCACGTTTGGCCGTCGGTTTGTGTATGGTACACCGAAGGGAATAGGAGCTTCCGAGCTTGGCGCAAAGCGTCTTCCAAAATAAGCCAAGGAACTTAACGTTGTGGTCCGACACGATAGTCTTTGGCACTCCCTGTAGACGCAATATTTCCCTACAATGGAGATTTGCGACATGTGAAGCATCATTTATCTTTTTGGATGGAATTAAATATGCCATCTTTGAGAATCGGTCCACAACAACAAATACCGAATCCTTTCCATTTTGAGTTCTAGGCAAACCAAGGACAAAATACATGCTTATATCTTCCCATGGGTGATACGAAATAGGAAGTGGCATATATAGACCATAGTATTGAGATTTAGACTTAGATTTGTGACATGTCGAGCATCGGTTGGTGAAGCGTGAGACGTCACAGAACATCTTAAGCCAAACATTGTTCTTGGAGAGTGTAGCAAATGTTTTTTATCATCCAAAGTGTTCCATAAGTCCTCCTCCATGAGCCTCTTGCATAAGAAACAAACAAAGAGAAGATTCATGGATACGAAGTTTGTTATGTCGCATTAGATAATCATCCTTGATATAGTATCACTCCCAAGATGTATGCGTCAAACATTTGGCATAATCAATTGCAAAAGTAGGATCATGCGCATATAAGTCTTTTATGTTCTCAAAACCAATGAAATTCAATTCAAGTTGACTTACAAGCATGCATTTGCGGGAAAGAGCATCCGCCACAACATTCTCCTTGTCTTTGATGTATTTGATGACTTAAGGGAATGACTCGATGAATTCACACCACTTGGCATGACGCTTATTCAATTTTGTTTGACCATTAAGGTATTTAAGAATTTTGTTATCCGAACGAAGAATGAATCCATGATGATGGAGATAATGCTACTAAACATGCAAAACTCTAACTAAAGCATATAACTCCTTGCCATAGATGGGATAGTTAAATTGTGCTCCAGAAAGTTTCTCACTAAATTAAGCAATAGGGCGCTTCTCTTGCATCAACACACCTCCTATGCTATTACCACTAGCATCGCAATGTAGTTCAAAAGTTTTATCGAAGTTGGGTAAGGCAAGCAATGGTGCATGCGTAAGAAAATTCGTAAGCTCATTAAATGTCGTATCTTGGGATGGTCCCCAAACGAATGATGCGTTCTTTTTGCCCAATGCGTGCAATTGTGATGCAATGGTGCTAAAATCCTTTAAAAAGCGACGATAAAATCCGGCTAAGCCAAGGAAGCTACGCACTTGTTGCAAGTTTGCTGGTTGTGGCCAAGTTTTAATAGCGTCAGTTTTAGTTTCATCTACATACACACCCTTAGAAGACACAACAAAGCCTAGGAAAACAAGCACGTCAACACCAAAAGTACATTTTCCATGTTTGCATATAAGCGCTTATTTCTAAGAGTTTGTAGAACATCCCTAAGGTGCACGACATGGTCCTCAAGTGGTTGGCTAAACACAAGAATATCGTCAAAGTAGACCACAACGCATATACCAATAAATTTGCAAAGTACATAGTGCATCACACACAGAAAAGTGCTAGGTGCTTCAGATAAGCCCATAGGAATAACAAGCCATTCATGCAAGCCAAATTTGGTCATAAATGCGGTTTTCTATTCGTCACCCTCTTGAATGTGTATTTGTTAGTAGCCACTTTTAAGGTCCATTTTTGAGAAAATGGTGGCTCCACTTAATTCATCTAGCATGTCATCAAGGCATGGAATGGGGTGTCGGTATCTAACGGTGATAGCATTTATGGGACAAAAATCCAAACACATGTGAAAACTACCATCCTGCTTAGGCACAAGAATAACCGAAATGACACATGGGCTCAGGCTCTCATGTACATGTCCATTTTCAATGAGATGTTGTACTTGACTTTGTACTTCTTTTGTTTCATTGGGGTTGATGCAGTACGGTCCCTTGTTCGGTAGAGGTGCGCCGGGGATGAGGTCGATTCGGTGTTCGATGCCTCGAAGAGGAGGTAGAGCGAGAGGTAGCTCGTCGGGAAATACACCCTTGATATCGTGCAACAAACGAGACAAGACTAAAGGTAGATGGTGAGAGTAGTTAGTCTGTGCCTCTTTATCCTTGCACACTAGGACATAGTGTATGCCACTAGATGGGTTCTCACACACTTCTCCCATGTATCTATTGGTGGCTAAAGGCACTAAATGTTTCTTCTCGCTCATCATGGAGGCACTCGATTTGGGCTTGCGGCACTCACTCTCCTTTTGGTGGCTCACTCTCTCACTATCCTCTCCATGATGGGTGGTTACTTGCTTGTCGGTGATTTCTTGACTTGGCAACCTAGGTCATAGAACGAACTCCTTGCCCTTCATCTTGAAACTATAGTCGTTAGTGTGCCCATTATGGATGACTCCGTGGTCGATTTGCCATGGATGTCCCAGAAGAAGGTGGCAAACGTACATAGTAACACATCACATTCCAAGGTATCCTCGTAGGCACCGATCTTGAGTGAGGCATGAATGTCATGCTCGACTAGAATGGTGCCGGGGTCGCTAAGACATTGGACCTTGTAGAGGCAATGATGCTTCATCTTGAGCAATTGTAGCTTGTTGCGTAGCTCTTCGCTTGCGAAGCTGTGGCAACTTCCTATGATGACTTTGACGGAACGTCCATTGATGCCGTTTTGCTACGGAAGATATGACATCTTTGGTCTTTGTCTTGTTGGTCTCGATAGTTGGAGTAGTAGATGATGAAGCTCTTGGCTTGAATGATTGTAGTAGGGGTCGGCTTGAAGGTGTCGAATATGACAAATTTCTCTTGTAGCTTGACTTGTCACCAATGCTTGGAGAAGGTTTTATCGAGGAAGAAGGCATCAAAGTCATTGGAGCTTGATTGTATGAGCCGTTGGTCTTGGAAGAGTACTTGGAGTACTTGTAGTCTTCTTGCACTTGTCGCTCCACCTTGGTAGCTTGGTGCACTAGCTCGATGAGGTTTGTGTAGGGTTGGAAGTCAGCGATCTTCTTGATAGGATGGTTGAGTCCTTTCAAGAACAGTGCCACAGTTTGCTCCGCATCTTCCATGACATTGGATCGGATCATGGTGATCTCCATGTCCTGTTAATACTCTTTAACGGACTCGGTGCCTTGCTTGAGGAGTTGCAACTTCTTGAATAAGTCATGGCTATAGTACGTGGGTACAAAGCGTGTTCACAAGACATCCTTCATTTGGTTCCATGTTGTGATTGGTGGCTCTCCTTTTTCTTCACGCCGCTCAATGACTTTCTCCCACCAAATGAGGACTTAATCTTGAAACTCAAGAGATGCCATGGCGATCTTCTTCTCCTCTTCATAGTTGTGTAGACGGAATATGTTGTCGACCTTCAATGCCCATGATAGGTAGTCTTTGGTATCATTGTTTCCTGAAAATGGAGGCATGTTGAACTTGAGCTTGCCGTAGCATTTCTCTTCATTGCGTGCGGGGTGATTGACGGTGTCCCTGGACTAGGGGGTACTCACCACATCGTCTCCCGACCAGGTGGGTTGAGCCGAGGATCCCCATGGTAGTTCACTCATGGGCCACTTCCGGCATCCCATGACGCATGCAAGGAAGAATCCACAAGACTTGGCACACAAGACGAGGACTCTCCTAAACCCTAGGCCTGTGGTGTACTATATAACCCGTGGCCAGGCTAATCATTAGAGGATCTCATATTCATTAGAAAAATCTTGTGGTAGATACACGTACCCTGTACTACACACGTATCAATACAATCAAAAGCAGGACGTAGGGTATTATCTCTTCGAGAGAGCCCGAACCAAGGTAAAATCTTGTGTCCAGGTATGGACCCCTACTATGAGATATGTCGGACTTCACACCGATGTTGCTTTCATTGACAGCCTACTGGCCATCGCCGATGTGCGATGGGAATTCGGATCATCTCCAGCGTGATCTACGCATCAGAACTGAGCTTTATTGTTGATGTCGTCATCTTCGTCGTCGGCTCGATTGGTCACCTTGGTTGGGCCGAGGGCCGGACTCCGCGTCAGATCATCATGATCGGATGGGGGCTTCCATCAACATAAACTCCGATCTCTATCAAGATCATGGAGGAATCATCCATGAAGCTCGAGGGCTTGACGTCAACATTGCCCTCGGCAATCGTGAAGATTTTCTAGACAATAGACTTGTGTTCGCTGCCCTGACCTCCTCATGTGTCTTTATGACAAACCCTTTGGTGGTACTGTGTGGAATTGCACCTACAACAACTATGTAAAATTTCATCGTATTCTGATGGAGGAATCTCCGATCTCCAGGAGCAATGTCGAATCAGGACGGGAATCTGGATGAGTTTGGGGCGAGGAGTCCAGCGTCCAACTTGGACATTCTCTGAAAGATCCAACGTTCATCGGTTGCGAAATCCCTATATCTACCACCCCTCAAAATTTCAGCTCAAGCGGACCGTTCAATCTCTGGGATGAGTTCAGGGCGTGCATCAATTTTCAGATCTTTCACTTGTGCAAAAACGAATCCGACCCGAATTCATCTTTCTTCATGAACGGGATATTGGACATCCTTTTTAAAGGAATTTTTCTAGGGTATTGTGTGTTGTTCTCAAACACGTGGCCACCAATTTTGAGTCTTTTTCGAGGCGATCTTCTCCGTCACACCGATGTAAAACTGGCCTGACCACGTTGCTCCATGGCTACCGACCTGCACCAACATCGGCTGCACCGTCGCTCCATCGAGTTGATGACAACCACCTCAGTAAGCCGACCAAGAGTTCTGCATCATGAAGGACAAATAATCATCAAGACAAGATTGTTTCTCCTCGAATTGCATGGGTCGGGCACGCCAGCCTCGCCGTGCGGTCACTTCTCAAGCAGGCATTGACTGCATCACAAGTTCCGACCTACGTCGGCATTGCCGCGCCATTCTTTCTTCAAGCCGATGTCCACCTTGCCTACCAAGTGTTCCGACCTGCAATTGTAAACACGCTCTTGCCATGCTGGAGGTGCTTGAACCTCTTGACGCTTGTGGAATTCCTGCATGGCTCCTCATCTCTTGGGGCTCCTCAAGGTGTGCGGCTTCTTCTTGTCGCTCTCGGCGGAGGGCCTCTTCGTGTTGACGTACTTGGCGGTTGCGCTCTTGCATGTTTTTGCTTGTTTCACGTGGGGCACGTTAGGCTTTAAGGGCTTGTTCCTCGCGGCTAAGTTGCTCTTGTCGTAGTGCGTAGTCATCTTGATGTTCTTGTTGTTGAGGTTGGTGTCGTGGAGCTTGCTCTTGTTCCGTTGGATCATTAGTTGCCGATGTAGTCATTCACATTCCTGAAAGCGGTCTTGTGAACCATTGCCATGAAATGGGTTTTCTGGAGCTTTATGGTCTTCATGGTCTTGACAACGATGCGAATGAACACATGGAAGACTTGCATCCAGAGAATATTCTGAAAATGTCGACTTGAGTTTCGCGGTTTTCATGATGACGATGTCACAGAAGAATGGTTGGCCAACAAGGCATGAATCTCCTCCATTTGAGTTGACATCCTTGCATCGTTCTCCTCCTTTGGTGTGGAAAGCTTCTGATTGAAGTAGTCTCTTGCACGTTGCTCAGATTTTTTGCAAGTCAGCGGTGAGTAGGTCGATGCGATTATTCAACGCTTCATTCTCTTGATGCAAAGCTCTTTGCATGCCAAATAGGTGATTCTTGGTGACGTAGTTGTTTAGTCCCCCGTCTTGCTCGGTGAAGAGTGGGTTCGAAGAAGTACTTGGCCTATCCATCATCTCAAGGAAATATGTGAGTAGAAGAAAGGAAGAACTAGACTGAATGTACCTTATGCGATGTTGAAGACGGATCAACGATCACTCAAAAATGAAGTAAGGAAATAACACAATTGGTACCGGATCTTGTCAATTCTCACACCAACACAAGTAAGGAATTTGGAGTAGCTTGGTGAGGACAGTGGCACAAAATTTATGCGATTGTTAGCAAGACTCAATATGTTGCAAAAGATTCACGAATTAGCAAGTGCAACAAGTAGACCAATTGCAATATGTGGCACACAAAAACACACGCATGGATAGATAAATGGGGTCGTGCAACCAAAGGATGAGCTCAAAATGTGGTATGTACAGAAAATGCTCTTGTTTCACAACACTAGAGAGACGCTAGCAAAATTGCTCAATAGATGGATATGAACTTGTGCATTACCTATAATAGACAAAATGTAGTGACTTCATATCCCCAATATGCTATTATGTATGATCCCTGGTGTTTCTCACAAGATGATCGAGTATGAAAAAATTTGTATGCAATATGGTATGCTGCCATGGCTCTAGCTTACAAGCTTCTTTGTTCTCTTTTTGCTTAAAAGCTTTTATTTCTCGCTCTTTTGATGTATTTCTTTGGCCACTTTTGAAAAATGCTCGAACCAAGATAGCAATTGTGTATGCAGGAACAATGTATGACACTATAGATGATACGATGTTATATGGATGCAATGGAGGTGCGTATCGAAGATCACTAAGGTGCACAAGTAGTGGTGCCCGACAATATTCAAATAGATAGTCTCGATAGAAAAGTGACGCAAAATAGGCTATGGGTTATCAATGCAATGGCAAGGAAATATACAAAGGTGTCGTCGAGGTTACTGTCCTTGCTTACAGTTCGTGTCAACACTACTGCAGGATGGCCCAAACGCGACAATCCAAATAGAGACCCTTCAACGAAATCGTGTGTGATGCACTAATTGCAAACGGTGATGTAATGAAACCATCAAAAAAGATACAAAACGTTTGCGATGGCGGAGACATCAGAAATGATCTAGATTGTAGTTGTGTGTGCGATGAGTGGCATATAGTTCAGTCGAACGAAATGTTTGCGATGAGCATAACACCAGAAACGGCAGATAGATGAAGGTGTGTGTGATATACGACATACAGTTCACTCAGATGAACTATTCGTGATTAGGCAACACAACAGAACCGGTGAGCCAGATCAAAGGTCTGTGCAATATACGGCATACAACTCACTTGGATGAATTGTTTTTATTTATTCAAGAGAACATAAATGGTTCAATTTAACAAGATGTGTGTAATACGCGACAAACATGTCAGTAATCAGAAATGTGTGGGAAGAATGATAACAACACAGATGATTCTTATTAACAAGCCATGTGTGTTGTGAGCAAACGCTTGCTGGTATACGATTGTGAGTGATTGGTGATATCCACCAACGGGTTCCATTGTTTAGTCCGTGTGCGATTTGATTTGCTCCCCACACAACATCTACGCTCTCTCTATAGAACATCAACATATATACTTATAAGAATAGCATTGCATAACCAAATTAAGCATACAATTAAATAAGTGACTACACATATAACCTTTCCACGCACCAAAGTAAGCAATTACATGCATACTAAAATAGGAGAAACGAGCGTCTAATCATCTACTTCTAGTTGTAGCGACGCTTTCCATTACTTTGCTTCCGGCTGGATCACTGGCCATTTTGGGGAAGGAGGCACTTCCTCATATCAATGATCCGCCTGTACATCTCGTAGTTTGTGTATGCCTCATTGGTCGCGTACACGACCTAAGCTTTGTCGAGTTTCTCTATCCAGGCCGAGTGCCAGGAATGCTTGTCCTTATCGTAGGATTCCTTCATGTCTCTGTAGTAGGGGTCGATGATGGCCTCGGCGAGATGAACCATTGAGTACTTCTGATGGTTCTTGCTACGCCAGATCTTGTATTGGTCTTGGATGTCGACAAGATTACGGCAGGCACTGCTCGAATTCTTGAGCACCTTTACATCGTTGGTGATGTCCACCATAGCGAACATGTAATGGGGGCTGTTGACAAACCTGGTGACGCTCGCAAGGCCTTGTGGACAAGTAGTAGTGGTAGACCAGGATGTGATTGCGCATGCACATCTGGGCAACGACAACCTTGGGACAAGACCCGGCACGAGCGCGGGTGTAGTTGAGGTCGAACCTGACCACCTTATACTTCTTCTTAGCAAGCAACATATCCATGGTTTGGATGGAGTTATCCACCTAGACCGAGTTGTTGGTGTACACCACCGAGAGCTCCATGAACCTTCTGTGGGTGTCAATGATGGCATGCATGGTGAACTGCTGCTTGTCGTCGGCAGTCGCTGGAGGACCATTACAGCCGTGCAGGGTACACTCTAACAATTTGTTGTGCTGGGTGTGTTTCTTGCAATATTGGGGCACGATCAAAAGGTTGAAGAGATAGAAGGGTTAAATGGCCGCTGTAATAAATAAGGGTCGGCCGGCCTGTAATCGTCACGTCTTGTCACCGCGTTCATAACCGAGGATTCAGTGCATGCTTGAGCACCCCACACGCGTTTCGTTTGACCAAGCGTGGGATCAAAGAGGCGCCAAATGTATTGTTGGTGGGCCTGATCCGGCACAACCATGCTGTTTACGACGCGCAACTGTGCAAGCTTCCCGCCCGGCTAGTTTGGCCACACGTCGGCTAGAAGAGGGGCAAATCGTGCGTGTTTATTCGCAAAAAAGCTTTGCATAAACTAAGTGTGTGGAATAACTTCGACCACAAGTTTACCCGTGGGTGATGAGATCAAAGTTACAAAGAAGGGTAATAATGGACACTCGAGTGCCATAATAAATTATGCGCTCTACAGGGCACACAGTTGAAGAAACCTACTCTGTGTAATAATGTCGAAGGTTGCAGTCGAGTAAGATATATATATCATTTGCGATGAGATCGACAGGGGAAACACATTCGAGAATGGTTAATAAAATCTAAGTCCATTGCATATTAAGGTCAAAATAGTACTACCAATATACGAGTCTCATACAATCAGATTTCAATGATTGTACCACAAAAGCCCGAAATATTACAAGGTTCAAATTCCAAAAATATGGCTCAAATTCTAAGATTACAAGGTTCAGACTGATATTAGAAATGAAATTTAGCTCATGCAGCTGCAAATTCCCGCACTGATTAACTGAACATGGATATAAGAGAGGTTGGAACTGATATTACCACTTGTAAGCTTGTTTCGAAACCTCATCATTTCTGCAAAGGGATCAGCCAATGACAAGTCATGTATGGGCTTCACATAATGACTTCCGATTACTATGTAAACTGAAGTTCCAAAATGAAATTCAGCTTCTTCAGATCCTTTTCCATTCTACCGCAGCCACCTGCGCTGATCAACAAACCATATATTTTTGCAAAATAAATGTAGGGCAAACCTCATTACCTTTAGCACCTTTGCTCTGACAATAAAGAACCTGGCGAATATAATCTTCGGTAAGGTCCCTCGGTAGGAGTTCAACATAATTTCCAAGAGATGCAGATCTAGGCATTCGATGCCATTGTAATATTGTATCACCTTATCCACAACTGGGCCTAATCTTATCTGCAAGTGAAGAGAACATATTAGTGCCTACATGCAGTTTTGAACACTACTACATGCATATTTGCTATGCAAGATTTGTAAAATGCACTATCATGCCATCTTCGATCCAACATGATTACCATGGGCATTTGATTACAATCTAGAAAATTGTGGCCTTCTTCACAAGATGTTGGAGTGGATGAAAATTATCCCAAGAAAGCTAGTACAAATGAATCCAAAGGAGAAATGCTTACGGATTGTAACTATATGAATCAAGCAACCAATATGGGGGGGGGGAACATGTATGTACTGAAATCCTCCAAAGTTCCTTCAGAAATCGTAGTCCATTGTCATTGTAAACTTGAGAAAACATGCCAACCCTTATGGTTATAACATTTAACAAGAAAGGAACATCATTGATACGTCTCCAACGTATCAATTTTTTTGTTCCATGCTATTATATTATCAACTTTGGTTG
>LR738713.1:284749718-284782077 GCA_902687465.1 Secale cereale
GAAGACCTAGGGCATTTGAGGAAGCCCATCGTTGGAATATACAAGCCAAGTTCTATAATGAAAATTCCCACTAGTATATGAAAGTGACTAAACATGAGACTCTATACATAGAAGAACATGGTGCTACTTTGAAGCACAAGTGTGGAAGAAGATAGTAGCAATTGTCCCTTCTCTCTTTTATCTCATTTTTTGGAGGGGCTTTCTCTTTTTTATTAGCCCCTCTCTATTTTTTTGGGCCATCTCCATTTTTTATTGGCCTTTCCTCACACGGGACAATGCTCTAATAATGATGATCATCACACTTTTTATTACAACTCGATATTACAACTCGATACTACAACAAG
The DNA here is from genome assembly GCA_902687465.1 of Secale cereale. Classification (NCBI taxonomy): domain Eukaryota; kingdom Viridiplantae; phylum Streptophyta; class Magnoliopsida; order Poales; family Poaceae; genus Secale; species Secale cereale. The sequence goes on from LR738713.1 coordinate 284,750,063, forward strand.
TATGACTCTATATGAATGCCTCCGGGGGTGTACCGGGATATGCAATGAATCAAGAGTGACATATATGAAAACTAATGCATGGTGGCTTTGCCACAACTACGATGTCAAATATATGATCATGCATGGCAATATTACAATATGATGCGTGTCATATAAACGAAACGGTGGAAAGTTGCATGGCAATATATCTCGGAATGGCTATGGAAATGCCATGATAGGTAGGTATGGTGGCTGTTTTGAGGAACAATATGGTGGTTGTTTTGAGGAAGGATATATAGTGGGTTTATGGCACCGACGAAAGTTGCGCGGTACAAGAGAGGCTAGCAATGGTGGAAGGGTGAGAGTGCGTATAATCCATGGACTCAACATTAGTCATAAGAACTCATATACTTATTGCAAAAATCTACGAGTCATCAAAACAAAGCAATCAATGCTTTCTCCTAGGGGGGAGGTTGGTAGGAGTTAACCATTGCGCGCCCCCGACCTCCACACAAAGGTTGGCACTCAACAAATACCTCATGCTCTAACTTCGTCACATAGCGGTTCTCCATATGTGCATGATACGGGAATCACAAACCTTAACACAAGTATTTATCAACTTCATAATAACTCCACTAGCATGACTCTAATATCACTATCCTCATATCTCAAAACAATTATCAAGCATCCAACATCTCATTCTATTCAATGCACTTAGTGTGATTTTTTTACTACATTGACATTGTATGTTTATCAGGTGAAGACTAGTTTCTTTAGCCTAAACACATTACCATGCTGTTTTAATGGACTCACAAATAGATATAAGTGAAGCATGAGAGTTCAACAATTTCTACAAAATATTACCACCACCGTGCTCTAAAAGATATAAGTGAAGCACTAGTGCAAAAACTATTCAACTCAAAAGATATAAGTGAAGCACATAGAGTGTTCTAACAATTTCTAGGCCATTTTTAACTCTCTAAAATAGGTGTGTCCAGCAAGGATGATTGTGACAAACTAACAAGCAAATACTCAAATTATACAAGACGCTCCAAGCAAAACACATATCATGTTGCGAATAAAAATATAGCTCCAAGTATAGTTACCGATGGATGAAGACGAAAGAGGAGATGCCTTCCCGGGGCATCTCCAAGCTTAGGCTTTTGATTATCTTGAATTTACTTGGGGTTCCATGGGCATCCCCAAGCTTAGGCCTTTTCTACTCCTTTTTCCATAGTCCATCAAAGCAATACTCAAAACTTAAAACTCCACAACACAAAACTTAGACAAAAATTCTCGTGAGCTCCGTTAGTATAAGAAAGCAAACCACTAATCAAATGTACGGCAATGAATTCATTATTTGTTTATATTGGTGTTAAACCTACTGTATTCCAACTTCTCTATGGTACATATCCTCCAATACTACTCATAGATGCATCGGAATAAGCAAACAACACACGAAAAACAGAATCTGTCAAAGACAGAACAATCTGTAGTAATCTTCAGGGTTCGCCCACTTCTTTAACTCCTAAAAATTCAAACTAAATTGGTAAATTTGCGGAATTTGTCTACCAATCATATGCAAAAAGAATCAACTAAAAATAATGGTCCACTAAAATCCCACGACTACTTTAGCTAGCGCTAACGATTCTGTTTTTTACAACAAGATCATATAAACTTCACACAAGTCTTCCCAAAGGTTCTACTTGGCACAAACACTAAACAAAACATGAAACCACATCTAATTAGAGGCTAGATTCAGTATTTATTACCTAACAGCAACAAAAACAAAAAACATAAAATTGGTTTGCCTCCCAACAAGCGCTATCGTTTTACGCCCCTAGCTAGGCACGATACAAGATAGATCTAGGTATTGCCATCCTTGGAAGGCAATCCATAAGTGGCTCTCATGACAGATTCATATGGTAATTTGATTTTATTTCTAGGAAAGTGTTCCATGCCTTTCATTCAAGGAAATTGTAATCTAATATTTCCTTCCTTCATATCAATAATTGCACCAATCGTTCTAAGGAAAGGTCTACAAAGAATAATATGACATGAAGGATTGCAATCTATATCAAGAACAATGAAATCTACGGGCACATAATTCCTATTGGCAACAATAAGAACATCATTAATTCTTCCCATAGGTTTCTTAATAGTGGAATCCGCAAGATGGAAATTTAAAGAACAATCATCAAGCTCATGGAACCCTAGCAAATCACACAAAGTTTTTGGGATAGTGGAGACACTTGCACCCAAATCACACAAAGCATAGCATTCATGATCTTTTATTTTTATTTTTATAGTAGGTTCCCACTCATCATAAATCTTTCTAGGTATAGAAACTTCCAACTCAAGTTTTTCTTCATAAGATTGCATCAAAGCATCAACTATGTGTTTGGTGAAAGCTTTATTTTGACTATAAGCATGCGGAGAATTTAGCACGGATTGCAACAAGGAAATACAATCAATCAAAGAGCAATTATCATAATTGAATACCTTGAAATCCAAAGTAGTGGGTTCATCACTATGCAACGTTTTAATCTCTTCACTCTCACTTTTAGCAATTTTAGCATCAAGATCTAGAAACTCCGAATCATTGGGACACCTTAAAGCAGAATCATCTCCAATCCTATTGTCATCAAGATTAATAATAGAAAACAAGGATCTAATAGGAGACACATCAACAACTTTCAGATCTTCATTTTTATTTTCATGATAACTAGAAGAACACGATTTAATATAATCTTCTCTTTTAGCACGCATTCTAGCGGTTCTTTCTTTGCATTCATCAATGGAAATTCTCATGGCTTTGAGAGACTCATTGATATCATGCTTAGGTGGGATAGATCTAAGATTCAAAGAATCAACATCAAGAGTAATTCTATCCACACTTCTAGGCAATTCATCAACCTTAAGCAATTTCTCTTCAAGCATAGCATTGAAATTCTTTTACAAGATCATAAACTCTTTAACACTAGTTTCAAATTTAGAAGGCATCTTTCCATAAGAGTTGTTGTAGGAATTACCGTAATTATTAGAGGAATTACTAGGGAAAGCCCTAGGATTAAAATTACCTCTATAAGCATTGTTACCAAAATTATTCCTACCAACAAAATTCACATCCGAAGATTCATTGTTATTCTCAATCAAATTGGACAAAGGCATATCATTAGGATATGAAGAAGCACTCTTAGCAGCAAAGAATTTCATAAGTTCATCCATCTTTCCACTCAAAACACTGATTTCTTCGATAGCATGCACTTTTTAACTAGTAGATCTTTCGGTGTGCCACTAAGAATAATTAACCATAATATTATCTAGGAGTTTGGTAGCTTCTCCTAAGGTGGTTTCCACGAAAGTGCCTTCGGCGACCGAATCTAAAAGATTTCTAGAAGCAAAATTCAAGCCAGCATAAAAGTTCTGAATAATCATCCATAGATTCAAACCATATGTAGGGCAATTACGTATCATCAATTTCATTCTCTCCCAAGCTTGTGCAACATGCTCATGATCTAGTTGCTTAACATTCATAATACCGTTTCTAAGAGAGATGATCTTAGCAGGAGGGAAATACTTAGAGATAAAAGCATCTTTGCACTTATTCCACAAATCAATACTATTTCTAGGCAAAGAGGAAAACCAAGTTTTACCACGATCTCTAAGTGAAAATGGAAATAACTTCAATTCAACAATATCGTTATCCGTATCCCTTTTCTTTTGCATATCACACAAATCAACAAAGTTATTTAGGTGGGTAGCAACATCTTCACTGGGAAGGCCGGAGAATTCATCTTTCATGACAAGATTCAACAAAGCAGCATTGATCTCACAAGATTCAGCAACGGTAATAGGAGCAATCGGAGTGCTAATAAAATCATTGTTGTTGGTATTGGAGAAGTCACACAATTTGGTATTGTTCTGAGCCATAGTGACAAGCAAGCAATCCAACACACACAAGCAAACAAGAAGTAAGCGAATGTAAACACACGATGGAAGAAGGGCGAATAACATGACAAGGGTGAAGTGGGGGAGAGGAAAACGAGAGGCAAAGAAATGTAATGCGAAGGATAAGGGTTTGTGATAGGTACTTGGTATATGACTTCTGCATGAGCCTCCCCGGCAACGGCGCCAGAAATTGTTCTTGCTACTTCTCGAGCTTGCGTTGTATTCCCTCAAAGAGGAAAGGGAGATGCAGCACAGTAGCATAAGTATTTCCCTCAGTTTTAGAGAACCAAGGTATCAATCCAGTAGGAGACCACGTGCAAGTCCCTCGCACCTGCACAAACAAATAAGAACTTTGCAGCCAAGGCGATAAGGGGTTGTCAATCCCTTTACGGTCACTTACGAAAGTGAGATCTGATAGAGGTGATAGTTTATGTTTTTGGTATTTTTGTTTATAAGAACAGAAAATAAAAGCGGTAAAAGTAAAGTAGATGTAGATTGATATGTTGAGAATAGACCCGGGGGCCATAGTTTTCTCTAGTGGCTTCTCTCATGATAGCGATATTCTACGGCGGGTAATCAAATACTGTCTAGCAATTCATAGAAAAGCGAATAATTATGAGACTATCTAGGCATGATCATTGTATATAGGCATCACGTCCGAGACAAGTAGACCGACTCTTGCCTGCATCTACTAATATTACTCCACACATCGACCGCTATCCAGCATGCATCTAGTGTATTGAGTTCATACGAACAGAGTAACGCCTTAAGCAAGATGACATGATGTAGAGGGATAAACTCAAGCAATATGATATAAACCCCATCTATTTATCCTCGATGGCAACAATACAATACGTGCCTTACTGCCCCTACTGTCACTGGGAAAGGACATCGCAAGATTGACCCAAAGCCAAGCACTTCTCCCATTGCAAGAACTATAGATCTAGTAGGCCAAACCAAACCAATAATTCGAAGAGACTTGCAAGGATATTATGAGCACACATAAAAAGTTCAGAGAAGAACCAAATATCTTTCATAGATAACCTTGATCATAAACTCACAATTCATCGGATCTCGACAAACACACCGCAAAAAGAGATAACATCGAATAGATCTCCTTGAAGACCGAGGAGAACTTTGTATTGAGATCCAGAGAGACAGAAGAAGCCATCTAGATACTAGCTATGGACCCAAAGGTATGTGGTAAACTACTCACAACTCATGGTGAGGGCGATGATGATGATGATGATGGCCTTTGTGATGGACCCCCCCTCCGGTGGAGCTCCGGAACAGGCTCGAAGATGGGATCTCCACGAGAACAGAAGCTACGGCGGTGGAATTAGGGTTTTCTCTATGTATATCGAGTTTCTGGGGTACGTGGACTTATATAGGAAGAAGGAGGGCACCGGGGGACGCTCGAGTGGGCCTCGAGGCAGAGGGCGCGCCCTGGGAAGAGGAGCGTGCCCCCAACCCTCGAGGGCCACTCGAGGCTCCCCTGACGTGGTTCTCAAGTTCCTCTGGCATGATTTTCTCCAAAAAAATATATCTCGCGAAGGTTTCATTCCGTTTGGACTACGTTTGATATTCTTTTTTGCAAAACCCTGAAATAGGCAAGAACATCAATCTGGACTGGGCCTTTGGGTTAGTAGGTTAGTCCCAAAAATGATATAAAAGTGAATGATAAAGCCCATTAAACATCCAAGACTTCATAAATAATAGCATGGAACAATAAAAACTTATAGATACGTTGGAGACGTATCAATATGCTTGAAGTATTATTCTTTTTATGTCAAGGAAATTTTGTTTTCAATCATATGGGTCTGAACATTTGCCAAAATAAGAAGAAATACATTGCTAAATATGTTAGGTAGCAGTCAACATCAAAAATTCTGTTTTTACTATTTACCTACTCGAGGACGAGCAGGAATTAAGCTTGGGGATGCTTGATATGTCTCCAACGTATCAATAATTTTTTATTGTTCCATGCTATTATAGTATCAACTTTGGATGTTTTATATGTATGGATATGCTATTTTATTTTATTTTTGGAACTAACTTATTAACCCAGTGCCCAGTGCCAGTTTCTGTTTTCCTTATTTTTGAGTTTCACAGAAAAGGAATATCAAAAATAATAAAACTTATGCGATGATTTTTTCCAGGTTGGGGCAGATAGATTCTAGGGCCAAGACATTCACCGCGTGCATATTCCGTTCAAGCTTGTCGGAATCATTTTCTGGATGACAGACGAACATGCATCTTCAAAATTAGAAATAATGTTAATTTGAAGGAGAGGTAGAGCATGACTGTTGTAATTGAATGAGTGTTGATCCAATAACAAGTTCTAAGTATTTGACAGACGAGTAGCCCACCACTGTCAATTTTGGTGGAAAGATGACATTGATTCTTATTGGACCTTGTTGATCAACTACAAGTAATCTCTATAGTGAAGGTGTGTCCTCAATGAACATACCGTGATACACCTTTTGTCATCTCTTGTTGGAGCACCAGCAACTCACATAAAAAGTCTGCAGAATCATGGAGGTCATGTGGAAGCTACTACAACTTGTGATCCACGTTGGTAATTCCCCGAAGAGGAGGGGATGATGCATCACAACAGAGGTAAGTATTTCCCTCAATTATAAAACCAAGGTTATCAATCTAGTAGGAGAACCAAGCAACACTATGTAAACATTACCTGCACAAAAACCACAAATCTTGCAACCCAACGCATAGAGGTGTCAATCCCTCAACGGTATTGAGATATGATAAATAGATAGATTGATAGATGCAAATAAAATAAAAGCAAATTAAACACAACAAAGTATTTTTGGGTTTTGCGTCGAATAGATCTGAAAATATATGATAGGGATTAGACTCGGGGCCCGTTGATTTCACTAGTGGCTTCTCTCGAGAAAATAACATACGATGGGTAAAAATATTACTGTTGGGTAACTGATTGAAAAGCAAATAATTATGACGATATCGAAGACAATGCTCATGTATATAGGCATCATGTCCAACATTACTATACCGAAACGATTCTGCATCAACTACTATTACTCCACACATCGACCGCTATCCAGCATACATCGAGTGTATTAAGTTCATGAAGAAATGGAGTAGTGCAAACAGAACGGTGACATAATTTAGACAAGAACTATTCATGTAGTAATATACGCCATCTTGTTATCCTTAATAGCAACGATACATGTGTGTTATGTCTCTTTCTGTCACTCATATTGAGCACCACAAGATCGAACCCATTATAAAGCACCTCTTCCCATGGCAAGATAAATCAATCTACTTGGCCAAACCAAACCAAGATATCAAAGAAGAAATGCGAGACTGTTTTAATCATGTATAGATAGATCTGATCATAAACTCACAATTCATCTGATCCCAACAAAAACACACCTCAAAAAAGAGTTACATCAAATAGATCTCCAAGAACATCAAGGAGAACATTCTATTGAAGATCAAAAAGAGAGAAGAGGCCATCTAGCTACTAACTACAGACCCATAGGTCTGTTGTAAGCTACTCACACAGCATTAGAGGAGAACCAATGAGGATGATGAACCCCTCCATGATCGTGTTTGCCTACGACAGAGTGCTAGAAAAGACCTCTAGATTGGATCTCGTGGTTCTGGAATTTGCGGCGGCTGGAAAAATATTTCGTCGACTCCCCTAGGGTTTCTAGAATATTGTGGTATTTTTAGAGCTAGAGGTCGGTGGGAAAGGTCCTCGTGGGCTCGAGTACCCAATAGGGTGCGCCTGGCCCCCTGGCGCGCCCTGGTGCCTAGTGGGCCCCACCGGCCTCCTCCCATGTGGTCTCTTGGCTCTTTGGGTGTCCAATGTCCAGAAAAAATGTCCAAAAAGTTTTGTTGCATTTGGACTTCGTTTGATATTGACATTCTACAAAGTAAAAAACAAGAAGAAAACAACAATAACCGGCACTAGGCACTATGTCAATAGGTTAGTCCCAAAAAATGATATAAAGTTGCTAGAAAATGTATGTATAACATCCAAGATTGATACTACAACAACATGGAACAATCAAACATTACAAATACATTGGAGACGTATCAGCATCCCCAAGCTTGTTTCCTGCTCCTCCTCGAGTAGGTAAATGATAAAAATAGAATTTTTTTATGTGGAATGCTGCCTAACATCTTCATCATATTCTTTTCTTTGTAGCATGGACATTTGGCCTTTAGATGATTCATAGCAATAGTCTATAATTTCATATGAAGACCTTAATACTCAAGAATATCAACAAGCTAGAATGTATTTCAAAATATCAACGCTAAAGAAAGCTATCCCTAACCCATTATGCTCAATCATTGATCCATTCATGAAACACATCCAAATATTAGCTACATCAAGTGCACAAGTATGATAATAGTGTTTCCTTGTTGGTGCTTTATAAGAGAAGATGGAGACTCAAGTAAAAAAATTGCATAAAAAGTAAATATATAGGCCCTTCGCAGAGGGAAGCAGATATTTGTAGAGGTGCTAGAGCTCGAAGCTTAAATTGAGAGATAAAATTATTTTGAGAGGCATGGTTTTCGGGAAAACTTTGTTTTTGACACTCTAGCTTTTGCCTACTTTGCTTATGCCACTCCAAAATTTTACATATCACTTTTGCCACTCTTAGTTTTTAACAATACATCACAAATGCCATTCCGTAGCAAAAACAATAACTTTTCATTTCACTTTTGCCACTCTTAGATTTTGACAATCTATCACAATTGCCACTCTAAAATTATTGCTTTTGGCATGGGATGGTGATTGCGATATATTGTCAAAAACTAAGTGTAGCAAAAGTGAAATGTCAAATTCTAGAGTGGCACAAACAAAGTGGTCAAAAGCTAGAGTCGCAAAAATGAAGTTTTCCCATGCTTTTCCTGTCAACAAAAACGACCGAGAATTCCCATTATCTTCCATGCTAGATAAATTATAGGCGGTTCCCAAACATAAAAATAAAGTTTATTTCCTTTTGACCATTCTTTCACAATCCATGGCTAGTTGTATCTACGGGTGCTTTCCATACTAACACATACCAAGGAATTTATTATACTATTTTTTGGCATTTCAGGACTGTGCATCCCTATTACCTGCCACACTCTCGTACAATGACAAATGAATAAACACTCAACCTGAGAATAACATACCTAGCATGGAAAATATTGGCCACCCCGTACCGCTTCATGGGCGGTATGGGCACACAAAAGAGAAATTCATTTTGAAAATTAGACTTGGAACATACAAATTTATTTGGAACGACATGGACATACCGCATATAGGTAGGTATGGTGGACTCATTTGGCACAACTTAGGTTTAAGGAGTTGGATGCACAAGAAGTATTCCCGCTTAGTATAAACGGAGGCTAGGAAATAGATTGAGAAGCAACCAACCATGAAACAAAAAAATCGTAAACGAACATTAAACATAACTAACATTGAATAATGCACCACAAGTAGGATATAACTTCATTGCACAACTATTGAATTTATGTGCATGCATAGGGAATCACAAACCCTAACACAAATATTCTTACGAAATTATAATTACTTACAAATATAACTCAGGTATCACTATCTCCATATCACAAAACTATTGCAAGGAATCAAGTTTAATTTAATTGTCGGGGAAACTGATCCACGAGCACCTATGGGGACCGAGCCCCTTTCGGTTCGGTGGGGGGCGGAGATCGCACGAAGAGCAGATCGAGGCAAAGCACACGAGCAGTTTACCCAGGTTTGGGCCGCACGGATGCGTAAAACCCTACTCCTTCTTTGTGGTTTGTATTGAGTTCTTGCTCGGGAGCGCTGAGTGCTACAGTATGCACCAGCGGCTAACGAGACCGAGCGCCAGAGTGTTATGATCGTCCCCCTTCTCTACGTTGCGCATGGGCCTCCTTTTATATGCTCAAGGGGTCACCGACAGGTGGCAACGCAGATAAGGGTAAAAATGGAAAGGTGTTGCGGTTGGTACAGCTACCTGTACAGTGTATCATACCTAACCCTGACAGCAGGGGACAAGGGCATTAAATGCCCATCGGCGTCGCCCAAACAGTGCAAAAAGGGGCCGTCAGGGACGCCACCGTTCGCCACGATGGCAACCTTGTCAGCGCCGCTCACCACCGCGTACCGCTGGCTGCACAGCCCCCCACCACGTACGCCTGGAAGGGTCCCAGAGCGACACGTTGGTGGATGCGCTGGAGCGCGGGTACAGAGTGGTAGCTTGTTGCAGCAAGCGCCTTGCCGCGGTCGTTGTCTTGTCGCATCCGGGAGCTTGCCGCTCACCGGGCCTTGCTGGGACGCGTGGCGCGTCGCGGCAAGTTCCTTGAGATGCCTTGGTTGGCCTTCCCGGCAAGCCCCTCTTGCCGGGGCCTTGTCTCCTTGGCTTGAATACTTTGTTCTTCAATGGCTCCAAAGGAACCACGGAGGACCTTGGCGGCCACCCGGCAAGCCTTGCCGCGGGGTGCTGCGACTGCCCGTGCACAAGTTCGGGATACTAGGGTACCCCTACTCTAGTACACCGACAGGAGCCCCCGGGCCTGGGCCATACACGGTGCCGAGCGCTGTTGGGCCAGGCCCAAAACAGGGCACGGGCACGCGCGGCCTGGGTTGCGCCGTATCTCACTCCGTATCCACCGCACCCTCCCCGAACGGCACGCGTTGATTGCGGCGTCGTGGGAGAGATCGTGGGCGGTTTCTTTATTCGGAAAGGCGGAACGTCCGCCCCCTCCCTCCTTATAAGCAGGGGAAACATGGGCAGTTCACCCATCCGCCCGTTGCTACTCCAACCTTGAAATCCTCCACCGCTCCCCTTCTTCCCAGAGCTGAAAGAGAGCAGCGCTCCGCCCTCCATCGCCACCAGCACCACCAATGCCGTCGACCTCCCTCACCACTTCCGCCATGGCTCCGAAAACCGACAAGGGGAAGGGCGCGAAGTCGGCCGAGGCGCAGCGGCTCGCGGCGCTGCGAAAGGAGCGGGCTGTCTTCCCCCCAAGCTTGCCGCGAGGGAGTTGAGGGAGAACTACTACCTCTTCTGGCCGGGGGAGACGCGGGCGCACCCGCGCACGAAGGTACTTCCAGCCGTTGCTTGGAAAATGGCTCCAACTGGATATCCCTTCTTCGCCTTGTTCTTCTACTGCGGGCTCTGCCCGCCCTTCTCTGAATTTTTCTGCGACATTATGAACACCTACGGGCTCCGCCTCCTTGACTTCACCCCCAACGCCGTTCTGACCATGGCAGTTTTCGCATATCTCTGCGATAACTTTGTCGGAGTATACACAAATGTAGCCATTTTTCGCCACTTCTTTATGCCTCGAGTTGAGAGAGGAGAGCCTTTATCCGGCGGAGTCTCCTGGATCTCGAGGGCCCACAAGAAGGAAGCTTATCTGGAGGGAGAGCTCGCGGCAAGTGGGAGGAGTGGAGAGCAAACTGGTGCTGGATGTCGAGGAGAACCCGCAGCCATTTACCGCCTGGCGCCAAACCCCAGTAGTGCGCGGCAGCGACTGGAGCAACGTGGCCCCGGAAGACGATAGGTTGAAGATTGCCGTCGCCCGGATGCAACGCCTCAGGCTTGCCGGGCTCACTGTAGGTGCAGTTGGCGCAGATTTCCTTCGCCGCCGCATCGCCCCCCTGCAGGAGAGGAAGAGACCCGCCTGGGAGTTCAAGAATGCGGCGGACATCATGAGGCTGCACCCGGGCCTCAACTTCAACTTCACTGTCCTGGAGCTCAACGCGATGCTCCAGGAGCTGTTCAAGTATGACCCTCAGCATCCCGAAGTGTTCAGGTTGCCGAGGGGTGTCGTTCCGCTGTGCAACAACTCCGTGCTCAGCCGCATTCGCGCAATGATGCCGCTGTGCGACTCTCATGGGATAGACTTGACTTGGCAAGAGCCTGCAGATGACGCCGTGCAGGAGTTCTTTGACAACTTGGAAGAAGTGCCGATTCGCTCCGACGAGAAGAAAGGCCTCACTCGCGACACCACCGATACGAAGCTGAAGCGCATCGCCACTAGGCTGGAAGAGGCGGCGGCAGCCGCAGCCGCGGGCGATATTGGATTCATCGTGGAGGAGGCAGAGGCAGCAAGGGCGGCAAGCCTTGCCGAGCGAGAGGAGTTTGCCGGCGAGGAGGAGCTTGCCGGGCAAGACGTCGAGTCGAGCGAGCCCGCCGAGCAGGGCGTCGAGTCGAGCGAGCCCGCCGAGGATACGAGCGGCTCGTTGGAGATCGACTCCTCTTCCTCCTCATCTTCGGACAGCTCGCCGCAAGCAGAGCCCCCAGCTCCACCAAGAAGGTGTCTCCGCAAGGCCGGGGACGTAGCGGAGCGGCAGACGGGTCGACAGCCGCTGCGTCGCGCGACACGCTCCACCGCGGCAAGCACTGTTGCCGCAGGAGCACCTCGCGCAGCTGCGGCAACTGGAGCGGGGTCTTGCCGGACCACCGCTTCTGCTCCTGCCGCTCCTCACGCCACGGCGGCAGCGGGAGCGGGGTCATCTCAGACCATCGCCACTGCTCCCGCCAAGCGGCCAAGGGAGCCTACTCCTCCATCTCCTCGCGCTCGACGTGAGCCGGACTTCGACTTCTCCGCACTCAGCTCCGACGAGGAAGAAGAAGAGTAAGATTCTTGTTGTACTTGCATTTCTTCAATTTTTGTTGTTCTGTCTTGTATCTCATTTGCTTTTCTCCGAACCTATCCTTTTTCAGGACTCTGGCCCAGAGAGCGGCGAAGAGAGCCAAGGTCCTGGCGAGGAGAGAGAGGAGGTGATCATCGTCGAGGACGAACCCCCTGAGACCACCTTGCCGGACCCGGCAACTAATCTTCAGAGCAGCCCCCAGCGCAGCCCCCAGCGTAAGTATATGGTTCACTTTCCGCTGTCAGGCGCGCGTGGGTGCTCTTTCTTTGCTGACATTTATTTGTTGATTTGTGTAGGAGCAGAGCAGCCACACCAGGAGCGCCCGGAGACCGCCCCCGAAGTGCCATCTGCTTCAACTACGCCGCCAAGGGAGAGTTCTCCGGCAAGGGTCTCTCCGGCAAGGGAGAGTTCTTCGCCAAGGGAGAGTCCTCCGGTGAGAGAGAGCTCTCCGGCAAAGGAGAGCACCAGCCCCCCCCCCCCGCCGGCGGAGACTACAACTACGCCGCCAAGGGAGAGTTCCCCGGCAAGGGAGACTGCCGAGGAGCCGGCTCACGCAGGTAATCCCCTCGCTTCAAAACTTCCCTTGGGTTCTTCTTCTTTTGATCTTCTTTTTTTGGATATTTGCTTGACTTTTCTCCCCTTTCCGGCCGTCAGATTCATCTGCTGCGGAGCCGATGGAGACGGAGGTTGCTGACGAAGAGAACGCGCGCGGCAACACCGGCGACGCCGCTGCCACCGAAGAAGCAGCCGGCGCCGACGATCCCGCCGGCGATGAGGCCGCCAAGGCTGCCGCCGCAGCAGCTGGCGAGGGGTCCGGCAATCGTACTGACGGCCCTGAGGCCGCAAGAGCACCAGACGCTACGCCGATCGCCGATCCCTCTGCCGCTGCCGTAGCGCCAAGCTCCGAAGAGCCCCAGCCAGGCGTCTACTTGAAGTCCGGCGATGGCATCTTCATCAACCTCCCCTGGGCATCAAGCTCCAGGGTGCCGGTCGAGGGAGAAATCTTTGATGGAGAGGTACTTGCCTCCGCTGGGCTGACGTTAGTTGACGCGCCGAGCAGCAGCAGCGGGGAGCCCGAGGAGGAGCGGCTGCTGCGGAAGCTGTTGTCGCTCTACCGCGCTCGGCAAGCCAAGCTGGAGTCCCGCGAGGCGCTTGCCGCGAAGGCGGGAGCTGACATCGAAAAACGCACGGAGGAGCTCCGGGGTCTCAACCAGGCAGCTCTCCGGTCCCTGGCAGAGGAGCGGGAGCAACTTGCCGAGGAGCAGCAGGCCTTCTTCCTCGAGAAGGCTGAAGTCGAAGAACAGCAGCTGCTTGCCGCTGAGAGGCTGTCCGCGCGGGAGGGCGAGCTGGCGCAGCGGAAGGTCAATCTTGACAGCCACGAGGAGGAGCTTGCCGCGCGTGAACGATCACTTGGCGGAGCCCTCAAGCAAGCAGAGGACGCTGCCGCAGCTTCCGAGGCCGCCAAGAAGGAGCTGGAGACGAAGGTGGCACAGCTGGAGGCCGATCTCAAGGCGAGCGGTGAGGAGATTGCCGCGCTCAAGCGTGAGCGCGAGAAGGACGCCCACAGCAACTCAGAGCTGCAGGTCCGCCTCGCCAAGAAGGGCAAGGAGCTTGCCGCCGCCAATGACTCCAACGCGGATCTTGAGTTGAAGCTGACCACTTTGACCAAGACGCTGGACGGCGCCAGGGAGTGGGAGGCGGCCTTGAAGGAGAAGATCAAGGCCGAGAAGGCGCTGCTGGCGAGTGCTCCTGCCGTCCAGAATACATTCAGGGAGACCGTCGAGCACTGGACGGAGGGTCTCGTGAACGCTGCCGCGGATATCGATAAGGAGCTGGCACAGCTGGGGATGGAGGATCTCGGGTATCCCTCCGATGAGAACCTCCAACCCAGCGCCAAGCTTACTTTGTTCTTCAAAGGCGTGGCGACGGCCCTCCAGCGACTCCGGGAGAGGATCCCAAAGCAGCTGGCTGACGAGTCGCGCAAGCTCTGCGCGGGAGCTCTTCAAAAGGTGTTGGTGAAGGTGGCCTTCCGCAACCCGGGCCTCAACCTCACCAACGTCCTCAAGTCCCTGCCGCCGGAGGCTGATCTGGAGGCGCTCAAGGCCCTTGTCGCACCCATTGTGGACAAGGTGAGCGGGATCAAGAGGGTTGAGGGCGATCGCGTAGATTAGGCCGCCCGTTTTCTTCTTTTCTTGTCGGTGCTAGTCATATTATGAGAACAATCTGTTAGAGCTGCGACAAGTTACCTTGTAATATAACTCTATTTTGGGTAGTGATTGCAACATTATTTCCTTTACTTGACTCCTTCCTTTGTATGTTTCTGCCCTACGCTTTTAGGGAACTTGCCGGTGCAGGCACCTTAGCCGCGAGCGCTGAGTGCGGGACGTCAGTAGCATGCTGGCGGTGCCGTTACCGACAAGAAACCTTGTCGCAACTAGTCGCAGCTCACTTAAGTTGTTGAGCGAACTCGAAACAAAGTTGTTGAGCGGACTCGAAACAAAGTTGTTGAGCGGGCTCGAAACAAAGTTAAGGGTGCAACTAGCTACGAGTTGGTTCCTCCGCGCACAGGTTTTCCATACAAAGCATGGTCGTTCAAGGAAGATAACTTAAAAATTTAAAAATCTGATTGCTCAAGCTTTGGCAACTTAGCTTTTCTGTTGTTTGCTTCCCGGCAAGGCGAAACTTTCTTGAACGACGCCTGGTCCATACCACTATCTTCTCCTTCCCCCCCGGCAAACTTGTGGGCGAGGGAACCTTCCTTTCCTTGAGAAAAATAAAGAAGAGAAAACAAAGATATGGAGCCTTAAGGCTCGTTATTGCTTACCGGGGGTAGGTGTTGTACAAAGTGTCAGATAACACATGCAAAAAATAGAAAGCATGAAATTGACAAGATGTGCGGAGCACATTAGCTTTACTTATGCACGGGGTCTGCGCCCGACTTTGTACAAAGGATTACATGCAACAGCGGCAAGACTTGTACAAAAGGTGGTTGCCGGGACGGGTTCCGGTAACCGCGCCTTACGGATAAAACTTACGAAGATGCTCGATGTTATAGGAGTTGCTCACCGGAAAGCCATCTTCGGTCTCAAGGCGAACAGCGCCAGGCCTAGTGACTCGTTTCACCCGGTAAGGGCCTTCCCACTTCGGCGTCAACTTGTTAGAATTCTTGGCGGACTAAACGCGCCGAAGAACAAGGTCGCCTTCCTCAAGACTTCTGGCGTTAACTTTGAGGCTATGGCGGCGACAAGGATGAAGATGACGACGATGATGAAGACATGGATGATGTCGAGACCAGTGAGCAGAAGTTCCAGAAAGCCACAGAGGTCTTGTGCGTTTACGGCGGTGCTTCTCTGCATACTTCACACCGCCAACTCAAGCAGTGGGTGCGGGAAGTCAATGCGGCAGAACCACCTGTCGAATCGCGCAAGCTTCTGAGATGGTCTAGCATGCCTATCATCTTTGACATTGAGGACCACCCTGATCGCACAACTGCGGTCGGGTGCTTGCCGATGTTAGTTTCACCAACTATCCGCAACCTCAAGGTCACTAAGATGCTAGTTGACGGCGGGGCCGGCTTGAACCCGATCTCCTCCGCTGTACTCCAGAAACTCCAGATCCCTGACAGCGAGCTCGAAGAGACCGGCACATTCCAAGGAATCAACCCGGGAAGGAGCAAGCCGAAGGGGAAGGTCACGTTGCCAGTGACATTTGGCAGCGAGTTGAACTTCAGGACCGAGAGGGTCAGTTTTGACGTTGCCGATTTTCCATTGCCTTACAATGGGACACTCGGTCGTCCAGCACTGGCCAAGTTCATGGCAGCCTCTCACTACGCATACAACATGCTGAAGATGCCAGGCCCGATAAGCGTCATCTCTGTCCCTGGCGACAAGAAGGACGTTCTTATCTGCGCCGACAAGATCTACCGGGAAGCGGCAACCGCAACAGATCGCAATTCACTTGCCGCTGAAGCTCCCGGGGGGAAGAAGAAGACCAAGTCCGGCAAGAGTTCTGATGCCCACTCCGGCAAGCGCGCCTCTTCGGAGTGCTGCGCTACCGTCGAGGACGCACCATCGAGCTCCACCGGCAAGTGTAAGAAGACAATGGCAGCTCCGCCAGAGACCAAGAAAGTGTCCGCCAAGGAGGACGGTACTGGTGGTACCTTCACCATCAGTGCCACTCTTGACCCTAAATAGGAAAGCGCGCTCATTGCTTTCCTGCGGGCGAATGTTGACGTGTTTGCGTGGCAACCGTCTGACATCCCCGGTGTTCCCAGGAAAGTAATTGAGCACCATCTTGCCGTCTGTCCTCATGCGCGGCCCGTCAAACAGAAAGCCAGGAAGCAAGCAGTGGAGCGCCAAGAATTCAGCGCAGAAGAGATCAAGAAGTTGGAAGCAGCAGGCATTGTCAGAGGAGTGCTCCATCCTACGTGGTTGGCCAATCTTGTAGTCGTGCGTAAGGCAAACGGGAAATGGAGGCTTTGTATCAACTTCACCGATGTGAATAAAGCTTGTCCCAAAGACCCATTTCCCTTGCCGAGCATTGACCAGATTGTTGACTCCACGGCCGGATGTGACCTGCTTTCATTTCTTGACGCATACTCAGGATACCATCAAATCTTCATGGCAGAAGAGGATGAGGAGAAGACCGCATTCATCACTCCGTGTGGCACGTACTGTTTCATACGGATGCCTTTCGGTTTGAAGAATGCTGGTTCAACATTTGCAAGGGTAGTCCATACCGCTTTTGAGCCACAAATACACAGAAATGTGGAAGCCTACATGGATGGCATAGTGGTCAAGAGCAAGGACAAGGCGACCCTGATTCAAGATTTAGACGAGACCTTTGCAAATCTGCACAAGATCAGCCTCAAGCTCAACCCCGAGATGTGTGTGTTTGGAGTCCCTTCCGGCAAGCTTCTCGGGTTCTTCGTGTCTCTGAGGGGAATTGAAGCCAATCCCGACAAGATCAAGGCCATTGAGCATATTGAAGCACCGAAGCGCGTCAAGGATGTACGAAGACTTGCCGGTTGCGTGGCTGCTCTCAGCAGGTTTATCTCTAAGTCTGCTGAGCGCGCCCTGCCATTTTTCAAAATTTTGAAAAAGGCAGGTCCAATGAAATGGACTCCGGAAGCGGAGGCTGCGCTGCAAGACTTGAAGAGATACCTGTCCTCCACTCCAATACTTGTCGCACCTAAACCACAAGAGAAGTTGCTGCTGTATATAGCGGCAACCAATCAAGTGGTTAGTGTTGCGTTAGTAGCGGAGAGGGAGGCAGATGATGAGCCAGCAACCGCGGCAGACGCATCCAGCGACAAGCAGGGGGCTTCCCCGACAAGCTCTGGTCCCGATAAAGATGGATCTGCGTAGGCGTGCGAGGAGATACAGAAGAGGATGGTGCAGCGCCCAGTTTACTTTGTCAGTTCCCTTCTGCAGGGGGCTAGGTCAAGGTACTCTGGTGTGCAGAAATTGCTTTTCGGCCTTCTCATGGCCTCGAGAAAGCTGCGCCATTACTTCCAAGCACATGAGATCACAGTTTTCACTCGTTTTCCGCTGAAGAGGATACTGCAGAATCCAGAAGCAACAGGCAGGATTGTTGAGTGGGCACTGGAACTGTCAAGCTTTGGCCTCAAGTTTGAGAGCACTTCAACTATCCAAAGCAATTCCAGAAATTCCAGATGAAGAAATTCCAGAAACGAGCATTCCCGTCAAAGAAGCAAGCAAAGAGTGGCTGATGTACTTTGATGGTGCCTTCTCGCTGCAAGGCGCCAGTGCTGGCGTGCTGCTTGTCGCGCCCACCGGAGAGCACCTCAAATACGTAGTCCATATGCACTTTCCCAAGGAGCAAGCAACAAACAATACTGCAGAGTATGAGGGTTTGCTTGCCGGTCTCAGGATTGCGGCAGACCTTGGGATCAAGAAGCTCATTGTCAGGGGTGACTCGCAGCTGGTCGTCCGCCAAGTGAACAAAAGTTATCAGAGTCCATTGATGGAAGCCTACGTTGATGAAGTGAGAAAGCTAGAAGAGCACTTTGACGGCCTACAGATGGAGCATGTTCCAAGAGCTCAGAACGACATCGCCGATGGCCTGTCAAAGTGCGCCGCACTTAAGTTACCTGTGGAACCAGGGATCTTTGTGCTCAAGCTGACTTAACCGTCTGTAATACCATCAACTGGACAGAGTAAGAAGAGGAAGTTGATTTCTGGTGACTATTTTCCGGCAGAGCTTCCCGAAGCCGCCGCCATGAAGGTCCCAAAGATCAACACCAAGAGCGCTGAGGAGCAGTCTGCTCCGGCAAGCCCTAGGGTTTGTTATGTTGAAGCAAACGCTCCCGACAAGTTTTGCTCCGGCAAGCTGGCCGGGGAACATCAAGCTCCGGCTGAGCCGCAGGTTCTCGCCGTAGAAGCGGATGTTCCCGCAGCAGCAGATGTGCCTTTAGTCCTTGTTGTCGAGCCACAAGCTCCAGCATGGGCACAGCAGATTGTCCGTTTCCTTCAGACAGGAGAACTTCCCGAAGAGCAAGAAGAAGCGGAAAGAGTAGCCCGACAGTCAAGTATGTACCAGTTTGTCGACAACACACTGTACAGAAGAAGACTCAACGGTGTGAAATTGAAGTGTATTCACCGGGAAGACGGACAAAAGCTGTTGGCAGAGATACATGGAGGCATATGTGGTCACCACATTGGCGCAAGAGCACTTGTCGGCAAAGCATTCCGGCAAAGTTTCTTTTGGCCGACAGCCCTCCAGGATGCAACTGCACAAGTAACCAAGTGTGAAGCGTGCCAGTTCCATTCCAAGCACATACACCAGCCAGCTCAAGCTCTCCAGACGATCCCTTTATCCTGGCCATTTTCGGTCTGGGGCTCGACATCCTCGGCCCCTTTCCCCGCGCAGTCGGGGGCTTTGAGTACTTGTACGTTGCAATCGACAAGTTCACAAAGTGGCCGGAAGTGGAAGCAGTGAGGAAGGTGACAGCACAGTCGGCAGTCAAGTTCTTCAGATCGATTGTTTGCCGCTTCGGGATCCCTAACAGGATCATCACCGACAACGGTACACAATTCACGAGCCGCACCTTCATGCAGTACGTCCAAGATCTTGGTGCTAAGGTCTGCTTCACTTCTGTTGCTCACCCGAGAAGCAACGGTCAAGCGGAGAGGGCGAATGCTGAAGTGCTGCGTGGACTCAAGACCAGAACTTTCGACAGGCTGCACAAGTGCGGAAGAAACTGGATCGAGGAGCTGCCGGTGGTCCGTTGGTCGATCAGGATGACGCCAAATCAAGCCACTGGCCAAACACCTTTCGCTCTAGTCTATGGAGCAGAGGCAGTTCTCCCCACGGAACTCGTATACGGGTCACCTCGAGTGCTCGCTTATGATGAGCTTGAGCAAGAGCAGCTGCGACAAGATGACGCGCTGCTCCTTGAGGAGGACCGTCTTCAGGCTGCTATACGAGCTGCTCGCTACCAGCAAGCTTTGCGCCGCTACCATAGCCGCAAAGTTAACGCCAGAAGTCTCGAGGAAGGCGACCTTGTTCTTCGGCGCGTTTAGTCCGCCAAGAATTCCAACAAGTTGACGCCGAAGTGGGAAGGCCCTTACCGGGTGAAACGAGTCACTAGGCCTGGCGCTGTCCGCCTTGAGACCGAAGATGGCTTTCCGGTGAGCAACTCCTGGAACATCGAGCATCTTCGTAAGTTTTACCCGTAAGGCGCGGTTGCCGGAACCCGTCCCGGCAACCACCTTTTGTACAAGTCTTGCCGCTGTTGCATGTAATCCTTTGTACAAAGCCGGGCGCAGACCCCGTGCATAAGTAAAGCTAATGTGCTCCGCACATCTTGTCAATTTCATGCTTTCTATTTTTTGCATGTGTTATCTGACACTTTGTGCAGCACCTACCCCCAGTAAGCAATAATGAGCCTTAAGGCTCCATATCTTTGTTTTCTCTTCTTTCTTTTTCTCAAGGAAAGGAAGGTTCCCTCGCCCACAAGTTTGCCGGGGGGGGGGGAGGAGAAGATAGTGGTATGGACCAGGCGTTGTTCAAGAAAGTTTCGCCTTGCCGGGAAACAAACAACAGAAAAGCTAAGTTGCCAAAGCTTGAGCAATCAGATTTTTAAATTTGTAAGTTATCTTCCTTGAACGACCATGCTTTGTATGGAAAACCTGGCGCTTCAAAGATGTTGGGGAAACTGATCCACGAGCACCTATGGGGACCGAGCCCCTTTCGGTTTGGCGGGGGCGGAGATCGCACGAAGAGCAGATCGAGGCAAAGCACACGAGCAGTTTACCCAGGTTCGGGCCGCACGGATGCGTAAAACCCTACTCCTGCTTTGTGGTTTGTATTGAGTTCTTGCTCGGGAGCGCTGAGTGCTACAGTATGCACCAGCGGCTAACGAGACCGAGCGCGAGAGTGTTCTGATCGTCCCCCTTCTCTACGTTGCGCATGGGCCTCCTTTTATATGCTCAAGGGGTCACCGACAGGTGGCAACGCAGATAAGGGTAAAAATGGAAAGGTGTTGCGGTTGGTACAGCTACCTGTACAATGTATCATACCTAACCCTGACGGCAGGGGACAAGGGCATTAAATGCCCATCGGCGTCGCCCAAACAGTGCAAAAAGGGGCCGTCAGGGACGCCACCGTTCGCCACGATGGCAACCTTGTCAGCGCCGCTCGCCACCGCGTACCGCTGGCTGCACAGCCTCCCACCACGTACGCCTGGAAGGGTCCTAGAGCGACACGTTGGTGGATGCGCTGGAGCGCGGGTACAGAGTGGTAGCTTGCCGCGGCAAGCGCCTTGCCGCGGTCGTTGTCTTGTCGCATCCAGGAGCTTGCCGCTCACCGGGCCTTGCCGGGACGCGTGGCGCGTCGCGGCAAGTTCCTTGAGATGCCTTGGTTGGCCTTCCCGGCAAGCCCCTCTTGTCGGGGCCTTGTGTCCTTGGCTTGAATACTTTGTTCTTGAATGGCTCCAAAGGAACCACGGAGGACCTTGGCGGCCGCCCGACAAGCCTTGCCGCGGGGTGCTGCGACTGCCTGTGCACAAGTTCGGGATACTAGGGTACCCCTACTCTAGTACACCGACAATAATGATCTTCATGAATTTTTTTATTATATCCCTCTTGAATATCTATCATTTTGGGACCAAATTCATATTTAAAGCATATTGCCATTGTTAATAATAAGATCTCAAACAAATTTAAGTGAATCACGAGAGTATAAATATTTCTTCAAAAAAATTCAACTCTAAAAATATATAAAAGTGAAGCATGAGAGGATTTATTCAAAAATAACAACACCACATTTCTCAAAAAGATATTAATGAAGTACTAGAGCGATTCCATAGCTCAAAAACTTTAAGTGAAGTACAAAGAGCAATTCTAACAAATCAAAATATCATTATGGCTCTTTCAAATAGGTGTGTCCAAAAAGGATGATTGTGAAAAAGTAAAAAGCAAAACAATAAAATAGTCATATAATACAAGACTCTCCAAGAAAAACTAATGATATGGGACAAATAAAAATATAGTCCCAAGTAAAATTACCGATGGTCGTTAGAAGAAAGGGGGGATATCTTCAGGGGCATCCCCAAGCTTAGTTTTTTGGTTCTCCTTGAATATTGCCTTGGGGTGCAATGGGCATCCCGAAGCTTAGTATTTTGACACTCCTTATCCTTCATCCATCACGATCTCACCCAAAACAGGAAAAATTCAATCACACAAAACTTAATAAAACCTTGTGAGATGCATTAGTATAATAAAACCAATATTTACTGTAAGTACTGTTAAAAAACCATTCATATTATTTTATTCCATTATAGCTACTGTATTCTAAGTTTACCATGGCTTATATCCCGGATACAATCCATAGATTCGTCAAAATAAGCACACAATGCAATGAAAACATAATCTTTCAAAAACAGAATAGTCTGTAAAGACGTAATTTGTAACTCTAAAAATCCATAACAATTAGGAAAAGGCCGAAAAATTGTATATCAATCATGTGTAAAAAATTCAGAATTTTTTCCCACTCCATAAATTCCAAACAATGTTGCTACTGGATGCAAAAGTTTCTGTTTTCCAACAGGATCAAGTCAGCTCTCACCCAAATCAACCCAAAGCCTTTGCTTGGCACACACACTAATTAAAACAGCAAACACAATCAACAGTATTATAATTTTGTATTTTTTTATTTAAAAACAGGAAAGAGAAATATTGGGTTGTCTCCCAACAAGCTCTTTTCTTTAGAACCTTTTAGCTGGGGATTGCTAATTTCAATGATGCTTCCATGAAAGACAAGAATTGAAGAACAAATAAAGCATCATAAAACATGTGACAAACACATCTAAGTCTAACATACTTCCTATGCATCTGCATCTTATAAGCAAACAACTTAACAAGGCAAGCAAAAACTAGCATATGCAAGGAAGAAGAATAAAACTTTGACAATTTAAGCATCAAGACAGGTAATTTAGTAACATGAAGATTTCTACAACCATATTTTCCTCTCTCATAATAATTGCATGGAGGATCATAATCAAATTCAACAATATATATATCATATAACTTATTTTCTACATGATCCACATCCATGGAAAGTTGACACTCTTCCGAAATAGTGGGACTATCATCGAATAAAGTCATGACCTCTCCGAGCCCACTTTTATCAAAAATTTCATAAGATTGATCATTCTCCAAAGTAGTGGGATCATTATTACCTAAATTTGGAACTCTTCAAAACCCACTTTCAATATTATCGCAAACATATTCATCGCGAATTCTAAATAAATTTTCAAGATCATAAGAAGAATACCCCAATCATGATCATTGCAATAAGTAGAGGACATATCAAAATTAGCATCCCGAAGCTTGGGGTTTTGCATATTATAAGCATAATTGAAATTAATATAATTTATTATAACAACATTTCAATCTTGCTTTTAATTCAAGGAGCTATCATGAATCACTTCAAAAGTTTCTTTTTTTAGCGCTTCATCACAGTTTTCAAAATCACGAATCTCAAGCAAAACTTCATAAAGGTAATCTGGTGAACTCAATTCACTAGTGATTGGTTCATCATAATTGGATATTTTAAAAAGATTAGCAAGTGGATGAGGATCCATAAGTTTTTTTTTCTGATTTCCAATAAACACACAATTATGCCAAACAAACAAGCAAAGCACACAAAGTAAAATATTTTTGTGTTTTTCGATAAAACGTTTTAGAAGTGGGGGAGATGAAAATGAGACGCAAACGGCAAATAAAGTAATTGCAAGGAGATGAGAGTTTATGTGTAGGAACCTAATAGATGTTGATGACGTCCCCCGGCAATGGCGCAAGAAATTCTTCCTGCTACTTGTGATCCGCGTTGTTATTCCCCAAAGAGGAGTGGATGATGTAGCACAACAAAGGTAAGTATTTAACTCAATTATGAAACCAAGGTTATCAATCCAGTAGGAAAACCAAGCAACACTATGTAAACAACACCTGAACACAAACCACAAATCTTGCAACCCAACGCGTAGAGGGGTTGTCAATCCCTTAATGGTATTGAGGTATGATAAATAGATAGATTGATAGATGCAAATAAAATAAAAGCAAATGAAACACAGCAAAGTATTTTGGGGTCTTTGGTCAAAGAGATCTAAAAATATATGATAGGAAATAGACCCGGGGGCCGTAGATTTCACTAGTGGCTTCTCTCGACAAAATAACATATGGTGGGTAAATAAATTACTGTTGGGAAATTGATAGAAATGAAAACAATTATTACGATATCCAAGACAGTGATCATGTATATAGGCATCACGTACAAGATTAGTAGACCGAAACGTTTCCGCATCTACTACTATTACTCCACACATCAACCTTTATCCAACATTCATCTGGTGTATTAAGTGCATGGAGAAACGGAGTAATGCAATCAGAACGGTGACATGATGTAGACAAGATCTATTCATGTAGAAATAGACCCCATATTGTTATCCTTAATAGCAACGATACATGTGCATTATCTCTCTTTCCGTCACTAAGATTAAGCACCGCAAGATCGAACCCATTACAAAACACCTCTTCCCGTGGCAAGATAAATCAATCTACTAGGCCAAACCAAACCAAGATATCAAAGAAGAAATGCGAGGCTATAATAATCATGTATAGATAGATCTGATCATAAACTCACAATTCATCTGATCCCAACAAAAACACACCGCAAAAATGAGTTACATCAAATAGATTTCCAAGAACATCGAGGTGAAAATTGTATTGAAGATCAAAAAGAGAGAAGAAGCCATCTAGCTACTAACTACGGACCCATAGGTCTGTGGTAAGCTACTCACACATCATTGGAGGAGAACCAACGAGGATGATGAACCCCTCCATGATCGTGTTTGCCTACGGCAGAGTGCCAGAAAATATATCTAGATTGGATCTCGTGGTTCTGGAATTTGCGGTGGCTGAAAAAAAAATTCGTCGACTCCCCTAGGGTTTCTAGAATATTGTGGTATTTATAGAGCTAGAGGTCGGTGGAAAAGGTCCCCGTGGGCTCCACTACCCACCAGGGCGTACCTGGCTCCACTTCTGCCTAGTGGGCCCCACGAGCCTCCTCCCATGTGGTAAATTGGCTGCCATGGTGTTTGTTGTCCAGAAAGAAATTGCCAAAAGTTTTGTTGCATTTGGACTTCGTTTGATATTGGTATTCTGCAAAATAAAAAACAAGCAGAAAACAACAACTGGCACTGTGCACTATGTCAATAGGTTAGTCCCAAAAAATGATATAAAAAGTTACTAGAAAATGTATGTAAAACATCCAAGATTGATACTATAACAATATCTAACAATAAAATATTATAGATACGTTGGAGTCGTATCAGGTACTTAACCCATTGATCACTTGAAGACGAAGGTACTCGAGTGCAATATAGCCACGGAGCCGGCGCTTGTCATCCTTTGGGATGTAGACGGCGATGATTGCTAGCTGCTTCAGTCATGGTAGAAAAATAGCGGGCGCGACATTAAGGGGTGGATGGCAGTTCATGAACCTGGCAAGGAGCAACATGGGATCGTGGTAGATTGGGGTGCTACTTCTTGAGCTTGCGTTGATTCTTCCCTTCAAGAGGAAAGGGTGATTCATCAAAGTAGCGATAAGTATTTCTCTCAGTTAGGACACAAGGTATCAATCTAGTAGGAGGCACAAGCAAGTCTCCACTCTATGCACCTGCACAAACTAACAAACACTTGCACACAACGCGGAAAAGGGTTTGTCAATCCCTTCACGGTCACTTGCAAGGGTGAGTCTGATAGAGATAGATTTAAAATGAATGTAAAAGGACAAATAAATTAAACACAAAATAATTATAGCAAGGTATTTTGGGGTTTTTGGTTTTATAGATCTAAAAATATATGATGAAAATAGACCCGGGGGCATAGGTTTCACTAAAGGCTTCTCTCTCGAAGAAAGCATACGACGGGTAAACAAATTATTGTTGAGCAACTAATAGAAAAGCGCAAAGTTATCACGACATCCAAGGCAATGATCATGAATATAGGCATCACGTCCGTGACAAGCAGACCGACTCCTGCCTGCATCTACTACTATTATTCCACTCATCGACCGTTATCCAGCATGCATTTAGAGTATTAAATTATAAAAATAGTTGTAACGCCTTAAGCAAGATGACATGATGTAGAGGGGTAAACTCATGCAATATGATATAAAACCCATCTTTTTATCCTTAATGGCAGCAACACAATACATGCCTTGCTACCCCTTCTGTCACTCGGTGAGGACACCGCAAGATTGAACCCATCACAAAGCACATATCCCATTACAAGAAAAACCAATCTAGTTGGCCAAACCAAATAGATAGATCGAAGACAAATATAAAGCTATCATAATCATGCATAAAAGAGTTTAGAGAAGACTGAAATGATAGTCATAAAGGATCTGATCATAATTCCACAATTCATCGGATCTCAACAAACACACCGCAAAAGAAGATTACATCGAATAGATCTCCAAGAACATCGAGGAGAACATTGTATTGAAGATCAAAGAGAGAGAAGTAGCCATCTAGATACTAGCTATGGACCCGGTCCTGTGGTGAACTACTCACACATCATCGGAGGGGCAGCAAGGTTGATGTAGATTCCCTCCGTGATCGAATCCCCCTCCGGCGGAGTACCAGAAAAGGCTCCAAGATGGGATCTCATGGGAAAGAGACCTGCAGCTCTAGAAAAGTATTTTTTGCGACCCCTCTAGGGTTTCAGGAATATTTGGGAATTTATAGGCCACAGAGTCGGTGCAGGGGACTGCCAATGGGGCCACAAGCCCAGACGCACGCCCCTATGGCTTGTCGTCACCTCGTGGGTCCCTGGGCCCCCATTCCAAGTCTCGTAGGTGTCTTCTCATCCAAGAAAAATCATCATGAAGTTTTATTCCATTTGGACTCCGTTTGATATACATTTTCTATGAAAGCCAAAAACAAGGAAAAAAATATAAAATGGCACTAGGCATTGGGTTAATAAGTTAGTCCCAAAAATAATATAAAATAGCATATTAATTCATATAAAACATCCAAAGTTGATAATATAATAGCATGGAATGTAGCAACCACAATCCGAATGGACCAAAGTCTCTGTGCTCTGTGTCATCCCTAGATCGGTAATGCTGACACACAAAGTACTCGAAGGATTTATAACAGAGTGGCAATCACACACTTTTTACATCGAATGTCTCAAAAGAGAACTTATTACAAAAGACATGGTATGAGGCCATCTAACACGATAACATCGGAAGGCTTGGAAGATAAAGTGAGTCCATCAACTCCAATGGCATAGCTGAGTGCATGACAAACAACCTAGCGCACCTTACTCTTCTTCTGAAAAGTCTGCAACATGATATGTTGCAGCCCGAAACGGGACAGCACATGGAATATGCTGGCAAGATAACACAGTAGAGCAAGTAACAGATAAATGATATCACTACATGCATATATTGCTGGTGCAGGCTCTAAGGTTATAATGTTTTGCATAAAGCCAATTTTCCCTACAACAAAGGAAAAAATTTTATTTTAACTATCATGGTAGTTGAAACATCATTGAGAAGGTTCCTCCAACTCAATCCCATTTAAAGTAATCATTATCAACCCAAGAAATTAATTTTAGAGTGATGAGATCAATCCAATAATTCAAGTACCAGATACTGAAGATGTCCATAACCGGTGACACGTCTAATCATGATTAGTGTGTACACTCCACAGAGGTTTGCGCACTTTTCCCAACAAGACTCGATCTCCTCCGTTGGATTTCTCACACTGCATGGTGTTTGAGAAACGGATGACCAAGACACAGTCTTTCAGAAGCATTTACTCTTTACCCTGGGTGGACCCGTACACCTACTTTCCCCTATATCTGCTAGTCCACCACTGAAAGAGCTCACACAACATACTCAACTATGCCAGAGCGCATAATGGCATTGTGGCTGCACACGTAAGTTTCTAGCATGAATAGTCCTATGATCCCTTTGAGCCTAGGTGGCATTCCATAGGATAATCACACGGGTCCTCCGGGATTTCCTAGGACAACACTGGATTCTCCAGGTGCCCTGCAA
The DNA here is from genome assembly GCA_902687465.1 of Secale cereale. Classification (NCBI taxonomy): domain Eukaryota; kingdom Viridiplantae; phylum Streptophyta; class Magnoliopsida; order Poales; family Poaceae; genus Secale; species Secale cereale. The sequence continues at coordinate 284,778,237 of LR738713.1, forward strand.
CCAATCCACCCAAATGTGTATTAAAGTTGCCACCTTAAGTTGAACCATTAATTAACAATCACACATCTGTCATGGATACTCTCAAACCCAATCCACGTCTATGAGCATAGCATGGCAACCTAAGCATAACGTAGAAGTAACTTCCCAAGGGTTTGATAATAAAACAGGCAATAGGTTCTACCTCATCATCTACTTCCCAGACCCACATGTTAAGAGATCCTACTCATGCAATGTGTGAGGGTTGAAAATAATGCATAAAAACTGGGTAATAAAGGGGTATGATCGATGTGTTACTTGCCTTGCTGATGATTCGCAAAACCTAGTGACTCGTAGTAGCACGCTTCGCACTCCAGGAATTCTATCACAAACACACAATAGCATACATAAGCAATCAAGAAAAGATGCACGGGTAAAGCTCAAATAAGAAGATCTAACCAGAAAGTTCAAGTGAAGAACTCCAGTTTGCAAAACGAATCAAATCAAACAGAGCAACACAACTCAAACCACAAAAGAAACAAGATCCGTTTACTAAATTGTACTAAAGTCAAATTTTAAAGTACCAAAATCTTGTTTAAGTTGGTTAAACAGAAAGAGGGCTTCGAGACGAAGATCTAGGCGCTTGTTTCACCTTATTCTGACTAACGAGCGAAAAGATAAACTAAAAAGAAAATCACGACAGAAATTGCGATCGAAAATAATCGCGGAAAAATTCTGAAAAAGAAAACGAGACGGACAGGCTAACGAACGAACGTTCGCTGTCTGCGGCTAACTGGCGAAAAAGGTTTGTTAAAACGAACAAATGGACGAACGTCCGCTAAAAAACTAAACCGAGAAAAACCAAACTGATCTAACAAAAAAAAACCGATCTAGGGTTTTTTAGAAAACCGTCGTTTTTACCTAAAACCGAAAAAAACGGCGGCGGATCCGGCGAACGGCGGCGGCTCCGGAGAGGCGAGGCTCCGGCGAGGCGGGGCGGCTTCGGGCGGCGGTGGCAGCAACGGCGGCAGAGGCACCGGCAGGCGGCATGCGACAGTGGTGGCGGTGAGGCACGGTGCGGTGGCATGCGATGAGGTGGAGGCGAGGGGGCAGCACTATTTAAAGGGGCTGGGGGCCGTGGCTTGGGGGAGGGGCAAGACGGTGGGATTGGCCAAGTCGGCCACGGCGGTGGGCGTGCGGCCGGCGGACTCCCGCTCGGAGTCGGGAAGGCGGCGACGCTGGCGCTGAGCCGGCTGGGCTTCGGCCCAGTCGGTCCGAACTCTTTTTTTTTTGTAAAAAAACTATTTCGCTGGAAAAATCCTAGAAAAATAAATAAAAATCTAAAAATACCAAAACAAATTTTCGCCGTCTAAATAAAATATTTAGAACATGATGAACATTTTCTTTACCCTAAAATGCAACTTTTAAAATATGCAAAAAAATTCTAATTCAAATAAAGTAGCAGAAAAACCAAATAAAACTATTTATTTGATTTTAATATTTTTCTACAAATACTTAATTTAGTTTGGAGAAGTCATATTATCTCCTCTCATATATTTTAATATCAAATATTTTCGGATAGAAAAATAATTAAAACCAAAATTATCCTTGTTTCGATATTTGAAGAAAATTTAAATATGAAATCGGTGAAATCCCCAACTCTCTCTGTGGGTCCTTGAGTTGCTTAGAATTTCGAGGATCGTGAAACAAAAAGCAAATAAAATATTATATGCGTATGATGACCTATGTATAACATTCCAAATTGAAAATTTGGGATGTTACATGGAACAAGCAAAAATTATAGATACGTTGGAGATGTATCACGCGGACGTTGGTAGCGAGCGCATATGCCCATCATTAAAACTGAGCTCCTTGAGCTGATCTTGGGTGGGTGATCAGAACAACTCATCAAGCTTGGCTCGATCCTTGCCATTGGAACATAACTTGCCTGTGATAAGGCCTCTGACTAGGCCATGGTGACTGCTGAGGATCTGGGGTCATGCGTACAAACTTTTGTGATAGCCGTTGCAGAGCTTGTGGGCGTCGATGAGGTCGAGAGTGGTGTAGTGCCATAGGGGACGCCACCGCCGGGAAAGGATGGTTGTCCGCACCCCATATTTGATTGGAGGGAGGAAGATGATGACCATCAACATATCATTGGGGAGGCTGCTGATGAAGTCTAGGTCTGCTAGAGTCACTTGCGGTTCTTGCTCTACCCACATCCGCTTGTTGGCAACCTCGTTCTCCACCTCCAGAGTCTCCTCATCGCCGGCGCTTTCTGATAGAAGTGGGATTTCATGGAATATGTAGTTACATCAGGGCAATAGAAAAGTGTATTGGTAACTAGAAGTTAGCAGGGAGGAATAGAGTAAGAAAATGGAATAATAACTGGTTGCTTAAATACTACACAATTATTTTGATATTGCTGGGTAAGTCAACATGTATATACTTTATAAGAACACTAACTACGAACAAAGTCAGGACGGATGATATCGTCGGGGAAGTTGGCATATATCTCATGACCAAGCTCTTTTATGTGAAGTGCAATATTAGTGCCAGCTTTCAGTACATAAAATTTAGAAATTTCTTTCCAAAGGCCCGTGCCAAAATGGGAGTGACCATGTTCATCAAGTCTTACAAAAGCAACGATTGTAAATCCATGGTTTGTGTTCAGTATGACATCCTGACAATCTTGAGTTATGTAAAGCGCAAGATTGTGTACTAGAGATGTTGTAGGATAGCAAGGGATGTAGTGCATAAAATGGTAAGATTGTTACAGAATATGGTAACATGGAAATAAAGGGCGAAATTGAAAGAACAACAAAATAGTTGAAATCAAAGGACAAAAAATTATAACTAAACAGATAGTGTAACCATGATGTTATGGAAATATGAAAGTAATCTAAAGAACAATACATCATTAATTTCCTAATATAGAAAGAAGAGAAAGATACCCCCTTTGACGTATATGTTGCATATGCTACCTTTTATCCAAATGTGGAAATTTATTCCCGCCGCCCTTCAAAGAGTGTACTTCCAACTTTGTTGGACGATCAAACTATGTCAATGTTTGACCGAGTGTGTGCGAAAAATATATCAATATTTGTGAAATCAAATAGGTATATGATGAAAATATATGTTATCATGAATCAAATGCTACTAATTTGGTGGCATAAATGTTGGTGTATTAATGTATAAATATGATCAAACATAAAAAAGTTTGACTTTCCAACAAAATTGGAGGTACACTCTTAAAAGGACAGAGGGAGTATAGTATATGTTTAGGAAAGTAGGCCATGCCAACCGAGGTAAGGTGAGATTGAACATACAGTGCAGATCCTGAAGTCATCCGGTATGTTGAGATGGAACTCCATGGATATCTCGCCGAGTGTCGGTGTCAAAACCAGAGGATCTCGAGTAGGGGGTCCCGAGCTGTGGATCCGGGATTGATGAGGAACATGACACAAGGGACACACGATTTACCCATGTTCAGGCCCTCTCGAAGAGGGAAAACGCTACTCTTGCTTGATTATATTCTATGTGTATGGTTGCAGAGTCGATTTACGTCGAGATAAGGCGAGCTAAACCCTAGGTGGGAGAGGTGATGAATGTAGATCTAGCCCTAAAGACTAAAACCCTTGGTTTATATAGACACCGGTAGGGTTAGGGTTACATGAGGTTGGTTACAATGAAGGAAAGATCACATTGGTCTTGACTTGGAGGGCACACCACGACCTCAAAGATCTCCCGTTGATACATGGATCGACACTCTATTGAAGCTCCAATGCGGCCCATCAATTTGACCCATAGATGGTGGGACGGCGCCCCAAGTACCCCTTAGTCCATGACTCCCTCAATAGCCCCA
>LR738713.1:284782087-284847574 GCA_902687465.1 Secale cereale
CCATGGATATCTCGCCGAGTGTCGGTGTCAAAACCAGAGGATCTCGAGTAGGGGGTCCCGAGCTGTGGATCCGGGATTGATGAGGAACATGACACAAGGGACACACGATTTACCCATGTTCAGGCCCTCTCGAAGAGGGAAAACGCTACTCTTGCTTGATTATATTCTATGTGTATGGTTGCAGAGTCGATCTACGTCGAGATAAGGCGAGCTAAACCCTAGGTGGGAGAGGTGATGAATGTAGATCTAGCCCTAAAGACTAAAACCCTTGGTTTATATAGACACCGGTAGGGTTAGGGTTACATGAGGTTGGTTACAATGAAGGAAAGATCACATTGGTCTTGACTTGGAGGGCACACCACGACCTCAAAGATCTCCCGTTGATACATGGATCGACACTCTATTGAAGCTCCAATGCGGCCCATCAATTTGACCCATAGATGGTGGGACGGCGCCCCAAGTACCCCTTAGTCCATGACTCCCTCAATAGCCCCATGAAAAGATCCCTACGAGTAGACCTCGGAGTGGTTTTATATTGAAGATGTTCCCCTTACTGACCCAATCCGGCCAGGGCTGCCCGAATACTCAAGTGCCCCGCCGACGAAGCGGTTCAACTGGCGGCCCAAGGTACCCTCTCAAATGGATAGAGAAGAGGTGCTCCAGTAAGCTGCCAAAGTCAGGCTACTAACTTACAACAAGCTGACCATGATTGAAGTCATGGCCATCGCCATAACTCGATGCGTACAACCCCTCCAACAGATGGGACATCCTTTATGGTGCTATAACGGGACCAGTGATTCAACCCGCTACAAGCGACAGGAGCCAGACAATAAGGTGGCTATGGACAAAATATTGGCTGACCTCTTCAAAGGTAAGGAGGTGGACTTTGCCCAAATGAGTATCCATGAGGGTTACTCTGGCTATAATCCAGTAGACTGGGTAAGCTATGGTCCATTGTCTGAAGTTCGAAGATTGCATCCGAACTCTAACTGGATGTATTTGTTTCCTTGAACAGGGTTGGAGGCGTCAAGTCGAGTCCGTACATTGCCCTTCCTCTCAACTGGAGGATTACTCCCATGATGAAGATCCAGGATATCATGATGACCCAGAGACATCGATTGACTTTAAACACGAGGTATTTTCCTAGGAGAGCCTTGATGGCAGTAAGGTTGCCTTGACGGCCGACCACACGGGGGCTCTCTCCTCCTCCACAGTAAGTGAAAAGAGGACCTTTTCTCAAATAGGGTGCTCGTCTCGCACCATCCCAAATGTGCCGACCGCCCCTCCCAAGGGTCGTTGTACTGCGCGTCAAACAGCTGCATGAGGAGCGCGGACCATGCCGACTCGGTCCCTAATGGGGAACCCGAACGGAAGGTTCCTGCTGGGGTGGAAACTACTGCTCCCTTGTCCCGAAGGTAATGTGTTTGGAACCATGAGAAGACTCATTCTTAATGCGCGTCCTCTGATACTTGTTTGGCTTTGCAGGAGAAAAGTACCGCCGCGTCAATCCGAAGACTCCACGGGCATGACGAGGCGTGGTTCCGGTCCTGGGCCTTTGGTGCAAGCCAGGGTTCCACCGAACACATGGCTATTGGTGCACCTCCGGAGGATCCCGATGATGTTTCAGTTACCAACTCCGAAGTTGAGAGTGTGATGAATCACCGCCGCCGAAGGGAAATTTTATGTCATTCTACCTTTGTTGACTAGGAATTCAATGCGTTTAATTTGATGGATGCATACCTTGGAGTGGCCCGAACAGGTCTTGAGGGGATCGCCAGCCTTTTTGCCGCCAAAGTGCAGGTACACAATTAAAACAACTCAAGAGCAGATCATAATCCCTAACCTAGTAGCCCCCAAGCTTTAATTTGGGCGAGACGGCCGAGTTAAGGATCTGGATTGTTTCGATATCTGTAGGCTGTGAGGGAGCAGAGTGACAAGCTGTCCAATGATCTTGAGCTGAGTCAGACGCAGCTGGCCAATACGAAAGCCAAATTGGATGCGGTCAGGAAGGCTACCAACGAAATTTCCAATAAGTAGAAAAGGTTGTTTAGAGTGCTTAGAAAGATGTATGGTGTATTCTATGTATGAACACCATGTTATCCCCACAACAACTGAATTCGTAAGCCAATTGCGGAAGGAACTGGAGGCTCGCAAATGAGTGGCGATGCGAAGTCATGAGGAGAAGAATCAACTCCAGGTGGAGGTTCAATAGAAGACCGTAGAAATCGATGGTTTGAAATCTCAACTGGTGCATGCCTTGGAGGAGAATCAGAAATTAAAACGTAGTATATTTCGTCAGTGATGAACTTGTCGTATCGTTAGCATGTACCATCATACTGCGTTAATAATGACACTCAACACCTTATTTTTAGGTCTCCTCACCGGGCAGCCCGAGCAAGAGGTCACTTCCGATGGTGGGAGCCTTTTAAAGGAACCGACGAAGACTCACGAGAGGGCCCGGAAGGCCATGAAGAGCATGGTGAAGGCTTTATGGCCGTTAGATGTGCCGCTAGAGGGTATGGCCGGACTGGTTGATCGCTTTAAAGGAGCTCGACGAAGGCTTGAATTGTGGAAGATCTCGGCCTGCCGAGAACGAGCATGCGAGGCCTGGGCAATGGTGAAGACCCGTTTCACCAAGCTAGATCTGGAGCATATGGCCCGGGTTGGACCAGCGGGTCCTGACAGTCAAGAGATATCCCTTAGTTTGGTATATGATGATGTAATGCCCACCACTCGCTACTCCCAGCAAGATTACACTTTAGACCATTAGATAGACAATGTCAATCACGAGTAGTTTCGCCAATTCTATGCATCTATGTACTTTACATTGATACATCTCAATCCATGCTTTTCTAAAAGAATGTTGTCTTAACCGGCCATCGGCTTCAACCTCCCCGACAACTTATTGGGAAGTCTTTCGTACTATGTGTCGTTGGAAACAAGGCGACACTTCGGGTAACCAGGCAATCCGGCCATCTGGTGTGAACAGACGAAACATATGCGGAGTGTTATGTTATATTACTTTTTGACATAACAAAAATCTGGCAAAAATAGTTCCTCCAAGGGTTCCTTTCTTCAGGTAAAAAATAAAACTTCTAATATAGATATGCATAATCAACAAAAACTGATGGTTTCGAAGAACCATGGTGGTGAGCGCGAGGCTTATATTCACTTCCCTTAAGGATGACTTATTATATTTTGTAAGAATGCTAGCTTTCGGTTTCACCCGTCTGAAGTCTGGTCCTGGATGACCCGGTCGTAACAATCGCAGAGGTGCTCCATTTACTCCCTAGCCGAGCAATCGGGAACGTAGGGGTTGATGTCTACTACAGAACTTGTTCTTGTAGACTTGTGTTGGGCCTCCAAGCGTAGAGTTTTGTAGGACAATAGCAATTTTCCCTCAAGTGGATGACCTAAGGTTTATCAATCTGTGGTAGGTGTAGGATGAAGATGGTCTCTCTCAAACAACCCTGCAACCAAATAATAAAAAATCTCTTGTGTCCCCAACACACCCAATACAATGGCAAATTGTATAGGTGCACTAGTTCGGCGAAGAGATGGTGATACAAGTGTAATATGGATAGTAGATATTGATTTTTGTAATAGTAACAATAAAAAATAGCAGGGTAGCAAGTGACAAAAGTGAGCACAAATGGTATTGCAATGATGGAAAACAAGGCCTAGGGTCTGTACTTTCGCTAGTGCAATCTCTCAACAATACTAATATAATTGGATCACATAACCACCCCTCAAAGTGGGATGAAGAATCACTCCAAAGTTCCTATCTAGAGGAAAACATAAGAATAAATTGTTTGTAGGGTACAAAACCACCTCAAAGCTATTCTTTCCATTCGATCTATTCAAGACTTCGTACTAGAATAACACAAGGCTATTCTTTCCATTCGATCTATCCTAGAGTTCGTACTAAAATAATACAAGATATTCTTTCCGATCAATCTATCAAGAGTTTGTACTAAAGTAACACAAGTTATTCTTTCTGATCGATCTATCAAGAGTTCGTACTAGAATAATCACCAAAAAAATTCATATTCTTGATACTCAATCCAAGACAAAGAACTTCACAGAGTACCCCAAGATTTCTACCGGAGAAACAAACACAAGAACGTGCATCAACCCCTATGCATAGATTACCCCAATGTCACCTCAGGAATCTGCAAGTTGAGTGCCAAAACATATATCAAGTGAATCAATACGATACCCCATTGTCACCACGAGTATTCAATTGCAAGACATATATCAAGTGTTCTCAAATCCATAAAAGTATTCAATCCAAAGATATCTCAAAGGGAAAACTCAATTCATCACAACAAGAGAGGGAAAGCACCGTATGATCTGACTATATTAACAAAGCCCACGATACATCAAGATTGTGCATCTCAAGAACACGAGAGAGAGAGAGAGATTAAACACATAGCTACTGGTACAAACCCTGAGCCCCGAGGGTGGACTACTCCCTCCTCATCATGGTGGCCGTCGGGATGATGAAGATGGCCTCCGGTGATGATCTCCCCCTCCGGTAGAGTGCCGGAAAGGGTCTATTTTTGTTTTCGGTGGCTACAGAGGCATGCCGCTGTGGAACTTCTGATCTAGGTCTCCCTCAAATGGTTTCGGAATACTTGTGAATTTATAGGGTAAAGAGGCGTTGCGGGAGGCCACCGAGGTGGGCACAACCCACTTGGATGCCCTAGGGGGGCCTGGCATGCCCTGGTGGGTTGTGCCCCCCTCGAGGCACCCCCAGATGCAGCTTCATCCCATTGGGTGTCTTCTGGCACATAGAAAATCTCCAAAGCATTTCATGGTGTTTGGACTCCGTTTGATATTGATTTCCTGCAAGGTAAAAACCATGCAGAAATCAAGGGCCTGGCACGCCCTGGTGGGTTGTGCCCCCCTCGGGGCACCCCCCAGGTGCAGCTTCATCCCATTGGGTGTCTTCTGGCCCATAAAAAATCTCCAAAGCATTTCACGATGTTTGGACTCCGTTTGATATTGATTTCCTGCAAGGTAAAAAACATGCAGAAAACAACAACTACCACTTGGCACTATGTCAATAGATTAGTACCAAAAATGATATAGAATGACTATAAAATTATTGTAAAACATCCAAGAATGATAATACAACAACACGGAACAATAAAAAATTATAGATACGTTGAAGACGTATCAGCATCCCCAAGCTTAATTCCTGCTTGTCCTCGAGTAGGTAAATGATAAAAACAGAATTTTTTATGTGGAATGTTGCCTATCATGTTCATCACATATTCTTTTATTTATAGCATGACAATTGGACTTTTATATGGTTCAAAGCAATAGTCTAGTTTTGACATGTGATTTAAATACTCAAACATATGAACAAGCAACCATGTCTTTCAAAATATGAATGCTAAAATAAGTTATCCCTAGCCTAACATGCTCAACCATTGATCCATTCTGGTATTGCAATGATGGAAAACAAGGCCTAGGGTCCATAGTTTCGCTAGTGCAATCTCTCAACAATACTAATATAATTGGATCACATAACCACCCCTCAAAGTGCGATGAAGAATCAATCCAGAGTTCCTATCTAGCGGAGAACATAAGACTAAATTGTTTGTAGGGCACGAAACCACCTCAAAGCTATTCTTTCCGTTCGATCTATTCAAGAGTTCGTACTAAAATAACACAAGGCTATTCTTTCGGTTCAATCTGTCCTAGAGACCGCACTAAAATAACACAAGGTATTCTTTGCGATCAATCTATCAAGAGTCATACTAAAATAACATAAGTTATTCTTTCCGATCGATCTATCAAGAGATCGTACTAGAATAATCACCAAAACAAACTCATATTCATAATACTCAATCCAAGACAAAGAACTTCAAAGAGTGCCCCAAGATTTCTATCGAAGAAACAAAGACAAGAACGTGCATCAAACACTATGCATAGATTACCCCAATGTCACCTCCGGAATCCGCAAGTTGAGTGCCAAAACATATATCAAGTGAATCAATACGATACCCCATTGTCACCACGAGTATTCAATTGCAAGACATATATCAAGTGTTCTCAAATCCATAAAAGTATTCAATCCGAAGAAATCTCAAAGGGGAAACTCAATTCATCACAACAAGAGAGGGGAAAACACCATATGACCCGACTATATTAACAAAGCCCGCGATACATCAAGATTGTGTATCTAAAGAGCACGAGAGAGAGAGAGAGAGAGAGAGAGAGAGATTAAACACATAGCTACCGGTACAAACCCTCAGCCCCGAGGGTGGACTACTTCCTGCTCATCATGTTGGCCGCCAGGATGGTGAAGATGGCCTCCGGTGATGATCTCGCCCTCCGGCAGAGTGTCAAAAAGGGTGTAGATTGGTTTTCGGTGGCTACAGAGGCCTGTAGCATCGGAACTTCTGATCTAGGTCTCCCCCAAAGGGTTTTGGAATATTTGTGAATTTATACGGTAAAGTGGCGGTGCGGGATGCCATCGAGGTGGGCACAACCCACCTAGGGGCGCCAGGGGGGCCTGGTGCACCCTGGTGGGTTGCGCCCCCCTTGGGGCACCCCCCAGGTGCAGCTTCAGCCCATTGGGTGTCTTCTGGCCCATAAAAAATCTCCAAAAAGTTTCGCGGAGTTTGGCATCCGTTTGATATTGATTTCCTGCGATGTAAAAAACATGCACAAAACAACAACTGGCACTTGGCACTTTGTCAATAGGTTAGTACCAAAAATGATATTAAATGACTATAAAATGATTGTAAAACATCCAAGAATGATAATATAACAACATGGAACAATAAAAAATTATAGATACGTTGGAGATGTATCAGGGGTAAACATAGGGCCAGGCAACCCAGCTTGGCAAATATCTTAAGTCACATAAGTGCATATAATGGCTTAAAAGGTATGAGGAGGTTGCAAACGAACAGAATACGATTCGTGTTGATTGTGCTAAGGAGCCCCCAGGCGAAGTTGGGTATTTACATTTGAAATTATGATGGTCGGTTTATCCGAACACCCGCAATGCCGCAAAATCAAGAAAAATAACAACGAAGGACGAGGGTCGATGTCGATGGAGATGCCGGACTTAAGCGTAGAAGCGCCATAGTCGAGCTGCGTTCCATGGGTTTGGTTCAAGGCAGTCGTTGGACGAGCGGCGAAGGCGATATTCTCCTCCTGTTAGTACTTCGTCAATGATGAACGGGCCCTCCCATTTCGGAGAAAGCTTATGCTTCTGCTTCTTAGGGTCTGAGGACGAGGTCGCCCATGTTGTAGGTCTTCGCCCGGACTTCACAGTTTTGATAGCGCCGTGCTTGCTGCTGGTAGAATGTTGATCGAGCCCGGGCTATGTCCCGCTCTTCTTCGAGAGCGTCCGGATCATCCTATCGATCCAAATCGGCTTCCCTTTCTACGTACATGTGCACTCTAGGTACATCATGGATGAGGTCACATGGGAGGACTTCTTCAACACTATATAGCATGAAAAATGGTGTGTATCCGGTTGATCGGTTAAGAGTAGTGCGCATCCCCCATAGTATGGAGTCGAGATCCTTGACCTAGTGGTAGTCCAATTGCTTTATTGACCGGACCAGGCAAGGCTCGATGCCGCTCATAATGAGCCCGTTGGCCCTTTCTTCCAATCTATTAGTTTGTTGGTGGTACACCAAAGTGTAGTCGAGCTTAATTCCCATTTTGCCGCACCACTTCCTGGGCGGTGAAGTTGGTACCATTATAGGTGATTATGTTGTGGGGGACACCATAATGGTGTACGACGTCAGATAAGAATTTAACGAATGGTCCGGATTCCACCAGGGTGACTGGTCTTGCCTCGATCCACTTGGTGAATTTGTGAACCATGACTAACAAGTTCTTCTTTTTCCTTGTCCCACCTTTGAGTAGCCCGACCATGTCGAGTCCCCAGACCGCAAATGGGCATGCTATTGTGTGGGGACCCTGACTCATAAGTCGTGATCACCGAATGTACGTGTACAGTGATCCCAGAGATCAATGCTCACTGAACACACAGAAGCTGAATAACAAGAGTCTTACATCCATACATACCGTATTACACCAATAGGACCATTAAGGTCAAGTCTTGAATATAACATCGCAGCGGAAAATCTTCAATGACAACATGGACCCATGCCATCTGCCTTTACCCTACAAGCATTCTGACTGGGAAGTGTCCTAGCTCGCATGCTCGTCACCAAGAAATCTTCATCTTAACCTGTTCTCTCATGCCTGGCCAATAAAATAACCAGTGGCAAGCCAATGAGTACTTTGAATGTACTCGCAAGCAACCGAAGTGTGATGACAGAATAATTATGCAAGGCTCTACTGCTAAATTGGCAGTTTTGCGGAAAGCTAGTTTTTCATATGCAAGAAGGATCAACATATAACATGGATATGCATGTGTCTGCAACAAGTACCAGGAGGTCACAGACTTCATTATCGAGAAAGAGTTGTAGTCAACTCATGCTCAAGCTCATTGTGACTTTCTCACAATCACATCAACAATACCATCATACCGTGTTGTTTCCCAAAAACTTATGGACATAGTCTAAGTAGCACCACCCAACTGTCCTTGACCGCGGACACGGCTATTCGAATAGTTTGACACTCTGCAGAGGTTGCACACTTTACCCACAAGATCCGGGGAACTTCCGTGTCATCCACGACCCGCGGTACCTCAAGTACCCGGGGTAAGCACCCGGTCATTACCTTTCCTTAGACGACACTAACATAGAGTCCACTCGTTGGTACACGGCCCTCGGGTACAAACAATAGATCACGGGACTTGCCCTAATTTCAATGTCACGCGTACCCGAAGGGACCAACGGTGTGTCCGGTGCCCTGTGAAAACAGTCATGGTCGTCTATCCAAGCACGACCCCGTCCCGGGAAAGACCTCAAGTCTTCCCGTCACTAGTAATGCGGGCACCATGCTAGTATCGACCTAAGTAATCAATAAAGCCCCGTCCCATAAGGGGTAGTGTGGTCGCACATGTTTGGTTGGGACGGTAGTCACACATAAATCTAATCCATCTCTGTAAACAACACTTTCGTCAAGCCTCGGCACACTACTTCTTCACCAAGTAGTGCCCTAGCTCATCATCAACTCCCAGGGGCATTAGTGGCACTCACTGGGTCATTTGCAAGTATGTCAGACCACACTTGTTTCACTCAATGCATAACCCCGACCCATTTTGCGTAGCCAACTACTATAGCATACAACTATCTACTCCCACCCACATAACCCTCATAGGAAGGTAGGGTCATGTTTTATGCAAGTATCAATAGTAAGTAAGAAAGGTAGCAACCAAAGTGGTCTCCACCTCAACATGATTCCGATGCATTGATAATAAGGTGCTATGAGACATGCATAAAAAGGTTTCTTGAACATGGTCAAAGGGCTGCTTGCCTTATTCTTCCGAGTCTTCAAACCTTCTGGTCCATCTCCGAGTACTTCGTTTATTTCGTCAACTAACGATGGAAACAATCATAATAAGCAACACAATCAAAGCAAAAATAAAAGTGCTCTAAAAAATAGGAGTTGGACTTTTCTAGGATACCTCTGGTCATATTAGAAATGACCAAGGTGGTTTCATAGGCATTGGATCAATGGGTGATTTGGAACATTCCAATATGATGGAATCAAGGGGTTTATGGATTTGAAAGAAGTATACAGAAATATTTTCTTGAATGATGAGCAAAGGCACCCATCAACAAGTCATGATTTTAGAAGCATCTAGGAGTTGGTTTCACTGGATTTGGAATTCAAATGATTTTCCTAGGATTTTGCAAAGCTGATAAATATGAATAAATGGCTCAATATTTGGTGGGGTACAGAAAGTATTAATAAAAATGTTCCAAAACTAAGTTTGGATATGACAAGCATCTAGGAATTTGAATCATTGCATTTGGATCAAAAATGAGCTCTCTGTGATTTTCTAAAGTTCATCACAGAAAATGGAATATGGGCATTTGATAAATATTTGTGAAAGAAATGTATCTGGAATAATGTGCATGTTGCACCATGTGGTAGAGCATGAATTTGGAGACTACCAGAAATTTGAATCATGCCATTTGGAGTTCATTTGAATATTTGGGTTTTTTTTTTGAAGTTTATTGGAAACAGAAAATAAAAGGACAAAGGGGGTTATACCCTTTTACTGCGCGCCGGGCGAGGGATAGATGATGGGCCGGCCCAGCTGCACGGCCGCGAGCGCACAGGTGCTACGTCGATAGCGCCCTCCAGGAAGTACGTCTCCGCTTGCTAGAAACGGTCTTCATGGAATACGTTTCCACTTAAACAGTGGGGCCAGGCCATTGGGTCACTTACAGCCAGGGCCCACCGGGCTCTCTCCCTCTCTCATGTCCCCTTCTTCTTCCTCCCGACGGGAGACACAGGAGGGCGCCGGCCTTGCTCGCCGCCGGCGCTGCTCAGCCTGCCGGTGTTGACCTGCGGTGGGGACAGAGCCACGGGGCCTAGCCGCATCCGCATGAGGAGTTGCAGGGAGGCGCGGCGTGCTCCTTGCGTCCGTGGAGACCGACGGGTCCGGCGCTCGGTGGACTCCCGTGCCGGCGACTACGGCCATCCCCGACGACGTCCGGCGTACCGGCGGATTCGTGAGGCCGAGCCGCGCCCATCTATGGCCCCCACGCAGGCTGGGGAGGTCCAGGGTGACGGTGACCCTGACGCCGGCGGACGAGGCGTCGGGGGAAGATGGTTGCGGCGCCACACGGCACCAGAGCAGGAGATAGAGAGTGGGGGAGCTCCGCCGGTCTGCTGCGGTTCTCCTGGTGGCCAAGGAAGAGGAGGAGAGGCTCTGGTTCATCAGTGCCGGGCAGAGGCCGACGGCGACCATGGTGGCCATGGCGAAGGAAAGAGAGCACTAGGGGAAGAGGGGGCATGTCTAGGAGATGCACGGGAGAGAGGAGGGTCCAGAAGAGGCAAAGGGCGCTCGGGGGGAGGCTTTATATAAGCGCAGCCGTGGTCCACCGTGAGCTTCGTCCATGGACGTGCTCGGGCAAGCTCGTGGAGAGAGGAGGAGGGCCGGGGAGGATAAGGCCGACCGTCCTGCAGGTCGCGGACGTCGAGGTGACCTCGGGGGACACGAGGGGGAGGCCCAAGGCTGTCGGACGTCCCTGATTGGAGGTGGCTACAGTGCGCCAGGGCACTGTAGCGTGCTCCAGAGCGCGAACCCTGCATGCCATGGCATGCACAAGGTGTCATTGGCGTGTCCTCTTGTGTCCAGCAGTTCTAGGGGATAGTAAACAAAGGCGTGAAGGTCTTGGATGCTCTGGGGAGCCTCTGGAATGAGGAGAGAGGTGAAGGAGAGGGTGAAAACTGCTGTCCACAGTGTGAATTGGGGTTTTACCCCCACCAATGATTGAGCTGAGGCCATGGGAATGTTACTGGGGGTAGAAGATGATCAGAATAAGCTGTGGTAAGAATTTGGGGTAAAGAGATAAAGTAAAAGAGGTTCAAACAATGGTTTTGCTAAATGGACAGAAGGTGTTTGATCAGGTTTTGGGGAGGCAAATGACCTCCACTTGACATGGGACTTAACAGGATCAAATGTCACATATAATTAGGCCCTTACACCAAATTTGAGCTCATTTGGGAAAAGTGGCCAATGTAACTTTGGTGAACCCTAGAAATCAACAGAAATGGTTTCACCATGTTTGAGTCAAGCAAATCATCTCCCCTTGATGCTCCACTTGGTGTAGCATCATCATTTGGGGTTATGATCATGCCCACAAAGTTTGAGGCTCCAAGTAAAAAGTTGGTAATGTAAAGTTGTTCAAATTTGAATTTGAACAGAAGTGGTTTTGGGGCACTTAGACCAAGTTATGCTTCTCCAAAACTTGTGCCATTTGGCATAGATGCATAATTACATCATTTTAGCATGTACACCAAGTTTTAGAGCATTTGGACAAGTTTGGCAATGTAAAGTTGCTCAAACTTCAAAATGTTCAAAGATGGTTTTGAGGGGATTAGAGGATGTTCCCTTGATCTTCAAGGCATGAGGCTTTGCAAGATCATCAAATATGTCATATATGACATGATAGAATTTTCCTGGAATTTTTGGAGAATATTTCCTTTGTAAATATTTCAAAAGCTTGAAATATCCAGAAAGGGTTTTGGAAGGATTTGTCCAATATTTTGAACATGACCATGTGTTGAAACTCTTATATATGGACAATATATGTCCTATGAGTCTCCCTGAATTTTGGAAAATATTTTTGAAATAATTAAATAATTTTTCCCTATTAAAGACCATTTCTGGCCTTAAGAAAAAGCTTTTAAATAAAATATAAAAATAACTTTTGAAATTATACTTTTGTGGTTTCTGGGAGTCCTATACCTAATAGGATTCAAATATACTTTTTGAAAGATTTTTCACACCCTAAATAGGGTACTTGCAGTGCAAACCTCAATTCAGGGGTTTTTGGAAAACTAATTTTAGAAAATACCATTTGGCCAAAATATTTTTATAATAAAATTCTATACTGGTCTATACACATGGCATGATCATTGGGAAAAGGTTTTGGGTCAAGGAGATGAAGTATAAGAGTTGGAGGATTTATTTGATTTTTAGAGCACTAGCAAACAGCAGACAAAAGTCAAATCAAGCAAAGTCAAAAACACTCAAAAGTTTTTGCAAATCCACATTTTTAACATGATAATTAGCTTAAGCAAAGTGGTATGAAAATCAGGGCGTGACAGACCTACGCCCCTTACAAGAATCTCGTCCCCGAGATTCCCAGACTAGGCGTGGAAAAGGAATGCGGAGTCTTGGATACGGGGTAGTCTTCACTTCTTCTTGTTGGTTCTGCTCCCGAATGGTGCTCCATGGAATCTTGAAGTACTTGGTGGTACGGCTTCACGTCCGTCGTTCTGCTTCATCCAGAATGCGGATGGGCTTCTCGCGGTAGGTCAAATCAGGTTGCAGATCAATGGCTTGGTGATCAACATCCTTGTAGAGTTTAGGCTTGTCTGGAACTTTGGAGACTTTTCCGGAGTTGCGACACATGGAATACATTGTGCACACCGGATAGCTCGGGTGGTAGTTCCAACTAGTAAGCCACTTCTCCTCGTCGTGCAGTGACCTCAAAGGGTCCAATGAACCTTGGTGCGAGCTTCCCCTTGACGTGGAAATGCCTGGTTCCCTTCAGGGGAGTTACCCGCAGGTTCACACGGTCCCCGACTTGGAAACTCATGACCCGACGGTGAGTGTCAGCATAGCTCTTTTGCCTTGACTTGGCTGCCTTCAAACGCTCTCTGACTAGTTGGACCTGCTCTTCCGCTGCGCGGAGAATATCCGGTCCAAAGACTAGTCCTTCTCCAGTCTCTGACCAGTTGAGGGGTGTGCGACATCTGTGTCCGTACAACACCTCAAATGGTGCCATCTGAAGGCTCGACTGGTAACTGTTGTTATAGGAGAACTCAGCAAAAGGGAGACAATCCTCCCACTTGGCTCCATATGCCAAGACACAGGCTCGGAGTCATGACTTCAAGAATCTGATTGACTCGTTCAGTCTGACCTCCGGTCTGGGGGTGGAAAGCCGTGCTGAAAGATAACTTGGTTCCCAAGGCTTCTCGGAACTTCTTCCAGAACCTTGAGGTGAACTGGGTTCCTCGATCTGACACAATCTCCTTGGGAAATGCCGTGAAGACTTACGATTCGGTCGATGTAGAGAGCTGCCAGCCGGTTGCCATCATAAGGGGTCTTGACAGGAATGAAATGGACCACCTTGGTCAAATGATCGACTATGACCCAGATAGAGCCATGTCCTCTTATCCGACCTTGGTAATCCAGTGACGAAGTCCATTCCGACTTTATCCCACTTCCACTCAGGAACCTTGAGTGGTTGAAGCAATCCGGTGGGTCGCTGATATTCAGCCTTGACCCTTTGGCACACATCACACTTTGCAACATAGGTTGCAATCTCTCTTTCATCCTGTGCCACCAGAATCGTGCCTTCAAGTCTTGATACAACTTGGTGTGAGCGTTCCTTCGACACGGAATTGCTCGGTTCCTCCGGGAGGAGTGGTTTGCATATACGCCCGGTCTTCGACGCGGAAGTTACTTCTTGATGACGGTGGTCGGTGTAGATCTTCCTTCTTGACAGGGCGGTCTTCAAATGTCATCTATCCAGCTGTCCGTCTCTTCTTTGTCTTCGGGCAGACAAGTAGGCCATCAAATAATGATGTTACCCAACTTGTCCACTTACTCCATGAGGTCTATGGGGGTACGCAAGGTAGGCTGGGTATTGGTGGTGGTCTCGGCTGAGTATTTGCAGAGGCCTTCCTGACTTAGAGCGAAAGCCCGTGGTCAGAATCTGACCAGGTTGTGGCTCGGTGGGGCTTAAGGGTTTCCAGGATTCTAGTGAGTGAGTGAACTTAAATCATCTTATCCTTAAGCACGGTTTTTGAGATGCCATTAGCTCTATTTAGCACTCCGAACGAAAAGCAGCCTCTCGCATAGACCAACTTCAATCACCACTCATGCCATACATATCCTCAGGATTCACAAGAGACGGTCTAACAAAATTATACTTGTCTATGATCCCCAAATCTATATGTATGTCTACCTCTAAAATCCAAGGGTAGATCATACATGCTGCTAAGCTTAACTTAATCTCCACAATCCAAGCACTCAACCTATTCTTGCAAGGCTCACGATAATGCATCTCTATTCTAAGGAAACACGTCATATGCCACTCCAAGATTTTGTTTCCTTCCTATAGATCAACTCCGATAGCCCGGTAATTCCCATCAATCTCCACATAATCCAACAATTCTACAAATCCGATGTCTACGGTGTTCCACAAGATCTCAAGTCCCTATGATATCCAAACACTGGGAAGGACTACGCATTACGACAGTATGTCCACCAAATTCCCATCATCCGGGTCAAGTAAACTCCAAGATCACGACTATATAGATCTCTAAATCAACTCCGACAAATAATCCAATCTCCTAGGTTATTGTCCATCGAGAAACATGGTATCATGATCAAGATCATTGGTCTAAATCCAATTTACTCCGAACCATGCAGACATATCCAGCATTAATACCAACCAGAATCACCTACATAAATCCAAATCTTATGCCCAACGGGTACTCCTACATGCTTCCCCAAAGTCATGATCCCACCAACATGAAAACCTCACAATCCATCAAGGTCTCAGATAGTTCCTCGAAGTCACTGATATAAAGCCACCAAATCATCCGTCCAATATTCTCGAACTGGTCTATCTATGGCATCGTCAGTTCTCGTGCTATATTAGGATGAAAATGTGCTTGTTCACCGTGTCCACTAGTTCCTTTACGAACCCAGTGTTGTGCAAGGTTACAAAGGCTTAACAGGTTCTCTCGCTTTACGATGGGTTAGGCACATGGTTAAGGATTCGTGCTGGAGTGTCTCGTGAAGTCTCAAAGGGTCTAGAAAGAGGGTCACTGGTCTGGGGGGTTATACATGATTCTACGGGGTTGCACTTGGTCATGGAGGTTGTAGCAGAAGTCTTCAGTGCCAGTTGGCTGCCGAGGTAGAATCCTTGGTACATCTTGTCTTGCGGGTCTTCAATTGGGGAGAGAGAGAATAGAGGGAAGAAGCAGCGTATAGGAGGGAAATGCCTAAAGGGGGTTCTATAGTGCAGGTGCAACAAACAGGTGCAAAAAGGTCGAAACAAAAGAAACAAGGCAAGGAAGGTGATATAGCCATGCACTTGTTGCCTGTGCAAAAGTGCGACTTATATCAAAACACAAGCAAATAAAAGCAAACAACACACAATCATGGTTCCATTCGAACCATCATATGGACTCGACTGCGCATAGGGGGTACACGACTCATCCTACCCTAGGGGTTCTCGGACTCAGTGTCGTGACTTGTGCCTCGTGCAGTCTTTTGAGCTCCCTCGGGTGTTGCTAAGCCCCTTGTAGTTGCTTGATGAACGATCCGGGTTGAGCCTGAAGAATCTTCAACAACTTCTCGCCTGATGAGGTGATGTGGTGAAGGTGCCTCCTTATAGCTGGCGTTGACTTGTCTTCTCTTGTCTCTTTAATCATGACGATCCCTTGTGCCTTCTGGGGCGTCGAGGGTACTAGGTAGGCAATCCATATGCAAATAACAAGGCGTAATAGAGGTCCAACATGTCGATTTCGTTGATGAAAACATCGACACCAAGAGCGGGGGATGAAGAGAACCGTTTTCCTGCTCACTATAGTGAGGCGGACCAAATGGCGAGGTTCTCATCCACCGGTGGTTGCCGATACAACAACGGTAGTGACAGGATCACTCTATTAGAGATGCATATCATGACTTTGCATAACCTATTCCCTGGTCATCATAGGCCAACGTTGCATCTTCTTGGGGCACTGCCAAGGGTATCACCATCTTCTGGGTCTTCATGTCCTCATCCATCGAGGATGTAATTTCCGTTGGTATCGTCTTGTCATGGTGTCACCAATCTTGTGTGCAAAAGTGGTGGGTGAGTGTTTGTCAAGGTGCACTCCACGAGGATTACAGAAAATCCAGTGGTCTGGGGCATAAGGGTTCTAGCGACCAAGGTTTTGAAGAGGAAGAGATCAAGTATAGCCTAGTTTTCGAAAAACTGAGAAGGGAAGAGGAGTATAGATAGTTTTGAAAACTACTAATAGTTTTGGAAATAGTTTTACCCTAACTAACGACCATGCTAACTAAGGCTTCCTACAGTCATGATGGCTCTGATACCAGCTCTGTGGGGACCCCGACTCATAAGTCGTGATCACCGAATGTACGTGTACAGCGATCCCAGAGATCAATGCTTACTGAACACACAGAAGCTGAATAACAAGAGTCTTACATCCATACATACCGTATTACACCAATAGGACCATTAAGGTCAAGTCTTGAATATAACATCGCAGCGGAAAATCTTCAATGACAACATGGACCCATGCCATCTGCCTTAACCCTACAGGCATTCTGACTGGGAAGCGTCCTAGCTCTCATGCTCGTCACCAAGAAATCTTCATCTTAACCTGTTCTCTCATGCCTAGCCAATAAAATAACCAGTGGCAAGCCAATGAGTACTTTGAATGTACTCGCAAGCAACCCAAGTGTGATGACAGAATAATTATGCAAGGCTCTACTGCTAAATTGGCAGTTTTGCGGAAAGCTAGTTTTTCATATGCAAGAAGGATCAACATATAACATGGATATGCATGTGTCTGCAACAAGTACCAGGAGGTCACAGACTTCATTATCGAGAAAGAGTTGTAGTCAACTCATGCTCAAGCTCATTGTGACTTTCTCACAATCACATCAACAATACCATCATACCGTGTTGTTTCCCAAAAACTTATGGACATAGTCTAAGTAGCACCACCCAACTGTCCTTGACCGCGGACACGGCTATTCGAATATTTTGACACTCTGCAGAGGTTGCACACTTTACCCACAAGATCCGAGGAACTTCCGTGTCATCCACGACCCGCGGTACCTCAAGTACCCGGGGTAAGCACCCGGTCATTACCTTTCCTTAGAGGACACTAACATAGAGTCCACTCGTTGGTACACGGCCCTCGGGTACAAACAATAGATCACGGGACTTTCCCTAATTTCAATGTCACGCGTACCCGAAGGGACCAACGGTGTGTCCGGTGCCCTGTGAAAACAGTCATGGTCGTCTATCCAAGCACGAACCCGTCCCGGGAAAGACCTCAAGTCTTCCCGTCACTAGTAATGTGGGCACCATGCTAGTATCGACCTAAGTAATCAATAAAGCCCTGTACCATAAGGGGTAGTGTGGTTGCACATGTTTGGTTGGGACGGTAGTCACACATAAATCTAATCCATCTCTGTAAACAACACTTTCGTCAAGACTCGGCACACTACTTCTTCACCAAGTAGTGCCCTAGCTCCTCATCAACTCCCAGGGGCATTAGTGGCACTCACTGGGTCATTTGCAAGTATGTCAGACCACACTTGTTTCACTCAATGCATAATCCCGACCCATTTTGCGTAGCCAACTACTATAGCATACAACTATCTACTCCCACCCACATAACCCTCATAGGAAGGTAGGGTCATGTTTTATGCAAGTATCAATAGTAAGTAACAAAGGTAGCAACCAAAGTGGTCTCCACCTCAACATGATTCCGATGCATTGATAATAAGGTGCTATGAGACATGCATAAAAAGGTTTCTTGAACATGGTCAAAGGGCTGCTTACCTTATTCTTCCGAGTCTTCAAACCTTCTGGTCCATCTCCGAGTACTTCGTTTATTTCGTCAACTAACGATGGAAACAATCATAATAAGCAACACAATCAAAGCAAAAATAAAAGTGCTCTAAAAAATAGGAGTTGGACTTTTCTAGGATACCTCTGGTCATATTAGAAATGACCAAGGTGGTTTCATAGGCATTGGATCAATGGGTGATTTGGAACATTCCAATATGATGGAATCAAGGGGTTTATGGATTTGAAAGAAGTATACAGAAATATTTTCTTGAATGATGAGCAAAGGCACCCATCAACAAGTCATGATTTTAGAAGCATCTAGGAGTTGGTTTCACTGGATTTGGAATTCAAATGAATTTCCTAGGATTTTGCAAAGCTGATAAATATGAAGAAATGGCTCAATATTTGGTGGGGTATAGAAAGTATTAATAAAAATGTTCCAAAACTAAGTTTGGATATGACAAGCATCCAGGAATTTGAATCACTGCATTTGGATCAAAAATGAGCTCTCTGTGATTTTCTAAAGTTCATCACAAAAAATGGAATATGGGCATTTGATAAATATTTGTGAAAGAAATGTATCTGGAATAATGTGCATGTTGCACCATGTGGTAGAGCATGAATTTAGAGACTACCAGAAATTTGAATCATACCATTTGGAGTTCATTTGAATATTTGGGTTTTTTTGAAGTTTATTGGAAACAGAAAATAAAAGGAAAAAGGGGGTTATACCCTTTTACTGCGCGCCGGGCGAGGGATAGATGATGGGCCGGCCCAGCTGCACGGCCGCAAGCGCACAGGTGCTACGTCGATAGCGCCCTCCAGGAAGTACGTCTCCGCTTGCTAGAAACGGTCTTCATGGAATACGTTTCCACTTAAACAGTGGGGCCAGGCCATTGGGTCACTTACAGCCAGGGCCCACCGGGCTCTCTCCCTCTCTCATGTCCCCTTCTTCTTCCTCCCGATGGGAGACAGAGGAGGGCGCCGGCCTTGCTCGCCGCCGGCGCTGCTCAGCCTGCTGGCGTCGACCTGCGGTGGGGACAGAGCCGCGGGGCCTAGCCGCATCCGCATGAGGGGTTGTAGGGAGGCGCGGCGTGCTCCTTGCGTCCGTGGAGACCGACGGGTCCGGCGCTCGGTGGACTCCCGTGCCGACGACTACGGCCATCCCCGACGACGTCCAGCGTACCGGCGGATTCGTGAGGCCGAGCCGCGCCCATCTATGGCCCCCACGCAGGCTGGGGAGGTCCAGGGTGACGGTGACCCTGACGCCGGCGGACGAGGCGTCGGGGAAGATGGTTGCGGCGCCACACGACACCAGACCAGGAGATAGAGAGTGGGGGAGCTCCGCCGGTCTGCTGCGATTCTCCTGGTGGCCAAGGAAGAGAAGGAGAGGCTCTGGTTCATCAGTGCTGGGCAGAGGCCGACGGCGACCATGGTGGCCATGGCGAGGGAAAGAGAGCACTAGGGGAAGATGGGGCATGTCTAGGAGATGCACGGGAGAGAGGAGGGTCCAGAAGAGGCAAAGGGCGCTCGGGAGGAGGCTTTATATAAGCGCAGCCGCGGTGCACCGTGAGCTTCGTCCATGGACGTGCTCGGGCAAGCTCGTGGAGAGAGGAGGAGGGCCGGGGAGGATAAGGCCGACCGTCCTGCAGGTCGCGGACGTCGAGGTAACCTCGGGGGACACGAGGGGGAGGCCCAAGGCTGTCGGACGCCCCTGATTGGAGGTGGCTATAGTGCGCCAGGGCACTGTAGCGTGCTCCAGAGCGCTAACCCTGCATGCCATGGCATGCACAAGGTGTCATTGGCGTGTCCTCTTGTGTCCAGCAGTTCTAGGGGATAGTAAACAAAGGCGTGAAGGTCTTGGATGCTCTGGGGAGCCTCTGGAATGAGGAGAGAGGTGAAGGAGAGGGTGAAAACTGTTGTCCAGCAGTGTGAATTGGGGTTTTACCCCCACCAATGATTGAGCTGAGGCCATGGGAATGTTACTAGGGGTAGAAGATGATCAGAATAAGCTGTGGTAAGAATTTGGGGTAAAGAGATAAAGTAAAAGAGGTTCAAACACTGGTTTTGGTAAATGGACAGAAGGTGTTTGATCAGGTTTTGGGGAGGCAAATGACCTCCACTTGACATGGGACTTAACAGGATCAAATGTCACATATAATTAGGCCCTTACACCAAATTTGAGCTCATTTGGGCAAAGTGGCCAATGTAACTTTGGTGAACCCTAGAAATCAACAGAAATGGTTTCACCATGTTTGAGTCAAGCAAATCATCTCCCCTTGATGCTCCACTTGGTTTAGCATCATCATTTGGGGTTATGATCATGCCCACAAAGTTTGAGGCTCCAAGTAAAAAGTTGGTAATGTAAAGTTGTTCAAATTTGAATTTGAACAGAAGTGGTTTTGGGGCACTTAGACCAAGTTATGCTTCTCCAAAACTTGTGCCATTTGGCATAGATGCATAATTACATCATTTTAGCATGTACACCAAGTTTGAGAGCATTTGGACAAGTTTGGCAATGTAAAGTTGCTCAAACTTCAAAATGGACAGAGATGGTTTTGAGGGGATTAGAGGATGTTCCCTTGATCTTCAAGGCATGAGGCTTTGCAATATCATCAAATATGTCATATATGACATGATAGAATTTTCCTGGAATTTTTGGAGAATATTTCCTTTGTAAATATTTCAAAAGCTTGAAATATCCAGAAAGGGTTTTGGAAGGATTTGTCCAATATTTTGAACATGACCATGTGTCGAAACTCTTATATATGGACAATATATGTCCTATGAGTCTCCCTGAATTTTGGCAAATATTTTTGAAATAATTAAATAATTTTTCCCTATTAAAGACCATTTCTGGCCTTAAGAAAAATCTTTTAAATAAAATATAAAAATAACTTTTAAAATTATACTTTTGTGGTTTCTGGGAGTCATATACCTAATAGGATTCAAATATACTTTTTGAAAGATTTTTCACACCCTAAATAAGGTACTTGCAGTGCAAACCTCAATTCAGGGGTTTTTGGAAAACTAATTTTAGAAAATACCATTTGGCCAAAATATTTTTATAAGAAAATTCTATACTGGTCTATACACATGGCATGATCATTGGGAAAAGGTTTTGGGTCAAGGAGATTAAGTATAAGAGTTGGAGGATTTATTTGATTTTTAGAGCACTAGCAAACAGCAAACAAAAGTCAAATCAAGCAAAGTCAAAAACACTCAAAAGTTTTTGCAAATCCACATTTTTAACATGATAATTAGCTTAAGCAAAGTGGTATGAAAATCAGGGTGTGACATATTGGTATCGTCCGAAGAGCTGCAGGGGCATATGGCTTTGATTTGCTAACAACTGGAATCCAATGCAATGTTGGACTAGTGTGCGGGCATCTTCACAGGCTGTGGGCCAGAAGTATCCTGCTCGGAATGCCTTACTAACGAGGGCCAGATACTTTTCCAAACACGTTTTCCCTTGTTTTGGACTCTAACTTGCATGATTTGAAAGGAACTAACCCAGACTAACGCTGTTTTCAGCAGAATTGCCATGGTGTTATTTTTGTGCAGAAATAAAAGTTCTCGGAATGACCTAAAAATCAATGGAAAGATCCAAGCCAGGGGGCCCACACCCTATCCACGAGGGTGGGGGCGCGCCCCCTCCCCCTGGCGCGCCCCCCTACCTCATGGGCCCCCTGTTGCTCCACTGACGTACCCCCGGACTCCATATATTCACTTTCGGGGAGAAAAAAATCAGGGAGGAAGAATTATCGCGTTTTACGATATGGAGCCGCCGCCAAGCCCTAATCTCTCTCGGGAGGGCTGATCTGGAGTCCATTCGGGGTTCCGGAGAGGGGAGATCGTCGCCATCGTCATCCTCAACCTTCCTCCATCACCAATTCCATGACGCTCACCGCCATGCATGAGTAATCCCATCGTAGGCTTACTGGACGGTGATGGTTTGGATAAGATTTACCATGTAATCGAGTTAGTTTTGTTAGGGTTTGATCCCTAGTATCCACTATGTTCTAAGATTGATGTTGCTATGACTTTGCCATGCTTAATGCTTGTCACTAGGGCCCGAGTGCCATGATTTCAGATGTGAACCTATTATGTTTTCATGAGTATATGTGTGTTCTTGATCCTATCTTGCAAGGCAACCCCGAAGTGACAACAATCCGAACTACTCCCGGTGATGACCGTAGTTTGAGGAGTTCATGTATTCACTATGTGTTAATGCTTTGGTCCGGTACTCTATTAAAAGGAGGCCTTAATATCCCTTAGTTTCCACTAGGACCCCGCTGCCACGGGAGGGTAGGACAAAAGATGTAAGGCAAGTTCTTTTCCATAAGCATGTATGACTATATTTGGAATACATGCCTACATTACATTGATGAACTGTAGCTAGTTCTGTGTCACCCTAGGTTATAACTTTTACATGAGGAATCACATCCGACATAATTCCCCATCACCGATCCAATGCCTACGAGATTTTCACATATAGCTTGTTGCTTATTTACTTTTCCGCTGCTACTGTTACAAAAACTACAAAAACACTACCGTTACTTTTATTGTTGTTACCGTTACTTCCATATTACTTTGCTACTAAATTACCTAGCGGTAGATACTAAGTTTCCAGGTGTGGTTGAATTGACAACTCAGCTGCTAATACTTAAGAGTATTCTTTGGATCCCTTTGTGTCAAATCAATAAATTTGGGTTGAATACTTTACCCTCAAAAATTGTTGCGATCCCCTACACTTGTGGGTTATCAAGACTATTTTCTGGCGCCGTTGCCGGGGAGCATAGCTATATTCTTTAAGTCACTTGGGATTTACATCTGTTGATCACTATGAATAACTTGAAGGACTCAAAAACCAAGATCTTTCCCTCAACTACGAGGGGAGATAAGGAACTGCCATCTAGCTCTGCACTTGATTCACCATCTGTTATGAGTACATTTGCGACTCCTACTCCTGGTATTGAATTTGAGATGTCGCATGTTCTTGATGATGCTACTTCTACTATGTATGATGAAACTACTTCTATGCTTGATAATACTATGCCACTAGGTGAATTTCTAGATGAACAAATTGCTAAGGTTATGGAGAATGCAAGTATTGAAACTGATAATATTTATGAAAGTGATGATGAAGCTTCTCCCCCTTGATATGAATTGCCTGTTATTCCTGAGGGTTATGTTATGGATGAAGAAACTGCTAGAGACTTTCTTGCTTGCAATGATAGATATGATCTTAAGAAATTATTAGCTAAGCTGAAAGAAAAGTCTTTGAATGCTAGAATGAAATATGACCCTGCTTTTGCTACTTCACCTATCTTTGTTACTGATAAGGATAATGATTTCTCTGTTGATCTTGAGTTAATTACTTTGGTTGAATCTAATCCTTTCCATGGCTATGAATCTGAAACTTTTGTCGCACATCTTACTAAGTTGAATGATATAGCCACCCTATTTACCAACGATGAAAATATTTGTTATTACTATATCTTTAAGTTGTTTCCGTTCTCGTTAAAGGCTGATGCTAAGACATGGTTTAATTCTCTTGATCCTGGTTGTGTGCGTAGTCCCCAGGATATGATTTATTACTTCTCTACTAAATATTTTGCCGCTCATAAGAAACAAGCTGCCTTACGAGAAATATATAATTTTGTGCAAATTGAAGAAGAGAGTCTCCCACAAGCTTGGGGGAGGCTTCTCCAATTACTTAATGCTTTTCCTGATCATCCTCTTCAGAGGAATGAAATACTTGATGTCTTTTATAATGGACTAACCGATGCTTCTAGAGACCACCTGGATAGTTGTGCTGGTTGTGTTTCCAGGGAAAGAATAGTTGATCAAGCTGAATTACTATTGAATAATATGCTGGCCAATGAAAATAATTGGACACTTCCTGAACCAGCCCCAAAGACAACTCTGAAGAAAAGGGGAGTTCTATTTCTCAGTCCTGAAGATATACAAGAGGCAAAGAAATCAGAAAACACAGCGAGGGGAGCCAGCACCTGGCCACGAGGGTCCAGGGTACGCCCACCCTCACAGGGCACGCCCCCTACCTCATGGGTCCCACGTGGCCCCCTCCACTTATTCCTGCACCCACACACTTCTTCTTCCTCCCAAAAAAATCACTATCCAGCTCAAGCATGAGGTCTAGCTCATCTTGCTGCCATTTTTGGTCTCCTTTCTCGAAGCTCCATTCACAAAACTGTCTGGGGAGATTGCTCCTTGGTATGTGACTCCTTCATTGGTCCATTTAGTTTTTGTTCTAGTGCTTTATTTATTGGAAATTTTTGCTGCTTTGGTGACCTTGTTCTTGAGCTTGCATGTCAAATTTCTTTGGTCCCAAGTAGTTCTAATACATGATATAGTCTCTAGGCACTTGTAGGAGTTGTTGCTATCAATCTTGTTAAGTTTGGTTAACTTTTATTTTGAGTTACTAAAAATTTCAGAAATTTTCAGAGGAGAAAATGATAAAGATATTGTTGAGAGGCTCCTCCAGTAAAAGTTAAAAGGATAAAAAGAAGGAAGAAAATAAGAAGCCCAAATATAATCTTCCTCGCACTGCGGAAGTTCAGCCGTGTGAGTGGCCTTGTAATGAGTTCTTGGAAGCTGCCGAGATTTATGAAGACTTTTATTATTTGGCGAACAATGCAGGCCTCACCAACTTCCTCCATGACCAATGTGAACAGTACCTCTTACTTACCAACATTTTCACACAAAACTTTCATTATCATGCTAAGAAATCACCACCTTCAGTGGAGTTTCATTTATATGATGAGGTTAAGGAGATGTCATTCTTTGAATTCTGTGAAGTATGTAAGATACCTTTTGATGGTATTCTTGATGAACCACGTCGTGAAGATGTTGAAGTGTTTATTGACATGATAGCTGTAGGGGAAACTAGGCAAGTTTTAGGGGCAAGAATTGCTAGTATACATTTTCCTGTTCTGCGCTACTTTGATATATTTGCTAGTAGATGTTTAATTGGTCGCGGGAACAGTGGGAACCTTAGTGCCCCTGATATTTTCACTTAGCGCCATGCTTTGTTTCGAGACATAACTTTTAGCTTGGGTGCTGTCGTTGCTAAACGATTAAGTCTGAACCGCACAAAACGTCCCGTCTTTGGAGGCATCTTTGCTTCTCGCCTTGCTGAACATTTTAGAATACCTATTAGGCATCATGAGAAGGAAGAAAAATTGCTTGGCCCTTTTTATGTAGACTATAAGAGTACGTTAGCACATTATTTTATTGTTAAAGACAAGGAGAAGTTGCTTAATTATAAATTGAGGTTTGATGAAAAATATTGTGAAATTATTACCTTGCTTGCACCATCCCTGTTTGATCTGTTTTTAGGCATATACCTCATTTCGTCAGATGCCTTCTACAAGTACCAGAGCCAGGAACGAGCTTCAGAGCCTGAGCAGGAGCCACCACTCGATCCTTACCGTAAGTCTGTTTATGGGTGGGATCCAGATGAGCTTGCCAACTAGTGGCACCCAGAGGACACATCTCAGTACACCGGAGAGAGTAGCTTCGATCCGTGGCCATAGACCAACTTAGGCCAAAAGCCTAAGCTTGGGGGAGTACGTGTTTCTCACCGACATTACATTCATGTTCACACACTTATTTTAGTCGTCGGTGCTCACACCCTTTCATTGTAATATCCATGCTAGTTTCAATTCTTTTCTTAGTATTTTTCTTGTGTGTTAGAAAAACCTTAAGAAAATGGAAAAAATATATCAGTTGTAGCTTTTATCTAGTTTACTTTCCATGCTTGTTAGTAGTAGTAATTAAAAGAAAACCCAAAAATATTTCTCGTTCTTCTTTTGCTTGTTGGGAGCTTTCTCGTGTAAATAGTTTCTTTTCTTTTCTTTGGGGGTCAAGAGTAGAAGACAATGATTGAAAATGTTTAGTGGCTCTCATATGCCTTATTGTTAATTTAACCTGGAGCCATATTACTTCGTCTTCTCTCTTGTATTAAATGCTCGCAGATTCTAGCTTAGTCCAATGCACGTGCAATATTATTATTATCCACACCGTTCGGTCGTGCAAGTGAAATGCAATAAGGATGATATATGATGAATTGATTGAGATGAGAAAAGCTGGTATGAACTCGACCTCTCTTGTTTTTGTAAATATGATAGTTCATCGTTCCTGATTCAGCTTGTTATGAATGAAACATGCTTGCAATGACAATTAGAGATCATAGCTGCTTATGCCATGCTTAATTAGTTAGGAGTTTATAATGGTCTATCTCGCGTGCCAACATGATATTAAAATGGTTGTGATGTGGTATGATAGGGTGGTATCCTCCTTTGAACGATTCAAGTGGTCTGACATGTCACATGTTCACGCATGTAGTTGAAACAAAATCAACATAGCATCCACGATATTTATGTTCATGGTGATTTCTATCCTACTCATGCTTGCATTCATTGTTGATTAATTTTAATGCATGTTCATGATTGTTGTCGCTCTCTAGCTGGTCGCTTCCCAGTCTCTTTCTAGCCTTCATGTGTACTAAGCGGGAATACTGCTTGTGCATCCACTTCCATAAACCCCAAAGTTATTCCATATGAGTCCACCATACCTTCCTATATGCGGTATTTACCTGCCGTTCCAAGTAAATTTGT
The DNA here is from genome assembly GCA_902687465.1 of Secale cereale. Taxonomy (NCBI): domain Eukaryota; kingdom Viridiplantae; phylum Streptophyta; class Magnoliopsida; order Poales; family Poaceae; genus Secale; species Secale cereale. Next base: position 284,808,963 of record LR738713.1, read on the forward strand.
ATATGCCAAACTCTAAACCTTCAAATAAAATTTTGTTTTGTATGCTCGAACAACTCATATATCAACTACGGTTGTCTATATCTTCCATGCTAGGTGGGTTATTCTCACGATGAGTGGACTCCGCTCATCATTCATGAGAAATTGGCTGGTAACCGGGATGCCCAATCCCATGCTCAAATCATAATAATTAAAGAAAACCCCCCCAGGGCTGTTGCTTGTTTGGACGGTACCTGTTGTTTCGGGCTAGCCGTGGAGTGTGCTTGTTGGTGGTTGGGGGAGTATAAACTTTACCATTCTATTTGGGAACCGCCTATGATGTGTGTAGCATGGAAGATATCGAGATTCTTGGTTTTATGTTGACAATGAGAGTATACCGCTCAAAATATTATTCATCTCTATTTAAAAATCGAGCTCTGGCACCTCTACAAATCCCTGCTTCCCTCTGCGAAGGGCCTATCTATTTACTTTTATGCTGAGTCATCATCCTCTTATTAAAGAGCACTAGTTGGAGAGCACCTCTGTCATTTGCATGTATTGCTATTAATTTGCATTGAGTATGATTATGACTGGATCTCTTTTACCATGAATTACAATGTCTAGTCAGTCCTTGATCTTTAAATGTGCTCTGCATTTATGTTTTGCGGTCTCAGAAAGGCCTAGTGAGATACCAACTTGTTATATCATATTATGATTGTTTTGAGAAAGTGTTGTCATCCGAGGTTTATTATTATTGCTCGCTAGTTGATTATGCCATTGATATGAGTAGACATGAGACCTGAAAGTTATTGTGAATGTGGTTAGTTCATGATCTTGCTGAAAACTTCAATGCTGGCTTTACATATTTACAACAAGAAGAGCAAACAGAGTTTGTCAAATTTTTCTTTATCACTTTCAGTTTATGAACTGAATTGGTTGAGCACAAGCAAATTTTTAAGCTTGGGGGACTTGATATGTCTCCAACGTATCTACTTTTCCAAACACTTTTGCCCTTGTTTTGGACTATAACTTGCCTGATTTGAATGGAACTAACCCGGAATGACGCTGTTTTCAGCAGAATTGCCATGCTGTTATTTTTGTGCAGAAATAAAAGTTCTCGGAATGACCTGAAAATCAACGGAGAATTATATTGGAAAATATAAAAAATTCTACGGAAAGATCCAAGCCAGGGGGCCCACACCCTGTCCACGAGGGTGGGGGGCGTGCCCCCTCCCCCTCGGCGCACCCCCGGCCTCGTGGGCCCCCTATTGCTCCACCGACGTATCCCCAGACTCCATATATTCACTTTTGGGGAGAGAAAAATCAGAGATGAAGAATTATCGCGTTTTACGATACGAAGCCGCCACCAAGCCCTAATCTCTCTCAGGAGGGCTGATCTGGAGTCCGTTCGGGGCTCCTGAGGGGGGAGATCGTCGCCATCATCATCATCAACCTTCCTCCTTCACCAATTCCATGATGCTCACCACCGTGCATGAGTAATCCCATCGTAGGCTTGCTGGAAGGTGATGGGTTGGATGAGATTTACCATGTAATCGAGTTAGTTTTGTTAGGGTTTGATCCCTAGTATCCACTATGTTCTAAGATTGATGTTGCTATGACTTTGCCATGCTTAATGCTTGTCACTAGGGCCCGAGTGCTACGATTTCAGATCTGAACCTATTATGTTTTCATGAATATATGTGTGTTCTTGATCCTATCTTGCAAGTCAATAGTCAACTACTACGTGTTATGATCCGGCAACCCCGAAGTGACAACAATCGGGACCACTCCCGGTGATGACCGTAGTTTGAGGAGTCCATGTATTCACTATGTGTTAATGCTTTGGTCCGGTACTCTATTAAAAGGAGGCCTTAATATCCCTTAGTTTCCACTAGGATCCCGCTGCCACGGGAGGGTAGGACAAAAGATGTCATGCAAGTTCTTTTCCATAAGCACGTATGACTATATTCGGAATACATGCTTACATTACATTGATGAACTGGAGCTAGTTCTGTGTCACCCTAGGTTATAACTTTTACATGAGGAATCACATCTGACATAATTCCCCATCACCGATCCAATGCCTACGAGCTTTTCACATATTGCTTGTTGCTTATTACTTTTTCGCTGCTACTGTTACAAAAACTACAAAAACACTACCATTACCTTTATTGCTGTTACCGTTACTTCCATATTACTTTGCTACTAAATTACCTTGCCGTAGATACTAAGTTTCCAGGTGTGGTTGAATTGAAAACTCAGTTGCTAATACTTAAGAGTATTCTTTGGCTCCCCTCTTGTCGAATCAATAAATTTGGGTTGAATACTTTACCCTCGAAAACTGTTATGATCCCCTACACTTGTGGGTTATCAGGGCCCGAGCTACTGCGTGGTCGCTATGCATGCCAGCGTGTATGTCTGCAAGGAGCTATTGCCCCTCTTCTTTGTTGATGCACCTTTGTAGGACCCATGTGGTGCTCCTTTTATAAAGCTCACCCTCGTGGATCTTGTATGCTTTAGAGTGGCGGATTATACATCGTGCCTCCACCTGATCGTCGGTGAGCTCTTTTGGTAGGAGGTAGGCGAGTGGGGGTTCAGTCCAAGGAGCGATTACGACCATGATTTCATGGGCCAAAGGTGTTTCCTCGAGTGCGGAGCCGCTGACGATATGTTCGCTGGGTTTGCTTTCCGAGGTGACAGTTTGGGCCGGCTCATTGACTGATGCGCCGTTGTCCCCATCCTATCATACGACGGAGGGCTTGAAAAGTCGCTCGAGGAAGGTCTTCTTTGTCATTGGGTCATGCATGGCACCCATGCGGGCGAGGACGTCCACGGCTTGGTTGTTGTCTTTAGAGACATGGTGGAATTCCAGGCCCTCGAACCGGGCCGATATCCGAAGGACATCGTTTCTGTGTGCTTGGGGTCCTTGGCGTCGATTTTGCCGTTGACCTGGGAGATCGCTAAATTTGAATCTCCCCTTAATTGAAGGCGTTGTACCCCCATTGATGTGGCCATCCGAAGACCATGCAGTAGAGATTCATACTCGGCCGCATTGTTGGAGTCCGTGTACATAATTTGTAGAACCTACCGAACGGTGTCGCCTGTGGGGGATATAAGAATCACCCAGCCCCCAGTCCGCCTAACATTTTTGAGCTGTCAAAGTACGTTGTCCAATGCGAATATGTATTGTATTCCTGGGGTATTTTGGCTTCGGTCCATTCATCTATGAAATTGGCCAGCACCTGGTATTTTATAGTTATGCGTAGCTTGTACGTTACTTCAAAAGGAAGGAGCTCGATGGCCCATTTGGCGATGTGGCCCGTGGCATCCCTATTGTTGATTATATCATTCAAGGGAACTTCCGATGCCACCATGACCGAACACCCTTGAAAGTAGTGTCGTATCTTTCGGGATGCCATGAAGACCGTGTAGGCTATCTTTTGATAGTGCGAGTATCGAAATTTGCACGCTGTGAGTACGTCGGACACATAGTAGACCGGCTTTTGGACTTGGAATTTTTGGCCTTCAGATTCTCATTCCACTATGAGCACTAATGACCCACAAGTGTAGGGGATCTATCGTAGTCCTTTTGACAACTAAGAGTGTTGAACCCAACGAGGAGCAGAAGGAAATGATATGCAGTTTTTAGTAAGGTATTTTCTGCAAGCACTGAAATTATCGGTAACAGATAGTTTTGTGATAAAGTAATTGGTAGCGAGTGACAAAAGGTAAAAGTAAATACGGTGCAGCAAGATGGCCCAATCCTTTTTGTAGCAAAGGACAAGCCTGGACAAACTCTTATATGAGGAAAACCCTGCGGAGGACACATGGGAATTATCGTCAAGCTAGTTTTCATCACGATCATCTGATTCGCGTTTGGTACTTTGATAATTTGGTATGTGGGTGGACCAGTGCTTGGGTGTTGTCCTTACTTGGACAAGCCTCCCACTTATGATTAACCTCTAATGCAAGCATCAACAACTAGAAAAGAAGTATTAAGGTAAACCTAACCATAGCATGAAACAAGTGGATCCAAATCAGCCCCTTACGAAGCAACGCATAAACTAGGGTTTAAGCTTCTCTCTCTCTAGCAACCCATCATCTACTTATTACTTCACAATGCCTTCCTCTAGGCCCAAATAATGGTGAAGTGTCATGTAGTCGACGTTCACATGACACCACTAGAGGAGAGACAACATACATCTCATCAAAATATCAAACGAATACCAAATTCACATGACTACTTATAGCAAGACTTATCCCATGTCCTCGGGAACAAAAGTAACTACTCACAAGACATAATATTTTTCATGATCAGAGGGGTATTAATATGCATAATGGTTTGAACATATGATCTTCCACCAAGTAAACCAACTAGCATCAACTACAAGGAGTAATCAACACTACTAGCAATCCACAGGTACCAATCTGAGGTTTGGGTACAAAGATTAGATACAAGAGATGAACTAGGGTTTGAGAGGAGATGGTGCTGGTGAAGATGTTGATGAAGATAACCCTCCCCAAGATGGGAGAGTTGTTGGTGATGACGGCGGTGACGATTTCCCCCTCCTGGAGGGAAGTATCCCCGGCAGAACAACTCTGCCGGAGCCCGATTGGTTTCCGCCAAGGTTCCACCTCAAGACGGCAGCGTCTGGTCTTGAAAGCCTCCTCCTGATTTTTTCCAGGTCAAAACACTTCATATAGGAGAAAATGGGCGTCGGGGGACCATCTAGTGGCCCACGAGACAGGGGGGCGCGCCCAGAGAGGGTGGGGGGGGGGCGCCCCCCACCCTCGTGGATAGGTGGTGGCCCCCTAGTTATTCTCTTTCGCCAGATATTTTTTATATTTCCTGAAACGGTGTCCCATGGAGTTTTGGAGATTTTTGAGTTGTGCTGAATAGGTTTCCAGTGTTTGCTCCTTTTCCAGCCCAGAATTCCAGCTGCCGGCATTCTCCCTCTTCATGTAAACCTTAGAAAATAAGAGAGAAAAGGCTTAAGTATTGTGATAATACGTGAAATAATAGCCCATAGTGCAATAAATATCAACATAAAAGCATGATGCAAAATGGACATATCAACTCCCCCAAGCTTAGACCTTGCTTGTCCTCAAGCGAAAGCCGATATCGAAAAATATGTCCACAGGTTTAGAGATAGAGGTGTCGATAAAAATAAAATACGGACATGAGGGCATCATGATCATTCTTATAACATCAACACACATATATTGTCATATCATTCTTATGCTAAAGTAACAATTCATTCACAATGTCAAGTATGAATCAAAAACTTCATTGAAAGCCAACAAACTATGATCTCAATCATTGTAGCAATTGCAATTATCATAACATCAGAAAGAGTCATTGTAAGAGCTTTTCAGCAAGTCCACATACTCAACTATCATATAGTCTTTCACAATTGCTCACACTCACGCAATACGTATGGTTATGGAGTTTTAATCGGACACAGAGAAAGATAGGGCCTTATGGTATTGCCTCCCAACCTTTTACCTCAAGGGTAATGTCAACAGTAATGGACCATGGTAACTTACATCCAAGTGGGTATATATGTCAGGATTTTTCCAACACAATGTTCTTGCGAAAGGATAAAATGTAAAAAGGGAAGGTGATTTTCACCTTGACTCTTATAAGGAAAGAATAATAGATAGGCCGGTCGCAGAGGGAAGCAGAGGTTGTCATGTGCTGTTATGGTTGGATGCACAAAGTCTTAGTGCAAAATAACGTCACTTTATATTGTCGCTTGTGATAAGGACCTTTATTATGCAGTCCGTCACTTTTATTAGTTCCATATCACAAGATTGTATAAAGCTCATTTCCTCCACACTAATAAATCATACATATTTTAGCGAGTTTGCAACATGACAACTTACTTGAAGGATCTTACTCAATCCATAGGTAGGTATGGTGGACTCTCATGGCAAAACTGGGTTTAAGGATGTATGGAAACACAAGTAGTATCTCTACATGGTGCAAGGTGTTTTGGCTAGCATGAGGGGGAAAGGCAAGCTCAAGATGTTGGATGATCCCTGACAATATACTTTATTTCGAATATAAGAAAACATAACCCATTATGTTGTCTTCCTTGTCCAACACCAACTCTTTAGCATGTCTTTAATGAGTGCTCACAATCATAAATGATGTCCAAGATAGTATATTTGTATGTGAAACCTCTCTTTCTTTATTATTTCCTATTAATTGCAACGATGGCCAAAACTATGTTTGTCAACTCTCAACAACTTTTATTCATCATACTCTTTATATGTGAAGTCATTACTTCCCATAAGATCAATATGATCTCTTTGATACTTTTTATATTTTCTTTTATTCTATCATAATCAAACTGAGGAAATCAAGCCCTTGACTCAACACTAATGTTTATTATATAGCTCACAGACTCGATTAAAAAGGGTAAAGATCATAGAGCAAAAGCTCACAACTAGATCATGCTAACTTTATTCTACTAGATCAAGATACTACCGAAAGGATCGAACTAAGAAAAACGGTAAAGATGGGAGTGTGATGGTGATACGATACCGGGGCAACTCCCCCAAGCTTGGCAGTTGCCAAGGGGAGTGCCCATACCCATATGATTATGTCCCCTTCTTCGGAGGTGGTGATGATGGAGTTGTTGATGATGTAGGCTTGTCGTCCATCTTCCAATGCATGGGCTCACCATCGTAGAAGGATGATCGAGTCTCCGGGATGCTCAAATCTGCAGCCAAAACTCATCTTCTTGAATCTATATTCATACTCATAGATTTGGTTTTGCAGGTCATAGATCTGGGCTTGGAGGTGTTCGGTTTTCTCTTGAAGATTGGAGATGGCTTCCCCAAAGATCCTTGACTCCAGCTTGAGGTTGTTGGCGAGCTCCGTGATCATCATGTGGTTGGCGTTGAGTCCTTGTTCCACCATACCTTGGCACTTGAAAACTTCCTGCTCCATTGCTTCGAGTCTTGTCTCCACGCTTCCGATCCTCCTTGGCCCCTCAACATCGTGGATGTGCAGCACCCCCTCATGCAACTCCATGGTTTGAGGATGATGCAGCACCTCCGCGAGGTAGTGGTTGATGACCTTCTCAAAGAACTTGTCCTTGGGGGTGTTGGAAGAAGCCATGATGATCTAGATCTGTCAAAAACAACAGCTCGAAATGAAAACAGAGGACTTTTGGGTGATACGGTGGTCAAAACCTTCGGGAGAATATATAATGAATTTTTACCAACCAAAAGGAGTAACATACAAGAAATCAGAGTCCGGGAGGCACACGAGGTTCCCACGAGGCATAGGGCGTGCCCTCCACCCTCGTGGTCGGCTTGTGTCTTTTCCGGACTGCCACTTATTTTTCTATTTTTCTAAATATTCCAAAATGGTGAAAATTGCCATTAGAACAGTTTTGGAGTCGATTTACTTACCGTACCACATACCTCTTCCTTTTTGGGGTCTAAATCGTTCTGGAAAGTGTCCCTTATGTATTCCTCCGGAGTTATGGTTTCAATAACATTGGTTTCAACATTTATAGGATTACCTGAGATATAATGTTTGATTCTTTGACCGTTCACCACCTTCGGATTTGTGCCTTCGAAGTTGTTGATTTTTATGGTACTAGAACAATACACCTCCCCGATAACGTAAGGACCTTACCATTTTGAGAGAAGTTTTCCTGCAAAAAATCTTAAACGAGAGTTGTATAGCAAGACATAATCGCCTACGTTAAACTCACGCTTCTGCATCCTTTTGTCATGTCATCTTTTAACTTTTTCTTTAAACAACTTGGCATTCTCATAGGCATTGGTTCTCCATTCATCAAGAGAGCTAATGTCAAATAAACTCTTCTCACCGGCAAGTTTGAAATCATAATTGAGCTCCTTAATAGCCCAATATGCCTTATGTTCTAGCTCGAGAGGTAAGTGACAAGCCTTTCCATAAACCATCTTATATGGAGACATACCCATAGTATTTTTTTATGCAGTTCTATAGGCCCATAATGCATCATCAAGTTTCTTGGACCGATTCTTTCTAGACCTATTAACTGTCTTTTGCAAAATTAATTTCGGCTCTCTATTACTTAATTCTAATTGACCACTAGTCTATGGGTGATAAGGGGATGCAATTCCATGATTAACATCATACATAGCAAGCATTTTACGAAAAGCACCATGAATAAAGTGTGAACCACCATCATTCATTAGGTATCTAGGGACTCCAAACCTCGGGAAAATAACTTCTTTAAGCATCTTAATAGAGGTGTTGTGATCAGCACTACTAGTTGGAATAGCTTCTACCCACTTAGTAACGTAATCAACAGCAAATAAAATATGTGTATACCCATTAGAGGAAGGAAACGGTCCCATATAATCAAAGCCCCACACATCAAACAGTTCAATAACAAGTGAATAATTCATAGGCATTTCTTGATGTCTACTGATATTACCAATTCTTTGACATTCATCACAAGATAATACAAACTTATGGGCATCCTTGAAGAGAGTAGGCCAGTAAAAACTGGATTGTGATACATTATGTTAAGTTATATCTCCAACATAGTGTCCTCCATAAGCTTCGGAGTGGCACTTGCGTAGGATCTGTTCCTGTTCATGCTCAGGTACACAACGTCTAATAATACCATCTACTCCTTCTTTATAAATATGTGGGTCATCCTAGAAGTAATGTCTCAAATCATACAAGAACTTTTTCTTTTGCTGGTATGTGAAGCTAGGAGGTATAAACTTAGCAACAATGTAATTAGCATAATTAGCATACCATGGAGCAGTAGGATAAGTATTTATGAAAGCTATTTGTTCATCAGGAAAACTATCATCAATAGGTTGTGGGTCATCAAGTATATTCTCTAGCCTAGACAAGTTATCTACTACGGGGTTCTCAACTCCCTTTATATCAATAATGTGCAAGTCAAACTCTTGCAGCAAGAGAACCCATCTAATAAGTCTAGGTTTAGCATCTTTCTTTTCCATAAGGTATTTGATAGCAGCATGATCAATGTGAATAGTTACTTTAGAATCAACAATATAAGGCGTAAACTTATCACGGGCAAATACAACTGCTAAAAATTCTTTCTTAGTAGTAGCATAATTTCTCTAGGCACTGTCTAGAGTTTTACTAGCATATTGGATAACATTCAATTTTTATCAACTCTTTGCCCTAGAACAGCACCCACAACATAATCACTAGCATCACACATAATCTCAAAGGGTAAATTCCAGTCAGGAGGATGGACAATAGGTGCAGAGATCAATGCTTTCTTAAGTATTCCAAATGCTTCTAAACAATCATCATCAAAGACAGAAGGAATTTGTTTTTGTAAGAGATTAGTCAGGGGCCTGGAGATTTTGGAGAAGTCCTTAATGAACCTCCTATAAAACCCGGCATGACCAAGGAAACTTCGTATACCTTTGATATCCTTGGGACACGACATCTTTTCAATAGCATCAACTTTAGCTTTGTCAACTTCAATACCTCTTTCAAAAATTTTATCACCCAAGACAATGCCTTCATTAACCATAAAGTGGCACTTTTCCCAATTCAAGACAAGATTAGTGTCTTCACGTCTCTGCAAAACTCGATCAAGGTTTCTCAAGCAATCATCAAAAGAAGTTCCGTAAACGGAGAAATCATCCATGAAAACCTCAACAATCTTTTCATAAAAATCAGAGGATATAGCCATCATGCATCTTTGAAAGGTAGCAGGTGCATTACATAAACCAAAAGGCATACGTCTATAAGCAAAGGTACCAAAAGGACAAGTAAAAGTGGTCTTTTCTTGATCCCCTTTTGACACAGGTATTTGAGAGAAACCAGAATAGCCATCTAGAAAGCAAAAATGAGTATGTTTGGATAACCTTTCTAGCATTTGATCAATAAAAGGCAGTGGGTAATGATATTTCTTAGTAGCTTTATTTAATTTATAGAAATCAATTACCATCGTATAACCTGTAACAATTCTTTGTGGGATCAATTCATCTTTATCATTAGGAACTACAGTCATACCTCCCTTCTTAGGGACACAATGGACATGACTTACCCACTGGCTGTCAGCAACTGGATAGATTATACCTGCCTCTAGAAGCTTTAGTATTTCCTTCCTTACCACTTCTTTCATCTTAGGATTTAACCGTCGTTGATGGCCAATAACCGGTTTAGCATCCTCTTCCAATTTTATCTTGTGTTGGCATAAAGTGGGACTAATGCCCTTAAGATCATCCAGAGTATATCCAATAGCAGCACGGTACTTCTTCAGAGTTTTCAATAATTTTTCTTTTTCCTGCTCTGAAAGGTTAGCACTAATAATAGCAGGATATATCTTCTTTTCATCAAGATAAACATACTTAAGATTATCAGGTAAAGGTTTAAGTTCAAACATGGGATCACCCTTGGGTGGAGGAGGATCCCCAAGAATTTCAACAGGCAAGTTGTTTTTCAATACGGGTCCTTGCTTAAAGAATATTTCATCTATCTCCCTTCTCTCATTCATATACATATCATTTTCATGGTCTAGCAGATATTGTTCTAAAGGATCGTTAGGAGGCACAACAATAGAAGCAAGATCAATAATTTCATCCTTACTGGGCAATTCTTCATCACGGGGTTGTCTACGAAATTTACCAATGTTAAAATCATGACACATATCCCCTAAACCAACAGTAACAATATCTTTCACGCAGTCTATCTTAGCTTTAACAGTATTTAAGAAGGGTCTACCAAATATAATGAGGCAAAAATAATCTTGTGGGGAACTAAGAATAAGAAAATCAACATGGTATTTAACTTTCCCACACAAAACTTCAACATCTCTAGCAATCCCAACTGGTGAAATAGTGTCTCTGTTAGCAAGCTTAATAGTAACATCAATCCCTTCTAACTAAACAGGTGCAATATCATGCATAATTTCTTGATATAAGGAATGAGGGATTATACTTGCACTAGCACCAACGTCACATAAGCCATGATAGCAATGATCTCCTATTTTGACAGAAATAACAGGCAAGCCTACAACAGGTCTATGATTATTCCTAGCATCGGGTTTGGTTGTTCTAGAAGCTTCCTCTTGGAGGTAAATAACATGTCCATCTAAATTTTCAACCAAGAGATCTTTAACTGTAACACCCCATATGTGATACCTTCCATATATGGAAATAAAGCATTTATCATTTGATCCTTGTCCTTTCCTTGGGGGTTCTTTTTCATTTATGCATTCACATTGTTATTGCATTGTCATTTTTACTTTTCCTTATGCATCCATGCATTGCTCATCATCATCATTGCATCATGACCATCATAGCTTCTTTTACTTGTCTTTGTGTTATTCATCCTTAGCTTGTGATGTGAGGCCACCTTGATCTTGTTGTGTGATGGTGGTGGCAAGCCCTTGGCCATTCTAAACCCTAACCCCCCGTCCTTCTTTGGGGCCACTCTTCTCCTTCCTCCTTTTCTTTTCCTTTCTTTAAGCCATTTTGCAAGTGACTTAGCCTCTTCCGGAAATGTTCATCTCCTCCCCACATCTTTTTCACTTTGACATGAGTCACTTGCAAAGCCTTTCCCCAATTTGAAATGATTTGGTTAGGTTAAAAAATGACAGAAGTTTGAACCATATTCAAACTTGTTTTATTTTTCTACCTCTAAAAATGCCCAAACCAAATAAAATAGGGCATAAATCCACGAGCTTGGGGATATTTTATTTTCCTCCAAATTCCTTTTCTTTTAGTCTGTGCTTTTCCTTTTATTTTTCTGTCTGGGGAAAAAGAAAAAGAAAAGGCAACAGCGCAGCAGCCAGCAGCCCAGCAACAGCAGCAGCTATGTGGGCCAGCCTCCGCACTCGACCCAGGGCCAGCAGCCTAGCTCAGCCTGCGCGCGTCCCTCTCTCCCTTTCCGACCCGCGCCCCCACTTACCCCCGCTGCTTCGCGCCCACATGGCCAGGTCGAACCCCCATGTCAGCGACCGCGGCCATCTTCTCACCCACCTTTTCTTCCTCCTCCAGCGCATGCCATGGGGACCGCAGCAGAGCACGCCGTCACGCACCGTCGTCGCCCTGGCCTCCCTTTTAAGCCCCCTCCGTGTCCAACCTAACCCCTAGGTTCCCTCCTCCTTCCTCGCCCGCCGCCGGGCCACCTAGACCCCCTAGATCCACCGTAGCCTATCCACTATTGCCCATCGCCTCCCCGTGTCGCGTAGGTCCCGTTTGTGCTCTCGCCGCTCCACTAGGGCATGTGCATGGCCGCGCCGCAGTTCGTCGCCGCCACCTCTGTAGCTTGTCGTCGGCGTGGTTGTAGTCCTTGTTAGGTCCTGCAAGTTTACGTCGTGAGTGCGGGACTCCTCCAGGAGCACGCCGCACTACTCCGCCGCTTGTAATGGTCGCCGGAGCATCCCCGACGAGCTACTCCGACGTGCTCTGTTTCCCCCCTGTTGTCTGCTTCTTCAGTTATCTCTTAAGGCAATACAATTGTTCTCTGTCAGATACATGCTTGCAGCCCAGTGGTGTGTCTCTTCGTCAGTTAGCCAGTGGCCTGAGTCCGAATCCCGCCGGGGGCGGTGGAATTTTTTCCCCCTTTTTGCTTTATAAGTGCCACTGAGAGGCCGGTCCCACCAGTCAGCCTCTCTGCGCCACTTCTACCCACTCCCACACCCGCCGCGCCACCTCAGCGCCTCTGGATCCACGGGTCAGTGGCTGCAGCTAGATCCAGACTGGGTTAGCTTGCCCCTTTCTCTTTGTTTTTCTTTTCTGTTTTTGTTTTTGTTTTTGTTTTCTGCATTTTCTTTGCATATTTAACATCTTTTAAAATATGCATCTGATGAAAATGTTTTATATATGAAAACTGCTTAGTTTTTCATGTAGAATATTAATATGCAGTTTGTTGCCATGTTTAAAACATTTAAAATCTTGTTTGAATTAATTTGTGTTTAAAATATGCTCAAACTTGTAAAAATCATAACTAAATATCTACAACTCCAAATTTTACAAACTTTGTATGCATTTGGGGTGAAAAAATGTGTATATTAATGCGGTGATGTTACTTTGCATGTTTGACAACTTTAAAATATGACTATCTCAGTTCTGTCCCAAATGTATTTATATGAATATGGGAGTTTCCGGAAATTGTTGTTTGTTCTTTCCGGCCCATTTAAAATGCTAGCATGTTGTTGTTGATCCTAGCTGCACCCCTTGCCATGTTAAACAACTTTTAAAACTTGTTGGGTGCTTGTTTAAAACATCTACATAACCACTTGTGGCCATGTTAGACTTGTTTCCTTGTGCTTTTGTTCATACATGTGTGTGATCTTGTTTCTTGCCATGTTGCTTGTGCACTCTTCTAGTTCTTAGGAGTTGCACCATATCTTTGTCTATATGCATCATATTCATGCATCATGTGGTTGAGCATTGCATGATGATGGATCATAGTTCCGGTGTTTGCTTTGTGGTGTTGGTTAGATCCCCGTGATGATTCGGAGTTCGAGGTTCCTTTCGAGGCTGAGTTTGAGGAGCAAGGTTACGATCCCTCCGTGGACTCAACAGGCAAGATGACCATTCCCAGATATCACTTCTATCTTTTCCTATGCTAGATGTCTCGTTCTGCAGATATTGCCTCGATGCCTATTCCTGTTTGTTAGCACCCTATTGTTGCCATGAAACACTCTAACCGCCTTCCTAGCAAACTGTTGTTTGGCTAAGTACGCATCGCTCAGCCCCTCTTATAGCGTTGTTAGTTGCAGGTGAAGTTTTTGAAGATTGCTCCACGATGAAGTTGTTGTTGGGATAACACAATATATAAATACCTGTTAAACTAATTCACCTATATATTGGTATTGGGTGGAAGGCTGAGCCTTACTGCTTGGTGTTTTGTTCCACTCATGTCACCTTAGGAACCGATAAACCGGTGTTATGTTCCTTGATTTTGCGTTCCTAACACAGTTGGGGTTTATGGGCCCCCCTTGATAATTCGTTCTGTTTAAAGCTTTTCCAGCAAGGACCAACATTGGTTTTACATTTGCCTAACAACTAAATCTTGCATAGGGCGTTGCAAACCCGAGTTCTTAATCCACCCCTGGGCCAGTGCTCCTCATGAGTGTTGGTCCAACCTAGAGTCGTGTGCGGTAGCCCCATTGGCAACTTGGGTTTTGGTCACTGTACGATGTGCTCATCCGGCCGTGGCCTGAGACGAGATACGCGCGGCTACTATCAGGGTGTCGGCATGGCGGGAGGTCTTGTTGGATTAGTTTTACCTTGGTCGAAATATCTTGAGCACGGGATTCCGAGAATACTCGGGTCTTCCCACTTTGGAGTTGCGACTCCACGGATCGTGAGCTTGTGATGGGCTAAGTTGGGACACCCCTGCAGGGTTTGATCTTTCGAAAGCCATGCCCGCAGTTATGTGGCAGATGGGAATTTGTTAATATCTAGTTGTAGATAACTTGACACCTTATTCATGAATACACTACCTGTGTGAGTAACCGTGATGATCTCTTTCCGAAGGGCTTCGAGAAGTGAACACGGTGGGGTTATGTCTGATCGTGAGTAGTTAGGATCACTTCTTGATCAACTTGGCGATCGTTGGCACTTGTTCTCTTCTCGCTCTAAACTCGTAAGCTAGTGCTTAGTGCTTGCTGCAACTCTTGTTTATAGCGTTTCCACACCTAAGGTTTTTGGTAGTTTTGATACCCGGGAACGGGATTGCTGAGTCCTCTGTGGCTCACAGATTCAACACACACCAGATGCAGGTACCGCTGAGAGCAATGCAGGAGATGTTTCGGAACTTCACTTGGAGTTCGATGAAGAGCGTGGACGTTACTATGTTTCTTATCCTGACGATCAGTAGTGGTTCTCACTAGGAGGATCCGGGCTTGTGTTTAGTATCTTTCTCATTTGGATTTTCGTTCGTAGTCGGACCCTGATGTTCTTTGGATGATGTATGCTATTGTATTCATTGTGTGACGTGGCGAGTGTAAGCCAACTATCATTTTACAATTTCATCCCTGATTTTTCATGAGATGTGCAAAGATACCATACTTGAGATCATTCTAGTATGTGTTTATGTCCTTAAGTCGTGCCTCGACACGTTGGGGACATAGCCGCATACTGGGCATTACAAGTTGGTATTCAGAGCCTTCTCCGACCGAGGAGCCCCCCTGATTGATCGAATCACCGACGGTTAAGTCTAGGCACACACACAAAATGTTTTGAGTCCTATATATATATATCGGAGAGTAGGATTTCTTTTTACTCCTCATCCCTTCATCGCTCTGGTGAGGACTCCTGACGTTGTTCTATCTCCTCTACTCTAAAAAATTTCACTAATTTTTTTTTAGGATCACACAGGTATTGTTTGGATTGTTCTGATATCTTTGTGACGAGAACATTGTTCTCGATGCCTCCTATCATTTAGGGGTTGTGGCAGTGTCCCGGGGAGTTGATTCCGAGGTGTTGTCATCACAAATGTATCGTAGCGGTTCTAGAATACCAGAGTCGACCGACATCGAAAACTCTTCTATGCGGTTAGTGGTGAGATAACCCCGACGCCACGCAGTACTGGTGGGATAGTTCGGGAGTATTGCCACAGCTAGTATAGCGGATGCGTTTCGAAGGTCCGAGGTAAACAGTTTCTGAGGATGACTGGTTATGTGTTGACGGATGGGTACACATGGATGCAGGTTTAGAGTTGAGTGCGCGGTGCTTCCCCTGTATCCCCAACACTAGATTGCATAACCGGAAAGCTTCGGGAATTAATAGGTGGGTTTCAAGTAGCTCGTAGGCATTCTTCCAACGAGTGCAAGGTATGAGGTTTGGGGTTCAACATCGAGTGAAGAGGTTTCATGGGCGTTGTTCCAATTGGGAGTTGCATCTTAAAGGGTCCTTGGCTATGTTGATCCGGGGATTGTAACACCCTTTGTAACACATACCATGGGGCATTCAGCACGAACATGTGGGACGAAACTTCTATCATGTATTTGTTCCATCTGTACCTTGTTGTTTTTATTTTATCTTTTGTTATCCCAAGTGGCTTCTCGACAAGATTGTTGTACCATTAAACTGTGGATTTCGTTCGTTCATTTTGTTTGAATGTTCATTGTGAAGACTTTATGTTGCACATATCTAGCTGTTGATTCAGCTTACCTGTTTTGCATCAATGGCTAACGGTTGTCATCATATTCAGGATGGCTCCTAAGAAGGTTCTCAACCCAAACCAAGAGGGGGAAGAAGAGCGTCCTCCTGAACGTCCTCCCTCCCCTCCTCCTTCGTCTGAGGCATGTAGAGCGATTATGCAGGCAACCAACCAGAACACTCAGATGCTCATGCAAATGATGCAGAATTTTCAAGCCAATCAAGCAAATTAAGGCAATCATGGGAACCAAGGCCAAGGCAATCTGTTCAATCAACCTCACTTTTTGACACTGAACCAATTCCTGGCAAACCAACCAAAGTCGTTCAGTTACTGTGTGGACCCGCTAGATGTTGAAGATTGGATCACAGACATCAAGAAGCACTTTGAATGCAGTAACGTGAGGCCTGAGGATTATGTCAAGTTTGCCACTTTCCAACTCAAAGATCAAGCTGCTGATTGGTGGCAACAGTACAAAGACTCCAGAGGTGGTCGTGAGATTTGGTGGACTGATTTCTGCAGAGATTTCCGCTCTCATCACATTCCAACCAGTGTCATTGAAGGCATGCGTGAGCAATTCCGCAACCTGAAGCAAGGCACCATCTCCCTCTATCAATACAATATCAAGTTCCAGAATCTTGCCGTTATGCGAAGCAAGACATCCCCGATGCCAAGAGCAAGATATATCAGTTCCGAGGTGGTCTGAAAGATGAACTCCAACTAGCTCTCACCTTGTTCGAGCCGGATGAATTTGACCAATTCTACAATATGGCTCTCAAGCAAGAGGCAGCTCAGCTCAAGTGTGAAGCTTCCAAAAAGACGATCAGAGATGTTGTTCACTCCTCCTCTTCCTCTCAAGTGGTTGCCAAGCAGCAGAAGTTCTGGCTACCGCCTCCACCAGTGCTCCGTCCTCCAAGCAACAACAAGCACTCAGGTGGTCGTGGATTCTCCCACCCACCCAACCCTAGCAATCAATCCAAGTCTCAGTTCTAAGCTCCAAGACCAAGTGGTCCTTATCATCGACCTCTTTCAGAAGTTACTTGCAACAAGTGTTCTCAAAAGGGTCACTATGCCAACAAGTGTCCCAACCCAAGGCGCCTTCCGCCTCCTCCACCTGTCAGCACTGCTATTGTCAAGCACAATCCCAAGTCAGCAAGAGTGAACCTGATGAATGCAGCTCAAGTAGAGAATTCTTCCAATGTGATATTGGGTAACCTCTCACTTAACTCTATTCCTGCAAAAGTCTTGTTCGATTCAGGTGCAACACATTCTTTCATGTCAAGACCTTTTGCATTGTCACATGATATGCCATTGCAAGCTTTGCCTAGTCCAATGTTCATGCTTTCTCCGGGTTTGCTAATGAACTCCAACAACTTTGTTCCGGATATATCTATTCATATGGGTGATTACAGTTTTCTGGTTTCACCGGTTGTTCTCGGCAACTCCGACATTGATCTTATTCTTGGGATGGATTGGCTCTCCAAGCATGATGCAAACATTGATTGTGCAAACAAGGAGGTCAAGCTAACTCATCCTAACGAAGACGTGATTATCTTCGCAGCTCGAGATAACACAATCAGGCTATTCTCTCTCAATGACAAGGGCGAGATAAATGCCATTTCTCTGATTCTGGTGGTTCGTGAATATGAGGATGCATTCCCTGAAGAGCTTCCAGGCATGCCTCCCCACCTTCAAGTTGAATTCGTCATTGAACTTGAACCTGGTACCGAGCCAGCATGTCGACGTCCGTACAAGCTTTGTCCTGATGAGTTGAAGGAGCTGAAGAAACAACTCAATGAGCAAGAACGTATGGGTCTAATCAGACCAAGTACTTCTCCTTGGGGTTGTGGTGTTCTATTTGTCAAGAAGAAGGATGGCACGGAACGCCTTTGCTTTGATTACCGACCATTGAACAAGAAGACAATAACGAATAAGTACCCGCTCCCCAATATCAATGAATTGTTCGAGCAGCTCAAAGGAGCAAAGGTGTTCTCGAAGCTCCTATGAAGACACGATCATGTCTTTCGGCCTTGCAAATGCTCCACCCACTTTCTCTCGGATGATGCACTTCATATTCAGCCCCTACACCAATGAATTCGTTCTCGTCTATTTGGATGATATCTTGGTATTCTCCAAGAATGAAGAATACCATGCCACGCACCTCCGTTTGGTCTTTTACAGGCTCCGTGAGCACCGGTTCTATGTGAAGTTCTCCAAATGCTGGCTGGATAAAGTCCTCTATCTTGGCCATAGTATCTCTGCCGAGGGCATTTCTGTTAATCCCGACAAGGTTGAAGCTATTGTAAACTAGGAACCTCCGCAGAATGTCAAGCAACTCCGAAGTTTCCTTGGTCTCGCTAGCTATTGTAGAAGGTTCATTGAGAACTTCTCCAAGATTGCCAAGCCTCTTTCGAACCTATTGCAGAAGAATGTCAAGTACTCGTGGACTCCTG
This sequence comes from Secale cereale, assembly GCA_902687465.1. Classification (NCBI taxonomy): domain Eukaryota; kingdom Viridiplantae; phylum Streptophyta; class Magnoliopsida; order Poales; family Poaceae; genus Secale; species Secale cereale. The sequence continues at coordinate 284,827,512 of LR738713.1, forward strand.
ATTGCGATGTGGCATTCAAGACACTCAAAGAGAAGCTCATTTCTGCTCCAGTTCTTACTCCTCCGGATGAGTCCAAGCCTTATGAAGTCTTTTGTGATGCTTCATTGCAAGGTCTTGGTGGTGTTCTCATGCAAGACAAGAAGATTGTGACACACACTTCTCGTGAGCTGAAACCAAATGAGAAGAATTATACCACACATGATCTTGAGCTAGCAGCGGTTGTTCATGCCTTGATCACGTGGAGACACCTTCTGTTGGGCAGAAAAGTGGACAACTTCACCGATCACAAGAGCTTGAAGTACATCTTCACTCAGCTAAACCTTAACCTTCGCCAGACTCATTGGGTTGAAATGATTCAAGAGTACGATCCAAGCATTGAGTACCCCCCTAGCAAGGCCAATGTCATTGCAGATGCCTTGAGCAGAAAGGCGTATTGCAACAGTCTCCTTCTTAAACCGTTCCAGCCTGAACTTTGTGAGTCATTCAGGAAGCTCAACCTCCAAGTTGTTCTGCAAGGCTTTCTTGCAAACCTTCAAGTTGCTCCTACCTTGGAAGATCAAATCCGTGAGGCCCAACTCAGTGATGCTATGGTGCAGAAAGTGAAACATGGTATTGCTAAGGGTACTCCCAAGTACAAGTGCTATCTCATTGATGAGAAAGACACCTTGTTCTTTGAGGACAGGATCGTCGTTCCCAAAGGTTATCTCAGGAAGCTCATAATGAACGAAGCACATGACTCACCCCTCTCGATACATCCAGGAAGCTCCAAGATGTACCGTGACCTCAAGCAATCATGTTGGTGGACTCGCATGAAAAGGGAGATTGCCCAATTCGTGAATGAATGTGATGTATGCAGGAGAGTGAAGGCAGAGCATCAACGTCCAGCCGGACTCCTCCAACCTCTACCTATTCCCGAGTGGAAATTCGATCACATTGAGATGGATTTCGTCACCGGTATTCCCAAGTCCAAGAAAGGAAATGATGCGATCTTTGTGGTGATTGACAAGCGGACTAAAGTAGCTCATTTTCTTCCCGTTAAAGAATCCATCAACGCAGCTCAGCTGGCAGAGTTGTATACCTCCAAAATTGTTTCGTTGCATGGCATTCCTCAAGTGATCTCCTCAGACCATGGTAGCTTGTTCACTTCCAAGTTCTGGGATTCTTTTCAGTTAGCCATGGGCACCAAGATTCGCTTCAGCACTGCGTTTCACCCTCACACTAGTGGTCAAGTTGGAAGAGTGAACCAGATCCTCGAAGATATGCTCAGAGCTTGTGTCATCTCCTTCGGTATGAAATGGGAAGATTGCCTTCCATTTGCCGAATTCTCCTACAACAACAGTTTCCAAGCAAGTGCCGACAAAGCTCCTTTTGAAATCCTCTATGGCAGAAAGTGCCATACCCCTCTCAACTGGTCCAAGACTGGTGAATGTCAACTTCTTGGAAATGATTTGATCTCAGAAGCCGAAGAAATGTGCAAAGTCCTACGTGAGAATCTCAAAGCTGCGCAATGGCGTCAAAAGAGCTACTATGACGGCAAGCATCGCGACTTGGCTTTCGACATTGGTGATCATGTCTATCTCCGTGTTTCTCCCATGAAGGGCACTCAAAGGTTCGGTATCAAGGGCAAGCTTGCTCCAAGATACGTGGGCCCTTTCAAGATTCTTGGTAAGAGAGGCGATCTATCCTACCAACTCGAGCTTCCCTCCAACTTTGCAAATGTGCATGATGTCTTTCACGTGTCTCAACTCCGCAAGTGCTTCAAGACGCACGAATGCACCATTCTGTTTGAAGATATTGATCTTCAACAAGACTTATCTTATCGTGAGCACCCCGTTGCTATTCTTGAAGAAACTGAGCGCAAGACTCGCAACAAGTCCATCAAATTCTTGAAAGTGAAGTGGTCACACCATATCGACCGAGAAGCTACATGGGAACGAGAAGATCATCTCCTTTCCGAGTATCCCTCCTTCTTTCAGTCCTAGATCTCAGGACGAGATCTTTTTGTAGTGGAGGAGAGTTTGTAACACCCCATATGTGATACCTTCCATATATGGCAATAAAGATTTAATCATTTGATCATTGTCCTTTCCTTGGGGGTTCTTTTTCATTTATGCATTCCCATTGTTATTGAATTGTCATTTTTTACTTTTCCTTATGCATCCATGCATTGCTCATCATCATCATTGCATCATGACTATCATAGCTTCTTTTACTTGTCTTTGTGTTATTCATCCTTAGCTTGTGATGTGAGGCCACCTTGATCTTGTTGTGTGATGGTGGTGGCGCCCTTGGCCATGCTAAACCCTAACCCCCCCTCCTTCTTTTGCACCACTCTTCTCCTTCCTCCTTTTCTTTCCTTTCTTTAAGCTATTTTGCAAGTGACTTAGCCACTTCTAGAAATGTTCATCTCCTCCCCACATCTTTGTCACTTTGACATGAGTCACCTTGCAAAGCCTTGCCCCAATTTGAAATGATTTGGTTAGGTTCAAAAATGACAGAAGTTTGAACCATATTCAAACTTGTTATATTTTTCTACCTCTAAAAATGCCCAAACCAAATTTATAAAATAGGGCATAAATCCAGGAGCTTGGGGATATTTTATTTTCCTCCAAATTCCTTTTCTTTTAGTCTGTGCTTTTCCTTTTATTTTTCTGTCTGAGGAAAAAGAAAAAGAAAAGGCAACAGCGCAGCAGCCAGTAGCCCAGCAACATCAGCAGCTATGTGGGCCAGCCTCCCCCTCGGCCCAGCGCCAGCAGCCCAGCTCAGCCCGCGCGCGTCCCTCTCTCCCTTTCTCACCCGCGCCCCCACTTACATCCACTGCTTCACGCCCACATGGCCAGGTCGGACCCACATGTCAGCTACCGTGGCCATCTTCTCACCCACCTTTTCTTCCTCCTCCAGTGCACGCCATGCGGATCGCGGCAGAGCACACCGTCGCGCACCGTCGTTGCCCTGGCCTCCCTTTTAAGCCCCCTCCGTGTCCAACCTAACCCCTAGGGTTCCCTTCTCCTTCCTCGCCCGCCGCCGGGCCACCCAGACCCCCAGATCCACCGTAGCCCCTCCGCTGTTGCCCGTCGCCTCCGCCGTGTCGCGTAGGTCCCGTTTGTGCTCTCGCCGCTCCACTAGGGCATGTGCCTTGCCGCGCTGCAGTTCATCGCCGCCGCCTCGGTATCTTGTCGCCGGCGTCGTTGTAGTCCTCGTTAGGTCCTACAAGTTTACGTCGCGGGTGTGGGACTCCTCCAGGAGCACGCCGCACTACTCTGCTGCCTGTAATGGTCGCCGAAGCAGCTCCGACGAGCTACTCCGACGTGCTATGTTTCCCCCCTGTTGTCTGCTTCTTCAGTTATCGCTTAAGGCAATACACATGTTCTCTGTCAGATACACGCTCGCAGCCTAGTGGTGTGTCTCTTCGTCAGTTAGCCAGCGTCCTGAGTTCGAATCCCGCCGGGGGTAGTGGAATTATTCCCCCCTTTTTGCTTCATATGTGACACTGACAAACCGGTCCCACCTGTCAGCCTCTCTGCGCCACTTCTACCCACTCCCACACCCACCGCGCCACCTCAGCGCCTCTGGACCCACGGGTCGGTGGCTGCGGCTAGATCCAGGCTGGGTCAGCTTGCCCCTTTTTTCTTTGTTTTTCTTTTCTGTTTTTCCTTTTGTTTTTCTTTTCCGCATTTTCTTTGCATATTTAATATCTTTTAAAATATGCATCTGATGAAAATGTTTTATATATGAAAACTGCTTAGTTTTTCATGTAGAATATTAATATGCAGTTTGTTGCCATGTTTAAAACATTTAAAATGATGTTTGAATTAATTTGTGTTTAAAATATGCTCAAACTTGTAAAAATCATAACTAAATATCTACAACTCCGAATTTTACAAACTTTATATGCATTTGGGGTGAAAAAATGTGTAGATTAATGTGGTGCTAATACTTTGCATGTTTAACAACTTTAAAATATGACTATCCCAGTTCTGTCCCAAATGTATTTATATGGATATGGGAGTTTCCGGAATTTGTTGTTTGTTCTTTCCGGTCCATTTAAAATGCCAGCATGTTGTTGTTGATCCTAGCTGCACCCCTTGCCATGTTAAACAACTTTTAAAACTTGTTGGGTGCTTGTTTAAAACATCTACATAACCACTTGTGGCCATGTTAGACTTGTTTCCTTGTGCTTGTGTTCATACATGTGTGTGATCTTGTTTCTTGCCATGTTGCTTGTGCACTCTTCTTGTTCTTAGGAGTTGCACCAAATCTTTGTCCATATGCATCATATTCATGCATCATGTGGTTGAGCATTGCATGATGACTGATCGTTGTTCCGGTGTTTGCATTGTTGTGTTGGTTAGTGCCGGATGACGATTCGGAGTTCGAGGTTCCTTTCGAGGCTGAGTTTGAGGAGCAAGGTTACGATCCCTCCGTGGACTCAACAGGCAAGATGACCATTCCTAGATATCACTTCTATCTTTGCCTATGCTAGATGTCTCGTTCTATAGATATTGTCTCGATGCCTATTCCTGTTTGTCAGCACCCTATTGTTGCCATGAAACACTCTAACCACCTTCCTAGCAAACCGTTGTTTGGCTAAGTATGCATTGCTCAGCCCCTCTTATGGCGTTCTTAGTTGCAGGTGAAGTTTTTGAAGATTGATCCACGATGAAGTTGTTGTTGGGATAACACAATATATAAATTGATGAGTACATTACTAACAAGGTTACACCCACATCCCCAACTGACACATATACAGGACCAATTACTAGAGCTCACGCACGCCAATTAAATTACCAGGTACTTTCGTTTCTTGGTAATAATTCTAATGTTCATGAGAATACGATGCTGCCTAAATTGGATACGTTTGTCTTGCTTACAAATGAAGGGCCTAGCTTGGACAAGAAGGATGAACATTGGGGCAAGATCAAGCATGGAGATGATGGCATGCGCAAGGGGAACAAGAACGGAGTTACAAGTGATGATTTCAGGACTTTGAAGCCACCATAATGTGTGCGTGAAGACTTGGACAAAATATACAAGATGCCACTTCATAAATTTCGTCCAGAGGCTATTATAGGTGTTGCGTCACCTTATTATTGGGCCAGGCCCATGTAATTTCGAAATACTTGAGTATAGGCTGTTTTTAGAGTCCGTATGTGTGGGGAAACAAGAGTTAGGGTTGGTTTCGGACCCCTCCTCCAAGGGCCACGAATTCCCCCCTATTCCCTCATATATACAGCCCTTAGGGCATCGTTTAGACTTTGGGTTTTGTTTAGATTAAAGTTCGCCATAGCTGCAACTTCGCGTACTTCGTTTGTGTTCAACGACTAGACAAAGACGTCACAGAACCCCACTTGATCAATAAAGCTTTCCTCTTGAATTCACAATATCTAGATTGCAATCTCAGTTTCTTGCTTGTTCTTCGTTTGCCTGCAGGAAACAGACCTTCGTGGTCAGGTTGATCATGCTCCGGCGTGGTCAATAACCTCTCGGAGTTGGTTTAGCGATTGCTAAGGCGCGACGTCCTCGCACGTTCGTAGTCGGATCGTCAAAGTCGACTTCCACCAAAATGATAGCCACCATCTCATCGAAAGACGGGACAACTTTGCCTCTATCAAGTGTTATCAGATTTTCAGGTTGCTCGATGAGATTTTACAGTTTTTCGTAGATTAGATCGAGTATGTTCTTCATACCTACAGTCCACGAAAAAGCCAAAAAATATTTAGGGTTAGTTCATCATATCTGAACCAGTCTGAGCCATTGCATAATCTTTTCCGTGTTTGCTTAGTTGAATTTGCGGTTGAATCGTCGTGTCGAGTTGCTGGTCTTAGCCTCTAGTTCTTTAGAGTTTCGAGTTCTGTTAACAGTTTTTCACGCCGGCGCCGCACCATATTCATCGCTGCTGCCACATACCACCACCGCTGCCGTAACCTACAACCGCTGCCATATCCTACCACCATATATCCACCACCAATCCGAGTTCTTTTCATATTAGGTTTGTTCTCGAGATCCATCTAGGTTTCGGATTCGTGTTTCCTTGCCTGCATAGGTCTCGGAAAAAAAATTCGACAGGTGAAAATATTTTTTCCCGATCCTATTTTTGGGCTTTTCTGAGTCTTTTGAGACACGTGCCACCATACTGTTTTTTTCCGCACTTTTTCGTCGTCGCTGCCCTGATTCCGAAAAAAAATTGTCAAAAAAATTTGGTGCCTCTCATCTTAGTTTTACTTGGGAAGTGTTTTGAGACACTCGCCATTATAGTGATTTTCGGCAAAAAAAGAGGAGCGAAAAAAAAGAGGGAAAAAAAATTCAGAGTGTGCTTTCCCCTTGTTTACGTGCAGCGCCGTGATTTTGTTAGTGTTCTAGGCTCGCGTCTCTAGTACGGTCTAGCCTAGGACCAGCATAGTACCGTCGTTGAGCGTTTATTCAACTTTGCATCTCTGGATTGATTATTGCTGACCCTTTTGCTACCATCTTATAAGCCTTCCCAGCTCCACATACATCTACGTCGTGCGTTTGACTCTCTCTGGTAATCGCTTTATCCAACCTTTGAGAGTTTTGACTACCACAGTTGCCGATCACCACCTGCTGCTGGGTAAGAACTGGTAAGAATTTGAGATTTGCTTGACGGATTTGTGATGCCCCACCACCACCATTTTGTAGTAGTCTATAGGATCATATTTGTGTGTGTTTCTATTGCTGCTCACCATGCCAGGATCACAAGTCGACGAGACTGACTCGGAGAACATGACAAACAAGGAGTTGCATGATAAATTTCAGCAAATGATGGGTCAATAGGTAGAAGATGTGATGACTAGTTTTGACAATGCACTAGCGAGGATGGATGGCATTGAGAATTCAATTGACACCAAGTTGGATGCCAAATTCGCTGAAGTGCTTGCGCGTCTACCTCCACCTGCTGCACCGTTGCAACAACAACAACAACAACAATCACCTTCACGTCACGAAATCGCCCTCCGCAAAGCGAGCCGTGTCCCTCTTCAGCCTGGCCAACCTGTTAGTGCCGCTGTTGATACTTCTGTGGCTCCTGCTGCTGCTGAGGAGGAGGATGATTACACGGGGGATTATGAGGAAGAGGTTGATCAAAATCAGAACTACGTGCAACAACCAACACCACAACAACCAGGTCGTCCACATGCATATAATCGCAATGGTAGGGCTGCACCATACCCTCAGGTACGCGATCATGACCATCTCCCTAAACTAAAATTGAATATTCCACCATTTGAGGGTAGATATGTTCCTGATATATATCTTACTTGGGAGTTAGAAACCAAACAATGTTTTACATGTTTAAAATATCCCGAGGAGAGACGTGTTGCTGCTGCTCTTTGTGCTTTCACTAGTTTTGCTTGTGTGTGGTGGTCTGAATATTGTAGATTACATCCGGATAATATTCCAACTACTTGGGCTGCTTTGAAAATTGTTATGCATACTCGTTGGGTTCCACCATATTATCAACGCGAATTACTTCAGAAATTGCAGCGTTTAAGACAAGGAAAAAATTCTGTAGAGGAATATTATCAGGAATTACAAACTAGCCTGATTAGATGTGGTATTGTTGAGGATAATGAGGCCATGCTTGCACGTTTTATGGGTGGCTTAAATAGAGAGATCCAGACAATTCTAGAGTATAAGGAGTATAATAATATCACTCATTTATTCCATCTTGCTTCCAAAGCTGAACGTGAAGCGCAGGATCGACAGGCCTTGGCACGAACTAATTTTTCTGCAGGTCGACCTTCATCATGGACACTGCGGGCATCATCTACTTCGACACGTCCGGCTGCACCAACGCCTACTTCATCCGTCACTTCTAGCCGTGATAAAAGCAAACATGCACCACCACCATCAACCAGGAGTACACCATCCGGTCCTGCGCAGAGCTCTTCTTCATCCATGGCATCCAATGGGCCAACACATGATGTTATATGTCGGCGTTGCACTGGTCGTGGTCACTATGCGAGCAAATGCCCATCACAGCGTGTAATGATTGCTACCGAGGATGGTGGTTATGAGTCCTCTAGTGACTATGATGAGGAGATTTTGGCTCTTATTACACGTGAAGAACATGGTGGAGATGATTCTGAAAATGAGACGCAATACATGGCTCCTGAAGACGCTGACAGGTATGAATGTTTAGTTGTTCAAGGTGTTTTGAGTGTGCAGGTCACACAAGCGGAGCAAAATCAGAGGCATAATTTGTTCCATACAAAGGGAGTTGTGAAGGAACGTTCTGTTCGCGTCATCATAGATGGAGGGAGCCGTAACAACTTGGCTAGCATGGAGATGGTGGAGAAGTTATCTCTCACCATAAGACCACATCCACATCCTTACTATATCCAATGGTCCAACAACAGCGGCAAGGTTAAGGTAACACGTACTGTTCGTGTGCATTTTAGTATCTCCACATATGCTGATTATGTTGATTGTGATGTGGTACCCATGCAAGCATGTTCCTTATTACTTGGTAGACCATGGCAATTTGATAAAAATTCTGTACACCATGGTAGAAACAATAAGTATACTCTTGTTCATCAGGATAAATGTATTACTTTGCTTCCTATGTCTCCTGATTCCATTTTGAAAGATGATATTAATAGAGCTAATAAAGCAAAACAGGAGCAAAATAAGAGTGAAATTCAGATTGTGGCAAAATAATTTGAGCAACATATGCAGCCTAATAACACACCATCATCTCATGTTGCATCTGAAATTAAATTAAAAAGTGTATGTTTACTTGCCACCAAATCTGGTATTGATGATCTAGATTTAAGCAAATCTGTTTGCTATGCTTTTGTGTGCAAAGAGGCATTATTTTCATTCGAGGACGTGCCTTCCTCTTTGCCTCCTTCTGTGACTAACATTTTGCAGGAGTTCGCCGACGTCTTTCCACAAGACGTGCCACCGGGACTACCACCTATTCGAGGGATTGAGCATCAGATTGACTTAATTCCCAGTGCATCGCTACCAAATCGCGCACCATACCGTACCAATCCAGAGGAGACGAAGGAGATTATGCGTCAAGTACAGGAGCTACTCGACAAAGGTTATATACGCAAATCCCTTAGTCCTTGTGTTGTTCCTATTATTCTTGTGACTAAAAAGGATGGTACATCGCGTATGTGTGTTGATTGTAGAGGCATTAATAATATTACTATTCGTTATCGTCATCCTATTCCTAGGCTAGATGATATGCTTGATGAATTGAGTGGCTCTACAATATTCTCCAAAGTTGTTTTGCGTAGTGGATACCATCAAATTCGTATGAAATTGGGAGATGAATGGAAAACAACATTTAAAACTAAGTTTGGATTATTTGAGTGGTTAGTCATGCCTTTTGGGTTAACTAATGCACCTAGTTGTCACATCCCTAGCTAGCACTTGCATTAGGACCTGACTAGAGTGTGCATCATGTCTACTTTCAAAGAAAATTGAAATGGTATTAACAGAAACCCCAACACCCCTCCCCTAACAACTATGGTTTGATAAAATATTTTCCAATGTACCCAAAATGCCCTTCAAAATGTTCATCATTTCTGCCTTGGTCTTAAACCTCTGCCAAAAATGGTGCACATTTTTCTAGGACAATCTAGGGCTTTGGATTAAATCATATGGTATTTGAATTTGGGCATTTAAATGCTACAAAATATTTTAAATGCTCAAATAATCATAAACTATAATGTTTCCTACTGTTCATAATATATACAGCAGGTATGACAAGTGTTATGAGTTGTAAAAATGTTTAGGCATTTTTATTAAATGAACAAAGCTGCAAAAGAAATGAAACAGAAAAGAAAATAGAAAAAAAGGGAGAGAGAAAGCTTACCTGGCGCCCACCCGGCCCACCTGCCGGCCCAGCCAGCTGCCGCTCCAGCGAGCTGCTTGGCTCGGCCAGGCAGGCAGGCAGGTGCTCGACGGCGACCGCGCCGCGCGCCACGCAGCTGCCCGCCGCCTTGCTTCACCCCCTCGCCGTCCTGGAGGGATGGTTCGACCCTCCACGTCCTCCTCGACCCCGCAGACACCTCCACCTCCCCCAGTTCCTCTCCTCCGCTCTCCCCGCGCCATGGCCGACGCCGCCGTGTTCGCACCGTCGTAGAAGCCGCGTCCACCGTCGTCCCTGAGCTCCGCCTTGGTGTCCATCGTCTCCGCCGTCCTCGACTGCTTCGAACAGGCCGAGCCCCGAGCGCTCGCCCGCCCTGGAGACGCCCCCGACCTCTTCTTCCCCAACTCCGGCCGCGGAGATCCCCCTCGCCGTTCTGCTCAGCTCCGACCACCCCCGAGCTCGCTCCGGTGCTTGCTGCAACCCCTGTGAGCCTAGCTACCTCCTCCCCCTCTCCGTTGGCTCCCTTTTGCCTTGTAACGCACTGCACGAAGCTCGCCCGCACGCACCGCCGCCGTGCTCGCCGCCGGTGATGCTCCGGTGACCATTTGGTCACTGGCACCCGTCCAACATACTCACCGCAGCACGTAGATGCGAACGGTGCTACGCACGCATCGCCTAGGCCCCTGCAGCCATTTCTCCACACACGCCCGACGCCGGTCGCCGCCGTCGAGCTCGTTGCCGTCGTCTCCGGCCACCCCAGGTCCGGCGACCACCACCATCCGACGCGCAACAGCAAGGGCTATCCAACGCACCCAACCGCAGCTCGAGCCGTGCACCGTAGGCGTTTTCCGAAGCACGCCGCCGCGTTTGGCCTCGCCGGCGGCTAAACGCCGACGAGTTGGACCTGTTTTGACCACGGGTTTGACCCCCTGGGTCAATGACATGTGGGCCCTGCCCGTAAGTCAAACCTAGTTTAGGTGTTAATCTAATATTAATTAGTTAATTAGTTTAGTCACTGACACGTGGGCCCAGGCCCCACTGACAGCTAATTAGTTTTAGTTTAACTCTAATTAACTCAGTTAATTAGCTGTGACACTAACAAGAGGGACCCACTGGTCAGGTTTGACTTGGACTGGCCCTGTTGACTGCCTGACGTCAGCATGAGGTCATGCTGACGCAGTAAAGGTTTTTCTGGGATTTTTAGATTTAAAAATAATTCAGGAAATTCCAGAAAATACCCAAAACTTCTAAAAATCATATAAAATCAACAGCTCAGATGGAAAAGATTTATATATGAAAAGTGATCAGAAAAATCCAATCTTTCCAATGGCACTAGTTTCATGCATGTTTGAACAAGTTAACTTGCTGTTTACATCAAAAACATGATAATGCACTTATTTAAATAATAGTTTGAACTTCAATTTGAATCCTTGATTCAAATAGGTTCAAACCCTTCTGGTTTTAGTTGCATTAGCCAACACACATGCATCTTGCCATGTCATGAGCGTGCATCATATTGTTGCATTTGTTTGTTAATGATTGTATCGCCGGTATTCCCTGTGTTAGGTCCTGCTCCCGAGGATACTGCTACGTATCCAGTTGAAGAGCAGTACCCGACAACTACCTTGTCAGGCAAGCAATCATTGATCATTCCGATACAAACCCAATCTTCTCGCTCCTGCTCTCTTTTACTGCATTAAGGCAACATCGCGTGAACTGCTACTTGTTGCGGTAGTTGAACCCTATTCCCTTGCATGACCTGTCATTGCCACAGTAAATAGTTGAAACCCACTAGCATGTGTAGGAGTTGATTGAGCCATGTGATGTGTGATCCACCATGCTATTTACTTATGTTGCCTGCTATGCTTAGAGTTGTGTCTGTTCTCGTTCATCTGGGTGATGGATCAGAGTGAAATGATCTTACCGATAAAGAGAAGGAAGTGTGGAATACGCTTGGTAAAGGTATCGATCAAAGGCCATGTAGGAGTACATGGTGGGTTGTTTCATTGGAATCGTCCATAGGACCCGAGATCTGTGTGTGTGATTCAAGTTACAGTTACTACCACACATTGGGCCCTGAAATATGACCCCGCTCGACTTATTGACTGCCCTTGTACTCTGTCCAGGAGTTGCAACTAGTTTCTGGTGTTTATAGTTTACTGGAGGTCGTGCACAGCGCTGACCCTCGGGGAGGGCTGTGATGCGACAGGTACGTGGCACGGTGTACCGGTTGCCCGTTTGGTGACTCGGGAACCCTGTACACATCGTTTGGGGCCGTGAACGACACCCCGGCCGGATCTCCCCACGGATGGAACCCAAATAGGCGATAAACCTGGACGAGAGACTTGAGTGGTTGGTTAGGTCGTGGTCTACACCCACGTCGGCTTTTGCTTGAAGTCTGCCGAGCACATGTCGTGTGCAGACGCTAAGTGGTGAAAACATGTGTGAAGAAGTACACCCCTGCAGGTTATCAATCTATTCGAATAGCCGTTGTTCGCGGTACGAACTACTTGGTTACTCCTACAGTTCATAGACAAGTTGATGGTTACTACTAAAAGCTCAAGATAAGTGTGAGTGCCGTGGATGGCCCTTCCGTAGGATGACGGAAGAGGATCCTCGGTAGTGTATTGATGTGGTGAGTAGAGGACTCGTGTTCGTAATAACATCTTACAATCCGTTGAGAGTTGTAGTATAGGTTAGCCAAGGTTAAAGCTGGCATTCTGCTATAAACTCCACTATCCCCTTTGATAATGTTGCATGTATGATAGGTTCTGTGGTAAGACTTGCTGAGTACCTTTGTACTCATGTTTGCTTAATAACTGTTGCAGAGGAGAACACTGCCCCTGCTGATGGGTTCTACATAGACGTTGACGTCGACGAGTAACTTGACACCCAGACGGTGATCTGGAGCTTGTGAAGGGCATGTAGATAGTCAGGCTACACCAAGCCTGTTTTATTTTCTAAGTTGTCTGTACTCAGACATGTAGCTTCCGCTTGTGCTTGTATGACTGTATGACTTGAGTGTTGGGTCATGTGACCCCTACCTGTATGAATATGTTATGTATGGCTCTTGGAGCCTTTTAAATAAAGTACTTTGAGTCATAGAGTTCTGTTGTGATGCAATGTTGTATTTGCACATATTGAGCATATTGCGTGTATGATTGAAATGCTTGGTATGTGTGGGATCCGACACCTAGTTGTTTTCCTTTGGTAGCCTATCTTACAGGGAAATGCCTCCTAGTGATTCCATTGAGCCTTGGTAGCTTGCTACTGCTCGGAACACGTAGGCTGGCCGGCATGTGTCCTTCTTCGTTCCTGTGTCTGTCCCTTAGGGGAAATGTCACGCGTTGTTCCTTTAAGTCCATGTAGCTTGCTACGACTTGGGTTCATACGTTGATGACCGACACGTTCGTTGCTGGGTCATGGATGCTTGTCTCTGTAATTTAGTGCCACTTTTGGTTTATAACTAGCCATGTCGGCCCGGGTTCTCTGTCATATGGATGCTAGCGACACTGTCATATACGTGTGCCAAAATGCGCAAACGGTCCCGGGCCAGGTAAGGTGGCACCCGTGGGGTTACCGTGCGTGAGGCCGCAAAGTGATATGACGTGTTACAGCTAGATCGGTGTGACTTAGGATCGGGGTCCTGACACTAGTACTTTCATGAGATTAATGAATGAAGTTTTACATGCTTTGATTGGACAATTTGTGGTAGTATACTTTGATGATATATTGATTTATAGCAGATGTTTGGAGGAACATTTGGAACATTTATGTGCTATTTTTATGCCTCTTTGCATTACAGGCAAAGGCACATTAAAAGTCAAGCAAAACTGAATCGTAGACATGCTAAATGGGTTGAATTCATAGAGACTTTCCCTTATGTTATTAAACACAAGAAGGGAAAAGAAAATGTTATTGCTGATGTCGTTATACTATGCTTTCACAACTTGACTTTAGAATATTTGGTTTGGAGACCATCAAAGATCAATATGTGCATGATGCTGAATTTAATGATGTATTGTAGAATTGTAAAGAAGGGAGAACATGGAACAAGTTCGTCGTTAATGATGGATTTGTGTTTCGTGCTAACAAGCTATGCATTCCAGCTAGCTCTGTTCATCTTTTGTTGTTGCAGGAGGCGCATGGAGGAGGATTAATGGGACACTTTGGCGTGAAGAAGACGGAGGACGTACTTGCTACACATTTCTTTTGGCCAAAGATGAGACGAGATGTTGAGCGTTTTGTTGCTCGCTGCACTACATGTCAAAAAGCTAAGTCACGACTCAATCCTCATGGTTTATATATGTCTTTGCCTGTCCCTAGTGTTCCTTGGGAAGATATATCTATGGACTTTGTTTTGGGTTTACCTCGAACAAAGAAGGGGAGGGATAGCATTTTTGTTGTCGTGGATAGGTTCTCGAAGATGGCACACTTTATACCATGTCATAAAAGTGATGATGCTACTAATGTTGCTGATTTGTTCTTTCGTGAAATTATTCGCTTGCATGGTGTGCCAAATACTATTGTTTCAGATCGTGATACTAAATTTCTTAGCCACTTTTGGAGATGTTTATGGGGTAAGTTGGGGACTAAACTGCTTTTTAGTACTACTTGTCACCCCCAAACTGATGGGCAAACTGAAGTAGTCAATAGAACTTTGTCTACTATGCTTAGGGCTGTTTTGAAGAATAACAAGAAAATGTGGGAAGAATGCTTGCCTCATATTGAATTTGCTTATAATCGTTCGTTGCATTCTACTACTAAGATGTGCCCTTTTGAAATTGTCTATGGTTTCCTACCTCGTGCACCTATTGATTTGTTGCCTCTTCCATCTTCGGAGAAGGTTAATTTTGATGCTAAACAACGTGCTGAATTGATCTTAAAAATGAATGAGTTAACTAAGGAAAATATTGAGCGCGTGAATGCTAAATATAAACTTGTTGGAGATAAAGGTAGAAAACATGTTGTCTTTGCACACGGAGATCTTGTATGGTTACTTTTGCGTAAGTATAGGTTTCCTAATTTGCACAAGTCAAAGCTAATGCCACGTGCTGATGGTCCTTTCAAGGTGTTAGAGAAAATAAATGATAATGCATATAAACTTGAGTTGCTTGCAGATTTTGGGGTTAGTCCCACATTTAACATTGCAGATTTGAAGCCTTACTTGGGTGAGGAAGATGAGCTTCCGTATAGGACGACTTCAATTCAAGAAGGGGAGGATGATGAGGACATCACTAACAAGGTTACACCCACAGCCCCAACTAACACATATACAGGACCAATTACTAGAGCTCGCGCACGCCAATTAAATTACCAAGTACTTTCGTTTCTTGGTAATGATTCTAATGTTCATGAGAATATGATGCTGCCTAAATTGGATACGTTTGTCTGGCTTACAAATGAAGGGCCTAGCTTGGATAAGAAGGATGAACATTGGAGCAAGATCAAGCATGGAGATGATGGCATGCGCAAGGGCAACAAGAACGGAGTTACAAGTGACGATTTCAGGACTTTGAAGCCACCATAATGAGTGCGTGAAGCCTTGGACAAAATATACAAGATGTCACTTCATAAATTTCATCCAACGGCTATTATAGTTGCTGCGTCACCTTATTATTGGGCCAGGCCCATGTAATTTCGAAATACTTGAGTATAGGTTGTTTTTAGAGTCCGTATGTGTGGTGAAACAAGAGTTAGGGTTGGTTTCAGACCCCTCCTCCAAGGGCCACGAAATTCCCCTATTCCCCCATATATACAGCCCTTAGGGAGTCGTTTAGACTTTGGGTTTTGTTTAGATTAAAGTTCGCCATAGCTGCAACTTCGCGTACTTCATTTGTGTTCAACGACCAGACAAAGACGTCACAGAACCTCACTTGATCAATAAAGCTTTCCTCTTGAATTCACAATATCTAGATTGTAATCTCAGTTTCTTGCTTGTTCTTTGTTTGCCTGCAGGAAACAGACCTTCGTGGTCAGGTTGATCGTGCTCCGGCGTGGTCGATAACCTCTCGGAGTTAGTTTAGCGATTGCTAAGGCGTGACGTCCTCGCACGTTCGTAGTCGGATCGTCAAAGTCGACTTTCTCCAAAACGATAGCCACCATCTCATCGAAAGACGGGACACTTTTGACTCTATCATAAATACATGTTAAACTAATTCACCTATATATTGGTAATGGGTGGAAGGCTAAGCCTTTCTGCTTGGTGTTTTGTTCCACTCATGCCACCTTAGGAACCGATAAACCAGTGTTATGTTCCTTGATTTTGCGTTCCTAACACGGTTGGGGTTTATGGGCCCCCCTTGATAATTTGCTCTGTTTAAAGCTTTTCCAGCAAGGCCCAACATTGGTTTTACATTTGCCTAACAACTAAAACTTGCATAGGGCGTTGCAAACCCAAGTTCTTAATCCACCCCCGGGCCAGTGCTCCTCATGAGTATTGGTCCAGCCCAGAGTCGTGTGCGGTACCCCCCTTGGCAACTTGGGTTTTGGTCACTGTACACTGTGCTCATCCGGTCGTGGCCTGAGAAGAGATACGTGCGACTACTATCAGGGTGTCGACACGCCGGGAGGTCTTGCTGGATTAGTTTTACCTTTGTCGAAATATCTTGAGCACGGGATTCTGAGAATACTCGGGTCTTCCCACTTTGGAATTGTGACTCCGCGGATCGTGAGCTTGTGATGGGCTAAGTTGGGACACCCCTGTAGGGTTTGATATTTTGAAAGCCGTGCCCGCAGTTATGTGGCAGATGGGAATTTGTTAATATCCGGTTGTAGATAACTTGATACCTTATTCATGAATACACTACCTGTGTGAGTAACTGTGATGGTCTCTTTCCGAAGGGCTTCGGGAAGTGAACACGGTGGGGTTATGTCTGATCGTGAGTAGTTAGGATCACTTCTTGATGAACTTGGCGATCGTTGGCACTTGTTCTCTTCTCGCTCTAAACTCGTAAGCTAGTGCTTAGTGCTTGCTGCAACCCTTGTTTATAGCCTTTCCACACCTAAGGTTTTTGGTAGTTTTGATACCCGGGAACGGGATTGCTGAGTCCTCTGTGGCTCACAGATTCAACACACACCTGATGCAGGTACCACTGAGAACACTGCAGGAGATGGTTCAGAACTTCACTGGGAGTTCGATGAAGAGCGTGGACGTTACTATGTTTCTTATCCCGACGATCAGTAGTGGTTCTTACTAGGAGGATCTGGGCTTGTGTTTTGGTATATTTCTCATTTGGATTTTCGTCCGCACTCGGACCCTGATATTCTTTGGATGATGTATGCTATTGTATTCATTGTGTGAAGTGGCGAGTGTAAGCCAACTATCGTTTTACAATTTCATCCCTGAATTTTACATGAGATGTGCAAAGATACCATACTTGAGATCATTCTAGTATGCGTTGATGTCCTTAAGTCGTGCCTCGACACGTGGGGGACATAGCCGCATACTGGGCATTACATTAATCATAGCAACACTAGGTTCAACTTTAATTTGCTTAGAGGGTGTAGGTGTTCTAGTACTACTCTTATGAACCACAGTTGAAACTTTAGCATGATCCTTAATTCTAACAAGGAAAGGTGGTTTCTCAATATAAGCAGTAGGAACAATAGGATCAAGATTATAAGTGATAGTCTTTTCTTCAACTTTAATAGGTTCAACTACTTTTACTTCAATGGGAGGATGGTATTTAAACCACTTCTCCTTGGGAAGATCAACAGGAGTAGAAATGATTCACAGAACGAAGCTACTATCTCAGAGTCAAGTCCATATTTAGTGCTAAACTCACGGAAAACATCGGTATCCATAAAAGCTTTAACACAATCAAACTTAGGGGTCATACCTGACTCCTTACCTTCGTCAAGATCCCAATCTTCAGAGTTGCATTTAATTCTTTCCAATAAATCCCATTTGAATTCAACAGTTTTCATCGTAAAAGAGCCATAACAAGAATTATCGAGCATGGTGGAATTATTGAGAAAAAGCCGAGCATAAAAATTTTGAATGATCATTTTTCTTGAGAGCTCATGATTGGGGCATGAATATAACATTGAATTAAGCCTCCCCCAAGCTTGAGCGGTGCTTTCTCCTTCGTGAGGCCAAAAATTATATATATAATTACGATCACGATGAACCTGATGCATAGGGTAGAACTTCTGATGAAATTCCAACTTCAGTCGATTATAGTTCCATGATCCAATATCATCGCATAGTATAAACCATGTCAATGCATCTCCCTTCAAAGATAAAGGGAATACCTTCTTGTTGATAACATCCTCGGGCATACCTGTAAGCTTAAATAATCCACAAACTTCATCCACATAGATTAGGTGCAAATCAGGATGCAGTGTTCCATCTCATGTAAAAGGATTATCTAGCAGTTTCTCTATCATACCCGA
Organism: Secale cereale; assembly: GCA_902687465.1. Taxonomy (NCBI): domain Eukaryota; kingdom Viridiplantae; phylum Streptophyta; class Magnoliopsida; order Poales; family Poaceae; genus Secale; species Secale cereale. The sequence continues at coordinate 284,845,750 of LR738713.1, forward strand.
AGGAATTTCAAAGCAAACATTTTCAGTAGGTGCGGTAGTTTGAGGAGCAACTCTTTGTTCTTCTGGTCGGGGTGAAGATACCCCGAACAAGCCCCTCAAAGGATGATGAGCCATAGTAACAAGTGACAGTAAATTTTAGCACACTATATAAATTTTTCCTTACCAAATTCCACTTACCAAAGGCGCTTCACTCCCCGGCAACGGCACCAGAAAAGAGTCTTGATGACCCACAAGTGTAGGGGATCTATCGTAGTCCTTTCGGTAAGTAAGAGTGTCGAACCCAACGAGGAGCAGAAGGAAATGTTAGGCAGTTTTCAGTAAGGTATTTTCTGCAAGCACTGAAATTATCGGTAACAGATAGTTTTGTGATAAGGTAGTTGGTAGCGAGTGACAAAATAAAAGTAAATAAGGTGCAGCAAGATGGCCCAATCCTTTTTGTAGCAAAGGACAAACCTGGACAGACTCTTATACGAAGGAAAACGCCCCCGAGGACACATGGGAATTATCGTCAAGCTAGTTTTAGTCACAATCATCTGATCCACGTTCGGTACTTTGATAATTTGGTATGTGGGTGGACCGGTGCTTGGGTGCTGTCCTTACTTGGACAAGCCTCCCACTTATGATTAACCTCTAACGCAAGCATCCGCAACTACAAAATAAGTATTAAGGTAAACCTAACCATAGCATGAAACAAGTGGATCCAAAAAAGCCCCTTACGAAGCAACACATAAACTAGGGTTTAAGCTTCTGTCACTCTAGCAACCCATCATCTACTTATTACTTCCCAGTGCCTTCCTCTAGGCCCCAATAATGGTCAAGTGTCATGTAGTCGACGTTCACATCACACCACTAGAGGAGAGAAAACATACATCTCATCAAAATATCGAACGAATACCAAATTCACATGACTACTTATAGCAAGACTTATCCCATGTCCTCAGGAACAAAATTAACTACTCACAAGACATAATATTGTTCATGATCAGAGGGGTATTAATATGCATAATGGATCTAAACATATGATCTTCCACCAAATAAACCAACTAGCATCAACTACAAGGAGTAATCAACACTACTAGCAACCCACAGGTACCAATCCGAGGTTTGGGTACAAAGATTGGATACAAGGGATGAACTAGGGTTTGAGAGGAGATGGTGCTGGTGAAGATGTTGATGAAGATAACCCTCTCGGAGGGAAGTATCCCCAAGATGGGAGAGTTGTTGGTGATGACGGCGGTGACGATTTCCCCCTCCCGGAGGGAAGTATCCTTGGAAGAACAGCTCTGTCGGAGCCCTAGATTGGTTTTGTAATGCCCAGGATGGGACTATACCTCCTACGTGTCGAGGCACGACTTAAAGGTATAAGCCCATCCTAGAATGATCTCAAGTTTGGTATCTTTGCACAACTCATGTAAAAGAGGGATTAAAATACAAAAGGAGATAGTTGGCTTACACTCGCCACTTCACACAATACATTACATAATCAATCATCATTCAAAACATCACAGCCCGACTACGGGTAAGATCCAAAAGAAAGATACCAAAACATCATAAAGCCACAGGCCAGGATCGAATCCTAGTAGAAACCACTACTGAACATCGAAACGTTACAAGCAAACGGTCACACTCTGCATCGAGCTCCTGGTGAAGCACTGAACCAGCTTCTGCATCGTACACGGCTGAACCTGCAACTGGTGTGGTGGAGTAACTGTGAGCCACAGAGGACTCAGCAATCCCGTTCCCGGGTAACAAGACTATTTAAGCCTTGGGTGAGGGCAAGGCTGAAGAAGAATATGAGGTGAAGGAACAAACAAGAGTCTGCAGC
>LR738713.1:284847584-284866978 GCA_902687465.1 Secale cereale
GATTGGATACAAGGGATGAACTAGGGTTTGAGAGGAGATGGTGCTGGTGAAGATGTTGATGAAGATAACCCTCTCGGAGGGAAGTATCCCCAAGATGGGAGAGTTGTTGGTGATGACGGCGGTGACGATTTCCCCCTCCCGGAGGGAAGTATCCTTGGAAGAACAGCTCTGTCGGAGCCCTAGATTGGTTTCCGCCAAGGTTCTGCCTCGAGACGGCAATGTCTGGTCCCGAAAGCCTCCTCCCGATTTTTTATAGGTCAAAACACATCATATAGGAGAAGATGGGTGTCGGGGGGCCATCTGGTGGCCCTCGAGACAGGGGGCGCGCCCAGAGAGGGGGGTGCGCCCCCACCCTCGCGGACATGTGGTGCCCTGTAGCGACCAAACCTCGAAGGATTTGAGTCTCTGTGCTTACCGTTCTAGTCCCTAGATCGAACTCGCTAGCACACACAGTATAGATGAATACCAGAATACAAGTGCATCATTTATTACAACGTATGATCCAGAGTATATAAAATAAAACAATATGCATAGCTCATGGCTAGCTATTATTCAATCACACAGCGGAAAGTAGCAGAAAATAACGATGAGTCCCATCATAGCCCAACTGGCGATGCTGAGTGCAGACTCGCGACCCTAACGGTACCTTACTCCTCGTCTGAAAATCCTGCAACATGAGACGTTGCAGCCGTATAGGTCAATACATTGAATGTATTGGCAAGTTACACAGGAGAAGTAATAAAGCAGACCTACATGTATATGCATAGAACAACATGTATATGCATAGAACACCAATATATCATCAATGAAAACAACCACAAATTTATCCAAGTACTCCATAAACACCTTGTTCATCATATTCATGAAGTATGCAGGAGCGTTAGTCAATCCAAATGACATAACAGTATATTCATACAACCCATACCTCGTAGTAAAAGCAGTCTTTGGAATATCTTACTCACGAATCTTTAATTGATGATAACCAGAACGAAGATCAATCTTAGAAAACACAGTAGCTCCCTCCAACTGGTCAAACAAATCATTTATCATAGGCAAGGGATACTTATTCTTAATGGTTACCTCATTCAGAGAACGATAATCAACACACATCCTCAAGGTACCATCTTTCTTCTCCACAAACAAAACTGGAGCTCCCCAAGGTGATGAACTTGGGCGAATAAATCCTTGTTCCTGCAATTCCCTTATCTGCTTCTTCAATTCCTCCAACTCCTGAGGAGGCATTCTATACGGTCTCTTTGCAATAGGTCCGGCGCCTGGTATAAAATCAATAAGAAACTCAATATCTCTGTCTGGTGGCATACCTGGCAACTCCTCTAGAAACACATCTGGGTAGTCCCTCACAACTGGCACATCTTCCAGACTACTCCCCTTAAGAGAGTTCACTTGCACCTGATTATGCTTATACTTACATACATATCTGATCCTCTTACCTCCTGGTGCACTGAGAGTAATAGATCGACTGGCACAATCAACAAGACCTTTATATTTAGTCAACCAGTCCATACCCAAAATAATATCAATACCCTGTGACTTCAATATAACCAAATCTGTGGGAAAAACATGCTTCCCAATGGACAAAGGCATCTGAAAGCATCCCAAACTTGCTGCCATCTCAGCCCCCAGAGAACTTACTAGAACAGGTGACTTAAGTGCTACGGTAGGCAACTTATGTTTATCCACAAATACCCATGAGATGAATGAATGTGATGCACCAGAATCAAAAAGAACAAGTGCAGGTACCGAATTAATCAAGAACTTACCAATCACGGCATCAGGTTCATCATAAACCTCCTCCACATTAACATGGTTAACATGACCCTTTTGGAAGGGGTTTGGCTTGCTGACTCCAGAATTTCCGTTAACGTTCTTGCTCTCTGGGCAAGCATTGGAGTAGTGGCCCATCTGCCTACACTTATAGCACTGAACCTGGCTAATGTCCCTCTGCACAGGCACACTCTGGTGGCTCTGGTTATTACTCCCTCCATTACCATTACCATTACCATTACCTTTGACATTGCCATTGTCACTCTTGTGCCCATTGTGATTATGATGGCCATTATGGTTGTGGCCATTCCCTCCATGATGATTATGTCCATTACCTCCATGATGACGATGATGCCCATTACCTCCATTACCCTGATATGAACTGCGTGGCTTCTGTTGTGGTCCTGAATTATACCTGTTATTGTTGTTGTACTTCCTCTTGCGATTCTCTATGGCTTGATGCTTCCCCTCTAGCATAATAGCCTTATCAATCAGCTGCTGACAATTATCAAAAGTGGCCACTATCAATTGAAGGCTCAACTCATCATTTAGGCCCTCCAAGAATTTCTCTTGCCTAGCTGCATCAGTGTTAACATAATTAGGAGCATAGCGTGCAAGATTATTAAATTCATCCACATACGCATTAACTGTGCGTCCTCCCTGACGCAAACTGTGAAACTCCTTCTTTTTCAAACTCATAGCACCAGCAGACACATGTGCAGCACGAAAAGCAGTTTGAAACTGAGTCCAAGTGATACCAGCAATGGGATAAGAGACCAAGTAGTTGTCCCACCAAGCTGCGGCAGGACCCTCCAACAAATGTGCGGCAAACCTCACCCTCTCTGCATCTATGCATCCAACCGTCTCCAGGTTCCTATTGACTCCACGGAGCCAATCATCAGCCACAATAGGTTCAGGGGAACTGGAGAACCTCTGAGGATTCAACCTCAGGAACCTGGTAAGCATATCTACGGGTGGCGGGTTGTTGTTGTTGTTGTTGTTCTGGTTGTTCTCGTTCTGCACAAGCAACTGGATCAACTGCGTCTGCCCCTGAAGCAACTGCTGCATGTATGGCGGTATGTCATTGCCATTGTTGTCTCCTCCTGCAGCATTGCGCCTATTATCATGCCTCGGCGGCATCTGGTGGGCAAGCATAGAAGAGTTATAGATATAATAAGCCCAAAGCTATAGATATAAATATATTCTACCCATATGCATATATGATCAAGGCAATAAAACACAACAACGAATAACACAAACAAACAAACAGACAAACAATCACAATAATATAGTAGTATATATATATATATGCATATATAGTCAAATAATTTTGACGAGATAAAATTTAACAAGCAAGCTACCAATCAAGCAAACAATCTAGTATCTTCATACCACAAAAGTGGAGATAATCAGATACGCTAACACGATAACGTTACAAAATAAAACAAGCATATATGATGGTCTCAGCACTAGTTCCTACTTAACTGTTCAAGATACTTGAGGGGATGAACTAATAAACAGTAAGAAGTATAACTAGTTTATAAAATAATTTTCACTCCTATGGCTTTTCTAATCCTTTTTCTAGGGTCACGTCCTACAGTCAACACACTGCTCTGATACCATGTGTAGCGACGAAACCTCGAAGGATTTGAGTCTCTGTGCTTACCGTGCTAGTCCCTGGATCGAACTCGCTAGCACACACAGTATAGATGAATACCAGAATACAAGTGCATCATTTATTACAACGTATGATCCAGAGTATATAAAATAAAACAATGTGCATAGCTCATGGCTAGCTATTATTCAATCACACAGCGGAAAGTAGCAGAAAATAACGATGAGTCCCATCATAGCCCAACTGGCGATGCTGAGTGCAGACTCGCGACCGTAATGGTACCTTACTCCTTGTCTGAAAATCCTGCAACATGAGACGTTGCAGCCGTATAGGTCAATACATTGAATGTATTGGCAAGTTACACAGGAGAAGTAATAAAGCAGACCGACATGTATATGCATAGAACAACAAAGGAAGGCTTGGGGGTTTATTTTGCAGAAAGCTGATTTTGTCCTCATAACTACCTAATAGTCAATTTTTCATTTAGTTATTTTGTTACTACCATTGAATGCACAAGGTTGAGTTGGCAAAATCAACTCCAACCTACCCATTTATTAAGTTGCCCACAGATATTATTAAGTGTCACACTGTCAAGATCATCCAACAACTGTAATGGCATAGTGGCTCAAAATATCCATAACCGGGGACACGGCTAATCATGATTAGTTTTATTACTCTGTAGAGTTTTGCACACTTTACCCACTAGACTCAACCCGAAGATTGAGACGAAGCCTTTCAGAAGTAGTCACCTCCACCCCCGGCAGCCGGTACACCTATCCATATCTACATCTGCTAGCATACCTGGGCGAGGATCCCACAACCTACTCAACTAAGCCAGAGCCCATATAACTAGTGGTCGCGCATAAGCTACTAGTCATTAAGTCTGTCTGATCTTTTTGAGCCTGGGCGGCCATCCACTTACATTCAGAGGGTATAAACCATGATGTTCTTAAGACCACCCATCAATACCACTTCCTCCCAGAGGTGAGTTAAGTCCTGAATTACAACTCAGTTTGTTAAATATTAATAATCCTCACATAAGCTCAATGTATACAGGAACCAACCCTCCTGGTGATTCTCTTTCGCCAGATATTCTTTATATTTTCTGAAACGGTGTCCCGTGGAGTTTCGGAGCTTTTTGAGTTTTGCAGAATAGGTTTCCAGTGTCTGCTCCTTTTCCAGCCCAGAATTCCAGCTGCCGGTATTCTCCCTCTTCATGTAAACCTTGTAAAATAAGAGAGAAAAGGAATAAGTATTGTGATAATACGTGAAATAACAACCCATAGTGCAATAAATATCAACATAAAAGCATGATACAAAATGGACGTATCAAGCACCACGCGGACCACTTGATTGGTGGCTGAAATATATAGCAGCATGGGCTCGCCAATGCCTTGAGCGGCCGGGATGGGATTGTCAGCGAGAAGTGGTTTGATCTCTTCCAGCGCTGCTGTTGCTTCGTCTGCCGACTTGAAGTTCTTTGTCTTTTTGAGCAGTCTGTAGAGCGTCATCGCCTTTTCTCCAAGGTGAGATATGAAGCGGCTCAAAGTTGCTACGCATCCCGCCAACTGTTGCACGTGTTTGTGCTCTGGTAGTATTGCGAGCTGGGATAGAGCTCTGATTTTGGCCGTATTAGCCTCGATTCCTCTATGGGAGATGATAAATTTGAGTAGTTTTCCGGTGGGGTCCCAAAGAAGCATTTGTCCTGGTTGAGCCGTATATCATAAGCTCGTAAGTTATTGAAGGTTTGGCAGAGGTCGCCTACGAGTTGGTGATGTTTTTGGTTTTAATGGCCACATTGTCCACGTATGCCTCGACCATTTTGCCAAAAAAAAATCGAGGCATGTTTGAATCATGCGCTGATACGTGGCTCCTGCGTTTTTCAGCCCGAAAGGCATTGTGTTGAAACAGAAGGGTCCGTAAAGAATGATGAACGCGGTTGCTGCTTGGTCGAACTCCTTCATTTTCATCTGATGGTATCCAGAGTATGCGTCGAGAAAGCATAGCGAGTCGTGTATGGCGGTAGCGTCAATGGTCCGGTCTATTCTTGGCAGGGGGAAGGGTCCTTGAGGCAGGCCTTATTAAGGTCTTTGAAATCGACACTGAGCCGCCAAAACTTGTCCTTCTTAGGCACGATGACCAGATTTGCTAACCACTTGGGATGTTGAATCTCATGGATGAACCTGGCCTCCAGTATTGTTGCGAGTTCCTCGCCTATAGCTTGCCGCTTGGGTTCGAAAAAACGGCATAGAGTCTGTTTCACCGGCTTGAAGCCTTTTAGGATGTTTAGGCTATGTTGTGCTAGCCTACGTGGGATTCCTGGCATATCTGAGGGGTGCCAGGAAAATATCTCCCAGTTCTCACGTAACAATGCTCTTAGTACTTCGTCGACTGCGGGGTCCAGCTATGTTCCTATGGATGCCGTTTTATTGGGATCTGTCGGATGCACTTGAAATTTGACTATTTCATCTGGTGGCTTAAATGACGTGGATTTTGTCCTTTTACTGAGGACCACTGATGTCTACTATGCAACCTTCTTCTTGTAGACGTTGTTGGGCCCCCAAGTGCAGCGGTTTGTAGGACAGTAGCAAATTTTCCTCAAGTGGATGTCCTAAGGTTTATCAATCCGTGGGAGGCGTAGGATGAAGATAGTCTCTCTTAATCAACCCTGCAGCCAAATAACAAAGAGTCTCTTGTCTCCCCAACACAACCAATACAATGGTAAATTGTATAGGTGCACTAGTTCGGCGAAGAGATGGTGATACAAGTGCGATATGGATGGTAGATATAGGTTTTTGTAATCTAAAAATATAAAAACAGCAAGGTAAGTAATGATAAAAGTGAGCACAAATGGTATTGCAATGCTTCGAAACAAAGCCTAGGGTTCATACTTTCACTAGTGCAATCTCTCTCAACAATAATAACATAACTGGAACATATAACTATCCCTCAACATGCCGCAAAGAGTCACTCCAAAGTCACTAATAGCGAAGAACAAACGAAGAGATTATTGTAGGGTACGAAACCACATCAAAGTTATTCTTTCTGATCGATCTATTCAAGAGTCCGTAGTAAAATAACACGAAGCTATTCTTTCCGTTCTATCTATCCTAGAGTTCATACTGGAATAACACCTTAAGACACACATCAACCAAAACCCTAATGCCACCTAGATACTCCATTGTCACCTCAAGTATCTGTGGGCATGATTATACAATATGCATCACACAATGTCAGATTCATCCATATTCAACCAACACAAAGAACTTCAAAGAGTGCCCCAAAGTTTCTATCAGAGAGTCAAGACAAAAACGTGTGCCAACCCCTATGCATAAGTTCACAAGGTCACTGAACCCACAAGTTGATCACCAAAACATACATCAAGTAGATCATGTGAATATCCCATTCTCTCCATAGATAAGCACATGCAAGACATACATCAAGTGTTCTCAAATCCTTAAATACTCAATCCGATAAGATAACTTCAAAGGGAAAACTCAATCCATTACAAGAAGGTAGAGGGGGAGAAACATCATAACATCCAACTATAATAGCAAAGCTCGTGATACATCAAGATCGTGCCATATAAAGAACACGAGAGAGAGAGAGAGAGAGAAAGAGATCAAACACATAGCTACTGGTACATACCCTCAGCCCCGAGAGTGAACTACTCCCTCCTCGTCATGGAGAGTACCGGGATGATGAAGATGGCCACCGGTGATGGATCCCCCTTCCGGCAAGGTGACGGAACAGGGTCCCGATTGATTTTTGGTGGTTACAGAGGCTTGTGGCGACGGAACTCCCGATCTAGGTTTCTTTTCAGGGGTTTCTGTATTTATAGGAATTTTTGGCGTAGGTGTCACGGCAGGGGGGTCTCCGAGTCGTCCACGAGGCAAGGGGACGCGCCTAGGGGGTAGGGCGTGCCCTTTCCTCTCGTGGACGGCCTGAGACTCTTCTGGCCCAACTCTTTTACTCTGGGGGTTTCTTTTGGTCCATAATAAATCATCAAAAATTGGCACGTCAATTGGACTCTGTTTGGTATTCCTTTTCTGTAAAACTCAAAAACTAGGAAAAAAACAGAAATTGGCACTAGGCTCTAGGTTAATAGGCTAGTCCCAAAAATCATATCAAATAGCATATAAATGCATATAAAACATCCAAGATGAATAATATAATAGCATGGAACAATCTAAAATTATAGATACGTTGGAGACGTATCAACCACATCATCCCTATTGACTTTAGTGCGGAGTGTTGTCAACTCTTCAGCCGCAATGGCCTCGGATAGTGCCTCAAGGGCGAGGGATGCCATCTTGTTTTCGGCCTGCAAGGCTTTGCTTGGGTCGCTTTCGAGTGAGATCACCCCGTTGGGCCCTAGCATTTTCAGTTTCATATACCCGTAATGTGGTATAGCCTGAAATCTCGAGAATGCCTCACGTCCTAACAATTCGTGGTATCCGCTATGGAAAGGCACGATGTGGAATGACAGGGGTTTGGATCTATAGTTGTCAGGTGTGCTGAATACAACGTCCAGGGTTATGCGTCCCGAGTAGTGTGCCTCCCTGCCAGGGATTATTCCTCGAAATGTGGTATAACTTTGTTCGACGCAAGACCTATCGAACTGCATTTTGTCAAGAGTATCATCATAGATGAGGTTGAGGCCACTACCTCCATCATCAACACTTTAGTTAGCATGAAGCCATCGACGATGGGGTCGACGACTAGTGCGGCGGGTGCATGATTGGGACGTGTACTTTCTCATCCTTTTTATCGAAGGTGATAAGCGTGGCAACCCATGACTGTGCGGCCGTCACTTGATAGATCTGTCCGAGCTCTCGAAGAGATTTTTTTCCTTTTATTATTTGAAGAGAATGTCTCGTAAATAGAAAGACTCTGTAGTCCTATGGTGGCGTTGTGTACCGCCTATCTGGAACTGTAAGGCCAAAGATTGGTTCGCCATGTTTGGCCACTTGCCTAACCACCCAACAGGCTCGAAGTCTGTGGGTTGGGTTTGTGTCTAGTAGGGCTGCGTGTATTGGGCATGGTTTATCCAGTAACTCGTCCAGGACCGATCTAGGTCTGGTTTTATTTTAGTTGGCTCGTGTTCGAGCGACCACCATGTGTATGCTCGTTTAGCGTGAACCTTTCCGTGTTGTATGGCAGACAGTGGCTCTATGTTCATCTGTTGCATCCTCCATGTGCTTTCCACGGGGCAGTACTTCGTACCATGTCTAATAGTTTAGTGAAGCTTTGGACTCGGCAACGGGCGAGGTCATTCAGGAGACCCTCATCTTTGCAGGTGAATCAAAAAAGCTTCGATTACCTCTTTGTCGCATCAGGCCGCCATCTTGTTCTTCACCAAGAGAAACCTAGCCCAGTAATGATGGAATGTCTCATTCGGTCGTTGTTTGACGTACATGAGGTCCCATGTGTCTGGGTTTACTGTGTCTGGGGAGTATTTTGTGTGGGAGATGGGTGGATTTTTTTTGGAGATTCCCATCTGCGGTGGATACGGATTATATTTTGTGGGAGGTTGGTTTGTGTCCGAATCCGATCACGCGGGGTTCGGTCTCGGACCAATGTTTCGACAGGTCGGCTCGAGGCCGGATCCTGCTCTATGGCTCGAGTCCAGGCTTCCTCCGGGCTAGTGTGTGACTCCGGGCTGGAGACCTGAGTCTACACCGTTTTTAGCTTAGGGGGCTACGGCCCTTCCTTGGCCTCTTCGATGGTGGCGACGAGGTGTGTGACCGAGGGTGGGGGGCGCATTGATTTCTCGATTGTCTGGTTTAAGCTCGATCCGATCATAGTCTGTTGGCCTACTAACGGGCATTCCCATGGCACGGAATTGATTCACCAAGCGGTCTACTGAATGAGCACACATGGGAACCAAACCTTCTGAGTATTTGGTAGGAAATCTCGTAGGCGGTCCATCAGGGTCAGGCTTTCAGGCCGAGCTCTAGGTGGCACTTGATTCCTTTGGGTGTGCTGGCCCTGGGGTCGATGCCTTCGGGGCGGCGAGTACATTCAAAAAAGAGAGGTGTTTGATCTGGTCTAGACGACCAGTGGGGTTGGCGCGCAATAATATGCCATCGAATATGACGAGCTGGCCAGGGGCGATGATGCCCTTGGTGCGGGTGGTGTCTCTAACGACCGTTTGAGCAGTGGATCCTTTCGGCGACCCAATAGCTGAACTCTCAATGAAAGCACCAGTGTCGGTGTCAAAATCAGTGGATCTCGGGTAGGGGGTCCCGAGCTGTGGATCTGGGATCGATGAGGAACAGGAGACAAGGGACACAAAGTTTACCCAGGTTCAGGTCCTCTCGAAGAGGTAGAACCCTACTCCTGCTTGATTATATTTGATGTGTATGGTTACAGAGTCGATCTACGTCGAGTTCAAGCGAGCTAAACCCTAGGTGGGAGTGTTGATGAATGTAGCTCTATCCCTAAAGACTAAAACCCTTGGTTTATATAGACACCGGTAGGGTTAGGGTTACATCAGGTCGGTTACAATGAAGGAAAGATCATGCTGTCTTGACTTGGAGGGCACACAACGACCTGAAAGATCTCCTGTTGCTACACGGATCCGCACTCTATTCAAGCTCCAATGTGGCCCATCAATTCGGCCCATAGATAGTGGGCCGGAGCCCTAAGGACCCCTTAGTCCATGACTCCCTCGCCGAGGCCACAAAGTCCTGATGTGTCCATGCACTATACACTATGAATGAAAAAGAAACCCTCAAATCAGCTCGAAGAAAAATGAATTCATGGTGATTTCATCCGTGTGATTAAAATAGGCAGATGAACAGGGATAATAGATGAGAGAATATCTCAGTAAAGTAGTTACCTTGTTGTCTATTTGAAGAAACCCTCAATATCGCGGATTCCCCAATCGAACGGAGATAGTTTGACATCGAGCAATGTCGAGAAAGTCGATGGTGATAGGCGGCGGCAAGCGGAAGTGGCGAAATACAATGGGGTTTGTCAGCAGCCTAGCGGCGGCGACATGCACCGACCTAAGTGGTTGCCACGACAATAGGCATGCCATGTAGAGTCGTGGAGGAGCTTCTGCATGTGTGAATGGGGACCAGAGGGGGTGGCGGGTGGGGTGAGGGTTTAGTGACGTGGGGATGGTGAGTGTCGGATTTCTGGTTCCGCAAACCCTTGAGAGGTTCGAACTTTGGGGTGCGCACGAAGAACACTCTCTCCCCAGCGCTCTCGTTCTACGATTCCATAACCTAGCTCGACGAACTCGTGGAACAAGGGACACAGAGGATTATACTGGTTCGGGCCACCCTGTGGTGTAATACCCTACTCCAGTGTGTGTGGTGAATTGCCTTGTATGGCTGAGGAAGAACTAGTACAAGTGATGAACAGCCTCCTGAGGAGAGGTGTTCTTGGGCTCGGATGAGCTTGTAGTGTGCATGAGGGCAGAATGGATCGGATCCCCTCTATGGTGGTGGCTAGGTTCTATTTATAGTGGCATTGGTCCTCTTCCCAAATATCGACGGGGAGGGATCCCACAACGGCCAAATTTGAAGAGGAACATCTAGTACAAGTTATCCTGAAAAAAGTAGTCTTCGCCTGCCAAAGGCCCTGGTGGTGACGTCGTGCCGGGCTCCATGATGACCTCCGTTCTGCAGCCCTGATGGTCCTTGGTCTTGTTGCACCGATATGGAAACCTTTGCCTAATCCCTCGGGACTCCACGCCTCCGCCTACCCTCTTAGCACCAAAGAGGAAACTGGTACATTGCGCCCGCTGGCGCCCACCAAGCCTTGGACGTCACGACTCACGTCACGTGAACCTCGCGAGGTGCTCCTTGCATAGATATCTTGGCTCCTCGGGAGCCAGCCTAGAGAGACTGCCCCCAGGAAGGTCTTGTTGTCGCCCGCCTCGCGAGGCTTGGCCCCTCGCGAGGGTCTTGAGTTGCGGGTACTGAAGTTGGGCCGTACCAGGCCGCTGATGGAGCCACGTCATGGGCCGCAGGCAGGCAAGTCTGGGTACCCCCATTCCCAGGACGCCGACAGTAGCCCCCGGGCCCAAGGCGCACACGGACTTAGCTTCGAGTCGAAGCCAAAGGGGCAAGGACGAAGCACCGTAGGCCCCAAACGCATGCGGCCTTGGTCGACGCATGGCAACTTGATTGGACGTGGGCGTCTCTGCTTCACCACGCTGCCTCGGCAACTGCTTGACTTGACGAGACCCTGCTGGATGGACAGCAGAAACATCATTATGTGAGATCATGGAGGCTAATGGTTGGCCTCCTCCAAGCTATAAATGGGTAGGGGTGAAGCCCCCGTTTCCCATTGATACGTCTCCAACGTATCTATATTTTTTGATTGTTTCATGCTATTATATTATCCTTCTAGGATGTTTTATGGGCTTTTATATACACTTTTATATGATTTTTGGGACTAACCTATTAACCCAGAGCCCAGTGCTAGTTTCTGTTTTTCTCCTGTTTTAGGGTTTCGCAGAAAAGGATTATCAAACGGATCCCAATTGACCAAAAATTTAACGGAGGAAGTTTTTGGACCTAAAGAAGCCCAGGAAGTGCCGGAGGGGGATGAGAAGACCCACGGACTGCCCACGAGGGTGGGGGGCACACCCCCCTACAGGGCGCGCCCCCCTGCCTCGTGGACAGCCCGTAGACCCCCTTTACTTGCCCCCGACTCCAACACCTCCTATATATACAGAAACCTCCGAAAAATAACCTAGATCGGGACTTCTGCCGCCGAAAGCCTCTGTTGCCACCAAAAACCAATCTAGACCCGTTCCGGCACCTTGCCGGAGGGGGGAACCCTCACCAGTGGCCATCTTCATCATCCCGGTGCTCTCCAGGACGAGGAGGGAGTGGTCCACCCTCGGGGCTGAGGGTATGTACCAGTAGCTATGTGTTTGATCTCTCTCTCTCGTGTTCATGAGATGGCACGATCTTCATGTATTGCGAGCTTTGCTATTATAGTTGGATATTATGATGCTTCTCCCCCTCTACTCTCCTGTAATGGATTGAGTTTTCCCTTTGAAGTTATCTTATCGGATTGAGTCTTTAAGGATTTGAGAACACTTGATGTATGTCTTGCATGTGTTTATCTATGGTGACAATGGGATATCATGTGATCTACTTGATGTATGTTTTGGTGATCAACTTGCGGGTTCCGTGACCTTGGGAATCTATGCATAGGGGTTGGCATACCTTTTCGTCTTGACTCTCCGGTAGAAACTTTGGGGCACTCTTTGAAGTTCTTTGTGTTGGTTCAATGGATGAATCCGAGATTGTGTGATACATATCGTATAATCATGCCCACAGATACTTGAGGTGACAATGGAGTATCTAGGTGACATTAGGGTTTTTATTGATTTGTGTCTTAAGGTGTTATTCTAGTATGAACTCTATGATAGATTGAATGTTACTACGGACTCTTGAATAGATCGATCAGAAAGAATAACTTTGAGTTGGTTTCGTACCCTACAATAATCTCTTCGTTTGTTCTCCGCTATGAGTTACTTTGGAGTGACACTTTGTTGCATGTTGAGGGCTAGTAATATGATCCAATTATGTTATCCTTGTTGAGAGAACTTCCACTAGTGAAAGTATGAACCCTAGGCCTTGTTTCCTATCATTGCAACACCGTTTATGCTCACGTTTACCACTTGCTACCTTGCTGATTATATATTTTCTTATTACAAAAACCTATATCTACCATCCATATTGCACTTGTATCACCATCTCTTCGCCGAACTAGTGCACCTATACAATTTACCATTGTATTAGGTGTGTTGGGGACACAAGAGACTCTTTGTTATTTGGTTGCAGGGTTGTTTGAGAGAGACCATCTTCATCCTACGCCTCCCACGGATTGATAAACCTTAGGTCATCCACTTGAGGGAAATTTGCTACTGTCCTACAAACCTCTCCACTTGGAGTCCCAGCAACATCTACAAGAAGAAGGTTGCATAGTAGACATCAAGCTCTTTTCTGGCGCAGTTGCCAGGGAGGTTAATGCTTGAAGGTATATCTTTAGATCTTGCAATCGAACCTTTTAGTTTCTTGTTTTATCACTAGTTTAGTTTATAAAAGAAAACTACAAAATATGGAATTAAGGTTACCTCATATGCTTCACATTTTTAATATCTTTCGTGAAAATGATGGGAAGGAAAATTGTGCTCAAGTACTAGAAGAAGAATTACATAGAATGCTTGGCATAAAATATGTGCATGATGAGCATGATTGCTATGTTGTTAGTATGAATTCTTTGAATACCCATGATGCTAATGATATGCAAAGCCACAAGCTTGGGGATGCTATATTTGATTAAGATGATATGTTTAGTCCCCCAAGTTTGGATGAGCAAATTTATGATGATGAAAGCACGGCTCCTATTTATGATGATTATATTGATGAAAGTGGATTTGGAGAGGTCATGACTTTATTGGTGATGAGTCCACTATTTCGGAAGAGGTTCCAATTGATTATGAGAACAAAGTTGCCATCTATGATGATTATTGTGATGACACGTATGCAATAAAGAATAAAGATAACCATGAAACTTGTCATCATTATTTTAATTTTCAATTGGATTATGCTTCACATGATAGTTATTTTGTTGAGTTCGCTCGCACTACTATTAATGAGAATAAATTTGCTTATGTGGAGAGTAGTAAAATTTCTATGCAAGTAGATCATGAAAGGAATGCTTTATGTGCTGGTTATATTGTTGAATTCATTTATGATGCTACTGAAAATTATTATGAGAGAGGATCATATGCTCGTAGGAATTGCAATGATATCAAGTTTCCCCTCTATGTGCTTGAAGTTTTGAAGTTATGATTGTTTTGCATTCCTATGCTAGTTGATTATTGTTCCCATAAGTTGTTTTCTCACAAAATCCCTATGCATAGGAAGTGGGTTAGACTTAAATGTGCTAGTCATATTCTTCATGATGCTCCCTTTATGTTTCAATTCTTATCTTTTATGCGAGCATCATTGAAATCATTGTGCCTAGCTAGGGGCGTTAAACGATAGCGCTTGTTGGGAGGCAACCCAACTTTATTTTTGTTCTTTCCTTTTTGTTTCTGTTTAGGAATAAATATTGCATCTAACTTCTGTTTAGATGTGGTTTTGTGTTTTAACTAGTGTTTGTTCCAAGTAGAACATTTGGGAAGACTTGTGTGAAGTTTATATGATCTTGCTGTGAAAATAGAATCGTTAGCGCTCACAAGAATGGTCACCAGATTTTGCTGGAGTGTGTTATTTCGTTGATTCTTTTTGGAGATGATTAATAGACAAATTCCTCACGTTTACCAATTTATTTCAATTTTTTTGGAGTTACAGAAGTATGCGAAAGTCACAGATTACTACAGACTGTTCTGTTTTTGACATATTTTGTTTTTCGTGTGTTGTTTGCTTATTTTGATGAATCTATGAGTAGTATTGGAGGATATGAATCATAGAGAACTTGGAATACAGTATGTTTAACACCCGTATAAACAAAGAATGAGTTCATTGCAGTACCTTTGAGTAGTGGTTTGTTCTCTTATACTAACGGAGCTCACAAGATTTTTGTCTAAGTTTTGTGTTGTGAAGTTTTCAAGTTTTGAGTATTGCTTTGATGGACTATGGAACAAAGAGTGGCAAGAGCCTAAGCTTGGGGATGCCCAAGGCACCCCAAGGTAAAATTCAAGGGCAACCAAAAGCCTAAGCTTGGGGATGCCCCGGGAAGGCATCCCCTCTTTCGTCTTCATCTATCGGTAACTATACTCGGAGCTACATTTTTATTCACCACATGATATGCGTTTTACTTGGAGCGTCATGTATCATTTGAGTCTTTGCTTGTTAGTTTGCCACAATTATCCTTGCTGGACACACCTTTTTGAGAGAGAGAAATATGGCCTAGGAATTGTTAGAACACTCTATGTGCTTCACATGTATCCTTTTGAGAATCTATTAAAACAACATGGTAATGTGCTTTGGCTATAAAACTAGCCTTCGCATGCTAGACATCCAAGATCAATGTAGTAAAAACTTTCACACTAAGTGCGTTGAATATGATGAGAAGTTGGATGCTTGATAATTGTTTTGAGATATGAGGATAGTGATATTAGAGTCATGGTAGTGGATTTATTATGAAATTGAGAAATACTTGTGTTAAAGTTAGTGATTCACGTAGCATGCACGTATGGTGAACCGCTATGTGACGAAGTTACAGCATGAGGTATTTGTAGAGTATCATCCTCTGTGTGGAGGTCGGGGGCGCGCGATGGTTAACTCCTACCAACCTCCCCCCTAGGAGCATGCGTTGATTGCTTTGTTTTGATGACTCGTAAATTTTTGCAATAAGTATATGAGTTCTTATGACTAATGTTGAGTCCATGGATTATACGCACTCTCACCCTTCCACCATTGCTAGCCTCTCTTGTACCGTGCAACTTTCGCCGGTACCATACACCCACTATATATCCTTCCTTAAAACAGCCACCATATATCTTCCTCAAAACAGCCACCATACCTACCTATCATGACATTTCCATAGCCATTCCGAGATATATTGCCATGCAACTTTCCACCGTCTCGTTCTTATGACATGCTTCATATTCTCATATTGCCATGCATGATCATGTAGTTGACGTCGTATTTGTGGCAAAGGCACCATGCATAACTTTTCATACATGTCACTTTTGATTCATTGCACATCCCGGTACACCGCTAGAGGCATTCATATAGAGTCATACTTTGTTCTAGTATCGAGTTGTAATTCAATATAAGTGTGATGATCATCATTATTAGAGCATTGTCCCATGTGATGAAAGGCTAAATAAAGAAAGCCCCTCCAAAAAAGGCCAAAGAAAAAAGAAAGGCCCAAAAAAAGAAAAAAAAAGAAAAGGGACAATTGCTACTATCTTTTTCCACACTTGTGCTTCAAAGTAGCACCATGTTCTTCATGATAGAGAGTCTCATGTTTAGTCACTTTGATATACTAGTGGGAATTTTCATTATAGAACTTGGCTTGTATATTCCAACGATGGGCTTCCTCAAATGCCCTAGGTCTTCGTGAGCAAGCAAGTTGGATGCACGCCCACTAGTTTCCTTTGTTGAGCTTTCATACATATTTAGCTCTAGTGCATCTGTTGCATGGCAATCTGTCGGCATCCTAGGAACTAGGGTACCCATACTTGTCCGTCTGCGGGTCGCGACGCGCTCCTACCACGACCTGGTACGGCCCAACTGATCAACCAGTTGCTCAAGACCCTCGCGAGGGAGCTAGACTTCACGAGGAGAACAACGTCAAGACCCGCTCAGGAGCGGCCTCGGCAAGGTGCTCCGGAGGGGCAGAGAATCCAAGGCCAAGCCTGCCTCTGGAGGAGGCAGTGACGTAAGCAGCAACGCACCGCACCAGCGGGTGCGAGCGCCCGCCAGCGGCGCAGTTGCCGTTCCGGTGCAAAGGAGGCAGCGCGGGCGCAGGTTCCCGAGGAGCGGGACAAAGGTTTCCCCATTGGTGCAACAAGAACGAAAACTGCAAGGACGACAGTGAGGATGTCACCACCGAGCCCACCACCGCGTCACCGCCTGATCCTTTTGCAGGCGAGGACTACTTTTGTCAGGGTAGGAACGTCCTTGTGTTCCCGCTCGAAATGGCCGTTGTGGGATTCCTTCCCGCCTAAACATTTCGGGGGAAGAGGACCTTGGCCGCCTATATAAGTAGCTAGGATCCCTGCTATGGAGGGGGGAGAGGAGCATTTCCATAAACTCTGCCACCACGCAAAGGAGCAAGAACTCCGGCCTCCCAACCCTCTTGAGCTCTCCTCCTGACTCAGGAACCACTGTACTAGTTCATATGCTAGCCCTCCTGAGGCCAATCCACCAAAGCAGGAAGTAGGATTTTACACCACAAGGTGGCCTAAACCTGGGTAAACTCTTGCGTGCTTCACTTGTTGTTTGCTTGAATCTCTTCACTGGACGAGGGCGAGACGCTAGGTATGCGCAAGTGGGAGAGATCTGCGTTCACGCCCCTGTGTTCGAACTTCTTGGGTTTGCGGAGCCCGTAATCCGACATTTGGCGCGCCAGGTAGGGGCCGAGGCTTGTCAAGATCTCGCGTCTCCGACGACCTCGTCCAGCTCTCGTTCGTTGACCCCGCGTCGCCCAGCTTCAACAGATCGCGACCCCGATGGTAGAGGCGCATCAGACGTGCGTGGAAGCCCGTGGCGCCCGCACCTCTCGAGCGTCACCCTTCGGCTACGGGACTCGCCGTCACACGGCCTTGATCGGGGCTGACGGCACGATGAGCATCGCCGACCCACCGCCGGGGGACCAGCAGCACCCACCGCCCACACGAGGCCAAAGCCGCGTAGTGGCGCGGGCCGCCGAGCACACAACAGTGAGCTCACGGGACCAGCGCGAAATGGCAAACATGAGGGCCGCACTGGTGGTGGCGAGGGAGCTGCTAAGGTGTCGGTTGCTCGATAGCGGCCACAACGCACTACTCCTCATGGTGGCCGAGCTCATCGATGCCGCCAGCACCGGAGCCGAGCCATTCTGCTTCCACACAACGACGCCAGGAACCGGGTGCCGCGCCGGCCCCGCCCGGTCGCTCGTATGGTCAAGACCTATAGTGACCTACGAGGGCGACATGGGGTATGATCCGCTGAACCCTGTGTATGACGCCGCCCCTCTGTCTCAAAGCCCTTTGTACTCAGGTACCTCTCCCGTTGAGGAGCCATCAGGAGACAACCGCAGGACTATGCCCGATGCCAGATGCGATCAGGCGTCGGCACGAGGGGGTCAGGAGCGGAAGGCCAAGGGACAGACCCCCCCCCCCGCTCTTAGCCCTCGACCCTCCGCCGTCGTCACCGACGACCATGGAGCGCGAATGAAGCACCGCGGGTGCCCGCAAAGGCCGGCACTCGCGGCACTGGCCGTAGTCCTCGGGCTGGCAGCATTTCTGGCCCGGAGCCTCTGCAGGCCAAGGAGACACTCCAGGTACCGCGTCAAGACAGAAAGGGAAGGGAAGGCTCGGGTCAGGCCCTCGTCCCCCGATGCGTGACCCGTCGCGCATGAGCCCACCTTGGATTACACAAGGGGCTCGTTGGCGGCGGTTATGATGCGCATGAGGAGGGGCCTTCTCTCCCTCCGTTCAGCCTCAAGATGTCGCGCCTCCCGGCGCACCATCCCCCGGGCTGCGGAGGGTGCGTCTGGAGGCGGTACGGCAGCCCGTCCTACGCACACCAGGAGGGCCCAAGACCGCGGCTCCGTCCCCCTACTCACGAAATCCCGTACCCGCTGGGCCCGACCCTGATCAGGAAGGGCTCAGGGGCCATTAGGAGCGTGGGTAGGGCGGGGTCCCCCTCGCACCTCAGGACGCCACGTCTTCGGACGACGTTAGCCCCCAGGGGCGAAGCGCGCTCAGAGATTGCGTAAGCGGTGCACTTGGTGCTCAGCAGAGGTCCTATGGCCAAAGTCCCATCCCCCCATCATGCGTAGTGTCCCACCTCATGAATGCAGCCTTCTGGTGAGTTCATGGCGGGAGCGGACTAGCGCGGGGCGGGGCCCTCGAAGCGAAGGGGCGGACATGTCAGAAGATCTCCGCTCGTGACACCCTCACGTAATAATGAGTGGGGCTGTACACGCCCCAGAGTCCCCGGAGCGTCGCCCTAGGGCCTCGGGGGCTCCCTCCCATGTCCTAGTGGATGCACAATGCTCCGCGCTGGCCGTCGACACTGCCCTCCAATGGCTATGCCCACACCCGTCAGTGGTAGCCCTACGCTCTGCGCTGTGGAGAACACCAAAGACCTGCTCAGGGGCCGGACGCGGCCCCTCCTTTTGCCATTCGCCTTTGCCTCCTATATATCCGCTTTTTCAAGCCGATCCCGCAGCTGCGCGACTCGTTTCTTGAATAAAGGGGGAGAGTTTTTGTCCGTGTTTTGCGATTTTCTCTGAGTTTTCCTTCGCCCAGTCCATTTTTCGCCTTGCTCGGCTGAGCCGAGCTACGTCCGCGACC
>LR738713.1:284873790-284886773 GCA_902687465.1 Secale cereale
GAAGACCCACGGGCTGCCCACGAGGGTGGGGGCGACCCCCTACAGGGCGCGCCCCCCTGCCTCGTGGACAGCCTGTAGACCCCCTTTACTTGCCCCCGACTCCAACACCTCCTATATATACTGAAACCTCCGGAAAATAACCTAGATCGGAAGTTCCGCCGCTGAAAGCCTCTATTGCCACCAAAAACCAATCTAGACCCTGTTCCGGCACCCTGCCGGAGGGGTGAACCCTCACCGGTGGCCATCTTCATCATCCCGGCGCTCTCCATGACGAGGAGAGAGTATTCCACCCTCGGGGCTGAGGGTATGTACCAGTAGCTATGTGTTTGATCTCTCTCTCTCTCTCTCTCTCTCTCGTGTTCTTGAGATGGCACGATCTTGATGTATCGCGAGCTTTGCTATTATAGTTGGATCTTATGATGCTTCTCCCCCTCTACTCTTGTAATGGATTGAGTTTTCCCTTTGAAGTTATCTTATCCGATTGAGTCTTTAAGGATATGAGAACACTTGACGTATGTATTGCATGTGTTTATGTGTGGTGACAATGTGATATCACGTGATCTACTTGATGTATGTTTCGGTGATCAACTTGCGGTTTCCGTGACCTTGGGAATCTATGCATAGGGGTTGGCGCACGTTTTCGTCTTGACTCTCCGATAGAAACTTTGGGGCACTCTTTGAAGTTCTTTGTGTTGGTTGAATAGATGAATCTAAGATTGTGTGATACATATCGTATAATCATGCCCACGGATACTTCAGGTGACAATGGAGTATCTAGGTGACATTAGGGTTTTGATTGATTTGTGTCTTAAGGTGTTATTCTAGTACAAACTATATAATAGATTGAACGTTACTACAGACTCTTGAATAGATCGATCAGAAAGAATAACTTTGAGGTGGTTTCGTACCCTACCATAATCTCTTCGTTTGTTCTCCGCTATTAGTTACTTTGGAGTGACTCTTTGTTGCCTGTTGAGGGCTAGTAATATGATCCAATTATGTTATCCTTGTTGAGAGAACTTCCACTAATGAAAGTATGAACCCTAGGCCTTGTTTCCTATCATTGCAACACTATTTATGCTCACATTTACCACTTGCTACCTTGCTATTTTTATATTTTCTTATTACAAAAACCTATATCTACCATCCATATTGCACTTGTATCACCATCTCTTCACCGAACTAGTGCACCTATACAATTTACCATTGTATTAGGTGTGTTCGGGACACAAGAGACTCTTTGTTATTTGGTTGCAGGGTTGTTTGAGAGAGACCATCTTCATCCTACGCCTCCCACGGATTGATAAACCTTAGGTTATCCACTTGAGGGAAATTTGCTACTGTCCTACAAACCTCTGCATTTGGAGGCCCAGCAACGTCTACAAGAAGAAGGTTGCGTAGTAGACATCGCCCATCTCTTTCCTCTTGTCGCCCTCCTCCTCTTCTTCCTCCTTGCTTCGCCCCCTTGTTGCAGCTTCCATGGCGCCACCCAAGAGGTCCTCTACCGCGCAGAAGGGGAAAGCTCGCCAGGAAGGATCCGACTTGCCGCCGCTCAAGAGGGGGCGGGGCCACCCTCGTAAGCACATCGCTATCCCTGCAGCGGTGCTTTAGGGTCACAGGCGTACTCCTTCCGGGGTTGATGCCGCCCCGGGTGCTCACGACGGCCCCTCTTCCCGTGGTAGGGGCTGCCCTCGTAGCGGTAGCCCCTTCACCGCGGGAAGGCATGCAGTGGTCGCCCGGCCTCCTTGGTCGGGCTTCCATTCATCGGAGGCGCTCCTTGAGTTCATCGTGTGGCCGGAGAATCCGGCCGGCGCCTGGCTCCAGCTGCCGCGCTTCTTCACCCATGAGCTGCCGGCTGAGGGTCTCGACGGCCTCTGGCTACATGCCGATGGCTGCTGTAGCAAGGCATCTTGGGTTGCGGTGGAGATCACTGCTGCGGGCAACGTGGCCCTGGCCCGCGGTTGGCAGACGTTCGCCTGCGCACGCGCCTTGGGTAAACGATGCACCCTCCACTTCAAGTATGATGGCGCCGCGACCCTCTTCATGAGGGTGTTTGGGACGGATCGCCGTGCAGGGTGCTGTCTTGAAGACGGCGTTGGTGACGATGGGCTCGGCCTTGGCGACGGTTGCGACGAGGCCGCTGGTGGGCTTGCCCTTGGCGATGGCCGTGACTCCTCCAGTGGCGGCGGCTCCTCTGCCAGCGAGAGAACGAGCAGCGGTGGTTATGACCAACCACCGCGTCGTCGGGCTCGCTTCGAGATCGGCGACAGGTCATCCCGCCGCCGCACGGCGGTGAAGCGCGAGGAGGGCTCGGATTGATCTGAGCCCGGGAGGCAGTTGGGGCTGAATCTCGTGAGCTGCCATGGCTGTGCAGCCTGCTTTTGCTTAGCTTTCCTTCCTCCCTACATTTCGAACAAAAGGGGAGGTAGCCCGATCGGGGCGTGTAATGAACTGTGACGCCTATGTTGTTATGTTATGTTTTATGCTCTCATGCTATGTTAGGATATTTTTGCGCCTCGCGAGGGTAGAGGGGCAACTTAGCTTGATACGCTCGAGGGTAACGTGGGGGTCCACCTCCCGGTATCAGGAGGAGCTTCCTTGCTGCCGGCATGGGCGTTGCTGGCCTTGGAGGGGTATCTACAAAATTTGTTAGGGGATCCGCCAGATACCTTGTTCTTTCTTGACCGAGCTCTGGCGTGGACTGATCATGGCTTGACGCACCACGTCGCGGTACCCGGGGGCATGGACTTGAGGGGGGTGTGCCACTCACCAGCTCAAACGAGAGCACCTCGCAAAGATCAAGGAGGCCGAAGCCCTGGGGCGAGAGGGTTCTAGTGAGGCGTGCATATGACATGAGCTGGCCAGCGCGCGGACACAGACACTCCTGGCTAGCCCCAGAGGGGGTGCTCGAGGGAGAACGTCAAACAACTGCCGTCCTCCCTGAGGCAAGAAAAAGGGCGAGCAAAGCGAGAAAAGGGGGAAACTCAACCAAGCAACCGAGGGACACAGAACTCCAAATCCATTAAAAGACCGCAACCAGATACGAAAAGCAAATGAACAGCCGTGTCCGGCACCTAGTCTAGTCTTCTCACCAGCGCGGAGCTAAGTGCTGCCACTAGGACGTGGGAGGGAGCCCCCGAGGCCCGAGGTCGGCACTCCGGAGACTCCGGGGCGTGTATAGCCCCACTCATTATTACATGAGAGTGTCACGAGCGAAGACCTTCACAGACACTAGGCCTTGCTTCACAGGCACAGGGCCTTGGCTTCACAGGCACTGGGCCTTGCTTCATGGGTAGAACTTCTGGAGGTGCTGGATGTTCCAGGCATTCTGGACGGGGACGCCGTCCCCTGTCTCCAGGCGTACGACGCCAGGACTGGAGACATGGGCAATCCTGAACGGGCCCTCCCACATGGGTGAGATCTTGTGCAGCCCTTCCCTGGAGAGCACCGGCCTCAGGACCAGATCGCCCACCTCAAGCGTCCTGGAACGGATGCTACGACAGTGGTACCGCCGCAGCGCCTGCTGGTACCTTGCTGCTCCGAGCGAGGCTTGACGGCAGCGCTCCTCTCCCAGCATGAGATCCATCCCCCGCGTAGCGTCCTAGCGTGCCTCGTCAAATGCCAGGACCCACGTGGAGTGATGTTTGACCTTGTGAGGGAGAACTGCTTCGGCTCCGTAGACAAGGAAGAACGGGGTCTCACCTGTTGGCTTGGCGGTGGTGGTGCGAATGGACCACATCACGGACTGGAGCTCGTCGTGCCAGCCCTTGCCGCAGGCCTCGAGCTTCTTCTTGAAGGTCCTTGCCTTGAGGCCTCTCAGGACCTCCATGTTGGCGCGCTCAGCTTGCCTGTTGCTCCTGGGATGTGCCACTGAGGCGTAGCATATCTGCGTTCCAAGGTTAGCACAATATGTTTTGAAGAGGTTGCTAGTGAATTGCGAGCCGTTGTCGGTGATGATGCGATTAGGGACCCTGAACTGGCTCACGAGGCCCCTGGTGAACTTAATCGCCGAGCCGGCAGGGATGGTGCGCACTGGCTCCACCTCAGCCCACTTGGTGAACTTGTGGATGGCGACATAGATGTAGTGGTAGCCCCCGGGTGCTCGTGGGAAGGGCCCCAAGATGTCCAGCCCCCATAACGCGAATGGCCATGAGAGTGGGATAGTCTGAAGGCCCTGAGCTGGCTGGTGGATCTGCTTGGCGTGGAACTGGCAGGCTTCATAGGATTTCACCAGCTCGGCCGCGTCGCTGAGCGCGGATGGCCAATAAAATCCACTATGAAATGCCTTGCCTGCCAGGGTGCGCGAGGACGAGTGATGCCCGCAGTCCCCGCTATGTATGTTAGTTAGCAGCTTGCATCCCTGCTCCCTGGAGATGCATCTCAAAGAAACGTCCTTGGGTCGTTTTCGGTAAAACTCACCATCCTGGAGGCAGTAAGCCGTGGCCCGCCGGGCCACGCGCTCTGCATCCTCCTCCTTCTCTGGCAGGGTTCCATGTAGCAGGTAAGTCTTGAACTCCGAAGTACAGCACCCCTCCTGGGGCTCGAGAGCAAGGAGCAATCATGCTCCTGAGGTCGGGCCACAAGCAGGAGCTCCCGAGGCGGAGAGGGGAGCTCCTCCTGAGGCAGTGCGGGCTCCGCAGCCGGTGGGTCGGCCGTGGGCTTGAAGTGTCATTCCACGAAGACGCCGGGTTCCTGTGGCTGGCGCCTGGATGCCCTCTTGGCGATGTCGTGTGCCTCCTTGTTCGTGCCACGCGGTACGTGCTGCAGCTCCAGGCCCAGGAATTGTTTTTCCATTTTGCGCACCTCCACTAGGTACGCCTCCAAGTGCTCATCCCTTGGCTCGTAGACCTTGTTGGAGAAGTTGATGTGAATCTGAGAGTCGCCCTTGATGGTGAGGCTCTTCACACCAAGGGCGGCCGCAGCCTTCAAGCCGGCGATGAAGACTTTGTAATCCGTGATGTTGTTGGAGACCTTCCCACTGTGCTGGAAGAAGAGCTGCACAGCGTAGTAGAGCTCGTCCTTGGTGGGCGAGATGAGCACGACGCCAGCCCCTGCGCCCTGGCATGCAAAGGCTCCGTCAAAGTACATGACCCAGCATCCGTTGATTCACTTGCTGGTAAGAGGTACCGGTCCTCACCAGCTCCGGGATTTGGGGTGTCGGTCCATTCTACCACGAAGCCGACAAGTGCGGTGCCCTTGATGACCCGATGGTGCTGAACTCCAGTTGAAATGCTTGTAGCTCGATGTTCCATTTGGCGACCCTTCCCTCAACATTGGGGCTCCTCAACACCCTCTCCAACAGGTAAGCAGATACAACCTTGATGGGATGGCCTTGGAAGTACTAGCGCAGCTTTCGCGAAGCAAAGAGGAGCGTGAGCAGAAGCTTCTGCTGCATGGGGTAGCGTGCCCGAGCGTCGCGGAACACCGTGCTGACGAAGTACACAGGGCGCTCGATGAGGGTGGGGGCCAGGTTCTCCTGAGGTTGTGGTGCCTCCTAAGGTGAGAGGGCCTCTAGAGCTTGGTCGCTGGACGTAGAGGTTGGGGCTTCAGGAGCGTCATCTCGTGGAGCTTGGTCGTCGACTGGCTCTCGCGGAGCCTCATGAGTGTTGCCCCGGGGCTGTGCGGCCTTGTCCTGGCGCTCCTCCCGGACTACCACCAGCGTTGAGCTGGCTGAGTGTGGTATCACGGCTATGTAAAGCACCAAGGGCTCTTGGGGCTTTGGCGCCAACATTACCAGCGGCCTAGTGAGGTATTTCTTGAGGTCTTCGGATGCTGCATCGGCCTCTGGGGTCCACTCAAACGGGCCTTTCCTTTTCATTAGTTTGAAGAAAGGAAGGGCACGCTCCCCCAGCTTGGAGATGAAACGCCCGAGCAATGTAACGCAACTGGCCAGCTTCTGCATTTCCTTGAGGGTCTTCGATGGACTCATATTTTCTATGGCCTTGACCTTCTCGGGGTTAGCCTCGATTCCCCTGTGCGACACCAGGAAACCCAGTAGGTTGTCCGACGGGATGCTGAACACACACTTCTCCGGGTTGAGCCACAGGTCTACCTTGTGCATGCTGGTGAAGGTCTCCTCCAAATCTTCAATGAGGGTCTTGGCCTGCCGAGATTTCACCATGATGTCATCAACGTTGGCTTCAACGTTCTTCCCGAGCTGCTCTCCGAGGGCGATATGCATCAGCCTCTAGGAAGTCGCTCCTGCATCCCGCAACCTGAACGACATGCAAATGTAGCAGTATACCCCGCACGGGGTGAGGAAGGCGGTCTTCTCGATGTCTTGTACTGCCATCTTGATTTGATGGTAGCCCAAAAAGGCATCCAGGAAGTACAGCAGGTCACACTCGGTGCTGGAGTCGACAATCTGGTCGATGCGCGGCAGTGGGAACGGGTCTTGTGGACAAGCCTTGTTGACGTTGGTGAAGTCGATACACATGCGCTCCTACCCACCTTTCTTGGGCACGACTACCGGATTCGCCAACCACTCTGGATATTACACCTCACGGATCACGCCAGCTTCTTGCAACTTGCGAGTCTCTTGTACGATGAAAGACTGCTTCTCAGTGGACTGGCGCATGGCCTTCTGCTTTCTGGGCGCACGTTGGGGCATATGTTTAAGTGATGCTCAATCACCCCCCTTAGAACTCCTGCCAGGTCCTTGGGTTCCCATGCGAACACGTCCTTGTTTGCGCGCAAGAATCCGACCAGCGCCTTTTCTTGAGCTGGGGGAAGGCTAGTGCCTATGGTGAAGGTGGCTCCCGACGCCCGTTGTCATCTACCAGCACCTGCTTCGTCTCAGCCCGGTCTTGAGAGAAAAGCTGCTTCTTTTTGGCTGGCGCAGCCCTCATGGCCTCTGGAGCTGCTTTGTTGGCCAGGCGTGCCACCGCTTCGTCCATGAAGGCGAGCTTGAGGGCCCCCAGGGCCTCCTTGGTATCTTCGGTCACAGTGAGGATGCCGTTGCTGCCCGGCATTTTCATGATTTTGTAGGCTAGGTGAGTTGCCGCCATGAACTTGGCTAGGGCCGGGTACCCGAGAATGGTGTTGTAGCGGAGGCCGATGTGGGCGATGTCGAAGTCGATAAGCTCATTGCGGTAGTTGTTGTAGGTGCCGAAGGTGACGGGGAGCCGGATCTGCCCCATGGGGCTGGTGGAGCCATCAACGACCCTAGAGAACGGCCTGGAGGGGCGGAGCCGTTCGGAGGACACATGGAGCATGCTGAATGCTTCTGGGGAGAGCATGTTGAGTCTGGCCCAGTCGTCGATGAGGGTCTTGGTTGCCGCCACATGGCAGATCAAAGTGTGCTGCACAGAAGCTTCCTGTGGGACGAGGAACTTTTGTTCTCCATCTCTCTCAGCCCTCTGTATCCCCAGCAACAATGGCCCGAAAAAGGAGAAAGTTGGACTACAGTAAGCCTCTCCCGGTAGAGTCATCCGCTCCCGGTATAGATGCTGCCAGAAACAACTCCTCACAGCCTGCCGGACCACGCCCTCCAACCGGGCCAATGGACCCTGTGAACGAGGCTGGTGCTCCCGCGGCAGGAGTGGCAGATCCTATCCGTAGGTCACACCACCATCCATGTGGGTAGAAAACCTCCCTGGCCGTACGCTCCAGCAGTGTAGACACCATCATAAAAAGGTCCCTGTCCTCCGGCCTCTGCAGGATAGACCAAGTACGGAGCCATCGTGTCACACATGAATAACCTGCATAGGATCTTTTCAGGTTCTTTTTGGCTTAATTTTTTACACAAGGGTGAATATCTCCTCAACAAAGATAGGGCCCAGTTACCACCTGGGGGTGCTGAGCATCGGGAGCGCGCCTGCACCTGCGGTGACCACTGGGTGGTCTCTGGAGTCGAAGGTGAGGTCACCCTCAGGCGCAGCCCATCCTGGAGGGGCTCCCTGCGAGGCTCGGGTGGAGCCCACTTCACGGAAGAATTTCTTGACATGGCGATCTGAGGGCGACGCCTGAGAGCCACCGAGGAGGGCCGCGATGGCGTGGGGTGCCGGTGCCGTGAAGCATGCAGTGAAGAGACCGCACAACTCCTCCCAGGATGCCACAGATGACTCTGGAAAGCTGAGGAACCAGGCACGCGGTACACCGGTGAGTGCCATGGGGAGCTAGCTGGCCATGACCTTGTTGTTGCCACTGGCCGCCGAAATAGCCTCCTCATAGGCCTGGAGGAAAACAGCCAGATCTACCGCTCCGTCGTAATGGGGTGGCATCTCCGTCATAAACCTGAGTGGCCACTGCACCTGTCGCAAGGCGGGGGTGAAGGCTCGGTGTCCTGCAACGCCGCCACGCGTGCCCACCGAGCTGGTCGGAGGAGAGGTGCTCACCATAGGAGCCTGGCGAATGGAGAGCGAGGTGGACGGAGAGGTGGAACTTCGGCGCACACCTACCTGGCGCGCCAAATGTCGGATTTCGGGTTCCACAAACCCTTGAGAGGTTCGAACTCTGGGGTGCGCACAAAGAACAGTCTCTCCCCAGCGTGCTCACCCTACGATTCCACGGCCTAGCTCGACGAACTCATGGAACAAGGGACACAGAGGATTATACTGGTTCGGTCCACCCTATGGTGTCATACCCTACTCAAGTGTGTGTGGTGGATTGCCTTGTATGGCTGAGGAAGAACTAGTACAAGTGATGAATAGCCTCCGGCAGAGAGGTGTTCTTGGACTCGTATGATCTTGTAGTGTGCGTGAGGGCGGAATGGATCCGATCCCCTCTATGGTGGTGGGTAGGTCCTATTTATAGTGTCCTTGGTCCTCTTCCCAAATATTGGCGGGGAGGGATCCCACAACGGCCAAATTTGAAGGGGGACAACTAGTACAAGTTATCCTGACAAAAGTAGTATTTGCCTGCCAAAGGCTCTGGTGGTGACGCCGTGCCGGGCTCCATGATGACTTCTGTTCTATAGCTCTGACGGTCCTTGGTCTTGTTGCACCAATATGGAAACCTTTTCCTGATCCCTCGGGACTCCGCGCCTGCGCCTGTCCTCTTAGCACTAAAGAGGAAACTGGTACACTGCGCCTGCTGGCGCCGTCCTGGCCTTGGTCATCACGGCTCACGTCATGTGAACCTCACGAGGTGCTACTTGCATAGATATCTCCGCTCCTCAGGAGCCATCCTAGAGAGACTGCCCCCAGGAAGGTCTTGCTGTCGCTCGCCTCGCGAGGCTTGGCCCTTCGCGAGGGTCTTGAGTTGCGGTTGCTGAAGTTGGGTCGTACCAGGCCGCTGATGGAGCCACGTCACGGGCCGCAGGCACGCAAGTCTGGGTACCCCCATTCCAGGACGCCGACAGTGAGATTTTCTTTTTCATTATTCAATTGGGTGGTGAGGGTTTTCTATCCCACAAAACGTTTCTGAGGCAATGGTTTGCTAGAGCCAACCATGTGCGATTCAGGTATGTGGGAAAATTAAAGTTATTGCACGTAGTTCCAATATGGGAAACTAACAATGTTTCCGGGTGGTTCCACTTTTCCTTCAATGATTGAATCTGAAAAATTGACCCACGCTAAACATTCACCCTAATATGCATAAAATTCCATCAGTCAAACTGATTGCATCTGTATTGCACATTTAGACATAAGTAAACATAGATATAATTAACCATACCGAGGGATAGACAATAAGCGTACACAAGAATATTTCAACCATATATAATTCAACTGTCCCATTTATAATTAAGACACTACATAGCCATACATAGTACAATCCCACATCTCATCTGTCGGCACGATCGTGAAGATTCTCCAGGTACTCATCGTACGCGGCGTGCGCCACCCTGCGAGAATACTTCTGCCTAAACGAGCCAACGACTCATACTCTCGCACATGCCAGAACACTTTAATACGCCTCATGAAGCTTTTGGTTGCAAAATGGGCATCCAAAGCCACCATTCCAGGTCCTAATATGCCTGTTATCAATTCCTACATAAATCTCCCTGAGCTTTTTCCTGTAGTACCTCCTCTGGCCATCTTCATCCTCGTTGTTGACATCGTCAAACAACACCTATACATATAGTAAAAATGTGGCACCAAATTTGGAATACAAACTAATCTCTAGCGAACATTTGGCAGTTGCCAAAATTTGGCATCAAATCATTGTTTACTTGTCGTAAAGTAGGATTAGGAATTTATGAATTTCGTGGCTAATTTTTCAGACATATCCAGAGATCATGGTTCACTTTTTATGCACAATCATCTATGTACAGATCAATGTTGAAAAAATTGGCACAAACATATATGTAGGATATTCAAAATGAATATTGAAGACCTTGTTAGGAATTATTAGCATGTACACTAACCCTAGTCGGATTATTAGCAGTAATAATTTGTACAAATGAAACAAATAATCACTTATCATTTGTACCATTCAAACAATCAATACACTATTCGGATCTAATGAAACTTACTCAGATTTCATGGATTCAGAGAACATAACCATAGGTTTCTATTTGAAAAAGGGGGAGCCGGGAGTAACCAGAGAAAACCTAGGATATATTTGATACACAAATGGGTACAGATGACTAACCGGTTGTCCCTCATCATCGGAGTCGTCATCGGAGTGGTCATCGGAGTCGTCGACGGAGTCGGTGTGGACGTCCGGCTCCGGCTGTGGAAGCACGATGTCGTCGATGATGTCAAGGTCCAGTGAGACCTCTTCGGCGGCGATGGCAACCTCTGTCGCCATCTTCACACCGTGCTGCGATGCTTTAGCGTCCCGACATCGCCACTCCCTCCGATGGGCGCTTCGGCGGCATCCTCATACACTTACGGCGGTGAGGACTGAGAGCGGCGTCAAGGCTGCAGGCGGAGAAAGAGGATTGTGTGTGTGGCGAGAATGGGGGTGCATCCGCCTATTATATGACTAGCGCCTTGGCCATGCCATTAATGTGGAGAAGTGGGAGAGATGCGGGTGGCGGTCAAATGGCTGGCTTGCCTCCCGGTGACCCTTCGTAGCGTACTGCTGGCATGCATACCATGGTTTCACACAACTACTTGCACACCTCCTCTGACATTACACAACGAGCACGCCTCCCATCAATTCACACAGCTGCACGCACGCCCCCCATGTGTGCCTGCGTGACGGACTACTCGCATGGTTCCTGTCAACTCACTCCTGCTCGCATGGCACACGAGACACGTGGCGGCACGTATATTGTTTTTCTATATTGATGATTAATACTACTGCTTTATTGCTTAACCGTAGCATCGCACGTATCCACTGTTGGTCTAACGCCCACGGTTTGAATAAATAATTTGTTTGCAATATTGGTTCCCAATTATTAATAATCCCCCGTTTGTAAGAAGATAAAGATTACATCAAAACTTGTCACAAATTTGACAAAAAAGTACAATACAACAGTCTATTGGTGTCCATATCACAACACAATAAGTTTCATGAATTTCAATTCAGTTTTGGATTTACTAGATCTTAAAAATAATGATTCTCAATGTTTGAAATTTCTTGCATGGGGACTAAACATGCACCCAATGACACACATACCTTTTCCCAATCCATTTTGGTGCACTTTCACGTGTGCATGTAGCTCAAATTTGATTTTTGCACATTATACCCCTAGAAAATCAATCAATGTACTAAAATGTCTTAATGATCACTGGTTTATTTTCAAATTTTAACACACCCCTCCTTTGGTCACATATGTTCATTGTGAAAAAATGAACATGGCTCGTAGTTGCGGTGGATGTGCAGTCTGCGTGTGTGCTTGTGTGTGTATGGGGATGGGGGTCTAGCAGTACACTACGAGTCATGATCCACAGTGTCGGATATATTGACCATTTTGTGAGGAATGTGCCACATCAAAGTGGTGAATTCGTTATTTAAATCATTAGACAACCCTTTCACACGTACTTGTCTGGGGCACATGCAGTCGATGGTTGTCCTATAGGACACTCACTCGCGTGTGACACTTTCTATGGGCCCGCAAGGTCATCTTCCATCAGTTTGACCTACATCCAGAGAGGTTCATTTGACCAGCTAGGTTGATTCTTTTTTGTTTGTGTTACGGTAGGAGTATATAGAACACGTCGAAGAGGTGTGAGGGGACCAACATATATACTACGTATGCGTCCATGAACACGTACACCTCACTCATTGTGGGTACTTTTCGGTTTCTGAGGCACGTGCCATATCAGAGTTGTGCATTGGCTATTCAAACATCACACAACACCTATTTGGGCCACACGCATGCATGCGCTGGTTATCCTAGGACACTCGCGTGTGATGCTTCCATATGTGGGCCCGCAAGGTTGTCGTCCATGTATAATCGACCTACATCACGAGAAGTTAATTAAATTGACCATCAAGGAGGAATCTTTTTGGTTTGTATTACGGTAGGAGCATAGAGTAGGCATCGAAGAGGGGGGACGGGACCATCATATACTACGCCTCATGAACCTCGCTCTGTGTGGGGACTTTACGGTTTTGAAGGCATAAACCACATCAAAGTTGTGCATTTTGGACATTTAAACATCACAACGACACACACCTCCATACATATGTTTGGCCCACATGCAAAGCGATGGCGGTTGTCCTCTAGCACCCACTCATGCGATTATCGGTGATATTGATGCTTTCCATCAGTGGTCCTGCTTGGTCCATCATTTTGACCGACGGTGAAAGAGGTTAATATGACATAGGAGGGGATTCTTTTTTGGTTTGCATTACGGTATATAGGTCATAATCAGGTATTACATAATATAGTTTGAATGCACGCATGTGTACGCATGAATCCCTCCCACCGGGTCGAAATGGGAGGCAGTGGGAGGGGCATCACATGACACGTCATTAATTGAGCTTGCTCTGCGTGGGGATTATGCGATTTTCAATGCAAGCGCCACAACATTGTTGTACTCTCCATCGCGTGGTTATTGGTGGCAAGCCTACATATTCATGGGCCCGCGTGGACATCCATGATCACCAACCAGCGACAAACCACATCCCCGCACCACCCACCCCTT
>LR738713.1:284886944-284908636 GCA_902687465.1 Secale cereale
AGCAGGCGACACGCCGCACCCCCGACCCCAATCAGAGACGCCACCTCTCACCTCCTCCATGGATCCTGATGGCATCATCCCCCATGCACTGCTAATGACAGGAGGAACCACCGGTTCGGGTTGCTGCACCACCAATCGGCCTTCACCGCTCCCCCTCCACCAGCCTCAGTCACGACCCTGCCCAAACCACCGAGCGTCGGCTTCCCCCATCGCCCTCCACCTTCCTCTGCACCTGAGGGACACCATGGTGCCACCACCTATAGCCAGCGCCATAACCTACATCCGGCACCATAGTCGTCTAGGTCGTTCAACTTCATTGCCTCAAGCGGTGCAACTCCGCTCGTGTTTGCACGCTCCGCACCTACACTAGTATGTAGGCTCCATGCTTGTGGCAGGTGACCTCATCGATGTCATAAGTTGCTCCTTCCCGCTATCATTAAACTGAATCAAGATCAAAGCATTGGTCCCTCCCCCTGTCTAGTCTTATATTTCTTCTCAAAGTGATTTTCATTGATGTCTGAAGCTTAACTATATCTGCAGGTGCAAAACACTCGTGTTTTTGGTGATGTGTGGTGGAAATAAACTACTAATTTTGATGTGCTAGACTATGATAATGCCATGGACATTTAAGAAGATACCGATGCCCCCACAGAAAACACTTCGCCATTAGTAAATACTGGCAAGTGGACTGCAACGTCAACCTATGATGCATACATGATGGACACCCCTAGATCCCCCAAAAGATGTCGGCGCAGACACAAAGGAGGTAGCAATGGGGAACCTAGCGGAACCAATGCTACCGCTGATAACAGCGACACGACTACTGGTGACGCCGACAACACTGGAGAGTACCTTCAAGCCTCCCTAGCATGGAACGACTGTCCCAAAAAAAATTCCCGAGGACTTGGATCCTCACAACCTCTTTGAAGGGGCCGACAACAACTACATGCCGGAGTTCGGGAAGACGAGAGTCTCGACACTGAGGACTACATTGTCCCCGAAGACCCCTTCAAGCAAGAGCGCTTCCGGTGGCATATTAGCACCACCACTCGAAGTATGAAATACAAGCAACAGTAGTTGCAAACCAATATAGATGCATCAAACGAAAAGTGGGTCAAAGTTCTCGCGCTCAAACAAGATCTCGAAGACCGATGCCATAGCGCGCCCAAATCATATCCTCATAGGTGTTTGCTACCGGAGTTCAAGGATGAACTAACCGCCGATGCGCCTGACCAACCCCCTAGAGGTCGGGACAGGCCTGTGCGGGAAAACCTCAGTACCCGACCAGCTCCGCCCCGTCACGGCAAGGACCATGTGGATTACCTAGACCGTTGTGATGCTCGATGACACATCAAGGTAAACCGAGTGCCTCCTCGGTCCATCTATGTATCAAGAGGATGCGCACCCGTGATATGACTCCAACATATCTATAATTTTTTATTGTTCCATGCTATTATAGTATCAATCTTGGATGTTTTATATACCTTTATATGCAATTATATATCATTATTTGGGACAAACCTATTAACTTAGTGCCTAGTGCCAGTTGATGTTTTTGCCTGTTTTTGGCTTTTCATGAAATCAATATCTAATAGAGTCCAAACGAAGAAAAAACTTTCGATTAATTTTTTCTAGACCAGAAGAGACCCTATAAGGTCAGGGATAATACCAGACGAGCCACGAGGGAGCGACAAGCTCACGGGCGCGCCCCAGGTGAGGTGCCCCCAGGCTTGTGGGCCCCTCGTGGCACCTCCAACCCTAATTCCAGCTCTATAAATACTCAAATATTCCCCTAAGATTAGAGATCACCATGAAATACTTTTTCCGTTGTCGCAAGTTTTTGTCCTCATGAGATCCCATCTGGAGGCCTTCTCCGATACACTGGCAGAGGGGGAATCAATCATGGAGGGGCTCTACATCAACCTTGTTGCCCTTCCGATACTGTGTGAGTAGTTTACCATAGACCTACGGGTCCATAGCTAGTACATAGATGGCTTCCTCTCTCTCTCTCTCTCTCTCTCTCTCTCTCTCTCTCTCTCTCTCTCTCTCTCTCTCTCTTTGATCTCCAATACAATGTTCTCATCGACGTTCTTGGAGATCAATTTGATGTACTGACTTTTTGCATTGTGTTTGTTGGGATTCTGTTGACATCCAATTTTGGCATGGTCCAGAACTTAATTAAGATAACCTCAAATGGAGAAGTGATCTACATGAAAAAGTTCTATATTGTCGATGTGAACATATTCGAAGTTTGGGCCATCGCTATCCGATCCCATCTCGAGGGCCGAAAATATACTCAAAGTACTCAGATTTTGTATTCAGAGTATTATTCAGCCAATTAAACTTCCAAGATGGCCTCATATGAAAAACCTTTCTACACGAATTGTCTTCGTCTCATCGAAACGGTCGATTTTTATATAAAAATTGTTTCAATCCGAGTTTGTATGGGAAAGTTAGAGCCATCGGAATCCAGCCCTGTAAGGAGGCAAACTATGGCGTGCCCCACCAGACACATGTCTGATGGGTAGCGTGAGTAACACACTGTATTGCACGAGCGATTATGCTCTGAAGATGTCCTCGGATCGAAAAACTTTCAACATGAAAGTTGTTCTTCTCGCCGAAATGAGTAAATATGCATTTGGGCACTTTTTAATTGGAGGTCGTTTACTGCCTCAAAAAAGACTCGCAAGGTACAACCAGTTTTAAACAGAACAGTTTTGGAAAGTTCAGACAAACCCAATCCGAATTTGACTAGGGTTTTGGACGTGAATCCAAGCATTTTCCTTGCACGGGAAGTCCAGCCGCCTCTTATATACCTAAGGGGTGACGGTCGAATGAACAACACACAATCGATCAACTCATCTACCACTTTTTATCTTTTATCTTTTCTCCTTAACCCTAGTTCTTCTTCTTCCTCGTTCTTCGTCTGTTCTTCTTGTTGCAGGACAACGAACTTCAAGGCCCTAGGGGCGATCAGGTCGACCTAGGGCAGCCCATAGCCGCCGCACGCCAGACGGGGTCCCTCCCGGACGCATGGGGTTTCGGGTATTCAAAAGTGCCCGTCGGATTGCTTGCGTACCACGCTTCCGGACGGATCTCCTTCGACATGAGCTGTGGTGCATCATCCTCGGCATCGGAGGTACACGGTGACGTGTTCGTGTGCGAACTCACTTTTTCGCGACTCACAGGGGATGAAGCTTTGAACGGCCTCCGGCCCGTTCTTGTTACGAAGAGATCATTATCTAGGATTTGAAATCTACAAAGGTAATATGAATACCCAATTCCCTTATGTAGATCCAAATAATGCATATGTTGTTGCTAGATCATCTAATGAGCATATTATATCGGCTAGCCCTAGTTTTATCAATCATGCATCTAATTATGTGCAACAGCCGATTCAGAATAATCTTCATGCTTCAACTTCATATAATTTTAGCAACATGCAACATATGTATCCCAACTCCCATGCATCGGCAACCCCACGAATCTATATGCCAATGAAAAACATGATGAGTTCGGTTAATCAAGTTGAAACACCCCATGTAGGGACTTTCAATAGCATGCAACATAGTGTTTCATCTTTTTATTCAACGGCAACTAATTTGCAACATGTTAATCCAAACACGCCGGTGGATAGGGGAATTGGCCATAGTACTACTAGTTATTCGGCCAATTATCCTCATGCTACGCCTCATGCTACTAATTTTTCAGCACCATACGCAATTGTAGATGTTCATAATTCGGCTCCGCACCTTCATGCTCATGGCCGAACAAGTGAGAATTCTACCAAAGCGCGTGTGTCTTTACCTAGTAACGTAGCATATCATGTTGCCCCTGCACAATTATAGTATTTTGGCAACACACCATTGTCGAAAGTGTCTCAAAGTTTTGGGGGGCAATCCGATGAAGAGTGGGCTTAAATTGGTCAAAAAAGTTTAAAGATAGCCTAGCTGCAATGTTTGCTATATTTAGACAAGAACAAGCAACCTTGCGAATAAAAGAAAGAAAGAGTGGTGATTCGGATAATAAAGTTAATTCGGTTATTGAAAAGACTGAATCAAATATTACTTATGCCGAATCTATTCTATAAAAAGAGGATGGCAAGGTGTTGGGGAGCTATTCAAAAGAGGAACAAGATATCATTCAAGTAACGCAATCATCATGATCTCCCAATGTATTTGAAGAGGTATGTCTAGTAAGTAATTTACCTATCTTCCAATTTGGTAGCAACTTTATTGTTGATGCTTCTATAAGAATAATTCTCATAAGTAATTTTGAAAGACCAATGAAGGAGGGTAATTTACTTGTTAGAAATAAAATTGTTATAGAGCACATCGGTCAATCTATTGTGCCATTTATAAAGACCGATAGTGACTTATTATTGCAGCCAAAGTTTTCCCTATTACTTTATCAAAATTTCTTATCTAATTGGGTAGCTTTGCTTGTTTCATACTTGGTTTGCACTTGGTCTCAATTTTGAGACACATGTTTTCTAACTATTTTGATTTCAGAAATTTAAAGCCATGGATAAATTCTATTAAGAAAACCGATGCTAGTGTAATATCTTTTTCAAATACATCAGAGATAGAGTGCAAAACACAATGCATAGCGTAATTGGGTGATGTAAAATCTGAACCATTCATTTGCTTAACTCCAAAGCCGTTCTCACAGCAAGATCGGCTAGAAAATAAAAGGTTTACCTTAAGTTCAAGCATGTGTGATCAAATATTTGATTTGTTGTTGAGAAATAATTTTATTCTAGATCACCATGTCAAGCCATCAATTCAAGGACGAATGTATTGTAGATTGCATCATTCGTTCAACCATAATTTTGAGGATTGCAATATGTTTCATCAAGTAGTCAAATCGACCATTGATAAAGGACGGTTGAGATTTGTTGAAACACCAAAGGATGACCAGTCTATTCCGATTGGTCCTGATGGAAAAAAGTTTTTGTATCAGCTTCTTCAAGATGATTCATTAAATGTTGAGAAGGAAAACACAGTGGATGACGTGATCATTTTTTCAAGTAAAGAAGTTGTTCAAGATCATAATGAAGATATTCTTGAAGGCGGGAATTCCATCAAGGTTGAACAGAAGACGCCAAGTACTGGGGGCAACAAGAAAATTCAAAGATCGGTGCAAGAACAACCAAAGAAAGCAAAGGCTGAGGTAAGCACAAAGGTAAAAGGCCGAAATTCACTTTCGCGCAGCTATTGAAAAAATACCAAAAGATGAGTGAAGAGAAAAGTGCTTATCGGCCAAGTAATTCAAAAGCATGAAGATCACCCCCTAGGCGTAAATATGAAGATCGGCATTAGAAAAATGAGAATTTTAATGCAACATATTCGTATCCTTATTTTGTACCACCAATGCCAATGTTGTGGATGCCTCCCTATGCTCGTGTAGATCCATATCCATCATGGGACAGGTACGATACAAGGGCACATTCTCCATTTTATTTTAGACCATCTCACCAATATTGTGCAGCTCTGAGAAGATCAACATTTGAAAAATCACATGTCAAAGGCCGTTTCAATCATAAGGAATTTGTCCGGAGTTCAAGGAAGAGGAACGAGGTAGTCATACAAGTATATCGAGTTAAAAAAGATGGTCGCAAGAGTGCCAATTCAGATTTGATCTTAAAGGATAAAGAGCCAATTAAAGTGTTGACATTGGCTACCAAAGGCAATGAGATGGAGCAATCAATTATCGAGAATCAAAGTGCCAAATCTGAAGAAAAGAAGTTGAAGGTGCACAAGGTAAAACAAGAATTTTCATTAGTTCAAACAAAATCACAGCCGGGGCGCCCACACGGCTTATCATATTGGCAAAAGATGAAATTACTAAAACTTAGTGCACAAGAACTTGAAGAAAGGAATGTGACATGGGTTCCCAAAGGAAGTACTCAAAATAAGAATCATGTGCAAGATTCCATTACAAGAAGTGCGGCAAAGGTGAAGAAGGAAAATAGTGAAAACTATGAAGATTCCATTACATTTTTGGTCCACACATTATCCATATTCTTCAACTATGCCATTAATGCCTATGCCATGGAATTCGTCATCAGGTATGATCGGTTATCCTCAATTGGCTTATTTTAATTCACTGATGCAATATAATTTCTTACATCATGAAAGGGTATTACCAAATCATCATACGTTCGATTAGCTTCACTTTTGTTGCTAATTGAAATGGCCGATGCACAATTATCGCCCTAGAAATAAAATGGTTGATATATACTTATCGTCCTAAGCACATACAAATGGCCGATGGACTTTTGACATCATGCATAGAACTAACTCCGTCCAAGTTATTTTTCGGCACACAAGTTTTGCCGAAAAACAGGGGGGGGGGCATGTGTTGACACCCAATTTTGGCATGGTCCAGAACTTCTACATGAAAAATTTCCATATTGTCGACCTGAACATCTTGGAAGTTTGGGCCATCGCTATCCGATCTCATCTTGAGGGCCGAAATTATACTCAAAGTACTCATATTTTGTATTCAGAGTATTATTCAACCAATTAAACTTCCAAGATTGCCTCATATGAAAAATCTTTCTACGCGAATTGTCTTTGTCTCATCGAAATAGTAGATTTTTATAAAAAAGCCGTCCCAATCCAAGTTCGTATGCAAAAGTTAGAGCCATCGGAATCCAGCCCTCTCATGTTCTGGGTCGGGCCTACCCATAAGAGTGCCAATTGTTTTTCTTTTTCGTGGTACTTATTTTGGAACTTGATGCGCCATGGAACCCTTCTGTTGGTACTTGCTGGTTATCTGGAACATGTGGCACTATGTGCCATATGGTTATTTTGCCCCCGCTTTAATATTGTTAATGAGTAACTCTTTTAGAAATTGGAATGTCTTTTGCTGGAACGTCAGAGGTCTGAATGCTGATGCTAGACAGAGGGTTGTTAGGCAAAAAATTGATGAGAGCCAGTGTGCGGTTGCATGTCTACAGGAGACAAAATGTGCCTCCTTTGACACTCATATGATCAGGAAAATTTGCCCTAAGAGACTGGACAACTTTGCTTTCTCACCTTCTTTGGGTGCTTCTGGTGGTATTCTTGTGGTTTGGAACTCCTCTATCCTCATAGGGAGACTGAAGGAGATACAACAATTTGTTGTAGTGGTTGAATTTACATCTAGGCAGAATAATGAGAAATGGACTCTTGTTGTGGTATATGGTCCCTGCCAAGGGGAGCCCAGGGATAACTTTGTCAGTTGGCTTTATAACCTTGATATCCCTGTGGACTCTAACTGGTTAGTTCTTGGAGACTTCAATTTTATCAGATCTCTAGAGAACAGAAACTTGCCTGGAGGTGATCTGAATGACATTTTTATCTTCAATGAGATCATTGCCCACCTTGGCCTGTTGGAGTTGCCCATAAAAGGTAGATCTTTCACCTGGTCTAATATGCAAGACATACCTTTATTGGAGCAGCTGGATTGGTTCTTCACCTCTACTGATTGGATCTCTCACTACCCAATGACTGAAGTTCTTCCCTTGGCTAGAACTGCTTCTGATCATGTCCCTTGTGTAGTAAAGATCACAACTACAATTCCAAAAGCACATATTTTCAGATTTGAAAATTATTGGTTGGAGTTGGCTGGTTTTAAGGAGTGTGTCCAAGACTCTTGGAGAAGGCCATCTTATAAGAGGCACAAAACTGCTAAGATTGCTGATAAGTTTAAATCATTAAGAATGTGCCTTAAAAAGTGGCAATAGAATGCTTCTCAGATCAAAGCACTTCTATCCAAAAGTAATCAGGTCATCCTTCTTATTGATGAGCTTGAAGAGTTTAGGCCTCTTTTCATTCAAGAGTCTAATTTCAGGAGAATTGTTAAAGCTCATGTGGAAAAATTGCTCCATATTCAGTATTTTTACTGGAAGAAAAGGTGTACTATTGGATACATCAAAGTTGGAGGGGAGAATACCAAATTTTTCCATGCTATGGCTACTGAAAGGCACAGAAGAAACTCCATTGCAAGTCTAAAGCTGGAAGATGGTATTGTGGTGTCTGATCACTCTCAAATGGAAGGTGTTATTTGGAACTGTTTTAAAAATAGAATGGGTACTTCCATGGGTATCATAATGGGTTTTGATCTGCAGTCTCTTATTACCCCAGTTGAGGGCTTGGATGTGCTCACAAAGCCCTTTGGAAAAAAGGAAATGGATAACATTGTTAAGTGTATGCCTGTGGATAAGGCTCCTGGCCCTGATGGATTTAATGGAATTTTCTTTAAAAAATGTTGGCATATAATTTGTGAGGATTTTTATGAGTTGGCACAGGAATTCCATGATGGAAATGCCATTTTGGATAACATTAATGACTCCTATATCACCTTAGTGCCAAAAAAGCTCTCACCTGAAAGTGTGGGTGACTTTAGACCAATTTCTTTGACTAGACTGGGTTTGAAATTCTTGTCAAAAATGGCAGCTAACAAGATTCAAGAAGTAATCCTCCAGTGTGTTCACAAAAACCAATATGGCTTCATTAAAAGCAGAACAATTCAAGATTGTGTTGGCTGGACCTTTGAATATCTACATCAATGTCACCAGTCAAAGAGACCTATTGTTATACTTAAGCTTGATTTTGAAAAGGCTTTTGATTCTTTGGAACATGAAGCTATCATTCAAACTTTGAGGTATAAGGGTTTCAATGACAAATGGATCTCCTGGATGAAGCAGTTGCTCTCCACTGTTACCTCATCAGTGCTATTGAATGGTGTACCTGGAAGAAAGTTTATCTGCATGAAAGGTGTGAGGCAGGGGGACCCACTTTCCGCTCTCCTGTTTGTTATTGCTGCTGATCTCTTACAAACAGTCATCAATGATATGTTCCAAAAAGGCACACTGCATCTACCTATCCCATGTCATGATCAAGATTATCTAGTCATCTAGTATGCTGATGATACTTTGATTATCCTACCTGCTGATAAGGTTCAGCTTTTGCCCCTTAAGGAGATGCTCAGGATTTTCTCTCAGTCAACAGGCTTGGAGGTTAATTACCACAAATCTTTCATCATTCCTATTAATGTTGATAATGCTCATATGGCAGAATTAGCCACCTCTGTTGGTTGTCAGATTGGTAAATTACCATTCACATACTTAGGCCTACCAGTGGGTACAACTAGGCCTAAAATGGTGGACTTTATGCCATTGGTTAACTGCATGGAAAGAAGAATGACTGCTAGTTCATCCTTCCTAAATCAAGGAGAAAGGCTGCAGCTCCTCAATTCTACCCTTTCATTAATGCCAAAAAAATTTGTCTGCAGTCTTGCAGTCCCTGCTGGTATCCTGAAGCAACTGGAGAGGATCCAAAGACAGGGCCTTTGGAGAAAGAACAGAGATGAGCCTGCTCCATCTATGGCTGCTTGGGAGCTTATTTGTAGACCTAAGAATAAAGGGGGCCTGGGTATCCTTAACCTTGGTGTGCAGAATGTTGCTTTGCTCATGAAGCATGCTAGTAATTTTCTTAACAGAAAAGATTTGCCTTGGGTATCCCTGATTTGGGACACATACTACCATGATAGAGTTGCTCAGGGCACCTCAGATTGTGGCTCTTTTTGGTGGAAGGATGTATGCAAGGTAATGAGCACTTTCAGGAATTGCTCTTATGTACAAGTGAATGCTGGGGACACTGCCCTGTTCTGGTCTGATACTTGGCATAGAGGGCTTGACAAAGTTACAATGGAACTCAGATTCCACAGACTGTTTTCATATGCCAAGGATCCCTGGGTGCTAGCAAAAGACTTGTTTAACCAGCGGGATATCTATCAACACTTTCATATGCCTCTGTCTACACAAGCACATCATGACTTGATCCAAATGCAGGATATGTTGGAGGGCTGTACTAGATCCCCTGCATCCAAAGATGTCTGGCTCTGGCAGAACACAAATAAAGGATACAAGCCAAAACTTTTCTACCGCTATAGCTTTGCCTCAGAAATTTTTAATCCACTGACTACCTGGATCTGGAAGTCCTCTTGCACCAACAAAATCAAAGTGTTTGCTTGGATGCTTATCATGGATAGGCTTAACACAAAAGACATGGTGGAGAGGAGGCATTGGCATCTGGATGATGGGACCACATGTGTGATGTGTCCCACTCATACAAGAGAAGATAGAGATCACCTATTCTTCAACTGTAATTTCAGTGTCAGGGTGTGGAATTATCTGCAAATCAACTGGGCTGATGGCAATTCAATGGTGGAGATAGTCTCAAAGACTAGGAAGAGTTTTGGTAAACCTTTTTTCACAGAGGTAGTATTCATTGCTTGCTGGAATATATGGATCATCAGAATTGCCAAAGTGTTTACACATGAGAGGGCAAGTTTTAACAAGTGGAGAAGCTACTTTTTGCATGATATCTCCTTGATGCAATACAGGATCAAGGCTGTTTACAAAGAAGAACTTCTGAGATGGATCTCTTTCCTCCCCCCCTTGAGTTGTTGGTAATCTTTCCCTAGTTCTTCTTAGTTTTCTTTTTAGTTTCTTAGTTTCTTCTCTTTGGTTTTGGCCTGATTACCACTTGTAATCTTCTATGTACTTTTGTTCTTCTTTTCAATAAAGAGCTCTTTATGCTGTGGGGGTTTACCCCACAGTCCACGGTCAAAAAAAAACTATGGCGCGCCCACCACACACATGTCTGATGGGTAGCGTGAGTAACACACTGTATTGCCCGAGCGATTAGGCCCTGAAGATGGCCTCTAATAGAAAAATGTTCAACATGAAAT
The DNA here is from genome assembly GCA_902687465.1 of Secale cereale. Lineage (NCBI taxonomy): Eukaryota > Viridiplantae > Streptophyta > Magnoliopsida > Poales > Poaceae > Secale > Secale cereale. The sequence goes on from LR738713.1 coordinate 284,897,688, forward strand.
GTTCGTCTCGTCGAAACGAGTGAATATGCTTTTGGGTGCTTTTTCATTGGAGGTCGTTTACTGCCTCTAAAAAGACCCGCAAAGTACACTCGGTTTTAAACCGAACAGTTTTGGGAAGTTCGGACAAAACTAATCCGAATTTGACTAGGGTTTTGGACGTGAATCCAAGCCTTTTCCTTGCATTGGAAGTCCAGCCACCTCTTATATACCTAAGGGGTGAAGGCCGATTGAACAACCCACAATCGATCAACTCATCTACCACTTTTTATCTTTTATCTTTTCTCCTTAACCCTAGTTCTTCTTCTTCCTCGTTCTTCGTCTGTTCTTCTTGTTGTAGGATGGCTAACTTCGAGGCCCTAGGGGCGAGCATGTCGACATAGGGCAGCCCATAGCCGCCGCTCGTCCAGACGGGGTCCCTCTCGGACGCATGGGGTTTCGGGTCTTCAAAAGCGCCCGCCGGATCGCTTGCGTATCGCGCTTCCAGACGGGTCTCCTTCGACGTGAGCTGCGGTGCATCACCCTCGGCGTTGGAGCTACACGGTGATGTGTTCGTGTGCGAACACATCCGATTAATTGTGAGGTTATGATCAGACTATCCATGAATATTATTTGAGTCTTCTTTGAAATAATTTATGCATGATTATTATAGCTTCATATTTCTCTCCAATCTATTCATATGGTTTGGCCAACTAGATTGATTTTTCTTGCAATGGGAGAAGTTCTTTGTAATGGGTTCGATCTTGCAGTGCTCAATCCCAGTGATAAAAAGGGACATGACATGTATTGCATTATTGCTATTAAGGATACAAAGTTGGGGTTTATTCATGCGTGAGTTTACTTTGTCTACATCATGTTATCGTGCTTAAGGCATTACTCCGTTCTTTATGAACTTAATACTCTAGATGCATGCTGGATAGCGGTTGATGTGTGGAGTAATATTGGTAGATGCAGGAAGGAGTCGGTCTACTTTCCTCCACTACTAGGAAAAGGCTTATACATAGAAGTTTACTAGTAGCGCGTGTTTTGGACCCCACGCTACTGATAAGTACCAGTAGCGTCTGTTATAAAGCGCACTACTAGTACAACTTAGCAGTAGCGTGGGCTTCCTGTGGGCAAGCTACTGGTAAGTTAGCCACACCACACCCCTCGACCAAAAAATAGTAGCAGCGTTGGTATTCTAACTAGCGCTACTGCTATTTCTTGTATGTGTAAGCTTTTACCAGTAGAGTGGGTTTTGGACAAGCGCTATAGCCAGTTTTACTTACCAGTAGATATTTTGGCTCGCACACATAGTAGTAGCGCGCTTTGGTGCCCCGTGCTACTGCTATTGTCGCCAGCCAAAATATCTGCGACCTTTTCCCCCTCTTCTCCCTCCCCGCTTTCTTTCTCCCCCCTCCCTCTTGCACTTGCTTGTTCTTCAATGCTTCCCCTCTTCTTTGCCCCTCCTACCCCCCTCCATTAATGCCCTCCCTCCTTCCTCTTCCTTTCTTTTGCCCCTTCTCCCCTTCTCTTCTTTGCCCCTCCACCACCCCTCCATTTATGCCCTCCCTCCTCCCTCTTATAGCTCTCTCTCTCTCCCTAGCTAGTTGGAGCTATATTTATGTAGGTACCTCACTATCTAGAGCTACTAGATAATTATAAGAAGGTGCTCGATATCCCTCTCGACAAATATGTGAGCAAAAAAAGAGTTGTGCAAGAATGGAAATATATGTGTTTGCTATTAGGACTGAACTATGTACGATATGAATATACCGAATTGTATCTAGCATGTGAGTGACATGAGTTGCCTATGTTTTGCCGAAATGTCGATTCAATTTAGTTTCGGTAAATTTCGGGCAAACTCAATATGTCCTATGTTTAGGGAAGTTCATGTCGAATTTTTGTATGAATTTGATCCATGCATGCATATATACGTGGTTATAATTTTTGCTCCACGCGCAGGTGATCATGAAGGTCAATGGAAGGATGGTGGAAAGATACTGGCAATCCGATGTGGACGACATGTATGAAAAAAGACTAAAGGATGTTTTATGTCCATATCGAAAATGCAAACGAATAGTCAGGCTCGACCCCTTTGAGGGTGGTACATTCAAGGCGCACCTGCTCATGCAGGGTTTCATGCATGGCCATACTCGGTGGATAAGTGAAGAAGATGATGATGAGGAGGAGGAGGAGGAGGAGGACGTCGACAGGGCAGGAAATAACGACATGGGGCCACCGGACGATGAGATGACCGATTATGTGCCCAAAGAGGAAGACGGCCCCGGAAATGTCGATGGTGAAGAGTAGTTCAAGGCGAAGAAGACGAGGACATGCCGCAGTCTTTGTCGCTACTAAGTTCAGCCATGAGGGACCCACATGTTCGAGACCTGCTTTGCAAGAAGACGACTAGCGACACAACTGCTTCTAGAGAGGAGGCCAAACTGGCGCAACTGGAGGTAGACTCGATGACTCCTATGTATGATGGTTGCAATCCCGAGGTGACCCGTTTAAGTTTCACACTAGAACTTCTAAAGACGAAGGCAAAAACAAATGGAGAGATGCAAGCCTGGATGAGCTTATGAAGTATCTAAAGAAGGTTCTTTCCGCAGGAAGGTTGTGTCCTACTAGTGTCGAGGAGGCAAAGAAAATCGTGTGCCCTCTTGATCTGCCACACATTAGATATCACGCTTACTGACCTATACCACTTTTTTGATGCTATCTCTCGAAAGTCGATCAGTGTGAAGCAACTCCATAGGCTACAGGAAGAGATCGTTTTCATACTGAATGAGCTAGAGATGTACTTCCCTCCCGTGTTCTTTGATGTCATGGTGCATCTATGTGTCCACATCGTGGACGACATCATCGACCTAGGGCCAACATTCCTGCACATCATGATGCCGTTCGAGAGGATGAATGGGGTCATCAAAGGATTCGTTCGTAACATGTCCCGTCCAGATGGAGCCATAGCCTAGGGATATCTCACCAAAGAGTGCATCTCTTTCTATGAGAGTTATATAGTGGGCATCGGAGACCCTGTTGTTGGTTTTCCCGTCAACAAGCACTGTGGAAGGCTCGAAGGCGAAGGTCACACCAACAGTCATAGGGATGTGAATGTGTTATGCTCGGGCCGACAAAACGACCTTGACAGGGCAAACTTAGTAGTGCTACAACACCTAGATGTGCTAGAAGATTTCATGACACTGCACAAAGAGACCATCGCAAAGAAGTACCGTGACCGTGGGGTGCACAAGATGGGCGCTGAAGTTATTAGAGAGCACAACTCCACTTTCTTGCATTGGTTCAAAGTGCGAGTTCTGGCTAATCCCCCGGAAGAGGGCTGTCCGAACAGAACACTCATATACGCCTTAGCACATGGCCCCTCGACCAACCTCTCGACTTATCAAGCATATGACATCAACGGATACACGTTCTACTCGGAGGAGAAAGATATAAACAGTGATGACCAAAACTCAGGGGAGATGATGGAAGCCATGACCGAGAATGTAATTGAAAGATAGTACGGAAGGGTCGAAGAGATATGGGAGCTTAACTACTCTGTATTGCATAGTGCGACGATGTTCCGTGTTAGATGGGTTAAGAATGTACAGAGAGAAAATCGACATTTCACTACCATGTGTATACCCGACTCCGATACCGGTACCGTCAACGCCATCGCCAAAAATAAGCCATGGGTACACGCTAAACACGTGACACAATGTTTCTTCATAACTGATCCGATCAATCCCAGCCGTGTTGTCGTGAGGAGAAGCAAAAGGAGCATCGTTGAAATGGATGGAGTCACCAACGAGGAAGACTACGACCAGTACGGTGATTTGATGAGGGAAGATGATGCTGATGACGATGAAACATACGTCAAAACAAGAATGAAGACTGCATTACCTATGAAAGATTGTAATCCCTGGAGAAGTAAAAGTCATGACCATGGGCTCAATTATTCAACAATGAACAATAGAGGGAAGAAGATTAGTCTGAAGCATCGTCGTCGCCCAAGCTGACAAACTAATCCACAAATTTTGTGTGTGTCTATTTTGTATACCGCCGTTAGCGGTCAAATGATGTAATATATATTATACTAATTATTATCCGGAGGGTAAAATGGTATTGCTCCAACGACAGACCAAATAAAAGGAAGTGCAAAAGAAAGATAAGAAAAAGAAAAGTGCAAATGAAAGAAAAAGAAAAAGAAAAATAAAGGAAGTTTTGCAAAATGAAATGAAAGAAAAATAAAAAAGAACTAATAAGTTGTGGAAAATGAAATGAAAGAAAAAGAAAAATAAAAAGGAAGGAAGTTTGTGGAATATGAAAAATAAAAAGGAAAATAAAAAAATATAATAATAATAAAAAGAATAATAAAAATAAAATAAAAGGAAGGAAGTTTATGGAATATGAAAATAAAAAGAAAAGAAAAAGAATAATATAAATAAAAAGAGAAATAAAAATAAAATAAAAAGGAAGGAAGTTTGTGGAATATGAAAAAGGAAAAGAAAAGAAAAAGTTAGCAGTAGCGCGTTTTGATGCCCCGCACTATAGCTAACTTAGCTATAGCGCGTTTTGCTGCCCGCGCTATAGCAAACTTAGCTATAGCGAGTTTTGCTGCCCCGCCCTATAGCTAAGTTGCCTACACAGCCACACATCCCTTTTCTCTCTCTCGATCCCCTTTCTGCCCCGTGCCACCGGCGACGCCGCACCCGCGCGCCCCCGCCACTGTCGATGCGCGCCGCACCCGATCGACCCCTACCCCGTGCCGCCCCTCCCCCATGCCACCGGCCGACCGTCACCCCCCTCCCCTTGTGGCGCCCCCGGCCACTCCTCCTGTTTCGCTGCTCCCCCGTGCAGTCCCCACCATCGGCGCCATCCTCACTACCGGTAGGTCTATCTCTCTCCCTCTCTCTCTCTCTCTCTCTGACCAAATTTGGTCTCTGCAGATCGACAGTTGATGAGGACATCACTAACAAGGGTGTACCTTCGACAAGAAGGATGAACATTGGAGCAAGATCAAGCATGGAGATGATGACATGCGCAAGGGGAACAAGAACGGAGTTACAAGGGATGATTTCAGGACTTTGAAGCCACCATAATGAGTGTGTGAAGCCTTGGACGAAATATACAAGATTGTCACTTCATAAATTTCGTCTAGATATTATTATAGGTGATGCGTCACCTTATTATTGGGCCAGGCCCATGTAATTTTGAAATACTTGAGTATAGGCTGTTTTTAGAGTCCGTATGTTTGGGGAAACAAGAGTTAGGGTTGGTTTCAGACCCCCTCCTCCAAGGGCCATGAAATTCCCCCTCTTCCTCCATATATACAACCCTTAGAGCGTCGTTTAGACTTTGGGTTTTATTTGGATTAAATTTCGCCTTAGCTGCAATTTCGCGTACTTCTTTTGTGTTCAACGACCAGACAAAGGCATCACAGAGCCCCACCTGGATCAATAGAACTTTCCTCTTATATTCGCAATATCCAGATTGAATCTCAGTTTCTTGCTTGTTCTTTGTTTGCCTGCAGAAACAGACCTTCGTGGTCAGGTTGATCGTGCTCTGGCATGGTCAATAACCTCTCGGAGTTGTTTTAGCGATTGCTAAGGCGCGACGTCCTCACACGTTCGTAGTCAGATCATCAAAGTCAACTTCTTCCAAAACGATAGCCACCATCTCATCGAAATACGGGACACCTTTCCCTCTATCAAGTGGTATCAGATTTCCAGGTTGCTCGGTGAGATTTTACAGTTTTTCGTAGATTAGATCGAGTTTGTTCTTCATACCTAAAGTCCATGAAAAAGCCAAAAAAAATATTAGGGTTAGTTCATCATATCCGAACCAATCTGAGCCTTTGCATAATATTTTTAGGGTTTTGCTTTGTTGAATTTGCGGTTGCATCATCGTATCTAGTTGCTGGTCTTAGTGTCTAGTCCTTTAGAGTTTCGAGTTCTGTCACAGTTTGTCACGTCGCCGCCGCACCATATTCATTGATGCTACGATATCCCACCACCGCTGCCATATCCCACCACCGCTGCCATATCCTACCACCATATATCCATATCCGAGTTCTTTTAATATTAGGTTTGTTCTTGAGATCCATCTAATTTCAGATTCATGCTTCCTTGACTGCGTAGGTCTCGGAAGAAAAAAAAAGTCTAGAGACCCCCGGGCAGTTTTTAGGCCAAAATTTTGGCAGGTGAAAATATTTTTTCCCTATCCCGTTTTAGGCTTTTCTTAGTCTTTTGAGACACGTGCCAACATACTGTTTTTTACCGCACTTTTTCGTCGTCGCTGCCCTGATTCCGAAAAAAATGTCAATTTTTTTGTGCCTATCATCTTAGTTTTACTTGGGAAGAGTTTTGAGACACTCGCCATTATAGTGATTTTCGGCAAAAAAAAGAGCGCAAAAAAAGGCGAAAAAAATCAGTGTGTGCTTTCCCCTTGATTACGTGCAGCGCCATGATTTTGTTAGTGTTCTAGGCTCACGTCTCTGGTAAGGTCTAACCTAGGACCAGCACAATACCGTCGTTGAGCGTTTATTCAACTTTGCATCTCTGAATTGATTATCGCTGACCCTTTTTGCTACCATCTTATAAGCCTTCCCAGCTCCACATACATCTACGTCGTGTGTTTGACTCTCCCTGGTAATCGCTTTATCCAAGCTTTGAGAGTTTTGACTACCATGGTTACCGATCACCACCTGCTGCTGGGTAAGAACTGGTAAGAATTTGAGATTTGCTTGACGGATTTGTGACGCCTCACCACCACCATTTTCTAGTAGTCTGTAGGATCATATTTTTGTGTGTTTCTATTGCTGCTAACCATGTCAGGATCACAAGTCGATGAGACTGACTGGGAGAACATGACGAACAAGGAGTTGCATGATAAATTTCAGCAAATGATGGGTCAACAGGTAGAAGATGTGATGACCAGTTTTGGCGACGCACTAGAGAGGATGGATGGCATTGAGAAGTCAATTGACACCAAGTTGGATGCCAAACTTGCTGAAGTGCTTGCGCGTCTACCTCCACCTGCTGCACCATTGCAACAACAACAACAACAACAACCTTCACGTCATGAAACAGCCCTCCGCAAAGCGAGCTGTGTCGCTCTTCAGCCTGGCCAAACTGTTGGTGCTGCTATTGATACTTTTGTGGCTCCTGTTGCTACTGAGAAGGAGGACGATTACGCGGGGGATTACGAGGATGTGGTTGATCAAAATTAGAACTACGTGCAACAACCAGCACCACAACCAACATGTCTTCCACATGCAAATAATCACAATGGTAGGGTTGCACCACACCCTCAGGTACGAGATCATGACCATCTCCCTAAACTAAAATTGAATATTCCACCATTTGAGGGTAGATATGTTCCTGATATATATCTTACTTGGGAGTTAGAAACCGAACAACGTTTTACATGTTTAAAATATCCTGAGGGGAGACGTGTTGTTGCTGCTCTTTGTGCTTTCACTAGTTTTGCTTGTGTGTGATGGTCTGAATAGTGTAGATTATATTCGGATAATATTCCAACTACTTGGGTTGCTTTGAAAACTGCTATGCGTACTCGTTGCGTTCCACCATATTATCAAGGCGAATTACTTCAGAAATTGCGGCGTTTAAGACAAGGAAAAAATTATGTAGAGGAATATTATCAGGAATTACAAACCGGCCTGATTAGATGTGGTATTGTTGAGGATAATGAGGCTATGCTTGCACGTTTTATGGGTGGCTTAAATAGAGAGATTCGGACAATTCTAGAGTATAAGGAGTATAATAATGTCACTCGTTTATTCCATCTTGCTTCCAAAGCTGAACGTGAAGTGCAGGATCGACATGCCTTGGCGCGAACTAATTATTCTGCAGGTCGACCTTCATCACTGACACCGCGTGCATCATCTACTTCGACACGTCCGGCTGCACCACCGCCTACTTCATCCGTCACTTCTAGCTGTGATAAAAGCAAACGGGCACCACCACCATCAACCAGGAGTACACCTTCCGGTCCTGCGCAGAGCTCTTCTTCATCCATGGCATCCACAGGGCCAACACATGATGTTATATGTCGTCGTTGCAGTGGTCGTGGTCACTATGCGAGCAAATGCCCATCTCAGCGTGTCATGATTGCTGATACGTCTCCAACGTATCTATAATTTTTTATTGTTCCATACTATTATTTATGAAGTCTTCGATGTTTAATGGGCTTTATCATTCAATTTTACATCATTTTTGGGACTAACCTACTAACCCAAAGGCCCAGTCCAGATTGCTGTTTTTTGCCTATTTCAGGGTTTTGTGGAAAAAAGAATATCAAACGGAGTCCAAACGGAATGAAACCTTCAAGAGAGATATTTTTGGAGAAAATCACGCCAGAGGAACTTGAGAACCACGTGAGGGGAGAATCGAGTGGCCCTCGAGGGTGGGGGGTACGCCCCCCTTCCCAGGGCGCGCCCCCTGCCTCGAGGCCCACTCAAGAGTCCCCCGGTGCCCTCCTTCTTCCTATATAAGTCCACGTACCCTAGAAACTCCGAGGACAGAGAGAAAACCTTAATTCCACCGTTGTAGCTTCTGTTCCCGTGGAGATCCCATCTTGGAGCCTGTTTCGGATCTCCACCGGAGGGGGGTCCATCACGGAGGCCTTCATCATCATCATCATCGCCCTCACCATGAGTTGTGAGTAGTTTACCACAGACCTTCGGGTCCATAGCTAGTATCTAGATGGCTTCTTCTCTCTGTCTGGATCTCAATATAAAGTTCTCCTCGGTCTTCGAGGAGATCTATTCGATGTAATCTCTTTTTGCGGTGTGTTTGTCGAGATCCGATGAATTGTGAGTTTATGATCAAGGTTATCTATGAAATATATTTGGTTCTTCTCTGAACTTTTTATGTGTGCTCATAATACCCTTGCAAGTCTCTTCGAATTATTGGTTTGGTTTGGCCTACTAGATCTATAGTTCTTGCAATGGGAGAAGTGCTTGGCTTTGTGTTCAATCTTGCGGTGTCCTTTCCCAGTGACAGTAGGGGCAGCAAGGCACGTATTGTATTGTTGCCATCGAGGATAAAAAGATGGGGTTTACATCATATTGCTTGAGTTTATCCCTCTACATCATGTCATCTTGCTTAAGGCGTTACTCCGTTCGTATGAACTCAATACACTAGATGCATGCTGGATAGCGGTCGATGTGTGGAGTAATATTAGTAGATGCAGGTAGGAGTCGGTCTACTTGTCTCGGACGTGATGCCTATATACAATGATCATGCCTAGATAGTCTCATAATTATTCGCTTTTCTATCAATTGCTCGACAGTAATGTGTTTACCCGCCGTAGAATATGGCTATCATGAGAGAAGCCACTAGAGAAAACTATGGCCCCGGGTCTATTCTCAACATATCAATCTACATCTACTTTACTTTTACCATTTTTATTTGCTGTTTTATTAAACTAAAAATACCAAAAATATAAACTATCATCTCTATCAGATCTCACTTTCGTAAGTGACCGTAAAGGGATTGACAACCCCTTATCGCGTTGGCTGCGAAGTTCTTATTTATTTGTGCAGGTGCGAGGGACTCGCGCGTGGTCTCCTACTGGATTGATACCTTGGTTCTCAAAAACTGAGGGAAATACTTACGCTACTGTGCTGCATCTCCCTTTCCTCTTCGAGGGAATACAATGCAAGCTCAAGAGGTAGCAAGAAGAATTTCTGGCACCGTTGCCGGGGAGGCTTACGCAAAAGTCATATACCAAGTACCTATCACAAACCCTTATCCTTCGCACTACATTTTTTGCCTCTCGTTTTGCTCTCCCCCACTTCACCCTTGCCGTTTTATTCGCCCTTCTTACGCCGTGTGTTTATCGTTCGCTTGCCTCTTGTTCACTTGTGTGTGTTGGATTGCTTGCTTGTCACTATGGCTCAGAACAATACCAAATTGTGTGACTTCTCCAATACCAACAACAATGACTTTATTAGCACTTCGATTGCTCCTATTACCGATGCTGGATCTTGTGAGATCAATGTTGCTATGTTGAATCTTGTCATGAAAGATCAATTCTCCGGCCTTCCTAGTGAAGATGCCACTACCCATCTAAACAACTTTGTTGATTTGTGTGATAGGCAAAAGAAAATGGATACATAAAACGATATTGTTAAATTGAAGTTATTTCCGTTTTCACTTAGAGATCGTGCTAAAACTTGGTTTTCCTCTTTTCCTAGAAATAGTATTGATTCATGGAATAAGTGCAAAGATGCTTTTATCTCTAAGTATTTCCCTCCTGCTAAGATCATCTCTCTTAAAAAAGATATTATGAATTTTAAGCAACTAAATCATGAGCATGTTGCACAAGCTTGGGAGAGAATGAAATTGATGATACTTAATTTCCCTACACATGGTTTGTGTCGGCGTCCTGGGAACCAGGGTACCCAGACTTGCCTGTCTGTGGGCCGCGACACGCTCCTACAAGCGGCCTGGTGTGGCCCAGCTGATCGACCAGCTGCTCAAGACCCTCGCAAGGGGCTAGGCCTCGCGAGGAGAGCGACGTCAAGACCTCCTCGCGAGCGGCCTCGGCAAAGCGTTCCGGAGGGGCGGAGAATCCAAGGCCAAGCCTGCTTCAGGAGGAGGTAGTGATGTCAGCAGTGACACACCGCGCCAGCGGGTGCCAGCGTCCGCCAGCGGTGCAGTTTCCATTTCGGTGCAAAGGGGACAGCGCAACCGCTGGTTCCCAAGGAGCGGGGCATAGGTTTCCTCTTTGGTGCAACGAGACCGAAGATCGCAAGGAAGATAAGGAGGATGTCACCGTCGAGCCCATCACCGTGTCACCGCCTGATCCTTTTGCAGGCGAGGACTGCTTTTGTCAGGGTAGGAACGTCCTTGTGTTCCCGCTCAAAAATGGCCGTTGTGGGATCCCTTCCCGCCTAAACATTTCGGGGGAAGAGGACCCTGGCCGTCTATATAAGTAGCTAG
>LR738713.1:284908646-284950365 GCA_902687465.1 Secale cereale
AGGGGCGGAGAATCCAAGGCCAAGCCTGCTTCAGGAGGAGGTAGTGATGTCAGCAGTGACACACCGCGCCAGCGGGTGCCAGCGTCCGCCAGCGGTGCAGTTTCCATTTCGGTGCAAAGGGGACAGCGCAACCGCTGGTTCCCAAGGAGCGGGGCATAGGTTTCCTCTTTGGTGCAACGAGACCGAAGATCACAAGGAAGATAAGGAGGATGTCACCGTCGAGCCCATCACCGTGTCACCGCCTGATCCTTTTGCAGGCGAGGACTGCTTTTGTCAGGGTAGGAACGTCCTTGTGTTCCCGCTCAAAAATGGCCGTTGTGGGATCCCTTCCCGCCTAAACATTTCGGGGGAAGAGGACCCTGGCCGTCTATATAAGTAGCTAGGATTCCCACTTTGAATCATCATCATAGGCACACTTCGCCACCGCACAAGGAGCAAGAACACTAGCCTCCTGACCCTCCTGAGCTCGCCTCCTGAGCCCAGGAACCCTTGTACTAGCCTATATTCTAGCTCGCCCGGAGCCAATCCACCAAAGCAGGAAGTTGGGTCTTACAACACACGGTGGCCCGAACATGGATAAACTCTTGTGTGCTTGTTCGTTGTTTGCTTGAATCTTTCCACCGAGGCGAGAGCGAGGCGCTAGGTAGACGTGAGTGGGAGAGATCTTCGTTCATGCCCCTGTGTTCGAACTTAACGGGTTTTGCTATAATGCCCAAGATGGGACTATACCTCCTACGTATCGAGGCACGACTTAAAGGTATAAGCCCATTCTGGAATGATCTCAAGTTTGGTATCTTTGCACGACTCATGTAAAAATAGGGATGAAATTGCAAAAGGAGATAGTTGTCTTACACTCGCCACTTCACACAATACATTACATAAGCAAAACATCATCCAAAACATCACAACCAGACTACGGGCAAAGATCCAAAAGAAAGATACCAAAACATAAAGCCACAGGTCCGAATCGCCCCTAGTAGAAACCACTACTGATCGTCGAAAACGTCACAAGCATACGGCCACTCTCTTCATCGAGCTCCCAGTGAAGTACTGATCCAACTCCTGCTTCATTCTCGGCTGAACCTGCATCTGGTGTTGTAGTATCTGTGAGCCACGAGGACTCAGCAATCCCATAACCATGGGTATCAAGACTAGCAAAGCTTTATGGGTAGGAAGAGGTAAAGTGGTGAGGCTGCAGCAGCGGCTAAGCATAATATGGTGGCTAGCTTACGACTACAAGAATAAGATGAGCATCTACGCAAACGGTCGCAAACTAGTAGTGATCGCTAAAGATCCTGAACTACTTTCGAGTCAAACATAACCCCACCATGTTCTCTTCTCAAAGTGAAAAGAGACAGTCACGGTTACTCACACAGTTGTGTGTTTTACTTCGGATCCTCTGTCAAGTTTTCTACAACCGGACATTAACAAATTCCAATCTGCCACATAACCGCGGGCACGGCTTTCGAAAGATCTTAACCCTGCAGGGGTGTCCCAACTTAGCCCATCACAAGCTCTCACGATTAGCTGAAGTGATAAATATAATATCATCACCCCTTATGTTAGGGAAAATCCAATCAGGCTCGGCTTCCCGGTGCACAAGACATTTCGACAATGGTAAAACAAGTCCAGCAAGACCTCCCGGTGTGTCGACACCCTGATAGTAGCCGCGTGTATCTCGTCTCAGGCCACAACCGGATGGGCGATCCTACAGGTTATACCAGATACCTCGGGTTTCCCCGAGGCGGCCCCACAGTCTCCCCGTTTGGGACCAACACCATCAGCTATGGCCCCCCTGCTATGTAGAAGAATCCTCGGGTAGCGCTAACTCCCTATGCAATTTAATTAATTAATTAAGTTGTTATTATGAGCAAATTAAAACCAATGTTGGGCCTTGCTGGAGGAGTTTTATTCAAAGTCGAACTGTGAAGGGGTCCCCATCCACCCATCGTGTAAGGAACGCAAAATCAAGGAACATAATGTCGGTTTATCGGCGCCTAAGGTGGCATAAGTGGAACAAAACACCGAGCAAAAGGCCAAGCCTTCCACCCATGCCCAATATATAGGTGTGTTAATAATAATAATAGATATTGTGATATTCCAACAACAAGTTCCCACCTGGAACGATCTTCATCTTCACCTGCAACTAACAACGCTATAAGAGGGGCTGAGCAAGCGGGTAACATAGCCAAACGGTGGTTTTGCTAGGAAGTTTCAAGGTTAGAGGTTTCATGGAAACAAGGAGAGGCTGACATAAAAGATGGGTAGCGCGACATGTAACGATAGCATCGAGACAACTAAGCATGGCAATGGTAGTAAAGGTATCCAAGGGTATGATCATCTTGCCTGGGATTCCACAAGGAAGAAGAACGGGTCCATGAAGTAGTCGAACGGATCCTCACAACTCTGGAACGGAACCGAAGCTAACAAGAGAAGCAACCGGAAAGAACCAAACAACACGGTAAACACACATATCATAACCATGGCATGATGCACAAACAAGTATGATGCATGTCCGGTTTAAATATGCATGTCATGGCAAAGTGCACAAACAAGTACTACAAGTTAAGTGGAGCTCAATATGCAACGAGTTGCATATTGACGAAACACCACATTTTATTTATTTAGTTGACTCTCGTTTATTTACAAGACAAGATAAAATGTTTGTTAACATGGCAAGAGGTGAAGCAAGAGCAAACTACCTAATTAGGCAAGTTTTAATGAGGCCGGAATGAAAAACAACAATTCTGGAAAACCCCATATGCATGTTTAGTAATTTTAAGAAAACAACAATTCACACATATAATGTTGTTAACATGATGCGGATGACATGATCAAGTTTATGCAATGTTTTATTAAAAGGGAACATGAAGAGATATGAAGCGCTTGTCACCGTGGTGGAAAGAAAGGGTGCCACGGCAACGATCCGAAAATGATGCAACGGCAACATCTCGGTTCCGGTAACTCGTTGGGAGACCAGTGCAAAAGAAAAGGTGGCGTGAGCGAGTCATGCAAGAAGATGGGGGTGATCCCGTTGCCGGGTTCCCACGGTTCGGCGACAAGGTAACGAGGGGTACTTCGAACACGGTGCAACAAAGGGTGCACCTCATAAAACATGCAATCGTCCACGGGATCATCGGTTCGGTGGTTATACCTTTGAAACGTTCTTTCTCGAAGCGGTTCGAGTTCGTAGTGGAAGTACTCGTTCTCACGATTCGTAGTGGAAGTAGGCATTCACGTTTCGGCGGTAGTTGTACACGGGGTCTTCGGCGATAGTAGTGGTACACCTTTGTAGACGTTCGGGTCATGTGGTAGTCGATCACAAGTCGTAGAGGAACTTGGCGGTTCCGAGAGCTCCGGGCGTCGTGGTACTTGTCGCGTCGTCGGGCGTAGTGGTACTTGATGCTTCGTTGTGGTACTTGGCGATCCCGGAGACGGCGGTAGAGGTACTCATCATGGAAGTAGTCGTACACATATCGTAGGGGAACTTGACGCATCCAGTCTTCGGGGCCGTCGGGGTACTTGGTATCTCCCAGTGTAGTCGTACACGTCGTTCAGAGGGTCATGCGAGTTGTCCAGTATCCATACACGTTCAAAAAGGAACTTGACGAACTCGACTCACGGTCTTGACGCTCCAAAATCGAAGCAAGGCCAAAACCTCGGGTGGACAGCAGGACGGCAGCTCGAAGCAGAGCAGCGTCAGCGGGACATGCAGCGAGGTCATGGGGTGCGGGACTTGGACGCCGGCTGCAGGAATCTCGGGGTAGGAGAAGCAGCCACCATGGGGACCGGGAGGAGCTCGGCTCCGCTCGGGCGTTGTGGGATGCTGGTGAAGGAGACGCACGGGCGAGGTGGGTCGAGGGTGGTGGCGCTCCTGGTGGTCGCCACGACGGCGGGGCGAGGTGTCCAGCACGGAGGAAGGAGGCGCGAGCGAGGAAGTGGCCGACGCGACAGCGTGAAGGAGAGGTGAGGGCGGCGCTCGGTGTGGCAAGGACGGCGGCGACCTGGACTCGCCGACGGGGTGGAGGTCGGGCGCGGGGTCGATGAGCTCCTACAGGGCCGCGGCGGCGGTCGCGGCAAGGCAGGCCGCGGGGCGCCATGGTGAGGCAAGGAGGAGGCCCCGGTGATGCCGCCCGTGGGAGGCGGGGTCAGGGCGGCAGCGCTCGGCGCGGCAGCCTGGTGCGCCCATCTGGTGGCCCAGGCGACGCGGGGATGGAAGGAGCAGCGCCGCGCGGTGCTGGCCCTCGAGCGTGACGGAGATGGAGGAGGAGCTGCAGCGGAGGCCGGACAGGGCTGGGGCGGCGCTAGTGGTGCTCGGTCGAAGCTCCTGGGCAGCGCACAGGAGGAGGACGAAGGGGAGAGGGACGCTCGGGAGATGGCGGCGCTGGGGAATCGAACGAGAGGGGGACGAGGGAAAAAGGGCGACGGGGCTGAGCGGGGCTAGGGTTAGGAGATAGCTGGGCTGGTGGGCCTTAGAGGAGAAGGGCCGGCCTAGCGAGTGGCCTGCAGCTGCTGGGCTTGTGGCTGCTGGGAGGCCCAGCTGGGTTGCCCTCATTCCCTCTCAAAATAAAATAAACAAAACGGAAAAGTGAAGGGAAAAGAAAGAGATGGTAGAGGTGGAATTTGGGCATGGGGTAAAATTCCCTGGACTCACAAAAATGTGAGGAATATAAATAAAATTGTTTGAAGATTTTTGGAAGATGAAAATTCAAACACGTTTGAATAAAAGCCAAATTGTTTGACTTTAGAAATCCCTTTAGATGGAATCCAAAAGGGCTCGAATTTGAGGATGGGGCTCGACATAATTAATATGACCCATGGGCACATAGGTAACATTCTCCCGGGAAGATAAAATGGCAAGTTGAAACTCCAAACTCTAAATAAAGAGGAAATTGGAAGTGAAGTTGGCTCCCGGGGAAGTTGTGCATGGATTTAGAAAATGGAATCAAAAGGGATATAGTTTGCACATGTGTTCAGGTTGCTTCCAAGCTAATGGAATAATTATAATAGCTCCACAATTATTAAGAGGATATGTTATAAAGAGAAAACACTAGTGAATTCCCTCGGGTTAAATGGATCGAAGATCCATGCAATTTGTTTGGTTAAGTTGGAAAGATTAAAGACATGATGGCATGATGACATGATGCAATACAAAATAAATAAATCAAGCACAAATGAAACACACGGGTAGAACCCGGAACATCTGGAATCTTCTGGGACGTCGGTCTTCGGGCATCACAACTCTCCCACACTAACAGAGGATCTCGACCCGAGATCCTAGAGATGGCAACGGGTAAAACGG
The DNA here is from genome assembly GCA_902687465.1 of Secale cereale. NCBI lineage: Eukaryota > Viridiplantae > Streptophyta > Magnoliopsida > Poales > Poaceae > Secale > Secale cereale. The sequence goes on from LR738713.1 coordinate 284,913,949, forward strand.
AAGAGGAAGAGGTAAATCAAAGTTGCTTCTTCGAGAAACGAGTGAAACCACGAACCTTAAGAGGTTGAACAAAATGAAAGAACAATACAACAGCGATGAACGAAGATGAAAGCACTCCGTTAGAAAAGAGGAACAAGGTACATACGAGAACCTTGTAGGTTGAAAGACATGAAACAAGAGTTTACGAACCAAAAGAATATGAAACTGCAACGATATAGCCAAGGAATAAGAATGACATAATTTGGACAGCACTCCGTCTGAAAATCAAAGGAATTAACAAGAGTTTGAGGAGATGGAATGATACTTGATGAAATCGACATCATATTGCCTCTGAAACAATTGAAAGGATGGCACAAGAGGGAAGAAAGATTTCAGACAGCACTCCCGTTGAAAAGAGAGGCAAAACTTGATAAGATGAGAGAATTAGAATGGAGGTCACAACATTCCAGTTGACTGGATAAGCAAAGGAAAGAACATGATCTTGATAAAAAACGAGATGATGGTCAAAGAGAGCAATAACACAATGCCTCCGGAATGAAAGAATAGCATATAAATCAATGACAGAATTGAACGGAGAGAAAATGACAACTTCTCCCACGAATGAATATGAAAAACATCCTTACGAAGAAGGGTTGGACGGATTTGTTGGAAGAATCAACCACGAAAAGAATAAGCTCGTTGTGGGCTTATGGAAAACACCAAAATTATACGGTGATAACCAGCCACTAACGAAAACATTTGATTGGATTGAGATCAACAAGGAGATGAAAACTCTTTCACCGAGAGGATAAATGAAGAACTTGGGTCATTTATAAGCACCATAATAGCAACAATCCTTAGGGAAAGCTTTTAGGTGAAATACAACCCAAGATTACTCCAACAAATAAATTAAATGGTTGGAAAGATCTCCTGAACAAAGAAAATGATGGGTTTAAATATTTCATCCCTGACAACTTGTGAATCATGAAACATGAAGGGAAATTGTCAAAAATGGCATACCACCATCTCAAACAATAAAGGTAGAAAGAATTGCACTTCGAAATGCAAGAAGAAGAATGCTTGAGTTCCAACAAGAATCTTGATGAAAACTTTGAGGATAAATTAAAACATGATGAACCACCATGAGAACTCCGGTAATGAAAGCATGAGAAGTGAAAGATGAAAAGAATAAGATTCAAGACCTGCGATGAATTAGATGGAGCTCCCTGACAAAATAATTGAGAGAGTTTGGAACTCCGAAAGAAAAGATGAACAACCAATAATTTGATATCATGAACGAACTCCAGACAAAGGAATTAAACACTTGGAAGGAACAAGAATAAGAATTATGTTATGAGTATACTTCACCAATTTAAATTGATGACACCCAAAGGATTTGGCATACTACTTATTCTCGTTGGAAAGAATTAAAGAGAGATCTAGCACAAGCTTGGGTAAATCTTCAACGAACCACCGTTAAGATTGTGAAAAGAACAAATGAATTAAAACGATAACAACATAAGGGTAATCTTGAAAGAACCACCGTAAAATATGGAGACGAACGAAGAGACATCAATTAAGAATAGTTGGAGGACGAAGTTGAAAAGTGGGAACGAAGAAATATTCTGAAATGATGGCCTTCGGAGGAACAAAAAAAAGAATTCATGAAATGCTTCGGATGGCATAAAAGAATTCCTCACAATCTGAACAATAATGAGGATGGCAAGAAGCTAGAACCACGAATCTTGGAAGAACGGATAAGGATTCAAGAGGAACTCGTCTTCGGGTCTTCAAAAACTGAGAAGACGATGAGATACACCACCATGAATTGTATAGGCACTCCGTAATGAAGAATTAAAAGGTTGGACCAATGATGAAAAAGAATTTGAAAGCGATATTGGAGAAGACATGTGACTGATGGAATCATTCTTATGTCACACTTTGAAAAGAATTTGAGTATAACTCCGGAAAAAATTGGAAGAGTCAGGTAAGATCCTGGAGAAAGACCTGTGGGTTAGGGCCCACTCAAAAGAAATCACCGTTGAAAGGATTACTTAAGAGATATTGCACCGGTTGAATTAAATGGCTTGAATAAGATGATAATCCTCAAAATAGCTTGAATGGATTAAGAATGGAAACACGAATCTTCTGAGATACCTTGAACACTCCGAATAAGAATTATATGGAGTTGAATAATCAAGAGAGACTTCAGATAACAAATTTCAACATGGGAAAACATGTGAAACAAGAAGAAGAGATATGATCAATACGTAAGCTTGGATTTAGTCCCCCGGAGAAGAATATTGGAATTAAGAATGATGAACTTGAAACTCTTGAGCCTCTTCACGATAAATCACCGGATAAGGACATTGAAAGAAAAGAATGAAGAACCATCACATGAATAAAATGGATAATTCATTTGAGAATTTCTGTCTCCATAAGAAAAGGGTGGGAGGGTGGGGAAAACAAAGACAACTTGGGATGAATGAAACAGACAAATCGTCGGATTTCTCAACGGCGTCCGTATGGAATAACTTGAAGAGAAGGCACACCGGTTGAAAAAAAGGATTAACATGAAAATCTCGATGGTCAAGAAGAATTAGCACCCCCATAGAAATATGAGAACACCGATTAGGAAAGGTATGGAATCAACACTTGACATCGAAGCAACTCGAATCCCAGAATCAAAACAAAAACAAAGGATAGATATGTTGCAGCATAATCTTCACAATATCATTCGAACGGAGAATTGAACGAATGAATTCCGCAGGTACATCAACTTGTCGAGAAGCCACTTGGAAGAACAAAAGGTAAATAAAAACAAGAAGGAGCAGATAGAACAAATACAAGATAGAAGCTTCATTCGACATATTCATTCTGAACGCTCATGGAACGTGTTACAAAAGGGTTTTGCAATCCCCGGATCAGCATAGCCAAGGACCCTTTAAGATGCAACTCCCGATCGGAACAAACGCCCATAAACCACTTCACTCAATGTAGAACCCCGAACTCCATATCATGCATTCGTTGGAAGAAAGCCTACGAGCTACTAGATGAACCCACCTATTAATTTCCGAAAGTTTCCAGTTATGCAATCAGGTGTTGGGGATACAGGGGAAGCACCGCGCACTCAACTCTAATCCTACATCCAGCTGTATCCATCCATCAACACATAACCAGTTATTTTCGGAAACCGTTTACCTCGGACCTTCGAAACGCATCCACTATACAAGCTATGGCAATACTCCCGAACTACCTCCCCAGTACTGGGTGATGTCGGGGTTATCTTGCCACTAACCGCATAGGAGAGTTTTCGATGTCGGCCGTCTTAAGTATTCCAGAACTGATGCGATATATTTGTGACGACAACACCTCGGAGCTCAACTCCCCGGGACACTGCCACAACCCCTAATGTCAGGAGGCATCGAGAACAATGTTCTCGTCACAAAGACATCGGAACAATCCAAACAATACTCGCGTGATCCTAAAAAAAATTTGGTGCATTTTCGAGAGTAGAAGAGACAAGAGTAATCGTCAGGAGTCCTCACCAGAGTGAAAAGAGATGAGGAGTAAAAGAAATCCTACTCTCCGATATAAATATAGGACTCGAAACATTTTCAAGTGTGTGCCTAGACTCAACCGTCAACGATTCGATCAATCAGTTGGGGCTTCTAGGTCGGAGAAGGCTCTGATACCAACTTATAATGCCCAAGATGGGACTATACCTCCTACGTGTCGAGGCACGACTTAAAGGTATAAGCCCATTCTAGAATGATCTCAAGTTTGGTATCTTTGCACGACTCTTGTAAAAATAAGGATGAAATTTCAAAAGGAGATAGTTGGCTTACACTCGCCACTTCACACAATACATTACATAAGCAAAACATCATCCAAAACATCACAACCCGACTACGGGCGAAGATCCAAAAGAAAGATACCAAAACATAACGCCACAGGTCCGAATCGCCCCTAGTAGAAACCACTACTGATCGTCGAAAACGTCACAAGCATACGACCACTCTCTTCATCGAGCTCCCAATGAAGTACTGATCCAACTCTTGCTTCATTCTCGGCTGAACCTGCATCTGGTGTTGTAGTATCTGTGAGCCACGAGGACTCAGCAATCCCATAACCATGGGTATCAAGACTAGCAAAGCTTTATGGGTAGGAAGAGGTAAAGTGGTGAGGCTGCAGCAGCGGCTAAGCATAATATGGTGGCTAGCTTACGAGTACAAGAATAAGATGAGCATCTACGCAAACGATCGCAAACTAGTAGTGATCGCTAAAGATCCTAAACTACTTTCGAGTCAAACATAACCCCACCGTGTTCTCTTCTCAAAGTGAAAAGAGACAGTCACGGTTACTCACACAGTTGTGTGTTTTACTTCGGATCCTGTGTCAAGTTTTGTACAACCGGACATTAACAAATTCCAATCTGCCACATAACCGTGGGCGCGGCTTTCGAAAGATCATAACCCTGCAGGGGTGTCCCAACTTAGCCCATCACAAGCTCTCACGATTAGCTGAAGTGATAAATATAATATCATCACCCCTTATCTTAGGGAAAATCCGATCAGGCTCGGCTTCCCGGTGCACAAGACATTTCGACAATGGTAAAACAAGTCCAGCAAGACTTCCCGGTGTGTCGACACCCTGATAGTAGCCACGCGTATCTCGTCTCAGGCCACAACCGGATGGGCGATCCTACAGGTTATACCAGATACCTCGGGTTTCCCCGTGGCGGCCCTGCAGTCTCCCCGTTTGGGACCAACACCATCAGCACTGGCCCCCCTTGCTATGTAGAAGAATCCTCGGGTAGCGCTAACTCCCTATGCAATTTAATTAATTAATTAATTTGTTATTATGAGCAAACTAAAACCAATGTTGGGCCTTGCTGGATGAGTTTTATTCAAAGTCGAACTGTCAAGGGGTCCCCATCCTCCCATCGTGTAAGGAACGCAAAATCAAGGAACATAATGCCGTTTTATCGGCGCCTCAGGTGGCATGAGTGGAACAAAACACCGAGCAAAAGGCCAAGCCTTCCACCCATTAATAATAATAATAGATATTGTGATATTCCAACAACAAGTTCCCACCTGGAACGATCTTCATCTTCACCTACAACTAACAACGATATAAGAGGGGCTGAGCAAGCGGGTAACATAGCCAAACAGTGGTTTTGCTAGGAAGTTTCAAGGTTAGAGGTTTCATGGCAACAAGGAGAGGCTGACATAAAAGATGGGTAGTGCGACATGTAACGATAGCATCGAGACAACTAAGCATGGCAATGGTAGTAAAGGTATCCAAGGGTATGATCATCTTGCCTGGGATTCCACAAGGAAGAAGAACGGGTCCATGAAGTAGTCGAACGGATCCTCACAACTCCGGAACGGAACCGAAGCTAACAAGAGAAGCAACCGGAAAGAAGCAAACAACACGGTAAACACACATATCATAACCATGGCATGATGCACAAACAAGTATGATGCATGTCCGGATTAAATATGCATGTCATGGCAAAGTGCACAAACAAGTACTACAAGTTAAGTGGAGCTCAATATGCAACGAGTTGCATATTGACGAAACACCACATTTTATTTATTTAGTTGACTCTCGTTTATTTACAAGACAAGATTAAATGTTTGTTAACATGGCAAGAGGTGAAGCAAGAGCAAACTACCTAATTAGGCAAGTTTTATTGAGGCCGGAATGACAAACAACAATTCCGGAAAACCCCATATGCATGTTTAGTAATTTTAAGCAAACAACAATTCACACATATAATGTTGTTAACATGATGCGGATGACATGATCAAGTTTATGCAATTTTTTATTAAAAGGGAACATGAAGAGATAGTAAGCGCTTGTCACCGTGGTGGAAATAAAGGGTGCCACGGCAATGATCCGAAAATGATGCAATGGCAACATCTCGGTTCAGGTAACTTGTTAGGAGACCGGTGCAAAAGAAAAGGTGGCGTGAGCGAGTCATGCAAGAAGATGGGGGTGATCCCGTTGCCGGGTTCCCACGGTTCGGCGACAAGGCAATGAGGGGTACTTCGAACACGGTGCAACAAAGGGTGCACCTCATACAACATGCAATCGTCCATGGGATCATCGGTTCGGTGGTTATACCTTCGAAACGTTCGTTCTCGAAGCGGTTCGAGTTCGTAGTGGAAGTAGTCGTTCTCGCGATTCGTAGTGGAAGTAGGTGTTCACGTTTCGGCGGTAGTTGTACACGGGGTCTTCGGCGATAGTAGTGGTACACCTTTGTAGACGTTCGGGTCATGTGGTAGTCGATCACAAGTCGTAGAGGAACTTGGCGGTTCCGAGAGCTCCGGGCGTCATGGTACTTGTCGCGTCGTCGGGCGTAGTGGTACTTGATGCTTCGTTGTGGTACTTGGCGATCCCAGAGACGGCGGTAGAGGTACTTATCATGGAAGTAGTCGTACACATATCGTAGGGGAACTTGACGCATCCAGTCTTCGGGGCCGTCGGGGTACTTGGTATCTCCCAGTGTAGTCGTACACGTCGTTCAGAGGGTCATGCGAGTTGTCCAGTATCCATACACGTTCAAAAAGGAACTTGACGAACTCGACTCACGGTCTTGGCGCTCCAAAATCGAAGCAAGGCCAAAACCTCTGGTGGACAGCAGCACGGTAGCTCGAAGCAGAGCAGCGTCAGCGGGACATGCAGCGAGGTCATGGGGTGCGGGACTTGGACGCCGGCTGCAGGAATCTCGGGGTAGGAGAAGCAGCCACCATGGGGACCGGGAGGAGCTCGGCTCCGCTCGGGCGTTGTGGGCTGCTGGTGGAGGAGACGCACGGGTGAGGTGGGTCGAGGGTCGTGGCGCTCCTGGTGGTCGCCACGACGGCGGGGCGAGGTGTCCAGCACGGAGGAAGGAGGCGCGGGCGAGGAAGTGGCCGACGCGGCAGCGTGAAGGAGAGGTGAGGGCGGCGTTCGGTGTGGCGAGGACGGTGGCGACCTGGACTCGCCGTCGGGGTGGAGGTCGGGCGCGGGGTCGACGAGCACCTGCAAGGCCGCGGCAGCGGTCGCGGCAAGGCCGGCCGCGGGGCGCCATGGTGAGGCAAGGAGGAGGCCCCGGTGATGCCGCCCGTGGGAGGCGGGGTCGGGGCGGCAGCGCTCGGCGCGGCAGCCTGGTGCGCCCATCTGGTGGCCCGGGCGACGCGGGGATGGAAGGAGCAGCGCCGTGCGGTGCTGGCCCTCGAGCGTGACGGAGATGGAGGAGGAGCTGCAGCGGAGGCCGGACAGGGCTGGGGCGGCGCTAGTGGTGCTCGGTCGAAGCTCCTGGGCGGCGCACAGGAGGAGGACGAAGGGGAGAGGGACGCTCGGGAGATGGCGGCGCTGGGGAATCGAACGAGAGGGGGACGAGGGAAAAAGGGCGACGGGGCTGAGCGGGGCTAGGGTTAGGAGATAGGTGGGCTGGTGGGCCTTAGAGGAGAAGGGCCCGCCTGGCGAGTGGCCTGTAGCTGCTAGTCTTGTGGCTGCTGGGAGGCCCAGCTGGGTTGCCCTCATTCCCTCTCAAAATAAAATAAACGAAACGGAAAAGTGAAGGGAAAAGAAAGAGATGGTAGAGGTGGAATTTGGGCATGGGGTAAAATTCCCTGGACTCACAAAAATGTGAGGAATATAAATAAAATTGTTTGAAGATTTTTGGAAGATGAAAATTCAAACACGTTTGAATAAAAGCCAAATTGTTTGACTTTAGAAATCCCTTTAGATGGAATCCAAAAGGGCTCGAATTTGAGGATGGGGTTCGACATAATTAATATGACCCATGGGCACATAGGTAACCTTCTCCCGGGAAGATAAAATGGCAAGTTGAAACTCCAAACTCTAAATAAAGGGGAAATTGGAAGTGAAGTTGGCTCCCGGGGAAGTTGTGCATGGATTTAGAAAATGGAATCAAAAGGGATATAGTTTGCACATGTGTTGAGGTTGCTTCCAAGCTAATGGAATATTTATAATAGCTCCATAATTATTAGGAGGATATGTTAGAAAGAGAAAACACTAGTGAATTTCCTCGGGTTAAATGGATCGAAGATCCATGCAATTTATTTGGTTAAGTTGGAAAGATTAAAGACATGATGGCATGATGACATGATGCAATGCAAAATAAATAAAGCAAGCACAAATGAAACACACGGGAAGAGCCCGGAACATCTGAAATCTTCTAGGACGTCGGTCTTCGGGCGTCACATTTGCGGAGCCCTGAATCCGACATTTGGCGCGCCAGGTAGAGGGCGTGTCGAAATCTCGCCTCTCCGACGACCTCATCGCGTTCTCGTCACCGACCCTGCTCCATAGCCATGGTGGACACACGCCTAGCTCGCGCCGCCCGCCGCACCGCGAACGTCGCTCACACGGCACTAGTGGGCAACGGTGCACCGCTCCGCCCCAACTCACCGGTCGCCAACGCCGCCACCGACCCGGCTGTGCATGAGCAGCAGGACTCCTCGCTGCCGCTGTCTGTGCGGAGGGATGGCCGCACGGCAACACCTTCACCCTCGCCGGCCGCAGTGTCGTCCTCGCTGGTCCGTCGTGGGCCGGTCAACCAGCAGCTTGCACTACTGATGGCGCGGGAGCTCTTGCGCTACCGCCCGACAGATGACCTCTACGACGAGTGGCTCCACCGCATCACCGAGCTCGTCAACGCCGCTGGAGAAGCGCCTGCACCCACATACTCCTCACGTCCTCCGTCGCCCCCGGCGGTGAACGAGGGCCGTGGGGTCCCGGCTCGGCCTCCCCTCCACCACGCCGGCCAGGAGGGCCGGCGCGAGGCCCCTCGGCTTGAGTAACCCCGCAGAGCCCACGCCCGCGACAAGGAGAGCTGTCAGGTGATTCCGCACCCTCAAGCAGGGGCTCGTGGGCCCCCTGGCACACAGCGCCCAGACCACGCGCCACAGGAGGTGGTGGCGCCAGCACCTCAAGAACCAGCACCGCAGGCGCAGGGGGCGCCTGCGATTATGAGCGTGCGCGGGTGTGGCGCCCTAGCTCCCGAGCTAGGGCGCCTGGTCTGGCCCGACAAGTTCAAGCCGGACCTGCCCCCACGCTACGACTGCACCACTGACCCCACGGAGTTCCTCCAACTCTACGAGCTGAACATCGACGCGTCCAACGGCACTGAGCAGGTCATGGCGAACTGGTTCCCCATGGCTCTAAAGGACAGCGCGCGCTCCTGGCTCCTGAACCTCCCGGTGGGATCCATCTCCTCTTGGAAAGAGCTTCGCGAGCGTTTCATCGCCAACTTCCAAGGTACTCGAGAACGAGGCCCGGCAGCTGCAGATCTGCGCCGCGTGAGGCAGTAGCCGGGAGAAACCCTGCAAAAGTACATCCAACGCTTCAACACCATGCGCCTCTGGATCCCCAGGGTCTCGGACGAGGCCATCATCTCCGCGTTCTCCGATGGCATTCGTGACGTCAGGATGAGGGAGGAGCTCGCCATCCACGAAGACTTGTGCACGGCCCTCGAGATGTTCAAGCTCGCGGCAAAGTGCGCCAGGGCGGAGGTAGGCCGCCTCTCCCTTCATGAGTTGCCTGAGGCGGAGGCGGACGGCAAGAAAACCAAGGCCAAGGAGTCGAAGCGCAAGGGACCCGCCGTGTTGGCTGCTGAGCCAGAAGTGAAGCGTGGCTGCGGCTACGATGACCTCCCCAGAGACAACCGACCGTACTGCGTCTTCCACAACGTCCACAACCACAACACCAATGACTGCCAGGAGCTCAGGGCGAGGCACGGCGGGCACGTCGGGCAGCGCCCTGAGCGCGACAACCGCGGCTACGGCCGTGGAGGAGGCCGAGGAGGAGGACGTTGGGATGGCAGGAACTCGCGCCAAGGGTGGCGTGAACAGCCTCGTGAAGACCACTCGCAGGAGTAGCCTCGTGACCCCCCATGGCGCGACCAACCTCGTGAGGGTCGCCCTCAGGGCAGTGGAGGCCTGCCTCCGCTGCCACCACCACCAAGGAGGAACAACGACGACCGCCATGGAGACGGGGCAGGGGGTTTCCAGGAGCCGCGTGCAGTCGCATGCATTCTGGGAGGAGCCCATGCCCCGGCTTCTCACCGCATCTTCAAGCAGTTCGCCCGTGAGGTAAACGCGGCGCTTCCCAGGCCTGAAGCCGTGCGCAACCTCAGGTGGACCAAGCAAGTCATCGGTTTCGACCCCAAAGACCAGCTCAAGTGCACTGCGGCCCCAGACACCATCCCGATGCTCTGCACCCCGACCATCAGCAACGTCCTCGTGACCAAGACCCTCAACGACGGCGGATCAGGGCTCAATGTCCTCTCCGTCCAGACCTTCGAGACACTCCAGGTTCCCTATGATCAGCTCCACCCCACCAAGCCATTCCACGGAGTCATGGATGGCTCCACACCCCGATGAGGCAGGTCCGTCTCCCCGTCACCTTTGGCGATCGCGACAACTACCACACAGAGCTCATCGACTTCGATGTCGCCAACATCCACCTCCCGTACAACGCCATCTTGGGGTATCCTGCCCTCGCCAAGTTCATGGCAGTGACCCATCACGGCTACAACGTCCTCAAGATGCCCGGGAGCGGCGGAGTCATCACGATCGCCTCCGACGAGAAGAAAGCGGTGCGCTCCCTGGAGCGTGCCTACTAGACCGCCGCGGTCGAGTGCTCCGATGAGGATGGAGCGGTCCTTGCCCTGCAGACCGCCCCCAAGAAGAAGAAGAACCTACCCGTCGACGGACCTCAGGACGCGGGGGCTCCTGGCGCCCTGGCCTCAGGACTCGCGCCTGCTGGCGAGGCGCCCTCCAACCTCGCATAGGGAGACGCGCTCGACGCCCCTCTCGTGATGGGCTCGGGGGCTCTCCTCAGGAGTGTCCCCGAGCTGACCCATGCCTCAAGGGAGGTGCTCGAGCACCACCTGCAAGCGTATCTTGATGCGTGTTTTTGTGAGCCCAGCGTGAGCCGTCCAGCGCTGGGGGCTCAGGATTTCATCGACCAAGTTACGGAGGAACTTCAGTACGCCAGACTCATCCGCGATGGGCGTAACCGCACAACCCCAAGTCCACCTGCTCGCAGCCCAAGCAGCTGCTTCCGATTTTGCTCGACATCGCAGGACTCAACCGAGCCGCTTCTCAGGAGCCCTTCTGGCCGACGGCGATCGGCCGGAGGAGGGCCCTCCCCTGCAGCTATGTCTGCACGCTCTTCGGCTTCCGCAACGCAGCTGCCACGTTCCAGCATCTCGTCTAGCAGGCCTTGGGGGCTCGAGAGGCTCAGTAGCAGGCGGTCCGGACGGAGCGGGAGCCGGACCCGCGCGACCACTGAGAGCCTCCGGAGGCCCTGGGCCTTAGGAGCCTGACGATCCTCGGGAGCGACCCACACAGCTCGCGTCTTCAGCTACCCCAACTCTCCTTCGACAAGTATCAGGTGACACTTCAGGTATCCAAACGAGGGCGCCTCTCAGGCTGCATCATCCTCGGGCCGCTGGGGGCTGATCCCCCACGGCTATCTCCGTTTTTGCATAATCAAGGCCAAATATTTCTTTCCATTCGCATTATCTATATGCTCGGCGTCCTCACCGCCACTAAGGTCATGAGCCCTTGCGAGCCCACTCGCGACCGCCCCATGATTAAGGATTGGCACGACGTCTGTGCTCAGGTCCGTCCCTGCAACGTCGATAAACCCAAGGGTTGAGCTCTGCCTAGCGAGCCATTTCTGTGACGGCACCTCCCATGGTCCTTGGTACCTTGTTCTCGCATGGGCTAATCGTGGATGGGTAAGTAGGGGCCCGTGACAGGTGCCTCGCTCATGCGGGAACCACGCGCCGGCTGTTTTTCTTTTGGATCGTGGCATGAGAAGACTGGGCACGACGTCTGTGCTCGGGTCCGTCCCTGCAGCGTCGACAAATCTAGTGGCTGAGCTCTGTCTCGCGGGTTAACCCCGTTATGTCGCTGGTGTCGCGGCCTTCTCATGCAATATCCCCTGGAGATGCAGTCGGCGCAGGTCTACACAACACCTCTCTTTTCACATTTTGCAGAAGAAGACTCAGGCGCAACCCGCCTCAGGGTAGGGTCTCATGAATGATGCGTAAGCTCACGAGAACTTCCTCAGAGTCGTTCAGCTCGTTCTGAGGAGGGCCCATATACACCTTGGTTGTCCTACCGTGCAAGCCACGCGTCAGGACGTGGTTGTACACGCCCCGGAGTCTCTCCCGGTGGGAGGCTCCCTCCCACGGTCCAGTGGAAGTACCAAGCTCCGCACTGGCAGATCCAACCGAGGAGCGGTTATGCCCAGAAACCAGTGGAAGCACCAAGCTCCGCGCTGGCCGATACGACCGAGGCGCGCTTACCCACACTCCGCGCAAGTGTGGTAGCTCTATGCTCCGCGCTAGTTATAAACAACTAAGGGTGGCCTCCGGTGGTCGCACCAACCTCATTGAGCTTTTCAGCTCACGACGCTCACAGCTTCTCCTTGGATGGGTTTCGCGAGGGGGGCTAGGCACGGGGGCTATTCTCAGGTCACGCCTGGTAGACGCCACCCTACCAGGTGCCCAAACACCTGGCCTTCTCGTGCCCCCATCCCAGGCGAAGGCTCGTGGGCAAGGTATGGTGCTCGTTCTCCTTCATGAGAGCCATTCGTACATCAAGGGGGACCCCTGGGCATCACAACCTAGGCGCCCAACTGGCCACGTAGGCCCTCATCTCTTGAGTCTAGTTATGATGATAACCCCGGTCCTCCGGAGGGCTCAATGGCGATTGAGGCATGCGCGGGGTTGGGCCCTGCCGACGCAGAACGAAAACGGGATCACTTGAACGTCAAGGGGGACCCTTGGGCATCGCGACCCAAGGGCCTCACTGGCCATGTAGCCCTCATCCCTTGAGTCTAGTTACTACGGTAACCGTGGTCGTCCGGATGGCTCAATAGCGAGTCTAGTAACTATGGTAACCCCGGTCATCCAGAGGGCTCAGCGGCGGTCGAGGTATGCGCGGGGTTGGTCCCTGCGGACGCAGAGCACCTAAAGCAAACATGAAAGGAAGCAAGCATGGAATCATCTAGCTATTACAATAACGTCAATTTTTTTCAAATTCAACCAAAGTTCTTACGCTTCTCCGAGGCACTCGCGCTTCTCTCACTTAACAGAACGGACTAGGCATCGCCGGGCGCAGCAGTACCGGTCGTCTCCCCTTCGGCCGTGGTAGCGGTAGCCTGGAGTAACACCTCCACCAGCGACGTGACCTTCACCCTAAGGGCCTCGGCAGCCATGTTCTCCATGAATGCGGTCACGGCCTCGGACAGCAAGGCCAGGTCGAGGGTGGGGTCGCAAAGGCTTAGGTGGCCGCACACCTGTGTCAGGACCAAGGTAAGCAACGTACGGCTTTCAACGTCGGCTAACTGGCCAACCGCAGTTATAACACCACGCAGGGACTCCACGAGCGCAGCAAGGAGCCCGGCGGGGCCTCCCTCTGGGGCGGCCAGCGGCTCCTTGAACCCTTCCCCGTAGGCGGGATGCAACACCTTGCGGGCCTCAAGGTTAAAGGCGGCAAGGGCCTCGGGACTCACCGTCGCCAAGGCCGCAAGAGCTTCCTCCTGGACGCGAGCGGCTTGGGCCGCCCTGGCCTGCTCAACTTCAACCTTCAGCTTCTCCAAGGCGGCGCGGTCAGCAAGCTGCTCCCGTTGCAGTCGGGACATCGCGGTCTTCTCCGCCTCGAGCTCCTTCTCCAACCCTTTGAGCTCCAAGGCGTGACTAGCGTCTTCCTCGCGAAGGGCCCCCAGCTCGCTCTCTACCTCGAGGCAGCGCTTCTCGAAGGACGCGGCGTGAGCTCACGTGGCGTCACGGGCTAGCGTGGCCGCCGCGGCTTCCTCTCGACCATTGGCAGCAGCCGCCGAGGCCTGATCCCAGGAGATCCGTGCAGACTCGTCTGCCAGGAGCCACCCGTGGACCAGCCCCAGGCGCCCTTTTGTCAGGTGGCCATCACTGTTTTGCATATCAGCACGAAGGCGACCCAGTGCGGCGGAGGCTGCATCCAAAGCCTCAGGACCAGGCTACGCCGGCTGGCGCACGGGCACTAACGAGACTGGCTGCTTGACCAGGGGCTCGGGGGCTTCGGCCTCCCTCGCCAGAGCAGCCGGAGCAGAAGCCAACTCCGCAACCTCGCCGGAGACAAGGACGTCTTCGGGCGACACCATCACCGCACGCGCGGTGGCCCGGCCAACCGGGGCACCCAGCACCGTGGCGTCCTTCCCCGAGGTTGCACCAGCAGACGGAGGAGCAGGGCACCGCGGCGTGACCTCCCGTTCACCTTCTTCATCACACCACCTAGGCTGCTATATCAAGGAGAACGCATCAGGAGCATGGCAAATGAGGATAAGTGAGAAATTGTACACTTACTCGTCAGAGGCGAAGCGCGCCCTTCTCTTCATCATCAGGTCAACAATAGCTCCTGGCGCACTGGGCGTGCCGATAGCCCGGGCCTGGGCAAGGCGCGAGGCCACGGTCCTGGGCGCAGCCGCGGTCGCCAGGTTCGCTGGCATGGTACTCTTCGGCGGAGTCGCCACCTTGCTTCCCCCGGACGCAGTGCGTCTGGATCGACGTGGAGTGGTCGCCTGGCACCGTCCGGCGGGACCCGCGCCTGGCGTTATTACTCCGGCGAACACCTCAAAGGAGTCCCCTTCGTCATCCAGGGTGTCCTCCGAGCCCCCCTCGTCGCTCTCGTCGTCATCACCAGAAGACACATCGAACGTGGGCGGAGCGCCCACGGGCGCACCAAGGTCCGGCATGGCCTTTAGTAGCTCAGCCTTGTCAGGGCGGCTGTACAGCAGCAGGTAGGCCCCAGCAAGATCCTCTGGGACCATCCCCAGGAGGGCCCTCGAGGTGAAGTCCAGATCATCTTCGGCCAGCATCCCTGGGTGTAGCCGGAGCCCATCGTCGTCACCCATCAGCTCCCACATGGGGCGTGAGTGAGCCTGCAGCGGAGCCAGACGCTGCCTCAAGAACTCCTTCATGATCTGGCCCCCTTTGAGCCTTGAGCTCAGGTCGGCCTCGATCTTCGCCAAGACTGGCCCAGCAAGAGGTCCGTGCGTGGCGCCAGCCGACAAGCTTCTTCGGACGGGCAGTAGGCAGCGCCAGCAGAGGATGGGTGCGTTGGGCGTCCAGATAGACCCACCTCTTCCGGTGGAACTCTATCTTCTTCCCGGTCGTCATCACGCGACAGCCCTGGTGCTGGAAGACAAAGGAAACGCAGCCCAAGCACGGGCCATCATCGTATTGATGCATGGAGAAGAAGTGGCGGAAGAGGGCGACCGTCGGCCTCACCCCCACGAACGCCTCACGGTAGAAGGTGAAGAGCGACAAGACGAAGATGGAGCGAGGTTGGATATGGAAAGCGTGCACCTAGTAATGCTCCAGGATGGCGTAGAAGAACTCAGAGTCAGGGGGCACGAGCCCCACGGAGATGCTATGGAGGAAGAAGGGGTAGCATGACTTTGGCAAGGTCCGCGCCATGGTGGATCCAGCCCAGATCTGCGTCGGGCCGTGCTCATTGTGGGAGCTCGACAGGAACGGCTGGACATCTGAGTAGTCCTCCTCCCTGATAATGGAGGACTCCTCAAGCGCCGCATCAAGAGAAGAAGCAGATCCAAACGCCGGCGCGGTGCCCTTGTTCTTCTTCGCCATGGTCAAGGGAGCAGAAGGGTGCAAAGATGTAGGAGGCGCAAAGGGAAGAAATCCAAGCAGGGAGGAAAGAGGGAGATAACTCCCCCAGCAGAGAAGGCCCCTTTTGTCAAGATACATGGTTACCAAGACGGCGTGAGGAGTGGGGTCACTCGCGTCCCATCCAACCATCGCGCGCCAGCCTGGCCTGCTGCCTTTTTGGGGCCCGCGGCGCTTCGCCCTCGACTAAGGCTTCGCCCTGAAGCCAACTCCGCGCGGGCCTTGGGCCCGGGGGCTACAGTCGGCGTCCTCGGAACCAGGGTACCCAGACTTGCCTGTCTACGGGCCACGATGCGCTCCTACAAGCGGCCTGGTGCGGCCCAGCTAATCGACTAGCTGCTCAAGACCCTCGCGAGGGGCCAGGCCTCACGAGGAGAACGACGTCAAGACCTCCTCGGGAGCTGCCACGGCAAGGCGTTCCGGAGGGGCGAAGAATCCAAGGCCAAGCCTGCCTCAGGAGGAGGCAGTGATGTCAGCAGTGACGCACCGCGCCAGCGGGTGCCAGCGTCCGCCAGCGGCGTAGTTGCCATTTTGGTGCAAAGGGGACAGCGCAGCCGCTGGTTCCCAAGGAGCGGGGCAAAGGTTTCCTCTTTGGTGCAACGAGACCGAATGCAACGAAACCGAAGACCGCAAGGATGATAAGGAGGATGTTACCGTCGATCCCACCACCGTGTCACCGCCTGATCCTTTTGCAGGCGAAGACTGCTTTTGTCAGGGTAGGAACGTCCTTGTGTTCCCGCTCAAAAATGGCCGTTGTGGGATCCCTTCCCGCCTAAACATTTCGGGGGAAGAGGACCCTGGCCGCCTATATAAGTAGCTAGGATTCCCACTGTGAATTGTCATCATAGGTACACTTCGCCACCGCACAAGGAGCAAGAACACTAGCCTCCTGACCTTCCTAAGCTCACCTCCTCAGCCCAGGAACCCTTGTACTAGCCTATATTCTAGCTCGCCCGGAGCAAATCCACCAAAGCAGGAAGTAGGGTCTTACACCACACGGTGGCTCGAACCTGGATAAACTCTTGTGTGCTTGTTCGTTGTTTGCTTGAATCTTTCCACCGAGGCGAGAGCAAGGCGCTAGGTAGATGTGAGTGGGAGAGATCTTCGTTCATGCCCCTGTGTTCGAACTTAACGGGTTTTGCGGAGCCCTGAATCTAACAGTTTGAATATATGGATGATTATTCAGAACTTTAATGCTGGCTTGAATTTTGCTTCTAGAAATATTTTAGATTAGGCCGTCGGAGGCACTTTCATGGAAACCACCTTAGGAGAAGCTACCAAACTCCTAGATAATATTTTGGTTAATTATTCTCAATGGCACACCGAAAGATCTACTAGTAAAAAAGTGCATGCTACCGAAGAAATTAGTGTTTTGAGTGGAAAGATGGATGAACTTATGAAATTGTTTGCTGCTAAGAGTGCTTCTTCTGATCCTAATGATATGCCTTTGTCCACTTTGATTGAGAATAACAATGAATCTTTGGATGTGAATTTTGTTGGCAGGAATAATTTTGGTAACAATTCTTATAGAGGTAATTTTAATCCTAGGCCTTTCCATAGTAATTCCTCTAATAATTATGGTAATTCTTACAACAACTCTTATGGAAAGATGCCTTCTAAATTTGAAACTAGTGTTAAAGAGTTTATGATCTCGCAAAAGAATTTCAATGCTATGCTTGAAGAGAAATTGCTTAAGGTTGATGAATTGGCTAGAAGTGTGGATAGAATTACTCTTGATGTTGATTCTTTGAAACTTAGATCTATCCCACCTAAGCATGATATCAATGAGTCTCTCAAAACCATGAGAATTTCCATTGATGAATGCAAAGAAATAACCGCTAGAATGCGTGCTAAAAGAGAAGATTAAATTATATTGTGTTCTTCTAGTTATCATGAAAATAAAGATGAAGATCTGAAAGTTATTGATGTGTCTCCTATTAGATCCTTGTTTTCTAGTATTAATCTTGATGAAAATAGGATTGGAGATGATTCTGCTTTAAGGTGTCCCAATGATTCGGAGTTTTTAGATCTTGATGCTAAAATTGCTAAAAGTGGGAATGAAGAGATTAAAACTTTGCATAGTGATGAACCCACTACTTTGGATTTCAAGGGATTCAATTATGATAATTTCTCTTTGATTGATTGTATTTCCTTGTTGCAATCTGTGCTAAATTCTCCGCATGCTTATAGTCAAAATAAAGCTTTCACTAAACATATAGTTGATGCTTTGATGCAATCTTATGAAGAAAAACTTGAGTTCGAAGTTTCTATACCTAGAAAGCTTTATGATGAGTGGGAACCTACTATAAAAATAAAGATAAAAGATCATGAATGCTAAGCTTTGTGTGATTTGGGTGCTAGTGTCTCCACTATCCCAAAAACTTTGTGTGATTTGCTAGGGTTCCATGAGCTTGATGATTGTTCTTTAAATTTGCATCTTGCGGATTCCACTATTAAGAAACCTATGGGAAGAATTAATGATGTTCTTATTGTTGCCAGTAGGAATTATGTGCCCGTAAATTTCATTGTTCTTGATATAGATTGCAATCCTTCATGTCCTATTATTCTTGGTAGACCTTTCCTTAGAACGATTGGTGCAATTATTGATATGAAGGAAGGAAATATTAGATTCCAATTTCCATTAAGGATAGGCATGGAACACTTTCTTAGAAATAAAATCAAATTACCATATTAATCTATCATGAGAGCCACTTATGGATTGCCTTCCAAGGATGGCAATACCTAGATCTATCTTGTATCGTGCCTAGCTAGGGGCGTAAAACGATAGCGCTTGTTGGGAGGCAACCCAATTTTATGTTTTTTTGTATTTTTGCTGTTAGGGAATAAATATTGCATCTAGCCTCTGATTAGATGTAGTTTCATGTTTTGTTTAGTGTTTGTGCCAAGTAGAACCTTTGGGAAGACTTGTGTGAAGTTTATATGATCTTGCTGTGAAAAACAGAATCTTTAGTGCTCGCTAAAGTAGTCGTGGGATTTTACTGGAGGTACTTTTTTAGTTTATCATTTTTGCAGATGACTTTTAGACAAATTCCGCAAATTTACCAATTTAGTTTGAATTTTTGGAGTTCCAGAAGTAGGTGAATCCTGCAGATTACTACAGACTGTTCTGTCTTTGACAGATTCTGTTTTTCGTGTGTTGTTTGCTTATTCCGATGCATCTATGAGTAGTATTGGAGGATATGAACCATAGAGAAGTTGGAGTACAGTATGTTTAACACCAATATAAACAAAGAATAAATTCATTGCTATACCTTTGAGTAGTGGTTTACTTTCTTATACTAACGGAGCTCACGATAATTTTTGTCTAAGTTTTGTGTTGTGAAGTTTTTAAGTTTTGAATATTGCTTTGATGGACTATGGAACAAGGAGTAGCAAAGGCCTAAGCTTGGGGATGCCCATTTCACCCCAAGTAAATTCAATATAATCAAAAGCCTAAGCTTGGGGATGCCCCGAGAAGGCATCCCCTCTTTCGTCTTCATCCATCTGTCACTATACTTGGAGCTATATTTTTATTCGCAACATGATATGTGTTTTGCTTGGAGAGTCTTGTATAATTTGAGTCTTTGCTTGTTAGTTTGCCACAATAATCCTTGCTGGACACACCTATTTGAGAGAGTTAAATATGGCCTAGAAATTGTTAGAACACTCTATGTGCTTCACTTATATCTTTTGAGTTGAATAGTTTCTGCTCTAGCGCTTCACTTATATCTTTTAGAGCACAGTGGTGGTAATATTTTGTAGAAATTGTTGAAATCTAATGATTCAATGATATCTATTTACGAGTCTATTAAAACAGCATGGTAATGTGTTTAGGCTAAATAAACTAGTCTTCACATGATAAATGTCCAATGTCAATGTAGTAAAAAAAAAATCACACCAAGTGCATTGAATAGAATGAGATGTTGGATGCTTGATAATTGTTTTGAGACATGAGGATAGTGATATTAAAGTCATGCTAGTGGAGTTATTATGAAATCGAGATATACTTGTGTTAAGGTCAGTGATTCCCGTATCATGCACGTATGGTGAACCGCTATGTGACGAAGTTAGAGCATGAGGTATTTGTAGAGTGCCAACCTTTGTGTGGAGGTCGGGGGCACGCGATGGTTAACTCCTACCAACCCCCCCCCCCATAGGAGCATGCGTTGATTGCTTTGTTTTGATGAGTCGTAGATTTTGCAATAAGTATATGAGTTCTTATGACTAATGTTGAGTCCATGGATTATGCGCACTCTCACCCTTCCACCATTGCTAGCCTCTCTTGTACCGCGCAACTTTCGCCGTTGACATAAACCCACTATATATCCTTCCTCAAAACATCCACCATATTGTTCCTAAAAATAGCCACCATACCTACCTATCATGGCATTTCCATAGCCATTCCGAGATATATTGCCATGCAACTTTCCACCGTTCATTTCATATGACACGCATCATATTGTCATATTGCTATTGCATGACCATGTAGTTGACATCGTATTTGTGGTAAAGCCACCATGCATAACTTCATACATGTCACTCTTGTTTCATTGCATATCCCGGTACACCGCCGAAGATATTCATGTAGATTCATACTTGTTGTAGTATCAAGTTGTAATATCGTGTTGTAATGAAAGTGTGATGATCATCATTATTAGAGCATTGTCCCATGGGAGGAAAGGCTGAATCTATAAAGCCCCTCCGCAAAAAAAAAGGCCAAAGAAAAAAAGGCCCAAAAAAAGGAAAAAAATGAAAAAAAGGACAATTGCTACTATATTTTTTTCCACACTTGTGCTTCAAAGTAGCACCATGTTCTTCTATGTATAGAGTCTCATGTTTAGTCACTTTCATATACTAGTGGGAATTTTCATTATATAACTTGGCTTGTATATTCCAACGATGGGCTTCCTCAAATGCCCTAGGTCTTCGTCAGCAAGCAAGTTGGATGCACACCGATTAGTTTCTTTTGTTGAGTTTTCATTCATATTTAGCTCTAATGCATCCGTTGCATGGCAATCCCTACTCACTCACATTGATATCTATTAATGGGCATCTCCATAGCCCGTTGATACGCCTAGTCGATGTGAGACTATCTCCCTCCTTTTTGTCTTCTCCACAACCACCTCTATTCCACCCATAGTGCTATATACATGGCTCACGCTCATGTATTGCGTGAAAGTTGAAAGGTTTGAAAAGATAGAGTATGAAACAAATGCTTGGCTGAAATTGGGGTTGTGCATGATATGAATATTTTGTGTGATGAGGAGGGAGCATAGCCAGACTATATTATTTTGTAGGGATAACTTTCTTTAGCCATAGTATTTTGAGAAGACATGATTGCTTTGTTAGTATTGCTTGAAGTATTGTTATTTCTTCTGTCAATATAGACTTTTATCTTGAATCTTTCAGATCTCAACATTCATGCCACAATTAAGAGAATTACATTGAAAAACTATATTGGTTAGCATTCCACATCAAAAATTCTTTCTTTATCATTTACCTACTCGAGGACGAGCAGGAATTAAGCTTGGGGATGCTTGATACGTCTCCAACGTATCTATAATTTTTTATTGTTCCATGCTATTATTTATGAAGTCTTGGATGTTTATCATTCAATTTTACATCATTTTTGGGACTAACCTACTAACCCAAAGGCCCAGTCCAGATTGCTGTTTTTTTGCCTATTTTTGGGTTTTGCAGAAAATGAATATCAAACAGAGTCCAAACGGAATGAAACCTTCGCGGGAGATATTTTTGGAGAAAATCACGCCAAAGGAACTTGAGAACCACGTCAGGGGAGCATCGAGTGGCCCTCAAGGGTGGGGGGCGCGCCCCCCTTCCCAGGGCGCGCCCCCTGCATCGAGGCCCACTTGAGCGTCCCCGGTGCCCTCCTTCTTCCTATATAAGTCCACGTACCCCAGAAACTCTGAGGACAGAGAGAAAACCCTAATTCCACCGCCGTAGCTTCTGTTCCCATGGAGATCCCATCTTGGAGCCTATTCCGGAGCTCTACCGGAGGGGGATCCATCATGGAGGCCTTCATCATCATCATCATCGCCCTCACCATGAGTTGTGAGTAGTTTACCACACACCTTCGGGTCCATAGCTAGTATCTAGATGGTTTCTTCTTTCTCTCTCTGGATCTCAATACAAAGTTCTCCTCGGTCTTCGAGAAGATCTATTCGATGTAATCTCTTTTTGCGGTGTCTTTGTCAAGATCCGATGAATTGTGAGTTTATGATCAAGGTTATCTATGAAAGATATTTGGTTCTTCTCTGAACTTTTTATGTGTGCTCATAATATCCTTGCAAGTCTCTTCGAATTATTGGTTTGGTTTGGCCTACTAGATCTATAGTTCTTGAAATGGGAGAAGTGCTTGGCTTGGGGTTCAATCTTGTGGCGTCCTTTCCCAGTGACAGTAGGGGCAGCAAGGCACGTATTGTATTTTTTCCATCGAGGATAAAAATATGGGGTTTACATCATATTGCTTGAGCTTATCCCTCTACATCATGTCATCTTGCTTAAGGCGTTACTCTGTTCGTATGAACTCAATACACTAGATGCATGCTGGATAGTGGTCGATGTGTGGAGTAATAGTAGTAGATGAAGGCAGGAGTCGGTCTACTTGTCTCGGACATGATGCCTATATACAATGATCATGCCAAGATAGTCTCATAATTCTTCGCTTTTCTATCAATTGCTCAACAGTAATTTGTTTACCCGCCGTAGAATATCGCTATCATGAGAAAAGCCACTAGAGAAAACTATGCCCCCGGGTCTATTCTCAACATATCAATCTACATCTACTTTACTTTTACCGTTTTTATTTTCTGTTTTATTAAACTAAAAATACCAAAAATATAAACTATCATCTCTATCAGATCTCACTTTCGTAAGTGACCGTAAAGGGATTGACAACCCCTTATCGCGTTGGCTACGAAGTTCTTATTTGTTTGTGCAGGTGCGAGGGACTCGCGCGTGGTCTCCTACTGGATTGATACCTTGGTTCTCAAAAACCGAGGGAAATACTTACGCTACTGTGCTGCATCTCCCTTTCCTCTTCGAGAGAATACAACGCAAGCTCAAGAGGTAGCAATTGCTACTGGGGATGGTGGTTATGAGTCCGCTGGTGACTATGATGAGGAGATTTTGGCTCTTATTACACGTGAAGAACATGGTGGAGATGATTCTGAAACTGAGACGCAATACATGGCTCCTGAAGACGCTGACATGTATGAATGTTTAGTTGCTCAACGTGTTTTGAGTGTGCAGGTCACACAAGCGGAGCAAAATCAGAGGTATAATTTGTTCCATACAAAGGGAGTTGTGAAGGAACGTTCTGTTCGTGGCATCATAGATGGAGGGAGATACAACGACTTGGCTAGCATGGAGATGGTGGAGAAGCTATCTCTCACCACAAGACCACATCCACATCCTTACTACATCCAATGGTTCAACAACAACGGCAAGGTTAAGGTAACACGTACAGTTCGTGTGCATTTTAGTATCTCCACATATGTTGATTATGTTGATTTTGATGCGGTATCCATGCAAGCTTGTTCCTTATTACTTGGTAGACCATGGCAATTTGATAAAAATTCTGTACACCATGGTAGAAACAATCAGTATACTCTTGTTCATAAGGATAAACGTATTACTTTGCTTCCTATGTCACCTGATTCCATTTTGAAAGATGATATTAATAGAGCTAATAAAGCAAAACATGAGAAAAATAAGAGTGAAAATCAGATTGTGGCAAAAGAATGTGAGCAACAAATGAAGCCTAATAACACACCATCATCTCATGTTGCATCTGAAATTAAATTAAAAAGTGGATGTTTACTTGCCACCAAATCTAATATTGATGATCTAGATTTAAGCAAATCTGTTTGATATGCTTTTGTGTGCAAAGAGGCATTATTTTCATTCGAGGACATGCCTTCCTATTTGCCTCCTGCTGTTACTAACATTTTGCAGGAGTTCGCGGACGTCTTTCCACAAGACGTGCCACCGGGATTACCACCTATTCGAGGGATTGAGCATCAGATTGACTTAATTCCCGGAGCATCGCTACCCAACCGCGCACCATACCGTACCAATCCAGAGGAGACGAAGGAGATTATGCGTCAAGTACAGGAGCTACTCGACAAAGGTTATATACGCGAATCTCTTAGTCCTTGTGTTGTTCCTATTATTCTAGTGCCGAAAAAGATGGTACATCGCGTATGTGTGTTGATTGTAGAGGCATTAATAATATTACTATTTTTTATCGTCATCCTATTCCTAGGCTAGATGATATGCTTGATGAATTGAGTGGCTCTACAATATTCTCCAAAGTTGATTTGCGTAGTGGATACCATCAAATTTGTATGAAATTGGGAGATGAATGGAAAACAACATTTAAAACTAAGTTTGGATTATATGAGTGGTTAGTCATGCCTTTTGGGTTAACTAATGCACCTAGTACTTTCATGAGATTAATGAATGAAGTTTTACGTGCTTTCATTGGACAATTTGTGGTAGTTTACTTTGATGATATATTGATTTATAGCAGATCTTTGGTGGAACCTTTGAAACATTTACATGTTGTTTTTATTGCTCTACGTGATGCACGTTTTTTTGGTAACCTTGGAAAGTGCACCTTTTGCACCGACCGGGTATCTTTTCTTGTCTATGTTGTTACTCCACAGGGAATTGAGGTTGATAAAGCCACGATTGAAGCTATTGAGAGTTGGCCGCAGCCCAAAACGGTCACACATGTGAGGAGTTTCCTTGGCCTCGCTGGATTCTATAGGCGTTTTGTGAGAGATTTCAGTACAATTGCTGCACCTCTCAATGAGCTTACAAAGAAGGATGTGCCTTTTGTTTGGGGTACTGCACAGGAAGAAGCATTCATGGTATTGAAAGATAAGTTGACACATCCTCCTTTACTCCAACTTCCTGATTTTAATAAAACTTTTGAGCTTGAATGTGATGCTAGTGGAATTGGGTTAGGAGGTGTGTTATTACAAGATGGTAAACTTGTTGCATACATTTCTGAAAAATTGAGTCGGCCTAGTCTGAATTATTCTACTTATGGTAAGGAATTATATGCTCTTGTTCGGACTTTGGAAACATGGCAACATTATTTATGGCCCCAAGAATTTGTTATACATTCTGCTCATGAATCTTTGAAGCACGTTAAATGTCAAGCAAAACTGAACCATAGACATGCTAAATGGGTTGAATTCATAGAGACTTTCCCTTATGTTATTAAACACAAGAAAGGAAAAGAAAATGTTATTGTTGATGCTTTGTCTCGTCGTTATACTATGCTTTCACAACTTGACTTTAAAATATTTGGTTTGGAGACCATCAAAGATCAATATGTACATCATGCTGAATTTAAAGATGTATTGCAGAATTGCAAAGTAGGGAGAACATGGAACAAGTTTGTCGTTAATGATGGATTTGTGTTTCGTGCTAACAAGCTATGCATTCTAGCTTGCTCTATTCGCCTTTTGTTATTGCAGGAGGCGCATGGAGGAGGGTTAATGGGACACTTTGGCATGAAGAAGCCGGAGGACGTACTTGCTACACATTTCTTTTGGCCAAAGATGAGACGGCATGTTGAGCGTTTTGTTGCTCGCTGCACTACATGTCAAAAAGCTAAGTCACGACTCAATCCTCATGGTTTATATATGCCTTTGCTTGTCCCTAGTGTTCCTTGGGAAGATATATCTATGGACTTTGTTTTGGGTTTACCTCGAACAAAGAAGGGGAGGGATAGCATATTTGTTGTCGTGGATAGGTTCTCTGAGATGGCACACTTTATACCATGTCATAAAAGCGATGATGCTGCTAATGTTGTTGATTTTTTCTTTCGTGAAATTATTAGCTTGCATGGTGTGCCAACTACTATTGTTTCAGATCATGATACTAAATTTCTTAGTCACTTTTGGAGATGTTTATGGTCTAAGTTGGGGACTAAACTGCTTTTTACTACTACTTTTCACCCCCAAACTGATGGACAAACTGAAGTAGTCAATAGAAATTTGTCTACTATGCTTAGGGCTGTTTTGAATAATAACAAGAAAGTGTGGGAAGAATGTGATACGTCTCCAACATATCTATAATTTTTGATTGTTCCATGCTATTATTTATGAAGTCTTGGATGTTTAATGGGCTTTATCATTCACTTTTATATCATTTTTGGGACTAATCTACTAACCCAAAGACCCAGTCCAGATTGTTGTTTTTTGCCTGTTTCAGGTTTTTGCAGAAAAATAATATCAAACGGAGTCCAAACAGAATGAAACCTTCGCGAGAGATATTTTTGGAGAAAATCACGCTAGAGGAACTTGAGAACCACGTCAGGTGAGCCTCGAGTGGCTCTCGAGGGTGGGGGCACGCCCCCCTTCCCAGGACGCGCCCCTGCCTCGAGGCCCACTTGAGCGTCCCCTGGTGCCCTCCTTCTTCCTATATAAGTCCACGTACCCCGGAAACTCCATATATAGAGATAAAATCCTAATTCCACCGCCGTAGCTTCTGTTCTCGTGGAGATCCCATCTTGGAGCCTGTTCCGTAGCTCCACCGGAGGGGGATCCATCACGGAGGCCTTCATCATCATCATCATCGCCCTCACCATGAGTTGTGAGTAGTTTACCACAGACCTTCGGGTCCATAGCTAGTATCTAGATGGCTTCTTCTCTCTCTCTGGGTTTCAATACAAAGTTCTCCTCGGTCTTTGAGGAGATCTATTCGATGTAATTTTTTGCGGTGTGTTTGTTGAGATCCGATGAATTGTGAGTTTATGATCAAGGTTATCTATGAAAGATATTTGGTTCTTCTCTGAACTTTTTATGTGTGCTCAAAATATCCTTGCAAGTCTCTTCGAATTATTGGTTTGGTTTGGCCTACTAGATTTTATAGTTCTTGCAATGGGAGAAGTGCTTGGCTTTGGGTTCAATCTTGCGGTGTCCTTTCCCAGTGACAGTAGGGGCAGCAAGGCACGTATTGTATTGTTGCCATCGAGGATAAAAAGGTGGGGTTTATATCATATTGCTTGAGTTTATCCCTCTACATCATGTCATCTTGCTTAAGGCGTTACTCTGTTCGTATGAACTCAATACACTAGATGCATGTTGGATAGCGGTCGATGTGTGGAGTAATAGTAGTAGATGCAGGCAGGAGTCGGTCTACTTGTCTCGGACGTGATGCCTATATACAATGATCATGCCAAGATAGTCTCATAATTATTCGCTTTTCTATAAATTGCTCGACAGTAATTTGTTTACCCGCCGTAGAATATCGCTATCATGAGAGAAGCCACTAGAGAAAATTATGGCCCTCGGGTCTATTCTCAACATATCAATCTACATCTACTTTACTTTTACCGTTTTTATTTGCTGTTTTATTAAACTAAAAATACCAAAAATATAAACTATCATCTGTATCAGATCTCACTCTCGTAAGTGACCGTAAAGGGATTGACAACCCCTTATCGCGTTGGCTGCAAAGTTCTTATTTGTTTGTGCAGGTGCGAGGGACTCGCGCGTGGTCTCCTACTGGATTGATACCTTGGTTCTAAAAAACAGAGGGAAATACTTACGCTATTGTGCTGCATGTCCCTTTCCTCTTCGAGGGAATACAATGCAAGCTCAATAGGTAGCAGAATGCTTGCCTCATATTGAATTTGCTTAGAATCGTTCGTTGCATTCTACTACTAAGATGTGCCCTTTTGAAATTGTCTATGGTTTCCTACCTCGTGCACCTATTGATTTGTTGCCTTTTCCATCTTCGGAGAAGGTTAATTTTGATGCTAAACAACATGCTGAATTGATCTTAAAAATGCATGAGTTAACTAAGGAAATTATTGAGCGCATGAATGCTAAATATAAACTTGTTGGAGATAAGGGTAGGAAACGTGTTGTCTTTGCACCTGGAGATCTTGTTTGGTTACATTTGCGTAAGGATAGGTTTCCTAATTTGTGCAAGTCAAAGATAATGCCACGTGCTGATGGTTCTTTTAAGGTGTTTGAGAAAATAAATGATAATGCATATAAACTTGAGTTGCGTGCAGATTTTGGGCTTAGTCCAACATTTAACATTGCAGATTTGAAGCCTTACTTGGGTGAGGAAGATGAGCTTCCGTCGAGGACGACTTCAATTCAAGAAGGGGAGGATGATGAGGACATCACTAACAAGGGCCTAGCCTGGACAAGAAGGATGAACATTGGAGCAAGATCAAGCAAGGAGATGATGGCATGCGCAAGGGGAACAAGAACGGAGTTACATGTGATGATTTCAGGACTTTGAAGCCACCATAATGAGTGTGTGAAGCCTTGGATGAAATATACAAGATTGCCACTTCATAAATTTCGTCTAGAGGCTATTATAGGTGCTGTGTCACCTTATTATTGGGCCAGGCCCATGTAATTTCGAAATACTTGAGTATAGGCTGTTTTTAGAGTCCGTATGTGTGGGGAAACAAGAGTTAGGGTTGGTTTCGGACCCCTCCTCCAAGGGCCACGAAATCCCCCCTCTTCCTCTATATATATACAACCCTTAGGGCGTCGTTTAGACTTTGGGTTTTGTTTAGATTAAAGTTCGCCATAGCTGCAACTTTGCGTACTTCGTTTGTGTTCAATGACCAGACAAAAGCGTCACACAATCCCACCTTGATCAATAAAGCTTTCCTCTTATATTCGCAATATCCAGATTGCAATCTCAGTTTCTTGATTGTTCTTCATTTGCCTGCAGGAAACAAACCTTCGTGGTCAGGTTGATCGTGCTCCGGCTTGGTCAATAACATGTCAGAGTTGGTTTAGTGATTGCTAAGGCATGACGTCCTCGCACGTTCATAGTCGGATTGTCAAAGTCGACTTTCTCGAAAATGATAGCCACCATCTCATCGAAAGACGGGACCCCTATGCCTCTATCAAGAGTGCTCAGCGAAGAGGAGAAGGACGCCCTCAGCCCCGGCGACCTCGACCACGATGCCGAGGTCCTCAACCCCGACGCCACGCCCTCAGCCCCGGCGAACCTAACCTTGACGCGCGGTGAGCCAACCCCTTCCTCTCCTCTATCTCTATGCAAATTGCTCACTAATGCATACATGCTCTGTTTCTTTCTTTCGCTTGCAAAAAAGAATGCTCATTGTTGATTACTAAGGTAGTATATGCCACTCTATATAGCATCATTGCAAAAAAAATGCTCAAAAAATAAAAATAAAATGCTCATGGATTCAGCAATTAGACTAATTATGACTAGAACAGAGGAAAAAATATCATGGTTAGTGTAACGTAAAAAAACTTCAGAAAATGGAGTTAACCACTTGAAGTTAGTGTAGTTACTCACTTGAAGTTACTGTCGTTACTCACTTGGAGTAAAAATTTAGAAAAGAATTTGCTGAGTATTTTTACTGTTTGCAGCAAACAAAAATTATCTTGGAAAGTGTCCACAGAATTTCAGTCAAAGAGGCATGTCCTCTTCAAAAACATCTGAATTTTTCCACAGTCTGAACAGGTCACAATAGATCTGAAATCAACTTGAAGCTTCTTGCATCTTAATTTTGCATTGAATTTATTTGTCATACTTAGCCTCATTTATAAATCAGAAACTGAAACTGTTGAAACTTGGAACTGAAAATATGCGATGATCAATTACTGGTTTTTGTATTAGCCACAAGTAGTTGTTGTATTGGTAGCAATGCTTCATTCATTGATATGTTTTTTGTTATATGCTATGGGCAGTAGCTTCACTTTTGCAGCACTGTAGAAAATGAAAATTAGCCAGTGAAGCTTCACTTTGGGCAGTAAACTTCACTTTTGAAGTTAAAAAAGAAGATTTTGATCATCGTGATCGTTCTTATCTCGTATGTCATAATTTAGGTAGACGATGAAACATGTGTCTACTGTGACAATGTAAGAGACATGTGATCATTAACTTGTATCACTATTTGGAGATGATGACGAGATCGACATCATTTGTGTTCGATAATGATGATATGATGAGACTATGTTGTACCACTTCGATGATGATGAGACATTCCTTTTTCATATAGTTTCAGTGTATGTGTATGTTGTAATTGTATAAAACCTATAAAAATACGAATACAGCAAAATAAAAAAGAAAATACTAGCAGTAGTGTGGGGTTCTGGAGTAGTAGCAGCACTGCCTTACCAGTAGTGTTGGTTGTAGTGGCACGCTACTA
Source organism: Secale cereale (assembly GCA_902687465.1). NCBI lineage: Eukaryota > Viridiplantae > Streptophyta > Magnoliopsida > Poales > Poaceae > Secale > Secale cereale. The sequence continues at coordinate 284,943,816 of LR738713.1, forward strand.
GTATTAGTAGTAGCGATGGACAGAGGCGCGCTACTACTAGACAAAGGTAGCAGTATTGCTGGTTAAAACAAGCGCTACTGCTAAAAAATAGCTCTAGTGTTGTAGCAGTAGCGCGCCTGCCCACGCTACTAATAGCCAAAAAACGAGCGCTACTCGTAAGGGTTTTCCTAGTAGTGCCCGACTATGATGCCTATATATATGATCACTGCCTTGGATATCGTCATGATTATTTGCTTTTCTATCAATTGCCCAATAGTACTTTGTTTATGCATCGTATGCTATTTTCAAGAGAGAAGCCTTTAGTGAAAACTTTGCCGCCCCCCCCAGGTCTACCTTTATCATATATAAAATCCTAAAAGTACCTTGCTGCAATTTTCTTTATTTATTTTATTTTGTATTTTTGTCCGAACTATCTATCTATCACCGTACAATTTAATCTTGCAAGTAACCGCCAAGGGATTGACAACCCCTTGTTCGCATTGGGTGCAAAGATTTGTTATTTTGTGTGCAGGTGCTGTTAACGAGGTGTTGCATGGTTCTCCTACTGGATTGATAACCTTGGTTTTTAACGGAGGTAAATACTTATCTCTACTGTATTGCATCATCCTCTTCTCCTCTTCGGAGAAATCCCAATGTAGTTCACAAGTATTCTGATGCCATTGCCGGGGAGACATCATCAACGTCTATCAAGTACCTATGCATAGACTTTCATCTGCTTGTCTTTACACTATTTTCAATATTCCTCACATTTTCATCTCCCCCACTTCAAAAAAATCTTGCAAAAATACTAAAATATTTTCCGTTTGTGTTTTTGAGTTTGCTTCTTGTTTGCTCGTTGCTTGTTTGAAACTTTTATAGTGGGTGATTTTGGTATGGAAATAAAGTGAGGCGGATAAAACTACTAAAATCAAAATTCATACCAATTTAGATGCTAAGACTTTTGTGATGGATCAAGGGAATATTAAAGGAAAAGGCATTATACAAGAATTCTTTAATTGTGTTGGAACCTTGACTTGTGATGATGCTCCTATACTTAAAATAACTTAGAATTATGCTGAAGCTATTTCTGCTCTTGTTCTTAAACTTGAGGGAAGATTTATCCGTACCCATCCTACTTTGCAAAGATTGTTTTATGAGTTGCTGGTTATAAAAAATCCTATGGCTAAGAAGATAGCTATCTATATGTTTTCATGAATGAATTTGATTACATAGTAAGGGAAGCTAGATAGATACTTTATTTTTACGGTATGAACCATGAAATTGGTAATAGATGAGATTTTATATGATAGAGATTATTTGTAGAGGTATTTGTTTCGCGGTGATCATACTGATGATCAAAGTACCAAAAAGGAAGTCCCTCCTTTAAATATAATCCAACGAGTTCTCAATGGTATTAATAAACAATATTCTTGGATCATTACCGGTAATCAAGAAGGATTTGCGGATGGTCAACTTGCTAATGCTAAATTTCCATGGATGATATATTTTATATTGTCTTAGAAAAGCTTCCCGATAAGAGCAAAACCACATATGAGAAGAAGAAAATGGCAATACTTAAAACTATGCATTATGCCTAGCTAGGGGCATAAAGCGATAGCGCTAATTGGGTGGCAACCCAATATTCATCTTAAATTTTTTCTTGAGATTTTCTATTTTTCAATAAGAACACTGTCGGGGGAAACTGTCCTCCCACGAGCACCTATGGGACCGGAGCCCCTTCTACGTTGCAGTAAGGGGGCGGAGGGAGCACGGAGAGCAGATCGAGGAGCGCACGCGGGCAGTTTTACCCAGGTTCGGGCCGCGCGGACGCGTAAAACCCTACTCCTGCCTTAGGTTGTATTGAGTTCTTGAGCTCGGGAGCTTGAAGAGCTACAATACTAGCTACACCGAGCGAGAGAGTTGTCTAGGTTTCGAACCCCCTCTACGTTGTGCATGGGCCTCCTTTTATAGCTCAAAGGGGTCACCGACAGGTGTCAACGTAGAGGAGGGTAAAAGTGTAATTTTGGTGGTAGTTGTAACAGTGCATGAACAGTATATGAACAGTGGTCTTCACCTAACTTTGACAGTGGGGGACAAGGGCCTTAAATGCCCATCGCCGTCGACCCCAAAAGCGTCCGCCCATGCTTCTCCGTTCGCCACGGCGGTAGCCTCGTCACCGCGGCTTGCCACCGTGTGCCCCAAGCTGCACAGCCATCTGCCACGTGCCCCTGGAAGGGCCCTAGGGCGACGCGTGGGCCGATGAGCTGGAGCGCGGGCACACAGCGTAGGTCTCCCCGGCAAGCACCTTGTCGGGTTAGTGATCTTGCCGAGCCCGGAAGCTTGTCGCTCTCCGGGTCCTGCCGGGGCGCAAGATGCGCCGAGGTATCTCTTGAGGTATGTGTTCCTTGGCCTTCCTGGCAAGCTCCTCTTGCCAGGGTCTTGTGCTAAAGTGATAACCTTGAGCCTGGTGCGGCCTTCCCGGCAAGGTCCTCTTGCCGGGGCCTTGATCTTCTGTCTTGTATACTTTGTTCTTGAATGGCTTCATAGGGACCAGAAAGGTTCCCGGCAAGCACGTGGTAAGCCCTACCACGGGAAGCTACTACTGCCTGTGCACAAGTTGGGGTACTAAGGTACCCCTATCTTAGTACACCGACAGGAGCCCCGGGCCTGGGCCACACACGGTGCCGAGCGCTGTTGGGCCAGGCCCAAGACAGTGCACGGGCACACGCGGCCCACGGCAAGCCGTATCCCCTTCCGTATCCGCCGCATCCCTCCCTAACGGCACACGTCGATTGCGGCGTCGTGGGAGAGATCGTGGCCTGTTCTTTAATGGGAAATGCGGAACGTCCCCCACTTCCCCCTTAAAAGCAAAGGAAGCAGGGGTAGTTCCCCTCCATCGTCTTCATTGCGCCTTGATTCTCCAGAAACCCCCGTCGCCCTCCGCCTCCCAAAGGTCGACAGAGAGCCAAGCTCCTCCCTTCCTCCGCCGTCTCCCGCATCCGCGGCACCGTCGACCTCCTCGCCTCTTTCCTCACCGCCTCCGCCATGGCTCCGAAGAGCGACAAGGCGAAGAGCGACAAGGCCAAGAAGGAGAAGTCCGAGCAGGCGGCGAAGCTGGCAGCCCTGCGGAAGAAGTGCGTGGTCTTCGCGCCGAGGCTTGGCATAAGGGAGCTGCGGAACAAATACTATTTGTTCTGGGCGAGGGAAACCAAAGCTCATCCCCGCACCAGAGTCTTCCCCGCCGTCGCCGCTGACATGTTCCCCGGCGGGTACTTCTTCTTTGCCGCGTTCTTCCATTGTGGTCTGTGCCCTCCGTTCTCGGAGTTCTTTTGCGATGTAATGAATACATACGGCCTCCACCTTCTAGATTTCACCCCCAACGCCATCCTTACGATGGCCGTTTTCGTACATCTGTGCGAAAACTATGTTGGGGTTCATCCAAGCGTAGCTCTTTTCCGCCACTTCTTCATGCCTAGAGTAGAGTCAGGTGCCCCCCTCTCTGGCGGCATCTCCTGGATCTTTAGGCTGAACAAGAAGGACTCGTACCTGAAGGGAGAGCTTCGCGGCAAGTGGGAGGAGTGGAGAGCCGATTGGTGCTGGGTGCTGGAAGATAACCCTGAGCCCTTTACCTCACCGCGCCAGACTGCCATAGTGCGCGGCAGGGATTGGAGTGAATTGGCCCCGGAGGACAGCAAGCTTAATATCGCCCTCATTAGGATCATTCGTCTCCGGGTCGCCAATCTGACTATTGGAGAAGTTGGAGCAGATTTCCTCCGCTGCCGCATCGCCCCTTTACAAGAAAGGAAGAGGCCCGCCTGGGAAATCAGCAATGCGGCAGATATCATGAGGCCGCGTCCTGGATTGAACTACAACTTCACCGCCTTGGAGTTGAAGGGGATGGTTCGGGAGCTCTTCAAGCACGACCCCAACCACCCAGAGTGGTTCAGACCTTCCCGGGGAGTGGTGCCGCTGTGCAATAGCACTGCCCGCGATTCCCTACGCGCGATGATGCCCGAGTGTGACTCCCACGACGTCGTCCCTACTTGGCTGGAGCCTCCACCGGATACTGTGCTGACCTTCTTCGATAACTTGGTCGAGAAGCCCCGCAACGCCGAGGAGAACAAGGGCCTTACCCGGGCTACTACTGAGTGGGATATAGCTTACATCGCCTCCAGGATGGAGGAGGCCGCCGCAGCTGCGGCTGCGGGTGACTTTGGATACACTGTGGAAGAGGCACAGGCCGCGGATGCAGTGAGTCAAGCAGAGGAGGCGGAAATCCTCAAGCTACTGAAGTTTGCGCCCGAGGAGTTTGCCGGGGAGCCTTCCGTGAAGTTTGCCGGGACGAGCGAGGTTGCCGGGGGGAGCGAGGCCGTCGGGCATGGCACTGAGTCCAGCGGGCCTGCCGAGGAGGAGGAGGACGCCGAGGGCGATGAAGACTCTGGTGGATCTCTGAATCTTGACGACGATGCCTCCTCGTCCTCGGAGAACTCTCCGCCACCGCCAAGCCCAACGCAGCAACCGAAGAAGCGCCTCCGCAAGGCAGCTGAGGCGGCGAGGCCACAGGCGTCTCGACAGCAGCCGGCGCGCCGTGCGACGCGCGCCACCAAGACGAGCGAGGTCGTCAAGGAGGCGCCCCGTGCCCGAGCGCCAAGCGGAGGGGGATCTTCCCGGAGCGGAACGGGTGCTCCTTCTGCCCCTCGGTCCTCGGCGACGACGGGGGCCGGGTCTTCGCAGCCCACAACCCCGGAGACCGCCAAGCGCCCGAGGGAGCCTTCTCCTCCAGCTCCTCGCGCGGGAGCACCCCAGGCGGAGTTTGACTTCTCTGCCCTCAGCTCCGACGAAGAGGAAGAGGAGTAAGTACTTGCAATTCTTTTAGTTTCTTCGATTTTGTCTTGATTTTCCTTGCTTGGTTCTGATCTTGCTTTTGTTTCCAGGACCTTGACCCAGCGGATGGCGAAGAGGGCCAAGATCCCCGTGGTCACTATCGAAGACGACGAGCCTGCCGCAGCGACGGAGGATGCGCCAACGGCAGACTTGCCGGACCAGCCTGCTGCTCCGAGGAGCAGCCCCCAGCGCAGCCCCCAGCGTAAGTCTGGTTTTTATCTTTCCGCTTGGCGGGTGCGCTTGAGGTTATCACCTTAGTTGATGTCTTGTTGTCTTGTGTAGAAGTGGAGCCGCAGCTGCAGGAGCACCAGGAGGCCACCCCCGACAAGCCACTTGCTCCACCCTCCCCGCCAAGGGTGAACTCCCCGGCAAGGGAGAACGCTCCGCCAAGGATGGGCACTCCGCCAAGGGCGAGTACCCCGCCAAGGGTGAGCAGCCCGACAAGGGCGAGCAGCCCGCCAAGGGAGGGCGCAGGCGGCCCTCCGCCAGGAGGGGCCACTACTCCGCCGCCAAGGGAGAATTCCCCGGCGAGGGACCCCGTCGTCGATGAAGTCCGCGAAGGTAAAGCTTGTAATTTCTTCTTCTTGGATTCGTCTTTTTTGGATATTTGCTTGATTCTTTCTTTTCTTTTTCTTCTGCTAGATCCTCCTGCACCGGAGCGGATGGAGACGGAGGCTACCGCTGAGGAGGAGGTGCACGGCGCCGGCGGCAACACCACCGCCACCGAGGGAATGGCTGGAGCCGATGAGCCGGCCGTTGAAGAGACCGTCCCAACCGTTGATGCCGCTGCAGGGGAAGGGACCGGCGACCATACCGCTGGCCCGGAGGCTGCGGGAGCGCCGGACGCTGCACCGGCCACCGACCCTTCCGCCTCCGCGGACCGGTCGGGCGTCTACTTGGAGGCCACCAACGGGGTTTTCATACAAGTCCCGTGGGCGTCCTCGTCTCGAGCACCCGCGGAGGGAGAGACCTTCGACGGAGAGGTCCTCGCCTCCGCTGGATTGAAGGTCGTTGAAGCGCCCGGCAGCAGCGATGAGCCCGAAGAGGAGAGACTCCTTCGTCGTCTCCTGGCCTTGTATCGGGCCAGGCAGGCGAAGTTGGAGTCTCGGGAGGCTCTGGCTGCCAAGGCTGGAGCTGATCTGGAGAAGCGCGCCGCGGAGCTCCGCGCCGACAACCAGGCGGCCCTCCGCAACTTGGCGGAGGAGCGTGAAGAGCTTGCCGGGGCGCAACAGGCCTTCCTCCTTGAAAAAGCTGAGGCCGAGGAGCAGCAACGACTGGCCGCCGAGGAGCTGTCCCGGCGAGAAGGAGTACTCAACCAGCGGAAGGTCGACCTCGATACCCACGAGGACGACCTCGCCGCCCGGGAGCAGGGCATTGGCGGGGCTCTGAAGGAGGCGAGGAGCGCTGCAGCCGCCGCAGAGACCGCCAAGAAAGACCTGGAAGCCAAGGTGGAGCAGCTGGAGTTGTTCCTGAAGGCGAGCGAGGACAGAGTCACCGCGCTCAACGTGGAGCGGGAGAAAGACGCCCACACCAACTCTGAGCTGCAGGTACGTCTCTCTGAGAAGGGCACAGAGCTTACTGCCGCCAAGGACTCCATTGCTGACTTAGAGCTGAAGGTCTCCACTCTTACTGATTCGCTCGACGCCGCCCGGGACCGCGAGACGAAACTGAAGGAAGAACTCCGCAA
>LR738713.1:284950375-284980515 GCA_902687465.1 Secale cereale
GGAGTACTCAACCAGCGGAAGGTCGACCTCGATACCCACGAGGACGACCTCGCCGCCCGGGAGCAGGGCATTGGCGGGGCTCTGAAGGAGGCGAGGAGCGCTGCAGCCGCCGCAGAGACCGCCAAGAAAGACCTGGAAGCCAAGGTGGAGCAGCTGGAGTTGTTCCTGAAGGCGAGCGAGGACAGAGTCACTGCGCTCAACGTGGAGCGGGAGAAAGACGCCCACACCAACTCTGAGCTGCAGGTACGTCTCTCTGAGAAGGGCACAGAGCTTACTGCCGCCAAGGACTCCATTGCTGACTTAGAGCTGAAGGTCTCCACTCTTACTGATTCGCTCGACGCCGCCCGGGACCGCGAGACGAAACTGAAGGAAGAACTCCGCAAGGAACGGGGCTTGGTGGAGAGCGCCGCCGTCTCGGCGAACAACTTCAGCCGGGCAGTGGAGCAGTGGACTGATGAGCTGGTCACCTCCGCCGCCAATATTGACAAGGAAATGATGGCGCTGAGGGCGGAGCATCTCGTGTACTCTCTGGACGAGAGTCTCCCCCACAGCGCCAAGTTGAGTCTGTTCTTCAGGGGAATTGCGCCGGCGCTTGCGTGGCTGCGGGAGAAGATCCCCGTGCAGCTGGCTGACGAGGCGCGTCGGCTCTGCATGGGCACCCTGGAGCGGGTCTTGTCGAAGATCGTCTACTGCAACCCCGACATCAACCTCGTCAACGTCCTCCGCACCTTGCCGCCCGAAGCTGATCAGGAGGCGTTGAAGGCGCAGGTTGCCCACATCGTTGCCAAGGTGGGCAAGATCACGAGGCGTGAAGGCGACCGCGTGGACTAGATTCCTTTCCTTCTTCTTCCTTTGCCGCTGCCAATTAAGTCATAGGCAGTAGTTGATTAGAACAGCGGCAAGCTATCTTTGTAATATACAACCTTATTCTGAGCAACCAATGAAGTGTTATCTCCCTTGCTTTTGGTCCTCCACTTTGTATGCTTTTTACCCTACGCTTTTAGGGGACTTGCCGGCAAGGGGCCCTTGCCGCGAGCGCTGAGTGCTGGACTCTTAGCAGCCTGCTGGCAAAGACCTTGTCGGCAAGTAACCTTGCCACAGCTAGTCGCAGCACACTTAGACTGCTGAGCGAACTCGAAAACGAAGTAAGGGCGCGACACTTGTCACAGCTCACTTAAGCCGTTGAGCGTGCTCGAAGCAGAGTAAGGGCGCAGCTAGCCACGGGTAGGTTCCTCCGCGCACAGGTTTTCCATACAAAGTGTGGTTGTTCAAGGAAGACAACTAAATTTTTTAAAAATTTGAATGTTCAAACTTTGGCAACTTAGCTTTCATAGTTCGTTTGTTCCCCGACAAGGCTTCTCTTTCTTGAACAGCACTTGGTTCATGCCTCCATCTCCTTCCCCCCCGGCAAACTTGTGCGCGAGGAACATTCCTTCTGCTTAAGAGGGAAAGAAAAAGAGGAGGAAAAACAAGCATAGGGCCTCTCGGCTTGCTAGCGCTTACCGGGGATGTGCGTTGCACAAGGTGCCAAACAATGCATGCAAATAACAAAGAAAAGCATGGAAATGACAAATAGTGCGAAGCACAAAAGCTTTTACTGATGCACGGGGTCTGCGCCCGGCTTTGTACAAAGGTTTACATGCAACAGCGGCAAGACTTGTACAAAAGGTGGTTGCCGGAGCGGATCATGGCAACCGCGCCTTACGGGTGAAACTTGCGAAGATGCTCTATGTTCCAGGAGTTGCTCACCGGTAAGCCTTCTTCGGTCTCAAGGCGGACAGCGCCGGGCCTTGTGACTTGTCTCACCCGATAAGGGCCTTCCCACTTCGGCGTCAACTTGTTGGAATTCTTGGCGGACTAAACACGCCGAAGAACAAGGTCGCCTTACTCGAAACTCCTGGCCTTGACCTTGCGGCTATGATAGCGACGCAAGGCTTGCTGGTATCGAGCAGCTCGTACAGCAGCCTGGAGACGTTCCTCCTCGAGGAGCAATGCGTAATCTTGTCGCAGTTGCTCTTGCTCGAGCTCGTCGTAAGCGAGCACTCGAGGAGATCCGTATACGAGTTCCGTGGGGAGAACTGCCTCTGCTCCGAAGACAAGAGCAAAGGGTGTCTGTCCGATGGCTCGATTTGGTGTCGTTCTGATTGACCAAAGAGCCGCCGGCAACTCCTCTATTCAGTTTCTCCCGCACTTGCGCAGCTTGTCGAAGGTTCTTGTCTTGAGTCCGCGCAGCACTTCAGCATTGGCCCTCTCCGCTTGACCATTGCTCCTCGGGTGAGCAACAGAAGCGAAGCAGACCTTGGCGCTAAGGTCTTGGACGTACTGCATGAAGGTGCGACTGGTAAACTGTGTGCCGTTGTCGGTGATGATCCTGTTAGGGATTCCGAAACGGCAAACAATCGATCTGAAGAACCTGACTGCTGACTGTGCTGTCACCTTTCTCACTGGTTCCACTTCTGGCCACTTTGTGAACTTGTCGATTGCTACGTACAAGTACTCAAAGCCCCCGACTGCGCGGGGAAAGGGGCCGAGGATATCGAGCCCCCAGACCGAGAAGGGCCAGGACAAAGGGATCGTCTGGAGAGCTTGAGCTGGCTGGTGAATTTGCTTGGCATGGAACTGGCACGCTTCACACTTGGTTACTTGTGCAGTTGCATCTTGGAGGGCTTCTGGCCAGAAGAACCCTTGCCGGAACGCCTTCCCGGCAAGTGCCCTTGCGCCAATGTGGTGGCCACATATGCCTCCATGTATCTCTGCCAACAGCTTCTGTCCATCTTCTCTGGAAATGCACTTCAACCTGACATCATTGAGTCTTCTTCTGTATAGTTCGTTGTCAACGAACTGGTACATACTTGACTGCCTGGTTATTTTCTCTATCTCTTCTGGCTCGTCGGGAAGTTCTCCAGTTTGTAGAAAGCGGACGATCTGCTGTGCCCATGCTGGAGCTTGAGGCTCAACAACAAGGACTAAAGGCATGAGGGCTGCTGCGGGAACCTCAGCTTCTACGGCAAGAACATGCGGCTCTGCCGGAGCTGATGGTCCCCCGGCAAGCCTGCCGGGGCAAGGCTTGTCGGGAACGCCTGCTTCAACTGTACAGACCCTTGGATCTGCAGGAGCAAACTGTTCCTCAGCATCTTGGCTGTTGATCTTGGGGACCTTGGCGCCGGCCTCTAGAAGATCCGCCGGCAAGTAGTCGCCGGAGACCAACTTTCTCTTCTTGTTTTGCCCAACTGACGGTGTAACGGATGGCTGAGTTAACTTGAGCAAGAAGGTCCCTGGTTCCACAGGTAACTTCATTGCAGCACACTTTGAGAGGCCATCTGCAATATCATTCTGAGCTCTTGGGACGTGCTCCATTTGCAGACCTTCAAAGTGTTCTTCAAGCTTTCTCACTTCATCAACATAAGCTTCCATCAAAGGGCTCTGATAACTCTTATTCACTTGTCGGACCACCAACTGTGAATCTCCCCGCACAATCAACTTCTTGATCCCAAGCTCGGCCGCAATTCTGAGGCCGGCAAGCAAACCTTCATACTCAGCAGTATTGTTTGTCGCTTGTTCCTCGGGAAAGTGCATCTGAACAATATACTTGAGGTGCTCTCCGGTGGGCGCTATGAGTACCACGCCGGCACCGGCGCCTTGCAGCGAGAAAGCACCATCAAAGTACATCATCCATTCGTTGCTCGCTTCTTGGACGGGGGCGCTTGTCTCTGGGACTTCTTCATCTGGCGTTGGGGTCCATTCTGCTATGAATTCTGCCAAAGCTCTGCTCTGTATGGTTGAAGTACTCTCAAACTTGAGACCAAAGCTTGACAGCTCCAGTGCCCACTCGACGATCCTGCCTGTTGCCTCCGGATTTTGCAATATCCTCTTCAACGGAAAGCGAGTGACCACTGTTATCTCGTGTGCTTGGAAGTAATGGCGCAGCTTCCTTGAGGCCATGAGGAGGCCGAACAGCAACTTCTGCACCCTAGAGTATCTTGATCTAGCCCCCTGCAAGAGGGAACTTACAAAATACACTGGGCGCTGCACCATCTTCTTTCACACTTCTCCTTGTTCCTGTGCAGACTTATCCTTGTCGGGGCCAGAGCTTGTCGGAGAAGCCCCCTGCTTGTCGCTCGATTCGCTTGCCGGGGATGTGGGTTCCTCATCCGCCTCCCTCTCCGCTACTAACGCAGCACTAACCACTTGATTGGTTGCCGCTAAGTACAGCAGCAACTTCTCTTGTGGCCTAGGTGCGACAAGTATCGGAGTGGAGGACAGGTATCCTTTCAAGTCTTGCAGCGCTGCCTCCGCTTCCGGAGTCCATTTCAAAGGACCTGCCTTTTTCAAGATTTTGAAGAAAGGCAGGGCGCGTTCTGCAGACTTTGAAATGAACCTGCTGAGGGCAGCCACACAACCAGCAAGTCTTCTTACGTCCTTGACGCGCTTCGGGGCTTCAATCTGCTCGATGGCTTTTATCTTGTCGGGATTGGCTTCGATCCTCCTCTGGGACACAAAAAACCCGAGAAGTTTGCCGGAGGGAACTCCGAAGACGCACTTCTCGGGGTTCAGCTTGAGTTGGATCTTGCGCAGATTCTCAAGGGTTTCTTCTAAGTCCTGTATCAGGGTATCTTTGCTCTTACTCTTGACCACTATATCATCCATGTAGGCTTCTACATTTCTGTGTATCTGTGGCTCAAAGGTAGTGTGCACTACCCTTGCAAATGTCGAGCCTGCATTCTTTAATCCAAAGGGCATGCGTATGAAGCAATATGTGCCGCATGGAGTAATAAATGCAGTCTTCTCTTCATCTTCCTTGGCCATGAATATCTGGTGGTAACCTGAGTATGCGTCAAGGAAGGAAAGCAGCTCACATCCGGCGGTGGAGTCAACAATCTGGTCAATAGCGGCAAGGGAAATGGATCCTTGGGACACGCTTTATTCACATCAGTGAAGTCTATACAAAGTCTCCACTTCCCATTGGCCTTGCGCACGACAACTGGATTGGCTAACCACGTAGGATGGATTACGCCTCTAACCAGGCCTGCTGCCTCCAACTTCTTTATCTCTTCGGCGATGAATTCTTGGCGCTCCACGGCTTGCTTCCTGACCTTCTGCTTGACGGGCCGCGCATGAGGACAAACAGCAAGCTTGTGCTCAATTACCTTCCTGGGAACGCCGGGGATGTCAGATGGTTGCCATGCAAACACATCGACATTCGCCCGCAGGAAGGCAACGAGCGTGCTTTCCTATTTGTTGTCGAGCGTAGCACTGATGGTGAAGGTACCACCAGTGCCGTCCTCCTTGGCGGACACCTTCTTGGTTGCCGGTGGAGCTGCCATTCCTTTCTTGCACTTGCCGGTGGAGCTCGATGGTGCGTCCTCGACGGCAGCGGAGCACTCCGAAGAGGTGCGTTTGCCGCAGTGGGCCCCAGAGCTCTTGCCGGACTTGGTCTTGGTCTTCCCCCCGGGAGCTTCAGTGGCAAGTGTGTTGCTCTCTGCTGCGGCTGCTGCATCCCGGTAGATCTTGTCGGCGCAGATAAGCGCGTCCTTTTTGTCACCGGGGACAGAGATGACGCTTATCGGCCCCGGCATCTTGAGTACGTTGTAGGCATAGTGGGAAGCTACCATGAACTTGGCGAGGGTAGGACGTCCAAGTATCCCATCGTATGGTAATGGGATATCGGCAACATCAAACGTGATCCTCTCCGTCCTGAAGTTGAGCTCCCCGCCAAAGGTCACTTGCAGCGTAATCTTTCCCTTCGGCTTGCTCCTTCCCGGGTTGATCCCTTGGAACGACCCGGTTTCTTCGAGCTCGCCGTCTGGGATCTGTAGCTTCTTGATCACAGCTGAGGAGATCAAGTTCAGGCCGGCCCCGCCGTCAACCAACATCATGGTGACCTTGAGGTTGCGGATAGTTGGTGAGACCAACATCGGCAAGCACCCGACCGCTGTGGTGCGGTCAGGGTGGTCCTCAAGGTCAAAGATGATGGGCGTGCCGGACCACTTCAGCAGCCTGCGTGACTCGACGGGTGGCTCAGCTGCGTTCACTTCTCGCACCCACTGCTTGAGCTGGCGGTGGGAAGTGTGCAGAGAGGCACCCCCGTCGACACACAGAACCTCTGTGGCCTTCTGGAACTCCTGCTCGCTGTTGTCTCCTTCTTCCATGTCATCATCGTCGTCTTCATCCTCATCCTTGTCGCGGCCCTGGGGAGGTCTGTCACCTTGCCGCTGCTTGGCCTTGCCGCGGCGTCCTCCCCGGCCATTGAACGGCCGCTTCTTGCTGGGTTCTCCTCCGCCTCCTTGGGCCTTCTCCTTGTCGTGACGCTCGTATTTAGCCTTCTGTTGCTCTACGAGGTACTCGACTCTTTTGCAGTTCTGAAGATCGTGGCCCTTGGTGCGGTGGATCTTGCAGTACTGCTTGTCGGAGTCGTCCTGCTTGTCGGCTGCCGCTACAGGGGCGGGCTCCTTGCTGGAACCGCCTGCCTGTGCCTTCTTGGCGGGAGCCTCCTTGCCGGACTGCTCGACAACCAGCACCTCCTTGCTCTTCTTCTTTCTGTTGTTCTGCCGTCGGCTCTTCCTTGCCGGGGCGGCATCCTCGCTATCGCTTCCTCCTGCGCCAGCATCCTCTCCGGAGAGTCTCCTCCCCTCTTCAGCGCACGCGCACTTGTCAGCCAGAGCATAGAGCTCGCTGACGTCCCGGATCTTGGTCATGGCCATCTCCTCCCTCATCCGGTGGTTACGCATGTTCTGGTGGAACGCGCTGATAACCGCGACGGGGTGGACGTCGGGAATGTTGTGCTGGACGCGGCTGAATCTCTGGATGTACTTGCGCAGGGACTCTCCCTCCTTCAGGGCTAGGATGTGGAGATCGCTCTCCTGGCCATGGGGTTTGTGGCCGCCCGTGAAGGCGCCAACAAACTGGTGGCACAGATCCGCCCATGAAGAAATGGAGTTCTCCGGCAAGTGCATAAGCCAAGACCGGACGTTTGGCTTAAGCACTAGCAGGAAGTAGTTGGCTAGGATCTTCTTGTCGCGTCCCCCGGCAGCCTGCACCGCGATGGTGTAGATGCCGAGGAACTCCGAGGGGTGCGTCTTGCCGTCGTACTTCTCGGGTACGTCGGGCTTGAAATTCTTCATGCTGGGCCACTGGACTTGCCGCAGCTCATGGGTGAACGCAGGGCAGCCTGCCGCGTACGGCAAGTCGCCTGGTTCACCGGGCGCGTGCACGTCGACAGCGGTCCCAGCGCGCTGATCTGACTGTCTTCGGGCTTCTCGTCGACGCTCGATATGAGTCCGAGCGTCCTCTTGCCGCCTGTCGTCTAGGACTTGGCGCTGATTGCGGCGAGCCCGCGGATCCGACGACGCCGTGGAGTCGTCGTCGACGTTGGTCTGGCGGGGTGGCGATTTCTGCTTCCGCGGCGGGGAGTGTACGGTAGTTGCACCCCCGGCGGTTTTGTCGCCATCGACCTTCGCTCGATCGACTTGCCGCGGCCGCGAGGTTGCCGGCTGCTGTGGCGCGTCGTTGTTGGCGAAGGCGATGAGGCTCTGAATCGTCGCCCTCCAGTCTTCGGCCTTGTCTGCCGCTGGAGGGAAATCGAGGAGCAGCTGTGCTCTTTCTAGAGCTTCTGCTGGAGAAGAGGGGAACGGTGGCGAGCGGTGCGAGGAGCGGGACACGCTCGGACTTCTAACCGCGTTAGAAGGAGCATGTTCCCGCCCCGGCGACCGTGCCTTGCTTGTGCTAGCACGCTGGCCTTGAGCATCCCGCGATCCTCCGGCTTGGCTACGCCCCAGCAAGCGTATGGTACCTCCAGTACCACGCCACTGCGGGTCTTGTACCTCCTGAGAGAGACGTGGTGCGTCCACGGACACCGAGGCTTTGGAATTCGCCCGGTCGTCCGTCTTGTCCTTGGACTTGGTGGCGCCATGAGTTTCCTCGCCGGCGACCACCCTTCCGCCGGCGCCTCCTCCACCAACCGTTGGTTCTGGCGGCGGTGGAATCGACGCAGACGGGCCTCCGACCTCCGAAGCCTTCTTCTTCGGAGGCATGTCGTTGTAGCTGATGAAGTTGATGAAGCTGGAGAAGTTGATGAAGAACGCGCCCGCGTGAGCGCCGGATCAGGTTCGCACAACCTCGACGCCCCCTACCTGGCGCGCCAAAGATGTCGGGGGAAACTGTCCTCCCACGAGCACCTATGGGACCGGAGCCCCTTCTACGTTGCGGTAAGGGAGCGGAGGGAGCACGGAGAGCAGATCGAGGAGCGCACGCGGGCAGTTTTACCCAGGTTCGGGCCGCGCGGACGCGTAAAACCCTACTCCTGCCTTAGGTTGTATTGAGTTCTTGAGCTCGGGAGCTTGAAGAGCTACAGTACTAGCTACACCGAGCGAGAGAGTTGTCTAGGTTTCGAACCCCCTCTACGTTGTGCATGGGCCTCCTTTTATAGCTCAAAGGGGTCACCGACAGGTGTCAACGTGGAGGAGGGTAAAAGTGTAATTTTGGTGGTAGTTGTAACAGTGCATGAACAGTATATGAACAGTGGTCTTCACCTAACTTTGACAGTGGGGGACAAGGGCCTTAAATGCCCATCGCCGTCGACCCCAAAAGCGTCCGCCCATGCTTCTCCGTTCGCCACGGCGGTAGCCTCGTCACCGCGGCTTGCCACCGTGTGCCCCAAGCTGCATAGCCATCTGCCACGTGCCTCTGGAATGGCCCCAGGGCGACGCGTGGGCCGATGAGCTGGAGCGCGGGCACACAGCGTAGGTCTCCCCGGCAAGCACCTTGCCGGGTTAGTGATCTTGCCGGGCCCGGAAGCTTGTCGCTCTCCGGGTCCTGCCGGGGCGCAAGATGCGCCGAGGTATCTCTTGAGGTATGTGTTCCTTGGCCTTCCTGGCAAGCTCCTCTTGCCAGGGTCTTGTGCTAAAGTGATAACCTTGAGCCTGGTGCGGCCTTCCCGGCAAGCTCCTCTTGCTGGGGCCTTGATCTTCTGTCTTGTATACTTTGTTCTTGAATGGCTTCATAGGGACCAGAAAGGTTCCCGGCAAGCACGTGGTAAGCCCTGCCACGGGAAGCTGCTACTGCCTGTGCACAAGTTGGGGTACTAAGGTACCGCTATCTTAGTACACCGACAAACACAATTATGCCTGTGTTTTGGATGTGTTTTGTGTTTTAATTGTTGTTCGTGCCAAGCAAAGCCTTTTGGATGAATTGGTTGATAGTTGATTTGATTCTGTGCAAAAACAGAAATTGTTGCGCCCAGTCCAGAAAAATCCAAAAATCACTGGAGCATGTTTATTTTATGAAATATTTACAAGTAATTTATATAGAAATTTCACGCATTGTGCTAATTATTCAGAATTTTTAGAGTTGCAGAAGTATAGTCATTTTTCGAATCTTTACAGACTGTTATATTTTTGACAGATTCTATTTTTCTCTCATTGTTTGCCTGTGTTGATTAATCTATGGGTTATATCGGGGGGTATAAACCATGATAAAGTTAGAATACAATAGGTATAATTTAGTAATAAAATGTGAATGGGTTTGTAATATTACTTAAAGCAAGGATTGGTTTTATTATACTAACGGATCTGACGATATTAATTTTATATTTTATGTGATTGAAGTTCTCAAGTTTTGGGTGAGATCATGATGAATGAAGGAATAAGGAGTGGCAGGAGCCTAAGCTTGTGGATTCCCAAGGCAGCCCAAGGTAATACTCAAGGACTCCCAAGAAACTAAGCTTAGGGATGCCCCGGAAGGCATCCCCTCTTTCTTCTAACGAATATCGGTAATTTTATTTGGAGATATTTTTTTCGTCGCATGATATGAGTTTTGCTTGGATTGTTATGTATTATATGAGTCTTTGCTTAGTTTTATTTTTAGTTTTTCACAATCATCTTTGCTGGACACACCTATTTGAGAGGGACACACATTATCTATAATTCGTTAGAATACTCTATGTGCTTCACTTAAATCTTTTGAGCTAGGCAGTTGCTCTAGTGCTTCACTTATATTTTTTTAGCACAACAATGATTTTATTTTGAAGAAATACTTGCACTCTCATGCTTCATTTACATCGTTCTGAGAGTTGATAATAGTAATGGTAATTTGCACAAGATATGAATTTGGTCCTAGTGTGATGAATATCAAAGAAGGATATAACAAATATTTTCATGGAGATCATTCGATGTGATAAGTTTGATTTCTGTACAATAGTTTTGCAATATGGATATAATATGAGTGATGCTAGTGGGTAATTTTGGTTTAGTAAGAATAATGGTTTTAAGGTTTGTGATTTCCTATGCATGCACGTAAAGTCAATATTTCTGCAATGAAGTTATATCCTACTTATGGTGCATTATTCAGTGTTAGTTATTCTCTATGCAAGTTTTTGTCCGTTTTCGTTTTCTAGTTGGTTGCTTCTCTATCTATTTTCTCGCCTCCATTTGTAATAATGCTTGTGCATCCAACTCCTTAAATCAAAGTTGTGCCAAATGAGTCCGCTATATCTACCTATAAGTGGTATTTACATGTTGTTCCAAGTAAATTTGCATGTGCCAACTCTAATCATGCAAAAGAAACTTCCATTTTATATGTCGTACCTCTCATGAACCGGCTGGGGGTGGCTAATATTTTTCATTCTAGGCGGGTTATTCTCAAGATAAGTGTTTATTCGCTTGTCATCGCACGAGAAAATGGCAAGGTAATAGGGATGCCCAGTCCTGAAATAAAAAAAATACAATAATGAATTCCTTGGAAAGTAAGAAGCTTAGAAGGCACCAATGAATACGACTAGCCATGGATTGTGAAAAAATGGTGGAAAAGAAAATAACTTTATTTTCTGTTTCGGAACCGCCTATATTTTTTCTTGCATGGAAGATGTTAGGAATTCTCGTTCGTCTTCGTTGATAGAAAAACATGCCTCTCAAAATAGTTTTATCTCTCTATTTTAAACCTTGAGCTCTGGCACCTATGCAAATCTCTGTTTCCCTGTGTGAAGGGCCTATCTATTTTACTTTTATGCAATTTTTATTTTTATTTGGGTGTCCGTCTTCGCCTATAAAGCACCAATTAGGGGGCACTATTGTCATACTTATGCAGTGGATATGATTAATATCGAGTGTGTTTCATGAAGGGATCAATGATTGAGCATAATGGGCTAGGGATAACTTTCTTTAGTGTTGATATTTTGAAAGACATGGTTGCTTGTTGGTATTGCTTGTGTATTAACGTTTTCATGTCCAACTATAGACTATTGCTTTGAATCACTCAAGTCCAAATATCCATGCTGAAAAAGAAAAGATTATATGATGAATATGATAGGTAGCATTCCACACCAAAACGCCTGAATGGCCAAGGACGCGGAGGCATCTGAACCAAAGCAAGATGCACTGGCCTCAAGTTATGTACAGTCCCATGTCTCGAAGAACTCATAAAGCATAAATTGCCTTGTTCGGGCAGCGGGCATGCAGCAATGTTCAATTAGTCCAAGCTTGCCACCTTCAATATGGGCTAGCACATGGAGCACTACTCCTCGGAGAGTTCAAAATACGCGGAGACTACTAGTAAGAGCATGGTTAATAGTATAACTAGTTGCCGGCTATATGACCATGCCATGTCATCTACAACCCATCTTATAGTCAACATGTACAATAGTAGATCAAAAGAGTGTACTACTTTTTAATTATGTGGCCCACCTTTCATTCTCATAAAGTGCCTAGGAGCACGTGCTAGAACTGGCTCTTCATGAAGAGCCCGCTTACCTTCTCTATCCTCTTCTTTTTCCTCCAACTAAGCAGAAATATACTAGTTTATTCCTTATAGCCCGCTGACTCAGCTCTATTGTACTTGCTCTAAGGAAGTCCACGTTAAGGACTCCACTGAAAAAAATTACTAATTGGTCAGCACATATTTTGAGGACTGATTGGTCTTCCTACAAGGCGTTGGACCTGGCTTTCTACCTTGATTTCAACGCCTCGCTCCAGCCGGTTACAATTTGGTCCGTTGATTGGATCAATGAGGTGGTCCGTCCAGTTTACAGCCGGCTTCCTCCATAGTCCGGCGGACACCACGCCATCAACCCAGCTGGCCAGATGATTCGAACTATGTCGCCGGGTCACCACATTGAGTCTTCGTGTCATAAAACTGACCTCACCACATTCACGTCAATTTCTTTTTGAATTATTACGTGTTCGTGCATTTTTTCCACAGGGTTGTGCTAGATCGGATTAGATGGATTCAGATGACAGCGATCTGTTTTTACCATTTACCTACTCGAGGACGAGCATGAATTAAGCTTGGGGTGCCTGATACATCTTCAACGTATCTATAATTTTTGATTGTTCCATGCTATTAGAGTATCTATATGGGATGTTTTATATACCATTATATGCAAATATATATCATTTTTTTGGGAATAACCTTATAACATCCCAATTTTTCCAATTTGTACGTTAATGGATCATTCATATGCATCTCATATTTTTTTTGCATTATTTTCTTTTTCTTAATATTCGAATCATTATGCAACAGAAGGCAATTTATTGGAGTGGAGATAACATGACTTCTCTCCTGTTTTAAAAATGCTCATAATGTCAGGAATATTATTTCGAGTTCACCTGATTTATTTTTTCAATATTATAAACTCTAAATTATTTTGTTTTAGTGTTTTGTTGCTGTTTGTGTGGCCTATTGCATAAAAATAAACTTTCGAAATTGCATTAGATGAGGAACTAGTGTTCCTGTAGTTCATTTTTGGTAGTGTTATTTTTAATGTGTATTTATATATTTTTGTTTAGGTTTTATTATGTTATGTTTATTTTAGTTATTCAACTGTTGTGGTTTTAGTTTGAAAAAAGAGAGAAGAGAACCGGCTAGCCAGCCAGCCAGCCAGCTGGCCGGCCCGTAGCATGCCGCAACACAGCTCCTTTCCCCACGGCCGAGCGGACGACCGAAGCCCCATCAGCCCCTTCGCTCCCTCGCCCCCATGCGCTGACCATAGGCCCCTCACCCGCGCCATGTTCATCCCCTACTCGAGCCGAACACCACGTACACACGCCGTGGCCGACCCGAGTCTGGCTCGCGATTCCGAGCCGCCCCGTACACGCCTGGGTTGTCCAGCTCGAGCCCAAGCGCTCGACGAACCCTGCTGATGGTGCCATGGACTAGGGGGGTACTCACCACGTTGTCTCCCGACCAGCTGGGTCGGGTCGAGGACCCCCTTGGCGGTTCATTCATAGGCCAATTCGAGCAGCCCATGCCGCAT
Source organism: Secale cereale (assembly GCA_902687465.1). NCBI lineage: Eukaryota > Viridiplantae > Streptophyta > Magnoliopsida > Poales > Poaceae > Secale > Secale cereale. The sequence continues at coordinate 284,963,619 of LR738713.1, forward strand.
ACAAGGAGGTTTCCACAAGACTTGGCGCCCAAGACAAGAACTCTCCTAAACCCTAAACCTCCGGTGTGTTATATAAACCGAGGCCAGGCTAGTCAATAGAACATCTGATATTCATAAGATCAATCTCGTGGTAGACACATGTACTCTGTACTACACCACATATGAATACGATCAAAAGCAGGATGTATGGTTTTACCTCCATCAAGAGGGACCAAACCTGGGTAAAATCCCGTTTCCATGTTACCATCGTTGCAAGAGGCCTAGCTTAGGACCCCTACTACGAGATATTCCGGATATTGAACAGACATTGGTGCTTTCATTGAAAGCCTGCTAGGTGATCGTCATGGATCGATGGGCAATCAGGTGATATTCTTTCAGTTGAATCTGTTCCATATGGATTAATTGCTTCGAGAATTATTGCTCAAATGCTATTTTATTCCGTAGGTTTCCCCCGTGTCAACTTCGATTTTAGATGGAATCAAGAAAATCTGTGCGCCAGCCGCCGCCGAGCACCAAAATGCCTGAATGGCCAAGGACGCGGAGGCATCTGAACCAAAGCAAGATGCACTGGTGATACGGAGTATCCCATGATCATCCCCATGTTCACTCGACGAGACCTCAACTACACACAATTGGACACAAGGTTCACTCGCTCCTCTCTGAACCTCCACTTTCTACATGTGAGACATGCCTACTACCTCAAATATATGTGCTATGCATGTTCAGGAACACCCAAGGAGACCATGGAGAACCCAAGAACCAAGGCCAAGTGCGCACGGAAGAGAAGGAAGAAGGGCCAGCACCTACAGGCCCCGGAGATCCGGCCCCCAGGCCCGGACATCCGGCGCCCCGGACATCCGGGCCCTGGCCGGAAATCCGGCACCACTGTCCAGAAGACACCCGTGGCTCAACCCCTCCAGCCCGGACATCCGGCCCCTCGGCCCGGACATCCGGCGTCTCGGGAAGGCCCGGACATCCGGCCCCCGCCCGGACATCCGGCCCCTGTCTGCGCACAGTGTATCGGGCCTGAGGCCCATGTATCCCTCTCCCACTTACCCCTTCGTGGACCTAGACTATATATACTCCTCCCCCTCCTCCATTTGAGGGTTAGCTTAGTGATAGCTCATTTGATACCTAGAGCTTTGCTCATCTAGTGGTTCATCTCCTTGTGAGTGACTGCGGCCCCTCCACGGAGAAGATCCACTACGGATTCAGGACCTCCTTCATCGGAGAAGATCCCCAGGGATATCAAGACCTCCTCACGGAGAAGAACCGGTTACCCTTTGTATCGTCCCTTGTTGATCATGGATCTTGTATCTCTTTGTGTTTCGAGGATCTAGCATATGTGTGACTTGTTCTTGTTGGTTTGAGTGATTCTCTCGTGTTTCCCCTCGTGTTCCCTCTCTTGTTCTTCGTGTTCATCGTGGGATCCACTCCATTTCGTGAAAGATCCGCTGATTAGGGTTCCACCCTGTATCATATGGTATCAGAGCCACGGTTTCTCACGAATTTGGAGCCTCCCCACCGTTTTCTAGCCTTGTTTTGTTGTGTTCTTCCCTAAATTCGAAAATTCCCCACCAAAAATAGCCCCAAAAAATTTTGTGATCTGTTGGTTTGATGAAGTTTTGTTGATTTTGATCCATGGATTTGCTTGGTTTCAAGTGGATCTAGCATTTCCCCAAGTTTCCCCATCTTTCCTCCACAAAATCCATCAAATTTTGCCCCCAAAATCATCAAATTCCGCCCACAAACGAGTTTGGAAGTCCCGATTCAGATCTGGAATCGTCGGGCCGGACATCCGGGCCATCGGGCCGGACATCCGGGTCCCCGGCCGGACATCCGGCTCCTGGAGGGCAAAATCCCGCGCGGTTCTGGACATCAGGCCCCGGAAATCCGGCCCCGGCCCCGGATGTCCGACCCCTGGGAATTCAGACTTTTCTGTTTCACCGTTTTGTCCATAACTAATTCATCCGAACTCCGATTTCGACGTTCTTGAGCTCGTTTTAAAGCTCTTGACATCCCCCATAACACAAAAATACCACCATAATCATTTGACTCCATCATATTTTGTGGATTTTGGCATCTTTGCCTAGGGCTTCCACCATATCATCCGCATAACCACCACCGACTTCCGCAACCTAACCATTTTTGTCCCCCATAGCATTTGTGGTTGCTTGAGTAGTGATTTGAGTCTCCTAAGGTGTTTAGGCTACTTAGGGACCATTGCTTCTTCATCAACCACCACCACCACTTCCGCATAGCCTAGTCCACCATACATAGCCAGCCCAACTTAACCAAATTTTTGTTCGAGCTTGTTTGAGTTGTGGCTTGTGTCTCCTAAGGTGTTTCGGCTACTTAGGGACCGTGACTTCAACTCCGACATCGTGTATAGACCATCATTCCACTTCCGCAACCACCACGGCATTGCCGCTACCACCATTTGATATTTGTCCTTGAGATTTTGAGTTGTGGTTTTTCCGTTTCCTAAGGTGTTTCGGCTAATTAGGAACGGTTCTACATCAAGAGCACCACCTCTCATCATCGACACGGACGGTAACCTCGACGACATCATTGTATATTCCCCTTGCAATTGCATTGTTAACCCCTAGCCCATTTTGCGTCACTTGCCTATCGAGACTAGCCTTTGAGTATTGCCGGCAACGTTACTTGTGCACATTAGTGATCATCGATCCGCCCTTCCATTGCATATATACCATATCATATTGGTATCATCATATCATCTCTTGTGTCACAAGATTGTTCCCGCATATACACAATTGTTATCTTGGTTTGTGCATCGTGGCCATACAAAAAAAAGGAGATAGAATAAGCTTTTAAGCAAAAAGAGAAAGACAAAGAAGCTTGTAAGCAAGAGCCATAGCATCACAAAATATCATATCATACTTGATCATCTTGGATCATCTTGTGCTCAAAGCACCGGAACATCATACACATAGCATCCTTGGGATAGAAAGTTCATACATTTTGCATCATATAGGTTGTGCACAAGTGTCGTATCCGCCTATAGAGCAATCGTGCTAGCGTCTCTCTTGAGTTGTGCAACACGAGCGTTTTCCGTGGATTCCACATTTTGGCTCATTCCTTGGTTGCACGACCCCATCTTTCTATCCGTGTGTGTGTTTCCGTGTGCCACCCATATTGCTATTGGTCTACTTGTTTCACTTGCGAATTTGTGAATCTTTTTCAACTTTATTGACTCTTGCTAACATTTCACATCAATTTTTTGTGCCACTATCCTCACCGAGCTCCACCATAAGCTTTACTTGTGTAGGTGTGAGAAACCGACAAGAATTGGTACCAATTGTGCTATTTCCTTGTTCCACATTTGAGTGATCATTGATCCATCTTCAACATCGGTCAAGGTACATTTGGTCTAGTTCTTCTCTTTCTCCCACTCATACTTGCTAGCGTCTTGTGATGGATAGGCAAGGCATTTCATCTCCGGTCTTCGACATCGACACCGCGAACAAGGACATCCACGCGAAAACCATCGGACTACAACGAGAAATGCAAGAGTGCTTGGGCAACATCGCCATCGAACAACGACACTTCGAGACAAGGACAATGGCTTCCTTCGACGACATGTGCGACTCCTTCAACAAACAAATGGCGGAGCTCCGACACTTGGTGGTCGATTACAAGTCTTCTTCCCCTTCGTCATCCTCTCGGCGGCGACGTTCAAGTCACAAGTCTTCGGAGCGCAAACATGATGCAAGTACAAGTCTTCCACGTCCACACTGCCATGGCGACCATCGACATCGTCATGAAGGGCAAGTCACCTCCAAGCATCTTGTGCACGACGACGACGAACGACATCTACCAAGAGCTCAAGCACGACAACGGCATCATCATCATGAAGATGCTCGACAAGCGCATAACTACAAGTCCGAAGACGCTCTACTTCACGCCAAGCCCAAGCTTCAAGAGCATCAGAGAAGACCGCGAGACAAGCACACCCAAGACGGAGCTACGGCTACAACCACCACTTCGGCATCTTCGCCAAGTGCTATCAAGGCATCTTCGCCTTTGGATGTACGGCATCTTCGCCTACCTCCCATGAGTTCGCCTACATCGACGTCTTCATCATCAAGGCGATCATCTACGAGCGACGGCGACAAGACGGTCGAGCATGGGCCATCCCCTTCGACCAAGGCGACGAGCATGAACCTCTTCGACACCATGAAGACGGCGCCCATATTGGACTACTACTCCGGGTCAAGCTACGCGAGCAAGCATGAGACCTTCTCTTTGACCTCGGAGGAGCGTGATGGTTTGCCACACCCTACGGCATTCATCTTTGGAGGCATTACGGATGAGGAAGTTGGGCATGGAGACTATTGCACCTACACCTCTTCAACATCCACTTATGACGAGATGCCCCAATTCCCATGTGAGGAGAGCCACCACCACATGAGCGATATGAGTGACTCCACCATATGTGATCTTGAGAGCATTTCCCTTGAGAGGATGAGTGTGCCCACCACTAGCCCCACACATGAGAGCATTCCACTTCTCCTATGTGAGGTTGAGAGCCATTTGAGTGACTCCACCAACCATACGAGTGAGAGCATCCACGAGGGAGTGAGTGAGCCACAACACTTAGTGAGTGAGGTAGTTGATAGGGCATGTGAGGCCACTATGATTTCTAACGACTTAACCTCTACTCCGAGTGTGTTCTATTTGGTGCTAGGTCTCCTACAAGAGGACATGCCTACCCTTGATGAGTCCGTCCCTCCATTGGATAACCCAATGGCCATGGTGGAAGAAGATGTACCCCCCACATGGTACCATCAAGTTGCAACTTCACCTACAATACATGAGCGATGCTCCAAAGGTAACAAAGGTGATGGTGCTTCTTTCGTCCCACTTGTGGACCATCTTGACAATGATTGCTTGCATGATGTTGACACACCTATTGCCATGCTTCATGCTAGTGCGACTTCATCATGTCATGACTTACCTATTTATGATGAATATGATGATGAGCATGTTGAGTTGCCTAGTTGTGATGCTATGCTACATAGGATCTCATGTGAAAATTCTTTTGGTCACATCATGTTCGACAACCCTCTAAACTTGTCATATGCTATGAGTGAGATTTCTCATATTGTTTCATATCAATCTCAACATAGTAACTATGCATGCCCCATTAAAGTAAATCCTATTTGCACTTGTGGCATAGATGACAAGATGATGGTCATTGGCTTGTGTTTCTCTTGCGATGATATTGCCATGCTTCCTTTACATGATTTGCGCAATTCATCAACTATGCCATGCCATGAACACATTGTTCCGGATATGCATTGTTTTGGATGTTATCAATATTCTCCATGCGATGTTTCCATTGATGCTCTTGAGGAGACCCCCATAGTTTCCTCATACATACTAGGAGAACTTGATGCATTACATACTTTGCATAGCTCCCATAATTGTGTGCACCATATGCATTCCATGAATAACAATGCTCTACCTACTTGTCATGATGCATTACACAATTTGAGTCTCCATTATGCTATACATAACAAGAAACCTCTCATGATGGATGACATGTTTCTATATCACGCATCTCATTTATTTGAGCATTGGCTATTTTGTGCTAACCACCACACGCACGTGCGCATCATGATGGATGATGTGTACATATACCACGCACACACAATTTTTCCTTTGTGTTTGTTTTGTGTAGGTACTCATGAACACTTGTCAACCTCACAATCCCATGAGTTGACAAAACGAGCTCTTGAGAGCAACGACGATTTGGGATCCCGTGGATTGTCCCTACCACCGTTCTTTTTGTGCAACGACTACGCACATCTCTTTTACTTGGCTCTCACACGGCTATGGGCTATTTGCCACTTTTCACATTATGCCCATACTATCGTGTTCACTTTGCATGTTATGCCTCTTGCTATGATTTTGCCATGCAATTGTGACCCTTGCTTGCAATTACCCATGATTCACCATTATGATACTTATATGTGTATTTGCATGCTTGGTGGAGATACTTGTAGCTACTACCATGATTTCTTTGTGCCCCATTCTATTGTTGATTCTTGTGTTGGGAGAGTCATGATATCCCATTGCTATTTCCATATGGCCTCTCATCAACACATTGATGCTATTTTGCTCATATCTTGTTTTCATGCTTGTGCTATGCCATGTGCATCACGTATGCTCACTATTTGCACACATGACATGCTTGCCATGATTACCTCTAGTACGTTGCATCTTCGCACTACTAGCTTGTTTGACTTGATTGCTATGCTTGCTTGCTATATTGCATCACCCATGTTCCACTCTTACTTGCTTTCTTGGGTTGATGACATATATATTCATGCCATTCACATGATTCACATTGATCATTGTCACTTGTCTCCATTCGTTGCATCTCTCATATTCCCTTGTATTGAGTGCAACCATGCTATGCCTATTGATATTGGAGACTTTGACACCCTTCTTGTGATGCATACTTACTTGCTTGAGCCTATTGCACTTGGTTGTTCTCGCATCTTATGCCTACATACCATGCACCACACCCTTGTACTTTCTTATGATAAGAATGATGCAAGCACTTGTTGGGTATTTTCCCGCATGAATGCTAGGTTTTGCATTACGGCTAACCTCATTTGTTTTTCCGAGTGTTTGTCATGTTCTTTCATTTTGAAGGATTCACAAGGCGGTACCATCACAAGGCATCTTGGGCATGTGAAGGCATACACGTTGCGCGACAACAACATCTTCGAGAACATACATAAGGTGCATTCCTTCTTTGTGAGCCATCCTCACATATGCATATTGGATAGGCCATACTTTCATTGTTGTTTCCTTCTTGTTGTCTACATGATACATCTACGGGATGGAGGACCGACATTGAAGATGGACCCTTTGGATGCACCTTCGGACCTTCACTCATGCCGCGACATCGAGCATTGGTATATCAAAACTCCTTTGGCACATTGCACCAAAACCTTCATACTTGTTGATTGTCTGCTCACATGCCATGCTCCATGGACATATAATTCCCATACCAAATTTGCATCTTATGCATGGATTGACTCACATTATGATTGCCTTGTTGCATCATGTATTCCCATGTCATCCATGATATATGAGCTGGTGCATTTTCTTAGCAAATTTGTTGTGATCTTTCTTGATGGCATATTCATACATCATGATCATATTGCCCACCATCAATTGCATGATAACATACACATATTGAGCATCCATTGCCATATTCATGCTCTTGATAAACCATCACATTATGACATCATTTTGCATAATGGTTGCATTGATCACATTCACAACACCTTTGTGTGCACCACAAATGCATTTGATCACATGAATGCTTTACATATCATACTATATCATCTTGTTAAGCTTCATGGACACTTTGTGTGCGCTAACCATTGTATTTCCAAGTGTCCTTTGTGTTTGCACATTTTGCATGTACCACATACCGGAGACACTTTGGAGTACTTGAATTGCGCCATGTCTACGACTACGTCCAACTACAAGTCCGTCCACGACAACCGTTTCCATGGTGATGAGGTTTTTGATCCGAGGTCGGATCTTCCCCAAGGGAGGGGAGATGATACGGAGTATCCCATGATCATCCCCATGTTCACTCGACGAGACCTCAACTACACACAATTGGACACAAGGTTCACTCGCTCCTCTCTGAACCTCCACTTTCTACATGTGAGACATGCCTACTACCTCAAATATATGTGCTATGCATGTTCAGGAACACCCAAGGAGACCATGGAGAACCCAAGAACCAAGGCCAAGTGCGCACGGAAGAGAAGGAAGAAGGGCCAGCACCTACAGGCCCCGGACATCCGGCCCCCAGGCCCGGACATCCGGCGCCCCGGACATCCGGGCCCTAGCCGGAAATCCGGCGCCACTGTCCAGAAGACACCCGTGGCTCAACCCCTCCAGCCCGGACATCCGGCCCCTCGGCCCGGACATCCGGCGTCTCGGGAAGGCCCGGACATCCGGCCCCCGCCCGGACATCCGGCCCCTGTCTGCGCACAGTGTATCGGGCCTGAGGCCCATGTATCCCTCTCCCACTTACCCCTTCGTGGACCTAGACTATATATACTCCTCCCCCTCCTCCATTTGAGGGTTAGCTTAGTGATAGCTCATTTGATACCTAGAGCTTTGCTCATCTAGTGGTTCATCTCCTTGTGAGTGACTGCGGCCCCTCCACGGAGAAGATCCACTACGGATTCAGGACCTCCTTCATCGGAGAAGATCCCCAGGGATATCAAGACCTCCTCACGGAGAAGAACCGGTTACCCTTTGTATCGTCCCTTGTTGATCATGGATCTTGTATCTCTTTGTGTTTCGAGGATCTAGCATATGTGTGACTTGTTCTTGTTGGTTTGAGTGATTCTCTCGTGTTTCCCCTCGTGTTCCCTCTCTTGTTCTTCGTGTTCATCGTGGGATCCACTCCATTTCGTGAAAGATCCGCTGATTAGGGTTCCACCCTGTATCAACTGGCCTCAAGTTATGTATAGTCCCCTGTCTCGAAGTACTCGTAAAGCATAAATTGCCTTCTTCGGGCAGCGGGCATGCAGCAATGTTCAATTAGTCCAAGCTTGCCACCTTCAATATGGGCTAGCACATGGAGCACTACTCCTCGGAGAGTTCAAAATACGCGGAGACTACTAGTTAGAGCATGGTTAATAGTATAACCAGTTGCCGGCTATATGCCAATGCCGTGTCATCTAACCCATCTTATAGTCAACATGTACAATAGTAGATCAAAAGAGTGTACTACTTTTTAATTATGTGGCCCACCTTTCCTTCTCATAAAGTGCCTAGGAGCACGTGCTAGAACTGGCTCTTCACGAAGAGCCCGCTTACCTTCTCTCTCCTCTTCTTTTTCCTCCAACTAAGCAGAAATATACTAGTTTATTCCTTATAGCCTGCTGACTCAGCTCTATTGTACTTTCTCTAAGGAAGTCCACGTTAAAGACTCCACTAAAAAAAATACTAATTGGTCAGCACATATTTTGAGGACTGATTGGTCTTCCTACAAGGCGTTGGACCTGGCTTTCTACCTTGGATTTCAACGCCTCGCTCCAGCCGGTTACAATTTGGTCCGTTGATTGGATCAACGAGGTGGTCCGTCCGGTTTCCAGCCGGCTTCCTCCATAGTCCGGCGGACACCACGCCATCAACCCAGCTGGCCAGATGATTCGAACTATGTCGCCGGGTCACCACATTGAGTCGTCGTGTCATAAAACTGACCTCACCACATTCACGTCAATTCCTTTTTGAATTATTACGTGTTCGTGCATTTTTTCCACGGGGTTGTGCTAGATCGGATTAGATGGATTCAGATGACAGCGATTGTGTGCAGTGTTTGACGACTATTCAGACAGGACGGTTGGATCCGATTACGGAGAGTTCAGAGGCGGCCAGCAGTGCGGCGGCAACACCCTAGGCCCACGCAGAGACCTAGCGATCGTAGACATCGAAGCATGCAAGGAATATCAAGGCATTGTAAATTGCACGTGCTCAATCATGTGCACGTGAAGATGGTTGTACTACCACAATTAGTACTAGTACTAGCACGTGAAGAGTACTACCTCTGTCCTGGTTTATTGGTCTTTATTGTATTTTGTGTCAAATTTTGATCATAAATTTAAGTAACAAAATGTTCACGCATGTCAGCAAAACTTATATCATTGAAAACCATGTTCAAATACTAATCAAGGATATAAATTTTGTTAACATGCATTAATATTTTGTTAGTTCAATATTTGGTCAAAATTTGTCACAAATCACAAAGGGGACCAATAAACCAGGACCAAGGTAGTACTCGGGAGCGCTTACCGATGTCTGGAGTTATTGATCCATCAGTCTCCAACTGCTATGACGACGCAGAATATTTTAGGTTTTATTTTTCCTAATTATCCGTTTAGCCTTATTATACCCAGAATATTTTCTGTTCGCGTGTACTGCATTATTTTGGTATATTGTACCTGGCGTCGGACCGGCCAGCCTCTCGCTGTCTCCGGGGCAGGCCGACACTCGTCGACATCACCGTGCCATGACGCCATTGCACCGTCGAGATAGCCTCGGTGCTCAGGCCATATTTACCAAACTTTTTCACTTCGCATAAATTAATTATGCACCTTTCTTTTCATTATTATTTCTTGGTTGCACTAGTTTGTGCGTGTGCAGGCAATCCATTTAGGTTGAGCCGCGCTAACACCTCGGCAAGACAATGTCGTCATCCCACCTGGGTCGACCAAGTCGTGACGTCGCCTCGACGCGCATCACGTGTCGACTTTTCCGCGTTGCCGCGCCGCCGGGCTGACCTTGTCGCCCAGACCATGTTTATTCAATTTTACTTATGTTAATTAGGTAGAAGATCTTTTTTCTGAACTGCACTATTTTATGTGCGCAGGTAATCACCTTCGATCGCGTCGTGCGGTCAACTCTATGGGACAACGATGTTGTCCTGCCCGCATCGATCAAGTTGTGGCGTCGCCTCGCTGTGCTTCTCCGTGACAGCATCTTCGCACGGCTACTCTGTAGGGACGACCTCGGTGCTTAGGCCATACTTCACTTAAATGAATTACTCCCTCCGTCCGGTGAAGAGTGTACGTTTGGCTTCAAAATTTGTCCACAAAAGAGTGTGCTTCTATCTTCTCAATGCACTTTAAAGTACTTCTCTCTCATCACACGGTAATCAAGACCAATAACAATCTACACATGGTCTTCTTAATTTCTACATGCACTTAGCTCATTGGAGGTTGGGTAATTAAAGAGAAGAGAGATGATGGCTTGCACCTTTCCAATGCTTTTTTTACTCCAGTCCATAATTTGTCCTAAAATCTCTAGATGTACACTCTTCACCGGACGGAGAGAGTAAGTAGAAGATTTTTTTGTTATTACTCCAGGCTCGCACTATTTTATGTGTGCAGATAGAGGATTTGGGTCGGGCAGCGCTATCACCATGCCGTACCGACGTGGCATGTTGGTGTCACCTCGTTGATCTACCACATCAACTTGGCTGGACCGGGAGCTTCGCCACCGCTTTATTAATCCACTCGGTGGACTTCGGCCTCACACAACTGGCCTGCTCCGTCGCCTCGGGCGGACTGGGGGTTTCGCCTTGCCACGTCGACTGTGCTATGTCACCGCTTCGGAATGCCAAACTCTTCGCTTGGCCATCTCGGGACCGGCTTGGGGGCTAGGACTTCGTCCCGCCGCAATCTCGTCCTGTGTCATCAACATCGAGCACATTAACCAGCTAAGTCGCTTTCATACTCAACTTTTTCAATTTTTAATCTTTGTTCGGTTCGACCAAGCATTATATTTTTGTTAAACAGAAAAACTTTGTTTGTTAAAAATGTTGTTTGTAAAAAAACACTCCTTTTGCCCAAGTTAACTGGGGCTCTTAAATTTATATGAGCCATTTTATAATAAAAGTTTTCTTCTTAGTCATTGCAAAGTCTTTTTTTTATCACTCTTTTTTCGACGCGAGTGTGTGGTCAATAGCCCGGGAGCCTAGTTTCTCTCTCAAAGCCGCTCGAATTTAGTTCGCTAACTGGCCTAACAAGAAGTACTCCTCCTTCGGGATAGAGGTTGCAGCCGTAGGCTGACCCGCTTGAAGTCTTGAGATTGGATGTGTCATATTAATGCGCGACAGAAGCACACAAATTTGAAGTCCAATTCTTGGATTGGCATCGAAAAACTTGATTTATTTCGGACGTCAAGCTTTTACATAAGGTTTTTGGGTTTTTCGAGCTTATGGCACTTTTTAGCTATTTCTATGTTTTCTTTTAGCAAGCGGGACATCCTCATGACCGAGGTGCCCTGCATTATAATTCAGCTCGGGAGATATTTTCCGGCCCACATCTCCGCATCTTTCTCATCGAACTACACCTCGGCATTGAAAAATTACACGCCAAATCGGGACTAGTTCCCGAGCAGTGCATTGCCAGACGCCTTTAAAGCGTTGGCAAAAATAACGGGGGGCTGGACTACAGCCGAACCCACCAAAAGCCAAGGTACTCCATGGAGTCTTCGGCAAAACATTGTCGAATATTGCTTTCTATGCATCAGTTTCGAATTGTGTCTTTGGTTAATAGTTGGATTTCCCGACTCCTGTGCTTGCCTCATACGTTTCGCTTTGTTCGGCTAGGAGTGCAAAGGGAGAACAACTGGGATTGTGCTTCCAACTCAAATGGTTAAGTGCCTCAGTGGAGAAAGCCGAAAACGGACTATCACAATGGGCATAAATTGGTTAGCGATCTGATGACAATGTCAAACTATAGATCGATAGCGATTACTACGTGTTAAACGATGGGCCTTCCATAACATTGGCCAAAGTGTTAATGGCCTGACTTCGGTCGGTGCCGAACACTAATCGGAGGCTCGTAGCTAGCCCCCCCTCCCCCAACTTTAAGATCCTATGACTAAGTGAAAGTTATAAAGCCCGCATATCTGATTGCCTTGTTTCTGCTAATACAACCGCCTCCGAGCACCGAGACGTCGACTGAGGGTTGTTTTGTTATTGCAGAAACACCCTGCGTAGCATCTACAAAGGGGTGGAAGCCGACGATGGGCCACTTTCAAATGATAAATGGTCGCAACAGAGTTAAAATAAACATATATCATCAACATTTGTATTCATCATACAAGCGTTGCCTTCTGTAATTATCGTTATAAAGCCATAAATATGCATCAATTTGACTTAAGATTTTGGCCAAGCTAGGTTGTCCGGTTGCTGTGATTACCCCTACGTTCCCGATTGTTCGGCTAGGAGGTAAAGGGAGCACCTCTGTGATTGTTACTTCCAGGTCATCCATGTTAGTACCTCAGAGTGGCAGAAGCCGAAAGCTATTCGTCTTAAAGAATATAATAGGTTGGCAACGACGAAAGTGAATTTTTTTGTTCATTTAGACCATAGATTTCGGAATCTTTCCCCGAACTAAATCCTCAATATTTCCCCACCCACATTGATCGGAGTTGAGGTTTCATGATCATGGTCAGCATGACAACCCAAGGAAAGGAACCAATAGCGGGACTATTTTCCTTGGAAGATGTTTCTTACATTAAAAAGTAATAGAACATATCTCTCCGCGTACCTTTGTTTATAAAACCGTATGACTGGCTTGCCTTGTTTGCCGTAAATCTTTACCCTTATAAAGGCTTAATAAAGTAGGACAAACACTCCCCAATTATTGGCTGAGGAGGTTGAAGCCGATGGTCAGTCAACAAAGTTTTGTACCATGCAGATTCGACCATTAATGGTGTCAAGTACTTGGATACATAGAATCATTACATGTAATTTGTGATTTTACTCCGGATATCGATCGTTAATTCGACCACCCATGCCCACATTAAGGCTCAGGGGATATTGGGCTTCGCGCTCCTTATTTATAAATATTAAAGGGGCACATCGATCCGCTGATCTGGTGTTGCCACCCGACCAGTGGCTCGGGGGCTACTGCATTGCCTATTCAATGCAGAAAATTCAAGGTGCTTAGTGTTCGGCTTGACCGAACTATGGACAAGCGCGTCTTCAGACAACAATAAGTACCATCTGGGACTTATCTGGTATCAAGCTAATATATCACGGTGACTTCTCACGACCCTCTCTCAAGGGCCCGTCTGCCGATCGCTATTACCTCTAATATATTACACTACGTTTCTATTCCTATGTATGTTGCCGAGCTAGGAGTTCATCCTTAGGCCAATTTCGCGACCTGAATCTGAGGAGCTACTAGGATCAGCGGTTTCATATTTTCCTTCAGGTGCATCTCAGATTTTAGGCCGACAGACACCTTGAGGGCTACTGGCAATACATCTCGTCAGCAAATAAATTTACCCGCATCGGAAATAGAAGCTGCAAACAATCAGCCCATGACCGAGGTGTTGAACCACCTCAGAAGCAGTTCGGCATATAGCTCGGATGCAAGTGATTGGCTCCTTAAAGGGTATTTCCCGCATTAAGCTCGGCTAAATTCTTCAAATTTTGTGAACCAAAGTGATCTATGACACCTCGGATATAGTCCGACGTTGGAGCTCAGATACAGTCCGCGCTGGATCTTGGACATAGCCTGGCGTTGGAGCTGGACATAGGCTGATGATGGAGCTTTAACATAGTCCGGCATTGGAGCCTGGATAGTCCGGCGTTAGAGCTCAGACGCAAGAGGACACCGCCGCAAGGGAACAACTTTAAACACAAGGCGTGGCGTGAAAATAACAAGGCATTGATAAAGGCCGAAGACTTAAAGAGCTCCTCGGATACCCAACGTGTAAACTCCTCGGATTGACTTCGGCGATCCACAAGATTGAGGATGAGAAGATTTGTTGAACTAGTTTTCAAGACCGAGACCAAAGATGAAGAACAGTTCGGAAGAACCGAGGATCATCCCCAACTTGAAGACCAGTTCAGAGGGCTACTGACGGTGTCATGGACTAGGGGGTACTCACCACGTCGTCTCCCAACCAGCTGGGTCGGGTCGAGAACTTCTGTAGCGACCACGATCCGAATTGATAGAAGTATGTATGCTCTGTGTCATCCCTAGATCGGTAATGCTGACACACAGTACTTGAAGGATTTATAACAGAGTGGCAATCACACACTTTGTACATCGAATGTCTCAAAATAGAACTTATTACAAAATATATGGCATAAAGCCATCTAACACGATAACAACGGAAGGCTTGGAAGATAATGTGAGTCCATCAACTCCAACGGCATAGCTGAGTGCATGACAAACGACCTACCGCACCTTACTCTTCTTCTGAAAAGTCTGCAAGATGATATGTTGCAGCCCGAAACGGGTCAGCACATGGAATATGCTGGCAAGATAACACAATAGAGCAAGTAACAGATAAAGGATAACACTACATGCATATATGGTTGGTGGAGGATCTAAGGTTATAATGTTTTTTGCATAAAGCCAATTTTTCCCTACAACAAAGGAATAAATTTATTTTAACTATCATGGTAGTTGAAACATCATTGAGAAGGTTCCTCCAACTCAATCCCAATTAAGACCATCTTTATTAACCCAACAAAATTAGTTTTAGAGTGATGAGATCAATCCAATAATTCAAGTACCAGATACTCAGGATGTCCATAACCGGTGACACGGCTAATCATGATTAGTTTGCACACTCTGCAGAGGTTTGCACACTTTTCCCCACATGACTCGATCTTCTTCGTTGGATTTCTCGCACTGCATGGTGTTTGAGAAACGGATGACCGAGACATAGTCTTTCAGAAGTATTTACTCTTTACCTCGGGTGGACCGGTACACCTACTTTCCCCTACATCTGCTAGTCCACCATTGAAAGAGTTCACACAACATACTCAACTATGCCAGATCCCATAATGGCATTGTCGCTGCACACGGAAGTTTCTAGCATGAATAGTCTTATGATCCCTTTGAGCCTGGGTGGCACTCAATAGGATAATCACACGGTTCCTCTGGGATTTCCTAGGACAACACTGGATTCTCCAAGTGCCCTACAACCAATCCACCCAGATGTGTATTAAAGTAGCCACCTTAAGTTGAACCATTAATTAACAATCTCACATCTGTCATGGATACTCTCAAACCAAAACCACATCTACGAGCATAGCTTGGCAACCTAAGCATAACATAGAAGTAACTCCCAAGGGTTTGATAATAAAGCAGGTAATGGGTTCTACCTCAATCTACTTCTCAGACCCATATGTTAAGAGATCCTACTCATGCAATGTGTGAGGGTTGAAACTAATGCATAAAACCTGGGTAATGAAGGGTATGATCTAAGTGTTACTTGCCTTGCTGACGATTCGCAAACCTAAGGACTCGTAGTAGCACGCTTCGCACTTCGGGAATTCTATGGCAAACAAACAATAGCATACATAAGCAATCAAGCAAGGATGCACGGGTAAATCTCAAATAACAAGATCTAACCAGAAAGTTCATCTCAAGAACTCCGGTTTGCAAAAAGAATCAAATCAAATGGAGCAATGAAACCGAAAGGACGAAAGAAACAAGATCCATTTACTAAATTGTACTAAGGTCAAATTTTATAGTACCAAAATCTTGTTCAAGTTGGTTAAACATAAAGAGGGCTTCGAGACGAAAATCTAGGTTATTGTTTCACCTGATTCTGACTAACGAGCAAAATGTTATACTAAAACGAAGATCAGGGCAGAAATCACGATCGAAACAATCTCAGAAAAACCCTGAAAAAGAAAACGCAATGAACAGCCTACGAATGAACGTTCGCTATCGGTAACTAAACGACGAAAAGCGTTCGTTAAAACAAATGAACGGACGAATGTCCGCTAAACAATTAAACCAAAAAAACGAACCGATCTAAACCGAAAAAAACAGATCTATGGTTTTTATTAAAAAGCCACGGTTTTTACCTAAAGCCCAAAAAAACCGACGGCTCCGGAAGATCGGAACGACGACGGCTCCGGGGAGTGGCGGCTCCGGCGAGGCGGGTGGTGGCAGCAGCGGCGCGCGGCGACGGGCGGCGCTGGTGGCGGCGGCGGTGGCTGGCGGCGGGGCGAGCTGGAGGCGACGGGGGGGAGGGTGGCGGCATATTTAAAGGCCGAGGGGGGCGGCTGGCTTGAGGAGGGGACCAGGCGGCGGTGGTGGCCGAGTCAGCCACGAAGGCGGCCTCGTCGGGCAGGCGGACTCCTCCTGGGCCGGGAAGGCGGCGTGGCGCGACTGGCCGACTAGGCCTTCAGCCCAGTACGGTCTGAACCTTAAAAAAA
The DNA here is from genome assembly GCA_902687465.1 of Secale cereale. Taxonomy (NCBI): domain Eukaryota; kingdom Viridiplantae; phylum Streptophyta; class Magnoliopsida; order Poales; family Poaceae; genus Secale; species Secale cereale. The sequence continues at coordinate 284,980,393 of LR738713.1, forward strand.
CAAATTACGCCAGAAAAAATCCTAGAAAAATAAATAAAATCTAAAAATGCCAAAAAAAAATCACCGTCTAAATAAAATATTTAGAACATTATGAACATTTTCTTGGCCCTAAAATGCAACTTT
>LR738713.1:284980525-285010251 GCA_902687465.1 Secale cereale
CGCGCGGCGACGGGCGGCGCTGGTGGCGGCGGCGGTGGCTGGCGGCGGGGCGAGCTGGAGGCGACGGGGGGGAGGGTGGCGGCATATTTAAAGGCCGAGGGGGGCGGCTGGCTTGAGGAGGGGACCAGGCGGCGGTGGTGGCCGAGTCAGCCACGAAGGCGGCCTCGTCGGGCAGGCGGACTCCTCCTGGGACGGGAAGGCGGCGTGGCGCGACTGGCCGACTAGGCCTTCAGCCCAGTACGGTCTGAACCTTAAAAAAACAAATTACGCCAGAAAAAATCCTAGAAAAATAAATAAAATCTAAAAATGCCAAAAAAAAATCACCGTCTAAATAAAATATTTAGAACATTATGAACATTTTCTTGGCCCTAAAATGCAACTTTTAAAATATGCACATTTTTCTAATTCAAATAAAATAGCAGAATAACCAAATAGAATAAAATATTTGGTTTTAATATTTTTCTTCCAATATTCCATTTAGTTTGGAGAAGTCATATTATCCCCACTCATATTTTTTAATATGAAATATTTTCGGAGATAAAAACAATTAAAACCAAAATGATCCTCGTCCCGATATTTGAGAAAATTCAAATATGAAAACAGCGAAATCCCCAACTCTCTCCGTGGGTCCTTGAGTTCCTTAGAATTTCGAGGATCGCAACACAAATGCAAATGAAATATGATATGAAAGATGACCTATGTATAACATTCCAAATTGAAAATTTGGGATGTTACAAACTTACCCCCCCCCCTTATGATTAATCTCGCCCTCGAGATTCGGGTTGGCTAGAAAATAGGTGTGGGTGGTCCTTGCGTAGATCATCCCACTACTAGAAAAACGGCTATAGCTAATATGAACATTAATGGCGCACCAAATATGTGGTGCGCCACTGCTATATAGCAATGGCGCACCAGATATAGGTGCTCCATTAATGTCATATTACTAATGGTGCACCTGGTGTGCGGTGCGGCATTAATAGTTTTGAAAAAAAATCGGAAAAAAGAAAGGTTAGTAGTAGCGCACCCACGGCGCGCCACTTCTAACATTTCTTTCTTTTTTTTGATTTTTTTTTTCAAAACTAGTAATGGCGCACCGCACACCAGGTGCGCCATTACTATGTCAAACTTAGTAATGACGCACCTATACAAAGTGTGCCATTACTATGTGTATGACTTAGTAATGGCGCACTTTGTATAGGTGCACCATTACTATGTCCAAAATTCACCAAATGCACCCCCCGGTGGACTGCCTTTTCAGTTTAAAAAAATAAAAGAAAATGATGGAAATGTCAAAAAAATGAAAGAAAATAAGTTTCCCATGTGATATGTGGGCTAGTTGTGGGAAAAATTTACACATATAAATTTCAACAAGGTTTAATAGGATTGATATGATAGATATATCAAAAAGTGCCTTTTAAGTGAACTGGTGCTGGTGCTCGGGCTGGAGTAGTGTGAGGATGGGTGACCTTCCGGGAAGTTTGACCACGGAGAGCGATTTGACTTGAGATTAAGCATATTGACCCGAGATTAAGCCATAGTGACCCGAGATTAAGCCATAGCGACCCGAGATTAAGAAAAAGCGGAAAAAAATTCTGGAATTTTTCTTGAAAAAAATTCTGAAAAAAAATTGTTAGTAATGACGCACTTCTATGTGGTGCGCCATTACTAAGTCAGATAGTAATGGCGCACTTCTATGTGGTGCGCCATTACTAAGTCAGATAGTAATGGCGCACCTCTAGGCATAATAATGGCGAACCAGGTCGTGCGCCATTAGTGTCTGGGATACTAATGGCGCACCAGAGGTGCGCCATTACTAAAAAAATAGTGGCGTGGTAATAGTGGCGCACCTACAGTGCGCCATTAACGGCCAGAATAGGTGCGCCACTAACAGCCTTTTTTCTAGTAGTGTCCTCTCGTTCCCAGGTGGCTACATCCTCGGTATGTGGAGGAGGTCTACAATGAACCCGATGAAGTAATTGTTAAGTTTTTGATCAATTCGATACATGTACTTGTTATTTTTATACTATTTCACCGCATTCATTTATTTGAGGGGATTTTTTGATAAACACAGATTGCCAACCAAAATCCTTAGTATGCCTATTAGAGTGAGTGCTCCAGGTGCTGAGATAATAGCAAGTGTTGGCTGTCACCATTTGACCTTGTCTATTGGAAAGTATGAATTTTCTATAGATTTGACTATATTGATGTCACAAGGTCTGGATATTATTTCGGGTATGGTCTGGATGGTCAAATACAAAGGTCGTGTTGATTGTCACAAGGTCTGTATATTATTTCGGGTATGGTCTGGATTGATGCACCGAGAGGGCAAATGATCATGTATGTATGTAAGTATAAGAATAATCAGGTGCAGGTGAACTCTCTTAAGGGGGTAGCCTGGAAGATGTGCCAGATGTGAGAGACTACCCACATGTGTTTCCAGAGGAGCTGCCAGGCGTGCCACCAAATAGAGATATTGAGTTTCTTATTGATTTAATACCTGGCACTGGCCCTATTAGAAAGAGACTGTATAGAATGCCTCCTCAAGAGTTGGAGGAATTGAAGAAGCAAATAAGGGAATTGCAGGCACAAAGATTTATTTGCCCAAGTTCATCACCTTGGGGAGCTCCAGTTTTATTTGTGGAGAAGAAGGATGGGACCTTGAGGATGTGTGTTGATTATCGTTCTCTGAATGAGGTAACCATTAAGAATAAGTATCCTTAGCCTATGATAAATGATCTATTTGACCAGTTGGAGGGAGCTACTTTGTTTTCTAAGATTGATATTCGTTCTAGTTATCATCAATTAAAGGTTTGTGAACAAGATATTCCAAAGACTGCTTTTACTACGAGGTATGGGTTGTATGAATATACTGTTATGTCATTTGGGTTGACTAACGCTCCTGCATACTTCATGAATATCATAAACAAGGTGTTTATCAAGTTCTTGGATAAATTTCTGGTTGTTTTCATCGATTATTTAATGGTATTCTCCAAGAATAAGCAAGAGAACAAATGCAATTTAGTAATGGAGAAGCCGCGGGAACATCAATTGTATCCCAAGTTTAACAAATGCAATTTCTGGCTGGATGAGGTAGCATTCCTTGGACATGTTGTGACACGTAATGGAGTTGAAGTTGATCCATCTAAGGTTGCTGCAGTTATAGAGTGGGAGACACCCAATACAGTTGGGGAGATTCACAGCTTTTTTGGCCTTGCAGGTTATTACAGGAGGTTTATTGAAATTTTTTCCAAAATTGCAAAGCCTATGACTAAATTATTGAAGAAGGAGAAGAATTTTTTTTGGACTGATAAATGTGAAGCCAGCTTTCAGGAATTGAAGCAACGTTTGGTTACAACACCAGTCTTGATTCTGCCTGATATACATAAGGACTTCCAGGTATATTGTGATGCTTCTCGTCAAGGACTTGGGAGTGTTTTGATGCAGTAGGATAAAGTTGTTTCTTACGCTTCACGCCATCTTAAGATTCATCAGCATAATTATCCTACACATGATTTGGAGTTAGCCTCAGTTGTGCATGCATTGAAAAGAATATAATTAAAGGTAATAGAGAAGGTTTCCATGAGGATGAACATGGGGCCATATGGTTTGAGAAGCATATTTTTGTACCTCAAGATGCGGATATCAGGAAGTTGATTCTTCACGAGTGTTAGAACAAATCTAAGGCATACTGTTGTTCATCCGAGGACCAAGCAATCACACTAGTAAGACACTGAGATTTTTGAACGTAGTTCACCGATATGGCTACATCCTCGGGGCTTGACTACGGGTGCTCATCCCTGTCACACCGTCACAATACCACACCTCGGCCGCCCAGGCGCCGGCACACGCCGTCGGCTCCCCGCGTGCCTGTGTTATTATGTTGGCATAGGTTACATCGTGTGTCTACCCTCACTATATTGGGACGCCTAGGATACAAGTGTCCTATTAGGACACGACTCCATATCATATCTAAACACAATACTACTTAGAGTCCAACTGTAACCTATGTGTACACAATATTCGACACAACTCTAACAAACTCTACCTTGGCGAATATTCTCCACCACCTTGAATTCGTCAATACATCAAACTTCCATGTACATTGGACTTGAGCTTATCCCATGAGTACCGCAGCTACTCCAAAGACTCCATGTGACTCCACCTACAACTTGTAGTCCCTCCTTTTCTTGACCACAATCAACACTCGAGCAAAATTAAGTTCCTTGTTACTCTAGTTTGTGCTCCTAACTTCCAGGGTATCCGTCCAGCGCCATGACAAACTGATCACTGACGTGCGTGAAAATCCACAACTCACATATTGGGTGTCACACATACGATTTTCCTGAACTCAACATCACCGCTCCTTTCTTGACCGCCTGACTGAAACTTGAAGGAATTTCACCCTTTCTTGTAGTCATCCCGAGTCAAATTCGCAGTTGTCTCACCACATGTATGACCACCAGAGCCCTAGCTCGTCTCCATGTCCCGTGCGTGTCGCACGCCTTGCCGCTATTACCACGTCGAGCCTCCGCTGTCCTGGTCGAGTCTCAAGGGTCGTGAACCCACACCATTCAACCCCCACTTCAGAGTACCATCGATCATCAATGACCGATGACGAGTTTCACGCTTCCATCAAACCACTAGGCTCCAGTCCGAATTACATGTCCCTCGCTTTTTCCCAGCTGAATAGGCTTCGACTCTCTGAGCTCTTACGTCATAGCCCCTCAATCAGCACCAAGTGACGTCTTCCGTCCGACCTCAGCTCCACCTTCAACATGACTCCATGGTAGATGATCAGTCCAACTCACGCCTTATCGATTTCAAGCTCCGTGTATACACCACCTTGGATCAATCCGCGCCATTATCTTTTCGAAGCCACACAAGCCCTCGGGGCCTGCGCCACATGTTTCCACGCCCAGAAGTCGGTCATCATCAACAACATCATGCACCTATGTCGTCGTCACCGATCCCACCACCGTCTTCTGTACCAACTGACTTGCGTCAATCCGACAGACTACCTAGTCCGACCCAGCTGAACTCATTCGACTGCATGACATACTCGAGGCTCCCAAATCTTCTTCTGCGAATTCCATCCGTCACATGATAATTCCATCTTAGCTGGCATGACTTCCCGCAACGCCTTCAAGAATCCCTGTTGTGCCAACAAATCTTTCATCCTTCTCTACCATAACCCAAGGCTTTCAGTTCCGCGAACTTCTCCACCTCAAACCAGGTACCCGTTGTTGCCATAGTTCTTTTGTACGACTGACTGTGTGAAAAATACCTGATCTATTCCCGCGATGCTAAAGTACACAAGCACTTTTGTGCACAACTCTAGCCAAAAAGACCTCCTGGTCTTCATGCGATGGGCAGCTCCCTTGGCACTAATTACAATGCTGGCTGTTGCCTTGCTTTGCGAATGCTCCTGCTATTCCAATGGGCAATCTAATGGATTTTGTTTCCGCCGATTCGATTTGTTGCTTTTGCCTCCGTCTCCGTGTCATACCTGGAGACTCGGTTTCCTTTTTGGTCCAAACAAATCCTACAATGTTGTCTTGGTGTACAACCTGAGTTGCGATTCCACGAGCACATCCCGCGTACCACACACCACCTTCAGGCAGCCCGGCCACAACACACCACTTGGGCCTGGCACATGGCTAGGCCAGCCATGTGTTACTTCCAGGACTCTCCAAGCGATGTGTCGAGCACTCTGCCGTGTTGTGCATGCATTACGCCGCCGCTGCTCAATAGGATCAAGTCGCCTGATCTAATACCAACCGCAACTCGCTGAGATTGCTCTTCGCCTGACTTCTTCCAATTGACCTCAACCACGCAACACTTATTGCTTTACGCCAATTAATTTCTGCATAGACAATACCGATCTAAAATCAAGCCATCCACTGAATCAACACCATCCTCCTCGATCTCAAACCTTGCTCATGATACCACTTGTTAGAATAAATCTGAGGTATACCGGTTATCCTTCGAGGACCAAGCAATCACACGAGCATGACACGGAGATTTGTTAACGAACTTCACCGATATGGCTACATCCTCGGGGCTTGAGTACATGCGCTCATCCCCGTGACACCATTACAATACCGCACCCTGGCCGCCCAGGCGCCGGCACACGTCGTCGGCTCCCCCGCATGCCTGTGCTATTATGTTGGCATAGGTTACATCGTGTGTCTACCGTCGCTATATATGAGAGGCCTAGGATACAAGTTTCCTATTAGGACACGACTCCATATCCTATCTAAACACAATACTACTCAGAGTCCAACTGTAACCTACATGTACACAATATTCGACACAACTCTAACAAGGAGGCACATGATTCACCTTATTCTATTCACCCAGGTAATAATAAGATGTATTTGGATTTGAGGGAAAGATTTTGGTGGCCTAGACTGAAGAGGCAAATTGCTGGATATATTGCAACATGTGATGTGCGCCAGAGAGTTAAAGCTGAACATCGGCGACCAGTAGGTTTGTTATAGCCATTGCCTATACCTGATTGTCAGTGGAATGAGATTGATATGGATTTCGTTACAGGTCTACCTAGGACTGGGTCAGGTTATGATTCTATTTGGGTAGTTGTTGATTGTTTGACAAAGGTTGCTCACTTCATCCCGGTAAAGACTACTTATACCAGTGCTCAGCTAGCAAACATTTATATGTCTAAAATTGTTTGTCTTCATGGAGTTCCAAGGAAGGTACTGTCTGATAGAGGTACTCAATTCACATCCAAATTTTGGCATCAGTTGCATGAATCCTTGGGCACCAGGCTGGAGTTCAGTACAACTTTCCATCCACAGAATAATGGGCAGACAGAGAAGGTAAATTAGATTTTGGAGGATATGTTGAGAGCTTGTGCTTTGAACTATGGGTCCAGTTGGGATGATAATTTACCTTATGTAGAGTTCTCATATAATAAAATTTATTAGGCTAGTCTGAAGATGGCACGATTTGAGGTATTGTATGGCAGAAAGTGCAGGACACCATTGATGTGGGATGAGGTTGGAGAGCGTCAGTTCTTTGGACCAAACTTGCTCAGAGATGCTGAGAAGAAGGTCAAACTGATTTGTGACAAGCTGAAGATAGCACAATCCAAACATAAGAGTTATGTAGATGCAAAGCGGAAAGAGATGACATATGAGGTAGGAGGCCATGCATATCTTAGAGTTTCACCACTTCGTGGAATTAAGGGTAAGTTAGCACCACGTTCTGTGGGGCCTTACACGATCTTGGAGTGTAGAGGAGAGGTAGCTTATCATCTGGAGTTGCCAGAATCCTTGTCTGGAGTTCATAATGTGTTTCATGTATCTTAGTTGAAGAAGTTCCATGCAAAGATGATGGATGTTCCATTGATGGACACGGTGCCACTTGAGGCAATTCAGTTGGAGAGTGATTTCACATATGAAGAGAACCCTGTTGAGATTCTGGCGATAGCAGAGGGAGTTACTCGCACCAAGACAATCAACTTATGCAAGGTTCAGTCGGATCATCATACAGAGGAGGAAGCTACGTGGGAACGAGAGGAAGATCTCAAACATGATCACCCACACCTATTCTCTAGCCAGCCCGAATATCGAGGGCGAGATTCATCTTAAGGGGGGGAGGTTTGTAACATCCCTAATTTTCCAATTTGGATGATAACAGATCATTCATATGCATGTGATATTTTTATTGCATTATTTGCCTTTTCTTAATATTTGAATCATTAAGCAACTGAAGGCAATTTATTGGAGTGGAGATAACATGACTTCTCCAGTGTTTTAAAAAGGTTCATAATGTCAGGAATATGATTTGGAGTTCACCTGATTTATTTTATCAATTTTATAAACTCAAAATTATTATTTTTAGTGTTTTATTGCTGTTTGTGTGGCCTATTGCATAAAAACAAATTTTTAGTCCTGTAGTTCATCTTCAGTATTGTTATTTTTACTGTGTATTTATATATCTTTTTTTATGTTTTATGATGCTGTTTTAATTTAGTTATTTAACTACTGTGGTTTTGGTTATAAAAAGAGAAGAGAATTGGCCAGCCAGCCGGTCCAGTAGTGCACCGCAACCCAGCTCCTTCCCCACGGCCCAGCGGTCGATCAAAGTATTGTCGGCCCCATCGCTTACGCGCCCCCAGACGCTGAACAGAGGACCCCACACCCATGCCCTGTTCATCCCCTAGCCGAACCAGATACCATGCACACACGCCGAAGGCAACCCAAGCCGGGATTGCGCTTCCGAGCCGCCCTGTACACGCGTGGGTTGTCTAGCTCGAGCCCACGCGCTCGGCGAACCCTACCGCTCACAATCTACCACCTCTTACCATTCACTTGCAGCCGCCGGGCGAAACAGATCTCGCCGGAGCCCTGCCGTCCACCACCATTCGCCGGTTGTTTTCGCCACCGTAAGAGTTTACGCCAGCGCTGATGATGCCACAGACCTAGGGTAGGGTCACAGGCCTGACCTAGATACCCTACCCAAGGTCACTACCCTAGAAGCTCAAAGAAAATTCAAAGATGACAGAAGCCGCCGACTAATATGGCCCAAGAGAGCAATTCACTCGACCGCACACCCTCACTCGGATGACTCAACTGCACTCGGAAGGACGAAGATACTCGACCATACAAAAACCACTCGACCACCGAAGGTCAAAGGTCACGTAAGAACAGCAACGGTCATACATTCAATCCATAGTGATGATGGCCTTTCCTATCCTTTATTATAGGCGTTATCAGTAACGTCATGCCTTTATGTACATTGAACCCTTTGTAACATGGGGATGGCTGGAGTCCTGGCGCACTCTATATAAGCCACCCCCTCCTCCGGTACCAGGGTTTGCACCCCCTGTAACACACATACATATACATATTCCAGTCGCCCGCCTCCAGGCACCAAGACGTAGGGCTGTTATTTCCTCCGAGAAGGGCCTGAACTCGTAAACACCTTGTGTACAATCTCACCGTAGCTAGGATCTTGCCTCCTCCTACGTACCCCCTATTCCTACTGTCACACTTAGAACCACGATAGTTGGCGCCCACCGTTGGGCAGGTGTCTTAGCGACTTCCGATGAGGTTGCAAGATTTTTCTCCGATCTCCATCATCATGGTTTCCGGTGGCGGTCTGGCGTTGGGCACCGAGATCCGACTCGGCGCGCTCCGATTGGCTCCAGGAGGCCCCCCTCGACGTCGAGGCACTGCCCGTCCGCAGAGCGGCGCACTTCCGTGATAGTGCCTGCGATGTCCTTCTCCGGCAGCCGTCGACTCAGTATCGGTCGGCTCCTTCATCGTCTATCGTCCCCGCTGGCTGCCGCCGCAAGCGATCCGGTCGGTCGCGGCTCAAGCGGTGGGTGAAGCATGCGGTGGCCCACCAAACGGCCACCCCCAAGTCACGGCCATCGAGCCCGATGAGTACCACTACGGGCTGGTCGATCTATCAACTGGCTCCATAGACACGCTTTCCGAGTGCAGGAGCAGCGACCCTGCAACTGAGGTCTCATGGTCGACTCACAGCGCAGTCCGCCAGGGTACACTCGCGGCGGAAACGGTGGCAGCAATGACAATCAGTCATATGACCATGATGGGTACATACCCGAGACCCTCACTGCCGAGCAAAGGGAAGAGCTATGCCGCCGCAACGAAGACGCACTCTACACCCCTATCTTGGGGGATACTCCGGAAGCTCGAGCTCTGGAGGCCACGCTCCTTGCCACAATGGCTGAGCACGCGCGGCTGGATAACCTTCAGCGTTCACTAGACGATCGAGCCCGTCAATTGATTCTCGAATCCAGTCGACGGCCGCGGCAACCGTTCCCGTGCGAACCTCAGGTATTCCGAACACCGATCCAGAACCTCGCGGCTGCAGCCCGCATCGCAGATTCACTCCAGCCTTCTCAGTCGGAGGAGGGGAGAGGCTTGCAGCATATTCGGGCGCTGCTCCGGACAGCTGGAGAGCAAAACGCGGTTGTTTCTCAGTCGCACAACAGAATTCACAGCAGATCAGTGGCGGCAGACACCGTCTGGTCGGCCCATAGCCCAAGATCGCCTCCGACGCACGAGTGCCGTGGGCCCTGTCAAGAGCAACACCTAGGTCGGAACGATGATCAGATCGACCGTCAACTCGGTCACAATGATCACCGCCGAGTGCCTACGCCTCCCTCGGGAAGCGGATCATACTCGCCCCGGTGACATGATGGCAGGCGTCTGCGTGACGACGAGCGGAGGATCCCCACAGATCCTAGAAGACCAGACTTTGATGTGAGATCGATCTTCGTGCAAGGCCTGGTCGACAGGAACCGAGCATACAGAGAAGAGCAAGGCAGAGATTGTCCGAGTGGCAGTAGAGCGTCTGTCTCTGGGCCCGAGTGTTTCAGCAATGCCATTAGGGCTGCCGAGATTCCCCCCAACTTCAGATTGGCGGCGGGAGTAAGCAAGTTCACCGGCGAGTCGAAGCCAGACACTTGGCTGGAAGATTACCGTGTAGCTGTGCAGATCGTGGCGGCAATGATGATGTGGCTATGAAGCATCTTCCCCTGATGTTGGGTGGCTCGGCCAGAGCTTGGCTAAATTAGTTGGCCCCTGGGAGCATTTTTAGCTGGGAGGAGTTGGCCCGAATGTTTGTCAGGACATTCGAGGGCACCTGCAAAATTCTGGCAGGGCTGGCAGAGTTGCAGCATTGTGTTCAGAAACCGAAAGAGACCCTGAGAGATTACATCCAGAGGTGGACCACTTTGCATCATACGGTGGAGAACGTGTCTGAGCATCAGGCAGTATGTGCTTTCAAGGAGGGCGTACGATACAGAGAGCTGAACCTGAAGTTCGGTCGGATAGGAGATATGTCTTTGACTCGGATGATGTAGATAGCCGGTTGGTATGCTAATGGAGAAGAGGCCGACCGACTCCGTAGCGACAAGAAATCAGTCGGCCAAGATGATCAGAATTCCAATCGGAAGTCGAAGCGCAAAGCAGAGCCAACAGTTCTAGGAGAGGTTGTCGTCATTACCCAGGGAAAGGGCAAAGGGAAGCCTAAGGGTCCTTGGATCCCCAAGAAAGTGAAAGACCAAGCAGGGAATGACGTGCTTGATCTACCGTGCCCTATTCACACGAAGAAGGATGAAGAGGGAAATTTGGTTTACCCCAAACATACCACTCGACAATGTCGACTCCTGATTCAGAACTTCCAGAAGGACTAGCCCGCTGAGAAGGAGAAAGAATCCTAGGAGACCGAGGACAAAGAAGGGGATAGAGGTTACCCCCAGATCAACTCCACCTTGATGATTTTTGCTCATATCGAGAGCAAGTGTCGACTGAAAGTGATCAACAGAGAAGTCAACATGGTTGCTCCGGCAACAACGACGTACCTAAAGTGGTCCAAGACTCCCATTACATTTGACCAGTCCGACCACCCCGCGCACATTGCTACCCCTGGGCGGTAGGCGTTGGTGGTTAACCCAGTTGTTGATGGTACGTGATGTAGGGTGGAACCCTAGATGGCCGATCTTTCACGAAATGGAGGAAATCCCCAAGAATAAAAGGAGCACAAAGGGGGGAACACAAGAGAAACACTCAAGAACAAGTCCAATCACACATCCACTAGACAATCTAACACACAAGATCACAAGGTACATGAACAACAAAGGGAAAGATACAAGGTAGAGTTCATCTCCAAGAGGAGGTCTTGAATCCGTGAAGGATCTTCCCGTTTAGGGGTCTTGAATCCAAGGTGGATCTTCTCCATAGAGGGGCCGCGGTCTCTCTCGTGGAGTAGATCCGGGATGGATGAGCAAAGCTCTATCTCTCATATGAGCTAAACCAATGCTAACCCTAAAAGATGGAAGGGAAGGAGTACTTATAGTCTAGGGGTAAGTTGGGGGATACATGGGTGAAAACCCTTCAACTGCGCGCAGACAGGGCGGTAGTACCGGTCCTGGGACCGGTAGTACTGGTTTTAGCAGTCTTAGCGGAAGTTCCGGCCTTGCACCGGTCGATCACAGAAGGTAGACCGGTAGTTGACCAGTAGTTGACCGGTAGTACCGGCAGACCGGTAGTTGGACCGGTAGTACCTCTTTCTCTGCGCTGGGAAGATTCCTCTTCTTCCTTCTCTTCCATGCTTCTCTCGCGGATGGTGTAGTTGTACACTTGCGCTCGCACTCCTCCTCCTCGTCCATGGTGTTCCGACAATACCTATGTATGCACACGAGTGGAGTGTCAAGTAGTATACCATCCTCGAAGGGGTTAAGTGAACACGTGTAAAGGAGATGAATCACCTTTATGTATGAGAAGTAGAGGTCGCACGTGTCACTCGCCAAACGGACTCTTGACATGGTGATGTCCTTAGGATGCTCCGCATCATCCCCTCCCCCTTGGGAAAGATCCGGCCTCGGATTGAAAACCAAATCACCATGGGAAAGAGGTGGCGTCGTCGTGTAGATGTGGACGGTCACGAAGTGCTCATCATCTTGAAACTCAACATGGGCACTCTCCAATGTCGCACCGTCTAGTGATTCCTTCCAAAGGAGCAAAGACAACAAACACTTGGAAAAACAAATGTGGTTAGCGTTAGTGCAAAAGCAAACATTCAAGAGGTCATTTACCCAACAAGTGTTGTCATCAAGCATAGCATAGGGTGTGACAAAGGGTTGTGGCATGGCATTTAAGCACATCAACTGAGCACAATCAAGGTCATCATGGAAACAAGCATGTAAATGTGAGGTAGAGATGCACATATGTGTGACAAGAGAATAAGCATCTACCTCATGGTCATAGCAAGCATGCATAAAGCGCTCAATGAAAGGTCTATGGTAGGCATAAGAATCATTCACAACACCACGTAAAATGAAGTGTCTAAACACATGGGTCAAGTGCAAGACAATCCAAGCATAATATGCATAGGGTGTAGTGAAAATGGTTTGGCACTCAACACAATAGAAAGAGCAATTGTTCAACATGTGTGAGGCCATCAAGTCAATCATGTGAAAAGCAATGGGACATGGCATATGTGAAGAGATGACATTGTTGCAACCAAGCATATGATAGGGACAAGTAATCCAAGAATTGGATGCAACACACAAGGCATATATAACATGAGGCATGTCAATGTGGCTATCGTGAAAGAAAGCAATATCACTAACATGTGCGCGATCAAGGGGTCCAAGATGACAAATGGTGCAAGCAACACATGTAGTATGATCCACAATATTCATGCTCATGGTTTTTCGGTTCTCGGAATAGAAGTATATCACCTTGAAAGCATGTCCTTGTGCATTCTTCACAATGCCGAAACACAAGCAAGTGCGATGTAGAATCGTCGTGGTAGAAAGTGGTTCGCTCTCAAGAGCTCGAATGGTCAACTCACGTGAAGTGGAAGTCGACACATAGTCCAAGTATCCTACACATGCACACAACAAAAGGAAGAACCTTTGCGCATGGTAGATAAACACATCATCCATCATGATGGTTCTCTTCTCTTGCACATAACCATTAGGAGCAAAAGTGCAATAATTATATGGTGCAACAATGGATATACTCATGGCACTAGGCATATGGTGCAAAGAGATAAGAAAAGCATGCTTCACAAGAAATATGTCAAAATCTCCAAATAAATGCGAGAATGCTATGGGGGCAATCTCATTGGCAAGACTAAAATCATGGCTGCGCTCAATACATGGTAGCATGAGGAGGCAACATGTGGAGACATATGACAACAAGCAATATCAATGATGTCGTGCAAACTAGTGGGGCGAAGATGCAACACACTAGATGAGTTTATAGCAATCATGTCATGTGAGCAAATAGTGGATATAGGCAATGCACATGACATATCGCAAGCACGATCACAAATCAAGATCAAAGCATCATAATAGGTATGGGGTACAAAGGCATCATGGCAATAACAAGCAATATCTCCACCAAGCTTGCAAATACACATACAAGTATGAGAATCAATCATCATGTGTAATGCAAAGCATGGGTCACAAATGCATGGCAAAGGCATATTAATGAGCATATCATGCAAAGTGAACATGGCAAGATGGGCATAAGATATAGAATGGACAATAACCCATAACCATGTCAGGGTCATGTATAAGAAACGCGCGAAGTCTTTGCGCGAAGGGAGCGGTGGAAAAGATAATCCATGGGAACCCAAGTCATCATTGCTCTCTAGAGCTCGTTTCGTCAACTCGTGCGTTTGTGAAGTTGACGAGTATGGATGGGTACCTACACAAAATAGACACAAACCGAAGAAATTGTGCGCGTGGTAAATGTACACATCATCCATCATGATGTGTATGTGCACGTTAAAGTTAGCACAAGATAGGCATCGCTCAAATAAATTTGAGGCACGATAGAGAAATATGTCATCCATCATGAAAGAATAATTGTCATGTATAGTACGATGGGGACACAAATTAGTGCAAGTATGTGGCACAACAATAGCATTTGTATTCATGTGGAGCATATTGTGCACACAAGTATGGGGATCATGCAATGAATGGGATGGATCAAAATCTCCTAAAATGTATGAGGAAACTATGGGTGTCTCCTCATGAGCAATATCGGAAACATCATATGGAGAAAATGGACAACATCCAAAACAATGCATATCCGAAGCTAGGTGGTCATGGCATGGCATATGAGATAAATGATGCAAAGGTAGCATATGAATATCATCACAAGAAAAGCAAATGCCAATAACCATGGGCTTGTCATCTATGCCATATGTGCAAATTCGATTAATCTTAATGGGATATGCATAGTTACTACGATGAGATTGCAAATATGACATATTGTTGATCTCATGCATAGCATATGACAAGTCAAGCGGATTGTCAAACATGATGTGGCCAATAGAATTATCACAAGAAATCCTATGCAACATGGCATCACAACTAATAGACTCCACATGACAATCATCAAACTCATCATAAATGGGTAAATAATCGCATGGGGAAATCATACTAGCACGAAGCATGGCAATAGGTGGATCAACATCATGCAAGCAATCAAAGTTAACATAGTCCACTAGTGGGACGAGAGCATCACCTTCACCTTTGTTACCTTTCTCATTCCACTCATGTTGTGTAGGTGAGGTGGAAAAGACCAAAAGGTGGTCATCATCTTCATCTTGATGGAACCATGTGGGGGTGCATCATATTCCACCATGGCCATCGTCTTGTCCATAGGAAGGACGAAGTCGTCGAGGATCGGCGCGTCATCAAATGTGGGACCTAGTACCAAATGAGAAGACACAATAGAGGTAGAGGTCAAGTCATTAGTGTTTAAAATGGCCTCACATGCCATATCAACCATCTCACTCTCTCTATGTGGTGGCTCACTCACTCCCTCAAGGTAGGTGCACTCAAACTCACATATGGTGGAGTCACTCATCTCACTCAAGTGGTGGGGGTTGTGGCTCTCCTCACATGGGAATTGGGGCAACTCGTCATATATGGGGCTAGTGGTGAACTCGCTCTCACTCTCAATATGGTGGTACAAGTCACTCAAGTCATCATACGCTGCCGTGTTCGAAGGGAAAATCCCATGCTCAACCATCTCGTCACCGTCGCCGTAGATGAAGGCCGAAGATGGCACATCATCACTCTCGCCTCCAAATATGGAAGCATCATCCTCGCTCGTCACCATGTCGTTCGCCTCCGAAGCTTGGTCCTCGAATAGCTCCGTAATCGTAGTCGTCGCCGTACCGTCTTGAAAAAGAGTCAAAGTAGACTCGGCATCATCAATGCCACAAAGAGGGATGGCGGTGGAGTCGAACTTGGGAATGTCGTCTTGGAGCTCCATTGGCATGGACATCATGGTGGTACTAGCCTCATGCTCACCGTCTTGGATCTTGGTCTTCGAGAAGTGTGCTTGCGGTGGAGAAGCCTTGGCCTTCATTAGTTCTTGTTCCGCCTTGAGAGCACCAATGTAGTTGTCGTCGAGGGACTTTTAGTTCTCGAGGAAGATAGTCTTGTAGATGTCGTTGTGCAATCCCATCATGAAGTGGAGCTTCATCGAAATGGGGTCGTCCACGCCGGCTCGTCGCAAGGCCATCTTCATCTCCTTGAAGTACTTGTCGATGGACTTGGATCCTTAAATGGTGTTCTCCAATTGGCGTAGAAGTTGTTCCGTATAGGTGGGAGGCACAAACTCTCGCCGCATAGCTTTCTTCGTCTTGGGCCAATTCACGTTGAAGCTCGTCGAAGGTGTGTGAAGCCACCATGTTGACGCGTTGTCGTGGAAGTTTCTTGTGGCGCACTTCACTTGATCTTCGTAGGGAACTTGATGTAGCTTGAGGTAGTCGTCCATCTTGCGCTCCCACTCGAGATACTCCTCGGGGTCTTGAGTCCCATAGAAAGGAATCTCGAAGTCGTTGTCGAGGTCGTAGTAGCTCGTGGAAGTTGCGGGCTTGAGCTTGGGGAGCTTCTCTTGATCATAAGCTTGAGGTGCTTGTTGGCGAAGATGCCGCATATCCAAAGGCGAAGATGCCTTGAAGTCGCTTGGCAGAGATGCCAAAGTACATGGTGAAGTCGTTGAGCGGTTGTTGGTGTTGAGCTCATGACCTTCACGTTCTTGTCATTGATGGTGTCGATGCCGATGTGATCTCGCCGAAGATGGTAGCTCGGAAGGATGTGCACTAGAGCGTCTTCTCGAAGATGAGGGAGACCTCTTATGGTTCTTGATGAGAGCTTTGAGCTCCTCCATTTGAGCATTCATGTTGGCGCACAAGTTGTTCGTCATGGCATCGAACTTGTCGTTGTTGTTGTAGACCGAAGTAGATGAAATGCTTTGCCTATCCATCACAAGACTCGAGCAAAGGTGAGTAGGAGATGAGATAAACAATACCAAGTTACCTTTTCCCAACGTTGAGGATGTATCCCGTTTCACTCAATGTGAAATGAAAGAATAGTGGAATTGGTACCGGACTTGTTCACTCACACCTATCAAGTAAAGCTTATCAAGTGGCTTGGTTAGGATAAGTGGCACAAAAATTTGATGCAAAATGTTAGCAAGAGCCAATAAAGTTGAAAGAGATTCACAAATTTGCAAGTGAAACAAGTAGACCAATAGCAATATGTGGCACACGGAAACACACACACGAATAGATAAATGTGGTTGTGCAACCAAGGATTGAGCTGAAAATGTGGAATCCACGGAAAATGCTCTTGTCACACAACACTAGAGATACGCTAGCCGATTGCTCAATAGGCGGATACGAACTTGTGCACTACCTATATGAGACAAAATGTAGCGACTTCCTATCACAAGTATGCTATGTGTATGATGTTCCGATGCTTTTAGCACAAGATGATCCAAGATGATCGGATATGGCAATCTTATATGCAAGGTGGTACGATGCTGTGGCTCTTGCTTACAAGCTTCTTTGTGGCTCTTTTGCTTAAAAGCTTATTCTTTTTTTGTTGTTGTTGTCTATGGCCACGATGCACAAACCAAGATAGCAATTGTGTATATGCGGGAACAATCTTGTGACACAAGGGATGATATGATGATACCAATATGATATGGTATATATGCAATGGGAAGTATGATCACTAATGTGCACAAGTAACGTTGCCGGCAATACTCAAAAGCTAGTCTCGATAGGCAAGTAACGCAAAATGGGATAGGGGTTAAAAATGCAATTGCAAGGGGAATATACAATGATGTCGTCGAAGTTACCGTTCGTGTCGATGATGAGAGGTGGTGCTCTTGATATAGACACGTTCCTAATTAGCCGAAACACCTTAGGAAACGGGAAAAAAACACAACTCAAAATCTCAAAGACAAATGGCAAATGGTGGTAGCCGACAAGCGGTGGTGGAAGTGTATGATGGGCTATACATGGTGTCGGAGTTGAAGTCACGGTCCCTAAGTAGCCGAAACACCTTAGGAAACATGAGCCACAACTCAAACAAGCTCAAACAAAATTGGGTTTAGTTGGGTTGGTAATGTATAGTGGACTAGGCTATGCGGAAGTGGTGGTGGTGGTTGATGAAGAAGTAATTGTCCCTAAGTAGCCTAAACACCTTAGGAGACTCAAATCACTACTCAAGCAACCACAAATGATATGGGGATCAAAATGGTTATGTTGCGGAAGTTGGTGGTGGGTATGCGGATGATATGGTGGAGGGCCTATACAAACTTGCCAAATTTGACAAAATTTGATGGAGTATAATGGTGGTAAAACCAAGATGAGCAGCTCGGGCACGTCGCTAGCTTTTCAACGAGCCAA
Organism: Secale cereale; assembly: GCA_902687465.1. Taxonomy (NCBI): domain Eukaryota; kingdom Viridiplantae; phylum Streptophyta; class Magnoliopsida; order Poales; family Poaceae; genus Secale; species Secale cereale. The sequence continues at coordinate 284,998,757 of LR738713.1, forward strand.
AGAACACTCAAATCGGAGTTTGGGAGTGAAAGTTATGGTCAAAACTGTTAATCTCGGAAACCTGAAACTGGGTGGGGTGGAAATACCGCTTGGTAGGCCGGTAGTACCGGTTGAGGTGCTCAGCGGAAGTACCGCTAATGCCACCGGTAGTACCGCTGGTGTCTGGAAAATTCTCAGAATTGGATCTGGGCGAAATATGGGCGGAAATGGATGATTTCGGGGTCGAAATTGGGTGGATTTCGTGGATGGAAAGATGGGAAACTGGGGGAAATGCTAGATCCACTCGTGGCCAAGCAAATCCAAGGATCAAAATCAACAAAATCTCATCAAACCAACATATCACAAAAAAAATTGGGGCTATTTTGGGTGGGGATTTTCGAAATTGGGCAAGAACACAACAAAACAAGGCTAGAAAAGAGATGGGGGGCTCCAAATTCGTGATAAACCTATGCTCTAGATACCATAATGATGTAGGGTCGAACCCTAGATGGCCGATCTTTCACGAAATGGAGGAAATCCCCAAGAATAAAAGGAGCACAAAGGGGGGAACACAAGAGAAACACTCAAGAACAAGTCCAATCACACATCCACTAGACAATCTAACACACAAGATCACAAGGTACATGAACAACAAAGGGAAAGATACAAGGTAGAGTTCATCTCCAAGAGGAGGTCTTGAATCCGTGAAGGATCTTCCCGTTTAGGGGTCTTGAATCCATGGTGGATCTTCTCCGTAGAGGGGCCGCGGTCTCTCTCATGGAGTAGATCCGGGATGGATGAGCAAAGCTCTATCTCTCATATGAGCTAAACCAATGCTAACCCTATAAGATGGAAGGGAAGGAGCACATATAGTCTAGGGGTAAGTTGGGGGGATACATGGGTGAAAACCCTTCAACTGTGCGCAGGCAGGGAGGTAGTACTGGTCCTGGGACCGGTAGTACCGGTTTTAGCAGTCTTAGCGGAAGTTCCGGCCTTGCACCGGCCTTGCACCGGTCGATCACAGAAGGTAGACCGGTAGTTGACCGGTAGTTGACCGGTAGTACCGGCAGACCGGTAGTTGGACCGGTAGTACCTCTTTCTCTACGCTGGGAAGATTCCTCTTCTTCCTTCTCTTCCATGCTTCTCTCGCGGATGGTGTAGTTGTACACTTGCGCTCGCACTCCTCCTCCTCGTCCATGGTGTTCCGACAATACCTATGTATGCACACGAGTGGAGTGTCAAGTAGTATACCATCCTCGAAGGGGTTAAGTGAACACGTGTAAAGGAGATGATTCACCTTTATGTATGAGAAGTAGAGGTCGCACGTGTCACTCGCCAAACGGACTCTTGACATGGTGATGTCCTTAGGATGCTCCGCATCAGTACGCGATTGACTAAAGTACCAATGGATGGCGGCAGTGGTCTGAATATCCTGTACGCTGAAATCCTCCAGGGAATGGGCCATCCGATGTCCAAGATAAGTGAGAGCAACATGAGATTTCACGGGGTCATCCCCGGAAAGAAGGCCGACTCACTTGGTCCAATCACCCTTGATGTGGTTTTCGGCGACTCAACTCACTACCGCAAAGAAAAGTTGACATTTGAGGTGGTGGACTTCCACAGTGCTTACCATGCAATACCGAGCAAGCCCACCTATGCCCGTTTCATGGCTCGACCGTGTTATGTATACCTCAAGTTGAAGATGCCAGGACCCAAGGGCGTGATCACCATCACTGGAGATCGGCAGAAGGCAGAAGAGTGCTTCCGAAAAGGCTCAAAAATTGCTGACGAGCAGATGGCAGCGATAGAGATGGAAGAATACCAGAAGAATGTGGATCCGAGTGATTTGTTGCATGCTAAGAAGCCTGCTTCCGACTCAGCGTTCCAGTCGGCGGGGGAGACTAAGCATGTGCATATTCATCCCACTGACCCCAATGCAGCTCCGACTCACATCTCAACCACACTTGATAGCAAATAGGAAGAAGCGCTCATCCAGTTCCTTCGTGAGAACTGGGACATATTCGCATGGAAACCATCCGACATGCCAGGTGTACCCAGGGGACTGGCTGAGCACCATTTGCGAGTCGACCCAAAAGTGAAACCCATGAAGGAACATCTCCATCGGTCTGCCGCGGAGAAGAGGAAAGCAATTGGCGAGGAGGTGGCTCTGCTTCTAGCAGCTGAGTTAATCTGCGAGATTTACCGCTCCGAGTGGCTCGCCAATGTAGTCATGGTCCCTAAAAGGACAAATCTCTCCGCATGTGCATCGATTTCAAGCATATCAATCGGGCATGCCCGAAAGATCATTTCCCTCTCCCCGCATAGCTCAGATCGTCGACTCAACTGCAGGGTGCGTGTGACGCCCCTGATTTGACCGTACACTAATCATGCACGCAAATGTGTATGACCAAGATCAGGGACCCACTGGAAGCTATCACAACACAACTCTAGACACAAATAAAATAATACAAGCTTTATATTACAAGCCAGAGGCCTCGAGGGCTCGAATACATAAGCTCGACAACACAAGAGTCAGCGGAAGCAATAATATCTGAGTACAGACATAAGTTAAACTAGTTTGCCTTAAGAAGGCTAGCACAAATATAGCAACGATCGAAAAGGCAAGGCCTCCTGCCTAGGACCTCCTAACTACTCCTCGAAGCCGAACTCCACATAGAAACATCCTCTAGATCCTATGGCTCCTAGACTCCACCATCTAGTTGCGTCATCCGAGAAGAACGGACAAAAGGGGAAAAGGGGGAGCAAAGCAACCCTGAGTACTCATCGAAAGTACTCGCAAGTAAGGATCTACACTACATATGCAATGGTATATGTATAAAGGGGTAATATCTGTGGACTGTACTATAGAATGCCAGAATAAGAGGGGGATAGCTAATCCAATCGAAGACTACGCTTCTGGCAGCCTCCATCTTGTAGCAGTAGAAGAGAGTAGCTGGAAAGCAAAAAGTATCCTCGCTTCTCGCAGCCTCCGTCTTACAGCAGTAGAATAGAATAGATGGTAAGTTCACCAAGCAACAACGCATAGCATTATCCTACCCGGCGATCCTCCCCTTGTCGCCCTGTGGGAAAGCGATCACTGGGTTGTATCTGGCACTGGTAAGGGTGTGTTTTATTAGGTATCTGGTTCTAATTGTCATGAGGTCGGAGTACAACTCCGGGTCGTCCTTTTACCGAGGGACGCGGCTATTCGACTAGATTAACTTCCCTGCAGGGGTGCACCACATAACCCAGCATTCTCGATCCCATTTGGCCGGACACACTTTCCTGGGTCATGCCCGGCCTCGGAAGATCAACACGTCGCAGCACTACCTAAGCACAACAGAGAGGTCAGCACGCCGGTCTAAGTCCTAAGCGCACAGGGGTCCGGGCCCATGGCCCAATGCACACCTGCACGTTGCATGGGCGGCCGGTAAGCAGACCTAGCCGCTCCTATTACCAGAGTGGCGTTCCAGTCCAATCCGGCACGCACCGCTCAGTCGCTGACGTCAAGAAGGCTTCGGCTGATACCACAACGTCGAGTGCCCATAACTATTCCCACGTAGCTGGTTAGTGCGTATAGGCCAATGGCCAGACTCGGATGAAATACCAAGATCTCGTTCAGCGTGTTATTTTGAAGTAATCGCGGACAACGACCAAGGCCAGGCCCACCTATCTCCTAGGTGGTCGCAACCCGCCCTGTCGCTCCACCACAAAGTAACCATCAGGGGACTGTCGGGGACCTAGGTCCACCACTACCTATGTGGAACCACCTGCCCCTTCAGCTCCCATCTCTGAAACATCAACATGAGTATGTAATACCATAGTATATACCCGTGATCACCTCCCGAAGTGATCACGGCCCGATAGTATAGCATAGCGGACGGACAAGAATGCAGGGCCACTGATGGAACACTAGCATCCTATACTAAGCATTAGGATAGCAGGTAAAGGTATCAACAGTTGTAGCAACAATGGCATGCTATGCAAAAGAAAAGGAGCTATCGAATCAACAATAGTAGCAAACCTAATGCAAGAATAAGAGAGAGGAGAATGGGCGATATCTAGTGATCAAGGGGGGGAGGGCTTGCCTGGAAGCTCTGTAGACGAAAGGAATCTTCAGAAGCATAGCCGTAGTCGAACTCCGAAGCATCAACGTTCTCAGGGTCTATCGCGGTATCAAAGTCTACGCGGCGTTAGGGGTGACCTATCGCAATGCTCGGTGATACAGATGAAGAGGGAAAACATCCGGAAATGTATTCCTGGTGTTTCTCATTTTTGGGCAGATGAAACAGAGGGGGAAAGTTGCATGTTCAGATAGTTAGAGGCATGTGGCGGATGAACGGACCACGTATTCGGATTCGTCTCATTTTTCTGATCATTTTTCGTATATACACAACAACAGCTAGCCACTCTGGATGACATGTGGGTCTAGTGGGGCTGAGTCAGCCCAGTCAACTGTTGACCAGTTGACTGGTCAACGAAGTCAAAGGGGCTCGGGGGTCCTACCTGTCACTTGCTGGGAGTGCCCAGTCAGTAGAGTTGACTAGTTAACTGGGTCCAACAGGACCCGGTAGTGAGTGACTGTTTATAATAACATGTTTTAAATAGTTTAATTAAACAAATTAGTATGTGGGTCGGGTTGTCAGTGACTATTCTAATACCAGTGTTTATTAATTTTAACTAACCTAATTAGAGGCAAGGGCCCGCACGTCAGTGGGGGGGTTAGTAGTTAATCCTCGCGGGGTCCACTTGTCGGTGGCCCACGGGGCGTTTGAACGGCCGGCACGCCCCGGTGACCAAACCGACGGCGGCGACACGTCGGAGCGTGTCGGAAAAACACGTACCTGGCACCAAATTCGATGCGGCCAGATGCGTTCGAACGCACGCAACAGCGCGCGTCGAACGGGGGCTCTACCTCGACCGAAGATGGTCGGGATCGGCGACGGCAATGAACTGAGGCGGCGACTAGAGTGGGAGCTCAGCAGAAGGGGCCACACGAGGGATTTGACCGAACCAACTGCACAGGCGACCTCTACGGAGCTCCATGAACGTGTTGGCGTAGCGCGTTCGAGCGGAGGGGGGGTTCGGGAGCGTGGTGCTCGTCGCCCACGATGGCGACCAGAGCTCGGTGCTCAAGGGGATGATGGCTAGGCAGCGGAATCGAGCACGGGCGGGGAGAGGGATTTCGGGCGGAGCTCACATGGGAGTCGTAGGGCGTGGCAGCAGGCTCAGGGAGGCTCGAGGTGGCTGGAGTCGACGGTGATGAGGAGGAGCCTGGGGACGGTGCAGCGCCGACGGGGAGGGGGACGAGGACGCGAGGTCCGACGGCGAGGCGTGGCGGTGGGGTCGACGACGGGGTTGCCGATTGTGTGGCCGAGGCGGGTGTGCTCCGGGCGGCGGCGGTGGGTCGACGGGCGCCTGGGCGCCGAGGCGCGGTCGGGTCTGGAGCCCCGATCCAGATGGGATCATGAGAAAAGGGGGGAGTTAGTTCTAGGTCATGGGGGGGCTTTGGAGGGCCATATAGGCCAGTGCGGCTGGGCCGGCCAGCTGGGCCATTCGGCCCAGTGGAGGGGGGGACTTTTCTTTATTTTCTCTCTTTTATACCCTTTTCTATTTTCATTTATAGTTTCTTTTATTTTAGTTTTATGAAATACCAAGTTAGCACCTAAATTACTATCATCAATATTGGCCACTGTCAAACCTAGTTTGTAGCCAATATATATTAGTTTAATATTTTCATAATTTCTAAAGCAATTAAATTATTATTTTAGCCACTGCTTTTAATTATTATAGTGCATTTAAACTCTTTATAAAAGTGTGGTTTCTGCAACAATATTACATTTGATTTATTTGTCACTTTTAGAACATTTTAGTTTTGATGTTTGAAAACTTTTATTGTTTGCTTCATTTTGAATTAGAATTCAAACCAGTTTCGAACTAACACGAGATTATCAACAATAATTGCGGTGACGTGTCGGCATTAGTAGAGGGTTATTGTAGCTTAACTATCCGGGCGTCACAATTCTCCTCCACTACAAGAAATCTCGTGCGGAGATTTAAGCGGTGGAGTAAGGGGGGGAGTGGTGGTAGCGAAAACCTAACGAGTCTTCTTGGTCTTGACTGCCCTTTCGGAGAGGTTGATCCCTTTCGTTGATGTATTCATTTCTCTGCTTCAAGTCATCGTGATCAAGTCGCCATCCTTTCTTCAGGATCTCCATCGTCCTACGAACGCGACCAGGGGGAAAACTCTGGAAAAACACATCTCTAGAAAGCTGGGCATCTAACGGTGATCTCAAAGGTAAATACACAAGGTACCCCACGAGTTGTATTTCAGTGGATTCGTTGAGTGCAATACATGATGGTACAGAAGTTTCAAATGGGTAGGCAATCATTCGATGCCTAGACAGAAGCTGGAATGGGGGCTTGAACAGCAAGAATAGCATGGTGTTTGATTCCAGGATGAATAATGGTATAGAATTTAGCTCGTGAATCACGTACGAAGCCAGGTGCAAAGGATACATTAGAATCCAGGTTGTACAGAAGAGTCAGGTTTCGATCCGGTGGACCTGTGGGTTATGGGCCCACCATGTGGATTGAAAGTAGGAAGGGTGGTGACATCTTGCACAGCCGCGACAGGGAGGCATGTCAGTGGATAGCTTGTCAGCTATGTCACCAACAAGGTCGGTACCAAGGACAGGGAACGAAAAGAACCATTTTCCCGCTCGTCGTAACGAGGCCGACCAATAGGCAAAGTTCTCGTCCATCAGTGGTTACCAAAATGTTATCAACAATAGTAACAGGGTCTTACTGACAAAGTTGGACACCAAGGTGTTTACATAAGAAAAAAATTATTACTACTTAGAATATATGTAGATCAAAGAAAGGTTATACAAACAAATGGAAAGTAAAATTGTGATTACACACAATTAATAGGAGTATATCCTTCCCATGGACAAGCAGAACATGGCATACAGGGTAAGAGAGCAAGTACCCAACCATTTAGATAAAGAGGCAAAGATTAATCAAGATGTTACCCATACAACGGTTTTTGGATAACTGACCAAGAAACATTTAGCATTGGGCTTCAAATGCTCTTGTTGAACATCGGAGAACCACAGACATGCTTCGAGATAGCATTGGCATGGTCTTGAAGCAAAGGTCGGACTTGGATACACACAGGATTCATTAGGAACAACTTATAGAATAAGTCTTACAATTTCCTCCTGGAAGAATGGCTATCCTTGCAAAAGAGATTATAATGTTAGGTCCTCCGGCTAGGGGTGCTAGGCATGACATCATATTATCGAGTCATCAAAGGACCAATATTATAACTCCTGGAAAGTTGTCCCAGCCATCATATCTGACCGAGATGCAGATCCGATTGGTGTCATGATACCTCAGACTCGGGATGTTCGAGAAGAAAGGGTGCAACATTAATCGACGAAATGACATTGCAAGATTCTTTGGAAATGAACTATGGGAGCGGGTTCCCGAAACAATAGTTCATCATTAAACCAAGGAGAGCATGAGGAGGTGGCTGATGGGCTCAGCGACAATTCATCGAGAATTCCAAACAGAGGGATTTCCACAATAGTGTGAACAAGAGGATGACACTTGTCAATTCAAATGATATAATGTTGTATGCTCGAGGAAAACATACACCATTAATCATTAGGTGTGCCCGAAAATATGACCTTAGGCAGCAAGATCAATGTTAGAGTGACGATTCAATAACCAATGGTCTAAGAACGAACTGTCGATCGTTAACTTCAAAGCAATAGGGTTGCTAGAAGTGCAGAACTCAATCAGCATCTTTAGCATATTGGTATCCCGGTTGAAAACAACACGGGGACCAAGGAAGAATGGTGATGATGAGATGTATCTTCATACCGAGAATTTCTAAGAGGTGGGGCAATCCATACAACATCCTCGACATAAAAGACAGTAATACTTCAAGGCAGAACACAACACTAGCTGGAGAGCAAGTTGTATTCATAATGTGGACAAGTTCGCGATGAAAGGAAGTCAAGGGTGTTGTCGATGATAATAAAAATCATCGAGGGCAAGGAGGGTATTTCTCATCATTAACACATTTGACATCTCGGAAGAAGTCAAAGTCTTGAAGGTGATTCGACACATTTGCCGAGAGGTTTCAAGAGGATGCAATCAAACAACAACGGCAACAAGCAAGAGATAACGAAGTGGCAAGTTATAGGGTCAATATATAAGATGCAAGCTTGGAACCAATGTTGCCTTTCAAGACAAGCAACATGATGTTGAAAGCTCGACGTAAGTCGTGCTCACACACTGAAGAATTCGTGCACCAGAGAAGGACGACGTAGCACAATCAACGATAGCAAGACCAGGATGCAGGCGATAGTATAGGAATGACCAGATTGAGTTCAAATTTTCCCAGTAAAAATACTAGGGGTATTTGATTGGTAGTGCGGAATAATTTCACTAGTCGGTGTCCTCGGTTGACAACAACCCAGAACCCGTAGAGTGATTACGACAAGGAAAGCCATTACTTCAACGAAGTTAGTAAGATGTGGAGCAATGGCAAGACATCTTCGAGATACCAAGGGGTAATACTCGAAGGTAGAACATGATAGAAGTAGAACCGGGTCATTGACCTATGATAGTAGATACTTCAACCTTGCCAAAAATAGACGAGGCACTGGAATGAAATCCCATCAGATATATCAGATCAGGACCGCATGGTCGGAACCATAACTGTAAGGAATCAATTCAAGAATACCGAAAGTATCATACAGCTGGATAATCATTTTGCAAGAAGCTTCCGAGACAGTCTACATCGTTTTCATGGGCATGAACACAAAGTTCAAGGTCGACTCCCACTTTTTTAATGCATATCATTTCACTCACCTCTCGCTTTGATAAAACTGTAGTGTTCGAATTTTATTTGGTAGAACACCAGAAGAGTAGGACTTGTGAAAACTTTTGGGTTCTCACGGATTAGGGGAAGGCATAGGTTCAACCCATCGGGCATCTTAGTAACATACCACAACTTTCAAAAGTTAATACACAGGATCGAAAGAGAGCATGGTTGGCCAAGTGGAGGATATAATTTACCAAAGGCATTATGTATCAGGGGAAGAACCCACAAGGTGATTGAATATGAAGGACATTGTCGGATAACAATCCAACCATGGATCGGGCGATCCACACTGGAGCTGATGTGAGTGTCTGTACTTATTCAGAGGAAGAAAGAATGCAGAGGCATCAGATTCAAGAATCACCTGATTAGTCTAATGCTTAAATAGAAAGAAACTATGGTTTCCAAAATGATGGATCAGAAGCAGACGCTCTGATCAAGGATGGATAAGTTGAAAACACTTTGTTGGACAATCAATAAAGGTTTGAATTGCCGAGAACCAACTCATGTCCGGAATGACGTCTGAGTCGGAAAGATAATTTTATAAAGGATAACCTGATGACTGCGTGCATACGCACACATTGAATCAATAGGCTCAAACTGGCGAAGACAAGGGATGTTAACGAAGACTGCTAGTCATATGGATTTAACTATAATGCAAGCACGCAAGAATTTCAGGAGTAATAGGTTGCAGAGGATTTTCGAAAGATCAGAAGGTATTCCGATGAATTTTGTGAGACACATGAACAATTGAGAAGAATGGGTCCTCGATAAATGTGAGGAAATAAACGTAAGGGTTTTCATGTGACATAAAACTGCAAGACAGTAAAGTCAAAGGATTCTCGGGATAACCAAGAATATTTTAAGGCATCTTGTAACAACAAGAGCGACAAGGAATGATCATGAGATTGACGAGTATATGGAGATATCCATAGGGATATATCGGTGGCAGTGAATTGCAAAGGTGATGAGCACAAGGGTCTCAGGAAAATATCGAGGGATATCCTCAGAATCTTCTGACGAAGCAGGCGACCATCTTGACTAAAGGGGCTCACCGGGAGAAAGTATTTTCGAGAACCTAAAGTTAGAGTTTAGCGAAATCACTTAACCCGAATAGAAGAGAGATCAGAGTCCCGGAGTAAGGATGAGGAATAAAAGATCCTAATACCACCCAATGGCGACGTGGGCCCATAAGCCACACAACCAGGTTAGTAAAAAGTTTTTCAATGACTAGACTCAACTTCGGCCAAGGAGTTGGAAAGGGGGATTCCTACAGGCAGTCGGCTCTGATACCAACTTGTGACGCCCCCGATATGACCGTACACTAATCATGCACGCAGATGTGTACGACCAAGATCAGGGACCCACTGGAAGATATCACAACACAGCTCTAGACACAAATAAAATAATACAAGCTTTATATTACAAGCCAGGGGCCTCGAGGGCTCGAATATATAAGCTCGATAACACAAGAGTCAACGGAAGCAATAATATCTAAGTACAGACATAAGTTAAACAAGTTTTCCTTAAGAAGGCTAGCACAAATATAGCAACGATCGAAAAGGCAAGGCCTCCTGCCTGGGACCTCCTAACTACTCCTCAAAGACGAACTCCACATAGAAACATCCTCTGGATCCTCTAGCTCCTGGACTCCACCATCTGGTTGCGTCATCCGAGAAGAAGGGACAAAAGGGGAAAAGGGGGAGCAAAGCAACCGTGAGTACTTATCCAAAGTACTCGCAAGCAAGGATCTACACTGCATATGCAATGGTATATGTCTGAAGGGGTAATATATGTGGACTGAACTGCAGAATGCAAGAATAAGAGGGGGATAGCTAATCCAATCGAAGACTACACTTCTGGGAGCCTCCATCTTGCAGCTTTAGAAGAGAGTCGCTAGAAAGCAACAAGTATCCTCGCTTCTCGCAGCCTCCGTCTTGCAGCAGTAGAATAGAATAGATGGTAAGGTCACTAAGCAACAACGCATTGCATAATCCTACCCGGTGATCCTCCCCTCGTTGCCCTATGGGAAAGCGATCCCCGGGTTGTATCTAGCACTGGTAAGGGTGTATTTTATTAAATATCCATTTCTAGTTGTCATGAGGTCGGAGTACAACTCTGGGTCGTCCTTTTACCAAGGGACACGGCTATTCGAATAGATTAACTTCCCTGCATGGGTGCACCACATAACCCAGCACGCTCGATCCCATTTGGCCGGACACACTTTCTTGGCTCATGCCCGGCCTCGGAAGATCAACACGTCGCATCCCTACCTAAGCACAACAGAGAGGTCAGCACGTCGGTCTAAGTCCTAAGCGCACAGGGGTCCGGGCCCATCGCCCAATGCACACCTGCATGTTGCGTGGGCGGCCGGTAAGCAGACCTAGCCGCTCCTAATACCAGAGCGGCATTCCAGTCCAATCCGGCGCGCGCCGCTTAGTCGCTGACGTCAAGAAGGCTTCGGCTGATACCACGATGTCGAGTGCCCATAACTATTCCCACGTAGCTGGTTAGTGCGTATAGGCCAATGGCCAGACTCGGATCAAATACCAAGATCTTGTTCAGCATGTTATTTTGAAGTAACCACGGACAAAGACCAGGGCCAGGCCCACCTGTTTCC
>LR738713.1:285016773-285053915 GCA_902687465.1 Secale cereale
AACCCTCTCACTCGGGGGCTTAGCTGCGACCCCGTAATCGCCTAAGTTACAAAAACACTCCGAGTGAAGAGCAACCCTCTCACTCGGAGGCTTAGCTGCGACCCCATAATCGCCTAAGTTACAAAAAAACTCCGAGTGAAGAGCAACCCTCTCACTCGGGGGCTTAGTTGTGACCTTGTAATCGCCTAAGTTACAAAAAAACTCCGAGTGAAGAGCAATCATCTCACTCGAGGGGATTAGCTGCGACCTCGTAATCGCCTAAGTTACAAAAACACTCCGAGTGAAGAGAAATCCTCTCACTCGGGGGGGGCTTAGCTGTGACCCCGTAATCGCCTAAGCTACGAAAACACTCTAAGCTACACCACAAGTACAATGTGGCTCGACCCTCCGGGATACGCCACAAGTACAATGTTTCTCGACCCTCCGAGCTACGCCACCCCTCCGAGCTATGCCACAAGTACAATGTGGCTCGACCCTCCGGGCTACGCCACAAATACGATGTGGCTCAACCCTCTGAGCTACGCCACAGGTACAATGTGGCTCGACCCTTTGGGCTACGCCACAAGTACAATGTGGCTCAACCCTCCGAGCTACGCCACAAATACGATGTGGCTCAACCCTCCGAGTTGCGCCACAAGTACAATGTGGTTCAGCCCTCCGAGCTACGCCACAAGTACAATGTGGCTCAACCCTCTGAACTGCGCCGCAAGTACAATGTGGCTCAACCCTTCGAGCTGCGCCACAAGTACAATGTGGCTCAGCCCTCCGAGCTGCACCACAAGTACAATCTGGATCAGCCCTCCGAGCTACGTCACAAATACGTGACTCGACCTTCCGAGCTGCACCACAAATACAATGTCCACTTGGAACTCAAAAAGATCAAAAAACCATCAAAATCAAGGCAAGCACATTTCAACGGAAATCGAGTTCAGATAAAGACCCGCAAGATTCGGGTAGAAGTACTCGGGGATCGAACCCGTGAGCATTTAATGGTTACAAAATCACTCGGCATTCCGAGGCAAATTGAATCGAAGCATGAACGTTTGTTCACTCTTCGGGAGGGGTGGACTTGCAGGCGTGAAGTACTCATCCAGGTCGATCCCGTCAGTGATACGGGTAGCGGCTTCCAGGAAAGTCTCCATGAATGACTGGAACTGGAGCTTCTTTGTGTTGGCAACCTTGAGCGCAGCCAGCCTCTCCTCCTTCACCTCCTTGCAGTTCACACGCACGAGAGACAATGCAACATCGATGCCGCACCGGGTGGATGACTTCTTCCACTCTGCACACGACCGGGGATATAATTAAGTCGAGTCATCAGAGACTCGAGGTAATTCTCATGCACCATCCCCCGCCAGAGCGCGGTGTTGATCCGGGACATCACCGCCTTCAGTCGAGCAAGGTAGCCAGTGGCGCTGGTGAGGCGAGACTCCAGTCGCAAGATGTTCATCGCAACTTCATCCTTGACGAGGGAATTGGCAGGGTCCAGAACCGTTTCAACCCGCTCGGCCTCCTCCTCAAAGTTCTGGCAGAATTCTACATGGACGATAACACGATGAGTTAACGATCAGAATATGAGTCGACAACTCTGATTCAGTCGGACAAAAGACCATACCTTCAAGCATGAGGAACCACTTTTTTGTGAGGTCACCCAGATAAGTCTCCAACACGTTCCTCTTCTGCGTGAGGTCCCCTACCTTCTCGTCCAGAGCAAGATTGGCCTTCTTCAGTCGCGTTACGTCCTTGTTGGCCTCACCAAGGGAGACCTTCAACTTTGCGATCTCTCCTTCAAGCTTGCCGACCAAAGCCAGCTTCTGTTCGGCGAGTTCAGCTTTCTCCTGCGCCTTCTGCTGCGCTGCTGCCAGGTCAATATCCTTTTGCTCCAGAGCTGCCTTCATTTGATCTACAAGGAACAGTACTAGACAGATGAACATAAGGATGTCCACGACACACTCATTGGAATACAGTCGACGAGTTCTGCACTTTTCTTACCAGACGTTTCGTCGTCGGTTTTCTTCAAGTGCTCCCTGGCCAGCTCCAGATCAAGATTGAGTTGGACCTGCTTCTTCTCAAGGTACGTGAATTTGGCTCCAAACTCACAAGATTTCTACGATCGACAACGAAGACAAACCAATCAATAAAAGGCTACGACAAGAGAATTCTAAGGCTACCGCCGAGTCAAATAATCAACAGTAGCCTCGGGGACTACACCCAGTGGGTGCACCGAGTGGAACATCATCTTACGAACAAAGCGGAATATCATCTTACAAACAAAGCAACAATTTTCAGAATGAAGACCCCAATAGATTGGCAAGTCAGTCGGAAAAGACTAACCTGGACGTTGTTTTGAAGAGCCGGACTAGCATTATAAGCAGCCATGCTAGCCTCGTATGCCGCCTTCGTCCACTCCATCATTAGCCCTGCTTGACGAACGGCTTCCTTGGCCGCATTCACAGGGTCCTCCGGGACGTGATGAGTAGCAAAAAGCACAGACGACGGGGCAGTAGGAGCAGCCGCAGGGTCCGCGACTTGGACAGTCGATGCGGATGGACGGTCAGTCGACATGGGAACAACAAAAGAGACAGAGGCCTGAGCCGCGTCCCCTTGTTGCTGTGCTTCTAAGCCAGAGGGTGTCTTCTGACCCCTCCTTCCCGTGCCTCTTCGAGGCACCTCCTTGCGCTCCTCCTCATCATCATCATTAGGCAATTCAATGACATTGCGCGGCCCTACAAGAAACATTCGACCAAGAAAAAATTCAGTTGACCGACAGTCTGGTGAACGGAAGCAAAAATGTAGCTGAAAATTTGTACCTGCGTGAGACGTGGCCATGTCTGCAGTCTCCTCGTCGCACGACCCTTGTCAACATCCATAGAGGTCCCAGAAGCAGCAGCGCTGAAGATTTCAAAAAACAGTCGGCATAATAGACTAGTGAATCGACAAAGGCAAATCAGACTTCTAGAACGAGAGGGGAGCAAAGCAGAGCGACACATACGTGGAAGCAATCGGAACATCCACTTTGATATTTGGCAAGGCCTTCTGAGGCTTGGAGGCGGCGACCTTGGGCTGTTTCGGAGCCTTCTCAGTCGGATCTGGGGTGGACGTTCAAGTGCGCTTCTGCACCTGAGAGCTGGAGGGACCTATCCTGGCACGCACGTTCTCTGGGTCGTGGGTCTGCTTGGAGCGCTTCTCGACGCGGGGCGGTGACTCAACTTCTTCACCGCTCCTGGAGTCCTCGCTCTCCTTCGCAGTCTCCTCATCAGACTTCCAGTCGGAAGCCTCACCTACGCCCTCCTCCCCCTCCTGAATCTGCTCATCGTTGGGCACCGAATACATTTCAGTAAAAATCTGCAGAGAGAAGGAACGACCAAACACCAATCAGATTCGTCAACACCTGCAAGGAAGAATCAGAGAATTCACTCGGAAACCAGGGCCAAACCTTGTCTGGTTTGTGGTCTGCGTCGAACGGGCGGACTCTCCTGCCCCCCCCCCCCCTCGAGGATTATCCTTGTTCCCGGTCATGCACTTCAGGCACTGTTCTACCGTCTTCTCGGCGGCCTCCTCTGGGTGAACCCGAGAAGTGTCGTCGGCGCCCGAGTACATCCACATCGGATGGTCTCGAGCTTGGAGAGGCTGAATCCACCATTTGAGGAACACCTCCAGCAGATCCATCCTAGTGACCCCATCGCGGACCAACTGGACCACTCGCTCAACCAACATATCCACCTCTGCCTTTTCAGACCGACTCACAAGCAGCATAGGTGGCTGACAGACTCGATCTAAGGAAAACGGAAGGAGTCCGATCGACTGACCGGAGTCGGGACGTCTTTGCAATAAAACTAAGTCGACTGCCATCCTCAGACTGACTCAGGAAGGACCATGGCAGGGAATGTACTCCTACCCCTAGTTTGAATACCCAAGCCACCGCACATTTGGATCACGTGCGTCTTCTCGTCACTTGGGTTTTCTTTCTTAACAGTTTGGGAGAGACAAGTGAAATGTGCTTAAACAAGCCCCAATGCGGTCGGCACCCCAGAAAGTTCTCACACAAAGAAGTGAAGTTGGTAAGGTATGTGATGGTGTTCGGGGTGAAATGGTGCAGCTGGGACCGTAGAAAGTCAAGAAACCACGAAAGAAAGGATGTCGAGGCATGGAGAAACCTCGCTCGACGTGAGTCGCGAGGAGAACGCATTCGCCCTCTTGTGGCTGCGGCTCGACCTCGTCCCCTGGCTACCGCCAAGAGTCGCGAGCGATCAGACCCGCCACCACCAGCTCCTCCATGTCCTCCGCCTGCATCGTGGACTTGATCCAGTCCCCCTGGATCCAACCAGGCGAGAGCCCGGTCCTCGACGTTGATCCCCGATTGATTTTCTTCCCCTTCCCCGGCGCTGCCGCTTTTTCGAGCGCTCCAGGGCCACCGTCTTGTCCTTGCCCATGAGGGAGATCCGCGCGCGGGTGGAGCGGTGGGGAGCGGGGGGAAATGGTGCAGCGGAGGTACAGAGGAAGAAGAAACAGAGATTGGGCGCACGGTGCCTTCGCCTCGGCCGCGGTGCTCCTTTATAGCGCAGTGGTCGAGTGGCTGACTTGTGGACCGAGGCAATCCTGTCAAATCCCGCAACGGACGTGCGCCCGATACATGGCGAAAAAGGCGGCGTGGAAATCGAGGCGTCCGAGCATATCTGACCCGGTTACCGTGGCACGCCCCGTCCCGCGCGCTTCCCCAAAATTCAAATCCCGTGAAATCCGGAGGCCAGAGAGCAGCCAATCGCGCCGAAAGGCGCGCGCCCCGCCGATGCTCAGGACTATACATGAAAACTCAACCGACGGACTACAGATGCATGTTCACTCGACAACTCTTGAATTGATTATGGCGACTGAGTTAAGGTTGAAGGGCCAGCCCGGTCCCCGGATTCGAGGGAGATGCCCCAGGGACATCGAACTTGGACCAAGACCGACCTCAACCCTCTTCTTCACTCGTACCTCAATCCATTCGGGGGCTACTGACAATGCCACAGACCTAGGGTAGGGTCACAGGCCTGACCTAGAAACCCTACCGAAGGTCACTACCCTAGAAGCTCAAAGACAATTCAAAGATGACAGAAGCCGCCGGCTGATATGGCCCAAGAGAGCAATTCACTCGACGGCACACCCTCACTCGGATGACTCAGCTGCACTCGGAAGGACGAAGACACTCGACCATACAAAAACCACTCGACCCCCGAAGGTCAAAGGTCCCTTAAGACCAGCAACGGTCATACATTCAATCCATAGTGATGATGGCCTTTACTATCCTTTATTACATGCGTTATCAGTAACGTCCTGCCTTTATGTACATTGAACCCTTTGTAACGTGGGGATGGTTGGGGTCCTGGCGCACACTATATAAGCCACCCCCTCCTCCGGTATAAGGGTTCGCACCCCCTGTAACACACATACATATACATATTCCAGTCGACCGCCTCCGGGCACCGAGACGTAGGGCTGTTACTTCCTCTAATTAGGGCCTGAACTCGTAAACACCTTGTGTACAATCTCACCGTTGCTAGGATCTTGCCTCCTCCTACGTACCCCTTATTCTTACTGTCGGACTTAGAACCACGACAGCCGCCCGGCTTGCCCCCTTCGATTCCCCTCTCTACGATGTACTCGTTTGACAAATTCTCATGGCAAGAACCACAACGGGGAGAGAGGAACAAGCTCGACCGCCACCGCCGCAGCACACCGCATTCTTGCCATCGCCCACAGAGCACCCGCCATCGCCATTTGACCTCACCACCGCCACTGCCACTCGAAGTTGCCTCCGCACTTTTCCCTCGCCGAAGACCCGCCGGTGATGCGCCCACTTACTTCTCCATCTCGACTGATGTTTGGTTCACTGTTTTCATCTTTATCCTCTACATCTTCCTCCACGGAGTACGCAGTTCTATTTGTTGTGTTAAAGAAACCCCTAGGTATTTCAGGTGTTATCCATCCAGGCATCTCCCACTCTTCTCTTCCAATGCAGTTCAGGGGCTTTGGGTCGTAAATGATTCGAGGCATCTTCTGTTTTGGAGGCATAGTAATTTCCTGCACAGTATTAAGCCAAAGCATTTTATGCACGTCAACAGTGAAATGAACTGCACCTTACGTACTATATATCATTATATTTTGCAACTGTAAGAAATTGCACTTCCATTTGTCATTCTACAGCAGGGGCACTGTTAGTTAACATGAAGAAACAATGCACTTCAGTTTTAGGCACAGTGCTCTACATATGTAAGTCATGGTGGACTGCAATTTTGAGCCATGTAGCATTTTTTATTTTTTGAAGTATCTTTTTCTGTTTTCTACTTGGAGATACATGTGACCGCAGTCGACGCAAGAGGGGCACTGCATGGGGATAAATCCTTCTACAGATGCAGCTCTTGCTGTTGTTGGCGTGCAGTCCACCTCCGCTGCAGGAACTCATGGGCTTTTTCAACTTTTGCCATTGTTGCGGGAGAAGGCTGGATGTGCACCATTGCAATTTGCATCCACGACGAATGCGATGGTGATGGCATCCTTGCAGTTCTCTTTCCCCTGTCATGCATAACCGAGGCTGGATGCTTCAGCGACGGATCCCCCAGGTGGTGTTGGGGCGAAGGTGAGGTGCGACGTCGCTTCCTAAACGCCGTCGCGGAAGTATCCTCACCGACGGACTGCATCGCCGGCCGCTAGGCGCGTGCTCTGCGGTACTGGGCGCACGAGGAGGCAGGGAGGGGTGGGGGTCGCCGCCGGCCACCGGAGCGCTGCCGCGCTAGGATGCGGGGATGGGTGGGGGTCGCCGCCGGCCACCGGGGCGCTGCCGCGCTAGGATGCGGGGAGGGGAGGGGGACGCGCCGGCCGCCGGGGCGCTGCCGCGCTAGGAGGCGGGGAGGGAGGGGGACGCCGCTGGCCGCCGGCCGCCGGCGCGCTCCCGCGCTAGGAGGTCGGTAGGGGAGGGTACTCCGCTCGCCGATGGCCACCGGGCGCTCAAGCGCTAGGAGGTCTGTAGGGGAGGGGTGTTATGAGAATAAGGCCTTTTGTTAGGAGAATAAGGTCTTAAGGGGTGTTATGAGAATAGACCCACCCTATATACAGCCGGTCTATTCTCATAACATTATGAGAATAATATTCTCATAACACTTCTGAACTGCATTGTAATACTGCATTGGAAAGCTATGCGCACTGCTTCCTTCTTCTGTTGCGAACCACATAGAGGGGCAGTAGGAAACCTTCATGGAGCAGCGTTTCTGTCTAGTTTGATCGATTTCTATTGGTTTATTTGTGTGTGCGCTGATTTAATATGTGATTTAACACGCAATTCAGCGAGAAAACGACGGAAATCGTTTGATTTGGCGGATCTGCGTCTGTTCTTCCGCTCGTGCAGGAGTTTCGCATCCTGCTGGCTGTTCGTATTCGATTTTATAGCGTGGTCCTAGTGTGTTACTAATTTCGCGTTCATGTTTGTGTTATTCCGAGACAGATTAATTTGCTAATAGGATTGAAATTTTAGTATAATTGGTCGAGTATCTCTGTATTCTAGCGCAGAAACGTCAGTTCTTTGTCCTTCCCCGTGCGGATCGAAATTGTTGTGTTTTGTATGTAATTTTCTGTTGTTTTCGGCAATTATGTGCTGCCTTGATCCTATCCATATGAATTGGAGCGGATTTAGTTGTTAATTTTGAAGAATTTAACTTTTTGTCCATGTTTTTTGTGTTCTTGCGGGCGCCACTGGCTCTGGTCGTTACTCAAGATGTTTTTTTAGATTGTTTTGCATTATATAGTTGTTAGAACTGCATTGCAGGCTGTGTTTTTCGTCTACGAATTGTGGTCAAGCGCGGTGGACTGCAGTAATATGCAATGCGCGGTGAACTGTAGTAATATGCAATGCGCGGTGAATATTTGTAGCGCGGTGAACTGCATTAATATGCAATGCGAGCCTGTATGAACTGCATTACACCCACGGGGGTGTGGGGGACTAGTTTAATAAGTTTTTTTGCTTGGTCAAGCGCGGTGGACTGCAGTAATATGCAATGCGAAATGCACATTGTTATGTAACCGCACTGCTTTATTTGTCGTTTTTTTGTGTTGTGTCTTTACACATATATATATTGGTGGGTCAATTGGCTCCCCTCCCACTTATCCCTGGCGGCTCCCATCTCACCTTATCCCTAGCGGCGCCACTCTTCCTCGATCTGTTTTTCTCCCAACCAGATCCCTACGCCTGGCAATGGATTGCGCGTGCGGCTGCCTGGCAAGGTTGGAGCCCATGCTGGAGACATGCGTTTTTCTGAAGGTTTGGTTCTGAACCAGAGGCAGCGGCACAGTGCGCTCTGTTCCCTTCTCTATTCTTCAGGTATTGGATTTCGGGCTCCATTCGTCCATGAGATGACTGACGATGATGTCAGTGATTCATGGGTATGTATTTCTCGCATATTCTTTTTCATGTGTTGTTTGTAGTTAACACTATCTGAATTTTTGTAGCAGTATAAGCGCACTAACTATAAGTGAACTGCTTTTTCACACAGAAGGTTTATTATGAACATTGTAGGAGCAGCAGCAATTTTGTCTAGTCAATATTATTATTTGTTGACATTAATATTTTTTATGAAGATTGTAGCAGCAATTTATTTTCTGAACATTGTAACCTTTTTCTTATTTGTTCTTATTTTTTTCTTGTTCTTGTTGTTTTGCTTGCAGAAATTCCCTTCTAGTCTAGTCAGGGTAACAGAAAGTTGTGTTAATTTGGTCTTGGTTAGCAAGAATGGATATCATGATGTTGATGTTATGTATTCTGTTGGCTCTGATGATTGTTTGGTTCTCAAAGATGGCTGGAAGGAATTTGTGGAGGAAGCTAGTCTTCAGGCTGGGGATGTTGTCATGGCTATGTTTTATAGGCATGCAAAGTGTTTGGAAATCAAGTTAAATTTGCTTTAGATCAGTCTTGCTTGAGCAGCAGCAGCATGAGACATTTTTGTTGTAATAATTTGACATTTTTGTGTGGCTTCTAGTGTATTTCCTATAAGAATTCTGAGTATAAATGAACTGCTTTTGACATATAGTTTTTCATGTGCTTCCTATTAGCAGCAGCAGTTGAAGAACATACATACTGGAAACACCCACTGAGCTTTTTTTTAATCCACATACGGAACTAGAGTTTTTTT
Source organism: Secale cereale (assembly GCA_902687465.1). NCBI lineage: Eukaryota > Viridiplantae > Streptophyta > Magnoliopsida > Poales > Poaceae > Secale > Secale cereale. The sequence goes on from LR738713.1 coordinate 285,025,932, forward strand.
AATAAAAGAGGACTGCATCAACCATTATAATAGCAGCAGTTTTGTGAAAGAATACTCTCTGTGAACTGCTTTGATAGATTGTTTTTTATGTGTATCCTAGCTACAGCAGCAGTTTGAAGCAATATACATACTGAAAACAGACTACTGAGAACTGCATATTGTTGATAGATAGAAACCAAGTTTCTGCGCTCATAATTAACAAAGTACATCATCAAGCAAACTAACGCAACATAAGCAAACATTGTGCCAAAGCAAACTACAACGAAAGCAAACTAATCTACATAAGCAGAAGGAAACAAATCGAGCACAAATCCTTGGCTATCAGCATCTGGCCTGCTTCACCAGTTCCACCCGTTGGAGTTGGAGGTGGAAGTTGATCCCCCCTTGCCCCCACCCTCCAGGATGACCTCGGGCGCTTCCTGGTCTTCTCTTTTTCAGCACGCGCGAGGCCTTTCTGCATTGTTGTGATTCGGTTCCATACCTCGAACGCAGTGTAGGCGTCCTTGGCAGCATACTCGACGTGCCTCGTGCTGAGAATCGAAGTCCATAGGCTGTGGTCGTGGTCTGTCATCTTTGTCTTCATGTCTGCATACTCATCGTCGATGATGGCAGCAGCTACATCGCCAAGCCAGTCCAGTGGCTTCGTTCGATCAGGCACCCTCTAGTTCGTCTGGATGTCGACGAAGTTGGGGATGTGGAGGTTGCAGCGTGAAAGCTTCTCCTTGTCCTGCTCGATGGAGAAGCCAGCGAACTCGAACCTAAGGAAAGTGAACCGCAAGTTATACCTTTCGGAACTGCATACATAGGCATATAGAACTGCAACACATACTCGGCAGACAGAATTGCTTACCTTGGGTCGCCGAGGAACCTGTCGAAGGGGATGCATCTCTCGCCCAATGTACCACATACCTGGAAAAGAAGCACTGGGTGGTACATGCCGATGGATAGTTGAATTAGGGCCGCTCTGGTCTTGTTGGGTGTGTACTCGACATCGATGCCGATGATCTTCTGGCGGCGCCGCTGGAGAACTTCCTTGTACTCTTCGACGTATGTCGCCATGGCGTCCACGTCGGTGGTGTAGATCACCTTCAGCTTCGTCTTCCCGTGTGCATGGACCTCGTCGTAGGTCTTGGTGAACCCCATGGCTGGAAAGAGGAGGAAGAGGAGGAGGAAGGGCAGCGTCGTGTGTTTGTGCGGACGGTCAGGTTGATGGAGCGCAGGATTTAAAGCCAAGCGGCAGCAACTTCTGCCGAGGCCACGATCTCGTCCCCCAACCGTGTTGGCGATCGTGGGTTCGTGATGATCGTGGCCTTCGCGCGGCGTGCAACCGGCCGGATAGAGGAGCGGGGGCGCGGCGCTTCGGGCGATAGTGGGCGCATTTATTTTAGGGCAGGCGAACCGAATCGTTTCCCGTAAGTGAACTGCATTGCTTCAGAAGCCGAATCGTTTTTCGTAAGCGAACTGCATCGCTTCAGAAGCCGAGTCGTTTTCCGTAAGCGAACTGCATCGTGTTACAACCGAGACGTTTTTTTTGTCTATGATGTCTGGGCCTATCGGCCTTTTACTCATTAAGTCTCTCTTTTTTTCTACTTTTCTTGCAGCCCCCCTTGGCCCCTTCCGCTTCCTCTCCCCCGCGCCCGCACAGAAATCCCCCTGCCCTCGTGCTCTCGTGGTGGAGAGCGATGACGCCCGCAGCCGCCGCCGTCCGTAGGGGCTCTCTCGTGGTGGACAGTGTCGACGCCCGCAGCCGTCGCCGTCCGTAGGGGCTCTCTCGTGGTGGACAGTGTCGACGCCCGGAGCCGCCGCCGTCCGTAGGGCGCTTCCTCCTCCGTCGCCGTCCGCACCCGCCTCGTCCGGCCATCACATCATCTCACGGTGAGCCCCAAATCGCCCCCAACCCGTTCCAGATCTTGTGCTAGGGTTATTTTTCGAGCCAGCATCCTCTTCTTAAGGTTGTTTTGTATGCTTGAAATTGCAACGCCCTATGGATTGAAAGTTTTTTCTCTGCCTGCTTTTGGGGTTTGCAGTCTAGGGTTTAATTATTATCCCTTTCTAATTGCAGACACAACATGGCTTCTTCCTCCCCAATTGATGCGTCACCAGTTAGAACGGCTTCCCCATCTGGTACTACATCAAAGTGAACTGCATTTTTCAGACAGGGTCAATTTACTTCTCTTTTGTTGAACGAAATAGTGCACTGCATCTTAGATTCCTTTTTAGCAAGGCCTATTTTTTCAGACATGTGGCAAACTGATATGAACTGCCTCAAGTTATTTGTTTTTACTTTTTTGGAATGACATTAAGTTACTTGTTATGTTTTAATTGTTAAACATAAACTGCTAAAAGAGCACTGCATTTTGGACATTGCTTTGTATTTTTTTGTCTATCCACTATGCGGTTGCCAAATTGATATGAGCTCCATTAAGTTTTAGTTTTTTCCTCTTACAGAACTGCATGAATTTGTTTTGTTTTGTATATCTAAGCGCACTTCTTTTCTATATGTGGTCAATTGGTCACTGAACGAATTAGTGCACTGCATCATATATCCCTTTAGCAATGTCCATTTTCGGACACGCGTCAATATGATATTCAAGCGACATGAACTGCATTTAGGTTTACTGTTATGTTTTAATTGTTAAACATAAACTGCTGAAAAGAGCACTGCATTTCTACATTTGTGTTTCCTAGTTGATATGAGCTGCATTAAGTTTAGTTCTGCCTCTCACACACATATCTTTCTTATGTTTTTCTCACCCACAGTTTTATCTCCTGGTGGGTCAGGGGGTGGTGGTGTTAACTATTTGATTACACGTTATTTCACAGCCGATATTGTCGGTGGCGGTACATCTGATCAGGGCAGCATTCCACCTGAATTGAGTGAAACCCAGTCGCAATCTGTTGATGGCACAGAGCCAGTTACACAGGATTGGATGGTCCCTGATCACATTGCAGCTGATGTTGAGAGGAGAAGGCAGAAAGCGATTGCGCTCGGTAATACTTTCGTGAAGGCTCATAGGGTGAAGCAAGTAAAGTTTGAGGAGGGTAAGGAGATAGGAAGGAGGATTGCAGATTCAAAGAAGTCTGCTAAGTTTGCCTCCGCAAAGAATCCTGTGAAGAGAAAACTCAACACTGTTGCAGAGCAAGGTTTAAGTTCTCCACGCCGGAGCCCGCGTGTTGATTACTCAAAGAGACCTAATTATGCCGAGGTTGATGTCGGTGCGATTCAAGGAAAGCGGAGATGCGCTGACGATCACTCTGGTGTTGATTCTGAGCGTCGATCTAAGCTTGCACGGGAAAATGTAGCTGAAGAAGCGCTAGACAGTGATTCTGATGAGGAGGATGTTGATGTTAGTAAGGTATACGATGTTTATTTACTTTTTCTTCTGTTTTTTAAGTTGTTTGGCATGAGTTTGCTGATGTGAACTACATTTTTTATTCTTTTTTTTGTAGACTGCTAAGAGTACCAAGAGGAAGAGGTTTGAAGATGATGTTGCACATGAATGGCGTTTTAACAAGACTGTTCGGCTGTCCATTCCAAACATAATCAAAGTTGTCGCTTTGTTGGGTGAGGCGCACAGAACTTTGGTGCGGCAAGCAGGTTTTGGCATTGTCTTTGACCTGAAATTAGAGAAGAATGTTTCTCGTGTTTTGATGTGCCAGCTGATGGGAAAGATCGACCCTGACACGATGAGATTGGACTGCGGGCCAAACAAGGTTCTGGAAATCAATCGCGAGGCTGTCCATCACATTTTTGATTTCCCTATGGGTTCTCACACTGCTCCCAAGCCTGCTGCCAGCGGCCATGATGATTCGCTGACTAATCTGAAGGATGAACTTGGTTTCAACCGTTCTCGGAGCATAGATGCGAAGGACCTGCTTATTTTACTTCGCACGCTGGCTGCGGACCCTGCGAAGTTTAATAAGACGGTGAAGGTATTTTTTCTCATTGTTTTCCAGTGCTTGCTTTGTCCCAGCCCCGCAACTCGGTTGTCCAGGGTAGCTGCTATGGTTGAAAACTTGGATATTTCATCTATGGCTAGCATGGACTTTTGTCAGCTTGTTGTCGACGAGCTGCAGGCCGCTGTGTACAAGTGGAATTCTAAAGGGAGCAAGCAGAACTGCGCTGAGGGTTGCACCATCGTGCCCTGTTCATGTACCTGGATTCGTTGAATCATCGAAAAGTATCGGTTATGGATAAATGCACGCCACGCGCTGCAATACTGTCCCATGTGCAGTTGAAGAAGATTCACAACGCCGACATCATTGTCAGGGGAAAGATACACCTGGACACTTACAAGTTTGGCAAGCTGCCGGTGAGTGCATAGCCAGCCTTTGTTTTTATTTTATTCCTTTTTTTCACGCATGCTAAATGTGAACCTCTTATGTACTTTTTTTTGTGAACTGCATCACTTTTTTTTTGTTAATTTTTTCAGTGGAAGGCGGAAGCGGACATTGTGTACAAGCGGACTGCAGTTGCCGAAGCGCCTGAAATGTTTTGTGAGCCTCTTGCTAGGGCGGCTCCAATTCGGCGGGGTCGTGGTTTTGCTAGGGCGGCTGCTGGAGGTTTTTCTGGCCATGCTTCTGCTGATCGCAATAAATTTGTTTAGGTCGATGAGCTTCTCGACAGGGTCATCAATATAACTAGTGATTTCCCAACATCCGGTTCCAGGATGAGGAATATTGCTGGGTTGTTTCCTGAAGGCGAAGGCCCTTCTGAAGCAGAAATCGAGGCCGCTCATAACTTTGACCGTGGGCAGCTTGAATTCCTTAAGCAGACTGTTACGAATATCAGGTCTTCATTCGTTCAGTTTAAGTAGTCTCGGGACGACAGGTGTGCTACGTATGAGCAGGAAGCTGATACAATTGTGAAGGAAATGAACAGGCATGAAGATGTTGTCCGGCCTTCTTTGCCCGACCCCGCAGATGTGGACGTATGTCTTTTTTCCATATGTGAACAGTTTTTTTACCCATATTTGTTATCTATTTTTTCTGTGTGTCTGTGGCATTGACTATTTGTTTTCGCGTCCTTTTGTTCTTTTCGCAGTGTGGAGGAGAATCTTCTAAGGCTAACGCTTGTCGTGATGATGACCACCAGGACCACGACGGTGTTGATTCTGATTATTTTTTTGACAGGCCATTGTCCCTCGTTGACGAAGCTGCCAAAGACAATCCTATTGACGAAGTCGTCATCGACAAGGTTTGATTTCTTCTTCTTTTTGTTACAGTGAACTTCATTGTTTAATTTTTTGTAGTGTCCAAAACAAACAATCATATTTTTTGCACCAGTAGTGGCAGCGAACTGTAGTTTTTAACTTTTTTTGTATTTCGTGCACCAGTAGTGGTAGTGCACTGCAGTTGTTGTTTAGAGAAGAAGCATCATCTTTTTTAGCAGTGGACTGCATGATCTGGTGTTGGTTTTTTAGTTGTAGAACTGCAGATTTGGATAATAGTTTTATTTATGTTTTATTGTTTTTTAGGATGCCGAATCAAACGTGGAAATACATGGGAAGGAGGCAGAGGGTGACGCTGGCAAGGACGAGGAGGCTGACAAGTGTAAAGAGATGGAAGGCGACGCTTCCCTGGTGAGTATAGAGAATTTTTGCATTTTTGTGTTTTATTTTTTATTTTTCATGGGAGCTTCATGGTCCGTTTTATTAGTGAACTACATTCTATCTTTTTGTGTAATGTGTTTTATTTTTTAATTCATCAGAACTGCGGATTAAATGTTGAAATCCAAGCGGAGCGCAACATTGAGGATGATTATGTGGAAGGGAGAGGAGGGGAGGAGCCTGATGTGGAGGTTGATAAGGCAGAAGGTAGAGAAGGAGGGGAGTGTCCTGTTGAGGCTGATAAGGCACAAGAGAGAGAAGGAAGGGAGGATATCGTGGATTGTGATAAGCATGAAGAGAAAGAAGGAGCTCCTGGTGTTACAGTTGAAATTGCAGAAGAGACAGAAGGAACTCCTAGAGTCGGATTTGACGATGCGGGCACATCCGCTGGCATTGATGGTGTTGTTGGGCCTACTGTTTTGTTGCTTGGCGATGAGGTGCCTGAGAAATTTTGTGTCGTCCCTCGCGCCCCCGAGCAATCTGTTGGCAATCTGGCTTTCCCAGCCGAGACAACCAAAGTCCTAGCTGAGACATTTTCGATTGGTTCTGAAGAGGAACAGCCAAGACTCTCTCAGGACATGAGCAATCAAGCGCCGCTTGACGATGATATTATCGGGCTGGAGCACTTGACGCTCAGCGAAGATGTATATGAGCAGCCGCATGAAGTTTATTCGGAAACCGAAGGTAAGCGAACTGCATTATTTTTGTTCTTTCCACGGGGGCGAAATGGACCGTGTGTGTTTTATTATCTGATATCGTCCCCACTCTGTATGCAGATGAGGAATTACCTGTTGTTACTCCTTCAAGGGTTGATCCAGCTCTTATGAGAAGATACAATGAGTTATATGACGCTGTTACGAGGGCTAGGAGGGACAAGAAGAAGCAGTATGGCATTTTTTGTCTTACGCCCCGGTTATTTAATATGTTATTTTTTCAGGGACACCCATCTTATCACTTTTTGCTGGGCTTTTTTCTTCTTGTCTGAAGGCATCTAGTTGCGTTCAAGGGCGAGTTTGGTGATATTACTATCGGTCATGTTGGCGAGTCTTTTTGGTCGTATGGAACGCTGAGCACGCGCCTCGCAAACATTAGTTTCTCTATGCTAGCTGAGAGGTTCAAAGGATCTCAAACGATTATTGTCCCGTACAACCTATGTGTAAGCATTTTCATTAATTTATATTTTATCCCCTCGTCCATTTTTTATTTGTGCTATAAGCATTTTCATTAACACTCTGGTTTTTGTCTTTTTTGCAGAATTCCATTTGGAACGGCGGTGCCACAAATAGGGCTTTGAAAAAGATGTTTTCTTCAAGCGCAGAGGAACGTGTGGACAAGAAAAACTTGGTAACGCATTTTGACCATTTGTCGTCATCTTGAAAATAAGTTTTTTGTTTTTCTGTTTTCTCATCTGGTTTGTTTTATTCTTTTTTTATTTCAGATTATGTTTGCAACATTTGACCCTCCTCCCGCAACAATGAAGGACGCGATAGACCACTACTGCTTGGTCACTTTGAACCTGCGAGAGAAGCGTTTTGAGTTTCTCGACTCATTGAACGAAGGCGACAGCGCTGCTGCAAACCTTGTCTTCCGGAAAATGGTCAGGAACATCAAAAAGTTTGGAAAGATGGCAGCACAAGCTGCGATGAGCCGTTGAACCCTCCCACCCTTGACGGCTTTGCGCTGACTCATATTAATGTCCCGCAACAGGGAAACGGGTTTGTACCTGTTCTCCTTTTTTCTTTTTCCTGCTTCAGTTTTTTTTGTGTAAGTGAGCTGCATTGTTTTTACTAAATTAGAAGCACATTTTCCCTTGAGCGAACTGCATTACTAATGTGTTATTGGTTTGTTCTCCCTCGGTTTCTTGTGTGTATGGAGCTGCATTGTTTTACTAACATCAGTAGCACTTCATTACTGAGTGAACTGCATTAGTAACGTGTTTGTGTTGGTTTTCTTGCAGGCATGATTGTGGATTTTACATGTTCCAATTCATGCAGACCTAGGATGGTGAAACGATTGCCAAGTTTGGGAAGGAGCACATTGGCTACATCAGGAAGGCGATGCTCTATAGTTGGTTGACCTCGTCGCATTGCTGTCTGGACCTGACATCACTTTTAATTTTCAAAGAAGGTTATTACATTTTTTTCCAGTCACACACCCTTTTTATTAAGTGAACTTCATTGATACAGAGAGGGGAGATCCACTACTTTTGTTAAGCTCTTTACTAGAACCCCATTCGCATGTTTAAAACGACTTTCCTTAGTGAACTTGATGATTCTTTTTCATTTTGCTCATTATCCATTTTTGTTGTGCAGGCTTAGACGAAGGCGCACACCAAGGTGGTATTTCCTTGTTTGAAACTCAGGTTCACACTCCAACGATTCAGAAACTTGTCCTTGATGAACCCCCCGTTAAGCTTGCGAAAGAACCTGTGTGTAAGAGGTTGAGGAGTGGCGCTGGCACTTCGAATGAAAAAGCTCTTGAGAAATCTCCTGTCAATGTCAAGCATGGGAAGAAAGGAGCGAGCCCTCCGAATGTTGAAGATAGTGATGATGATTTTGAGAGGCCACCACCAGTGCCTAGGAGGACCAGGAGCGCAGCTGTGGAACGCCCGACGGACAGCGAGGCACTAATTCTATCAAATAAGAGGCATGTGCAGAAGCCATCAAAGTTTCGATCTCCTGTACAGAAGTTGAATCCTGCGAGATTCAGCTATCTTGCGGAGATGAAGAAAGTCTTGCAACTCATCACGAGCACACCATTCAGGCAGAAATACAGCGAGTCAGTTCTTTTTTTCGTTAGTTTTTTCGCTTTTTTTATTTTTAATATGTGTAATGTTCTTCTGTGTTTTTGCTTTTGTGCTCCTACCCCCCCCCCCACCTTTCGCCGTTTCTTTTGTGCAGGTGCGCGCTTTTCATGCACAGGAATCCTATCGAAGTCTACACTGTGAATGTGGACTACATGTTCTTAACTTTCACCAGAGGTGGTTTTGTGGACTCGGAATTGATGGATCATATCATCAGGTACTGGAAGAATGACGAGCATATGCATGTGGCTTATCGATCTGGCGAACGTGTTCTGCTGTCCCCTTTGTTTATCCCGGTATTTCTCTTTTTCCCTTTTTTTTCTTTTTTTCTGCTCGAGTGAACTGCAGTAAATAGTGCATAATAATTTGTTTTAGAATGTACTGAATTGCATACATTTTTTTGTGTTTAACCCATGCATCTTAAATGAAACAAATTATGGGGAGAATTGTGAACTGCATACTGTTTTTTAGAGAAACGTGATCCGTTTTTTGATTAAGCGTCGGAGCGAACATCTTAAGGGGAACTGCATTAACGTTCTTTTGTGAATTACCCACACGCAGTATGTGCTTCAAATGAATGATCACGCGGATAGAGATAAAGATGGAAATGTTGTGTTGGCTTTTGTCCACGGCAAGTTTAATGTTGAAGATGCAGCAAAGCAGTTCAAACTTTATGTTCGTGATGACAAGAACCTTCTTGATTTTAAATTAGTAAGTTATCAGATTTGCTTTTGTTCAGCCTTATGTACTTATTTTCTCTCCTAAATTTTTCCAGTAATCCTTTTTCACTCATCAAACCCATAACAAATTTGATGAAACAAAATCAGATTCTGTTACCACGGATGAAAGACCAGCATTATTCGCTATACACGATGAATAGGCACCGCGAGACCCTTGACATTCATGACACTAGGAGGTACAGCGGACCGGTTGATCAAACGACGAGGTGGCATAAGTCTGAATACCACAGCGACCGTACTGAAATGATAATTTTTTTCCTTTTTCACCTTTCTTCTTTGTTTTCATGCGTGCGCGTGTTGAACAATTTTTGTTGTGATGTGTATTTTTGTTTTTTCTTATTTTCCACCAGATAATCAGGATGACTGCATTGTTGAAGAAGGTTTACGGAGAAAAGTAGTACAAGAGAAAGGAGTCGGTAGACAGGGTCGATGTTTCAAAGAAAGCTAGCTTTTTGGGCTCTCCTGAGCAGGGCCCCAATGAGTGCGGCTTTTCTGTTCTGAAGATGGCTCAGTTTTATGACGGCAAAAGCTTTGTTGTGAAATTCGCAAAGCGTAATGTAAGTATCTTTTTTTAACCCAATAATAATCCCTCATTCCTTGATATTTTTTTGTTAGTTTCTTTTTTGTAGATGATGTTGTATATTTGTTTATTTTATTTTTTTTCTTCATAGCAAGAAGCTGTTCTTCAGGATTGGAAGGCTGAGTTTTTGTTCCAGATCCTGCTCTACCCTGAAAACATGGTCGTAGTCACCGAGTTCCCGGAGGATCTAAGAAATCTCTGCATTTCTCTTGGCTTTTCTCCAAAACTGGATTCGCAGGAGCAGGATGAGGCATAAATGATAGCAGATCTTTTTATATGTGCGTTGATGTCTTTTTCGTGTGTGCTCCAGAACTTTCTGTAAACAGTAATGTATGGTCGCTGTGTGTAGTTCTCGATCTGCAAAACTGTTCACACCATGTTGTGTGCTTTTGTATATACCGGTCTAGTTAGTTTTTGTGTTTTTCTTTTCATGGCAGACAGTGACAATGTCAAATTTGTACATAATGGAGCTTTCAGCCAACTCCTCCTTGTGAATTGTAACTTGTTCGCAGCGCACTGCATTCACTCGTATGAGTAGCAGCCCAGTTTTTTAAAATATACGCATCCGCACTGCATCTCACCTTATCACATGGGACTACAAAGACGAATTCAACGTGTTTGTCGTCGAGTTTCAAAATTTTGGAAAAATTGTATTAGAAGACAGAAAATCAACCGTATCTGCTAAGGGAGAGCTCAATTTTTTACATTTTTTTGCACTAAGCGCACTGCACCGTGTACTCGAAGCGTACTGCAATGTAAGCTTTAAACGCACCACGCACTGCACTGCACTGTACGTGAAGCCTAGTCTGACTCTACATTTTTTTCTTTTTCTAACTGCATTCTATATTGATTCACGGTCATGTCAGATTCTATACGACGAAGGGAACTGCATTTCTCAAAATGACATTCTGATCTCATGGTTTTCATACAGAAGAGAACCGCATTCTGAGAATGACATTCTCATCTTATTTCTTTCATATAGAAGAGAACTGCATTTTATCAAACATACCCCCCCCCCCGCAGCACATTGGTCACAAAGTATATATGGCATATGTTATATCTATTCATTTTGAACTTCAATATTACATGTTGAATTCTTTTTTTTTCCGCAGTCCACTGAACACAAGCTATATATATTATATACGATACAATATATATAAAGGATGAAGTTAATATTTTTTTTAAATGTAAAACTGCATATGCGTTGATCTATGTCCTTTTCCTGCTGCTTCTTCTCAGATTGTGCACTGCATTTGTTTCAATGGTTGTTGCTGCTTCTGTCTTGCTCTTGTTGTTCGCATTACCCCTCGTAACGCGACCGTGCGACTGCGATGCTTGCCTACGCGCTGGATTCTGCGTTCTGTCTCTTCCCCTCGTTTTTGATGATGGTTCTTCGATGTCTTCATCTTCTTCTTCGACTTCATCATCTTCTTCTTCTTCTTCCTCATCTTCCTCTTCAGTTTCATTAGCTTCGCTCGCTTCCTCGTTCTCTTCTCTGTCAGCATCTTCTTCGTCATCTTCTTCATCTTTTTTTCTGTTCTATTTGGGCAAGTTCTCGCGTTATGCTTCTCTCTCTTGTTGCAGGCGCTACATAGTCTTCTCTTTGTTGTATCATCTTGTTGGTCAGCTCGGTGATTTGTGGTGGCATTTTCAGCTTGGATTTGTTTCAGCCTCTCCTTACATGTTCTTGAGTTGTGTCCCGCAATCTTATTGCATGATTTACACATCCTTACCCCCAGTGGTCTTCCTTCGCTGTCCAGTTCTGGCTCAGGCCTGCTATTTTTTTCAGGGCTTTTTTCATTTGATGTAGCTTTTTTATTGGATGATTTGCTCTCTTTCTTTCTCCCTTTTGTGTTTGAAACGGGCGGGGGAAGAATTGTGTCATCCATCTTATGAACTGCACCATCGGCAGCATGTTCGCGCTCCTTTCCTTGTTCTTCACCCCGCGCGTCCATGATCTTCTCTGCCTCTTCTTCTTCGTTTATTACGTTCACTTCTTGTATGAGTTCTCTCATCCCAGCTAAAGCTCTATTGTACCCTCTATCCGATTTGACACCCCTGTTCGCCAGGTCCATAGCAGTTTCTGCAAGTAGTCTCCTACGGCAGAACATCGAACTCCCATCTGGAGCAGTTTGATCATAGTCTCTGCGGTCAAAGGTTGGATTTTGGCGTGCGTTCCGTGTGTATCTCTTCAATATGTACTCTTCAGGTATCTTGTCCACCCGCAGCTGATCCAACATGCAAATGATGTGCACGCAGAACAGGCCTGCAGCAAAAGAATTTTTTTGGTTATTCGTGTCAGCAAACTTCACATAAATACGCAATATTTTTTCAATTTTTGGTTTTGTGAACTGCATTATAAATAGGTCCTGGGTCTACTGTTCTACTGAACTTCACTAAGTTTTTTTTTTCATCTCTTTTTTGCTACCAGCAATAAGTGAACTTCATTATGTTTTCTGTGTGCTTATTTTTTTGTTTTCCTGTCTCACTGACCTGTGTGTGTCCACAGCTTGCATTCGCATTCGTAGATACCGTTCGTCACATCAGCAACTACCTGGAACTCGTGTCTTGCCCAATCAAAATCATCAGACCGGTTGTAGTGGCGCACCAAATATTTCGTCGGGTTGTCAGGGGACTGCTCTGATCTGAATGCAGTGCTGCGGTAGTGCGTTTGCTTGAAGTCAGCCAAGACCGCCCTGGTGTAAATCTTGGAGAGCTGAACCTCAAAACCAACCTGGGTATTAGTCTTTATTTCCGTATGTGAAACAAAGAAAACCAGTTAAGTAGTTGTCTTTCGCAGCAAAAATCAAGAAAACGAGTAGTGTTTTATTAATTGCTCATCCAGCTTAAAACCTTTGCTCTGTTTATATACCTCGTTAGCTATGGTCTCCGCGTGTTCGACGCCCTTCCTTGTCTGGATGCACCTGTCCACCTGCGACGCAAAGATGTGTAGGTCGTGTCTTTCCTTGACAAAGTTCCTCTTCAAGATCCGGTTCATGCTTTCACTTCTCTGTGTCGACGTCATCCGTGCACAGAACACCTCCTTGTAGTAAGCCGATATCCATTCTTTTCGGTCTGTCCAGAGCGCCTTCATAATCTCATCATTTTGCAGGTTATACTTTTCCATGAGCTCATGCCAAGCACGTTCAAACTCTGATGGCATCAGCGGGTGGTTGAGAACGGAGGTCAGCTCATCCTTGAATGTCTCATACGCTTTGTACAGCAAGGACAGGTGATCCTTATATTTTTTTTCAGTATATGCCAATGACATAACTTGTGCAGCATGCCTATTAGCGTACTTTTTATCGCGCCATCCATGGATGGGCATTGATCTGCATGTTTTTTAAAATTCAAGCAGTGAGTTATTGAGAGAACTGCATATCCTTTTTCTGCTTTTTTCTTATTTTTTCATTGGATGGAAGAAATGGACTACAAAACTTGGTAGTGAACTGCATTGTTATTTAACCCATTCTTTTTTTCAGCATACCTGTGAGTATGCAGATTGGCCGCTTGTTGTTCATGCAACGCAAGAACGTTCGGAACACCCACTCGAAAGTCGGTATTGTTTCATCTCAGATGAGAGCCACAGCGAATATTGTACTTTGGAGGTGGTGGTTGACTCCAACGAAGACGGCCAGAGGCATGTGGAACTTGTTGGTCTTGTAGGTCGTGTCAAATCTGACACAATCTCCAAAATCTTCGTACGATCCCCTGCAGCTCGCGTTCGCCCAGAATATGTTCCGCACACGGTTAACGACATCTTTGTCGTAATCATAGAAGAACTCCGGGTTTATTTGCTGCATCTTCTTAAAGAAAGCTAGGAGTTTCTTCACATCGTCTTATGTTTCCTCCCTCGCGAATTGGTGCTTCCTGCAGTTCGAAATAATAATATATGTGCAGCATTAGGGACATACAAAAAATGGACAAGCGAACTACATGAAATAGACGAGATATCATTTTTTGTTTAGTGAACGTACCTGTTCACCCAGTCACGGCTGGTGCGCCCCATAAAGTGCAGCCCTCCTGACATCCTTGACAGGGTTGACATCATCTGCGTGTGCATCAGGTTGTCGCTCTGCATGTCCTTCACTAGTTTATCAAGTAACGGATCATCCGTCTTATGTGAGTGCATGTGCAGAAGCATAGTCGGGCTGTCAATTATCATGTGGTTGTGATTGAGCTCAATCTCTGCTATCACAAACACATCCTTGACTTTTTTCAATCTCATTCCCGCCTTGCAGCCAGTCCTCTTTGATGTTTTATCTCGCTTTCTGTCATAATCAGTGACAGTTTCTTTGCTTCTGCCTTCCTTTGAGCACACTATGTATCTGTTTGTTCTGTATCCGCCGTTTTTGCGTGTGCCGAAGCCTGCATGCCTCGCATACGTGTTTTAGAATTCTCGCGCCGCAGCCTGTGATGTGAATTGCATACCTTTCACAGGCACAAGTTCTTGGAGCATGTTCTCATCCTGCACACAGAATATGGAATGTTTTTTTGTTAATGAGAATGCACAAGCTGAAAGAATGCGTAAGTGAACTGCAGTAGTTAGGCAAGGATGCTTACATGCATGTACTGTTTTTTCTCTAACGGTGTTTGCAGCTCACCGATGTTTATTGGGCATGGAGGGGTGACAACAGATCTGTGTAATTTAGGATCGCGAGGAGGCAGAAGTGTTGAGAACTTTACTTTTTTGGTTGCTTGCGGCTCTCCTTGATTCTGCTTCCGATTCTTTTGTTGGGCAGTAGGCGGCCTGGGTGGAATTCCACTGTCTCTTTGTCGACGAATCGTTTGCTCATGAACTTGCCGAACTTGCTGGGTTTCAACATTGGCTGGTGGAGGTGCTATATCATCCGTTCTGATCTGCTGGCCAAATGTTTCAAAGACACGTGTGTACCTTGGCTGCATAACTATTATGATTTGCTCTTCATCGTCATCCTCCTCATCATCTTTTTGCGCGTGCTCCCCCATGAAGACCAGATCATCGTCGTCCTCCTACTCATCTTGCACGCTTTTTTCTTCACTTACTTCTCCATCTCGAATGATGTTTGGTTCACTGTTTTCATCTTTATCCTCTACATCTTCCTCCACGGAGTACGTAGTTATGTTTGTTGTGTTAAAGAAACCCCTAGGTATTTCAGGTGTTATCCATCCAGGCATCTCCCACTCTTCTCTTCCAATGCAGTTCAAGGGCTTTGGGTCGTAAATGATTCGAGGCATCTTCTGTTTTGGAGGCATAGTACTTTCCTGCACAGTATTAAGCCAAAGCATTTTATGCACGTCAAGAGTGAAATGAACTGCATCTTTCGTACTATATATCATTATATTTTGCAACTGTAAGAAATTGCACTTCCATTTGTCATTCTACAGCAGGGGCACTGTTAGTTAACATGAAGAAACAATGCACTTCAGTTTTAGGCACAGCGCTCTACATATGTAAGTCATGGTGGACTGCAATTTTGAGCCATATAGCATTTTTTATTTTTCGAAGTATCTTTTTCAGTTTTCTACTTGGAGATACATGTGACTGCAGTCGACGCAAGAGGGGCACTGCATGGGGATAAAAACGGCACTGCAAACTTGATGTGGGGGTTGGGTATGTGATTTTCTTACATTATATGCAGTTCCCTCCTTCTGCAGATGCAGCTCTTGCTGTTGTTGGCGTGCAGTCCACCTCCGCTGCAGGAACTCATGGGCTTTTTCAACTTTTGCCATTGTTGCGGGAGAAGGCTGGATGTGCACCATTGCAGTTCGCATCCACGACGAATGCGATGGTGATGGCATCCTTGCAGTTCTCTTTCCCCTGTCATGCATAACCGAGGCTGGATGCTTCAGCGGCGGATCCCCCAGGTGGTGTTGGGGCGAAGGTGAGGTGCGGCGTCGCTTCCTAAACGCCGTCGCGGAAGTATCCTCACCGACGGACTGCATCTCTGGCCGCTCGGCGCGCGCTCTGCGGTACTGGGCGCGCTAGGAGGCGGGGAGGGGTGGGGGTCGCCGCCGGCCGCCGGAGCGCTGCCGCGCTAGGATGCGGGGATGGGTGGGGGTCGCCGCCGGCCGCCCGGACGCTGCCGCGCTAAGATGCGGGGAGGGGAGGGGGACGTCGCCGGCCGCCGGGGCGCTGCCGCGCTAGGAGGCTGGGAGGGAGGGGGACGCCGCTGGCCGCCGGCCGCCGGCGCGCTCCCGCGCTAGGAGGTCGGTAGGGGAGGGTACTCCGCTCGCCGCTGGCCGCCGGGCGCTCCCGTGCTAGGAGGTCTGTAGGGGAGGGTGTTATGAGAATAAGGCCTTTTGTTAGGAGAATAAGGTCTTAAGGGGTGTTATGAGAATAGACCCACCATATATATATATAGGTTTGCTTTATTATTACTCATGTGTAATTTGCTAATACATTCAATGTGTTGACCTATACGGTTACAATGTCTCATGTTGCAGGATATTCAGACGAGGAGTAAGGTACCGTTAGGGTCGCGAGTCTGCACTCAGCATTGCCAGTGGGCTATGATGGTACTCATTGTTATTTCTGCTACTTTGTGCTATTTGATTGAATAAGAGCTAGCCATGTGCTATGCCGATTGTTTTATTTTATGAATATTGGATCATACATTGTAATAAATGATGCACTTGTTATTCTGGTATTCATATATACTGTGTGTGCTAGCGAGTCGATCCAGGGACTAGCACGGTAAGCACATAGACTCAAATCCTTCGAGGTTTGGTCCTTACAAACCTACTAAATTACTGCCTAGTGCTAGTTGCTGTTTTTTGATTGTTTTCGCCTTTTCAGGAAATTAATATCAAACATAGACCAAATGGATAAAAAATGTTGGATTAATTTTTTTCTGGACCATAATAGACCCTAGAAGGTTCGGGAGAAGAACAAACGAGCCATGAAGGAGCGACAAGCTCAGGGGGCACGTCCCAAGGGGGCGCTCCCAGTCTTGTGGGCCCCTCGTGGCACCTGAAAAACCTAATCCCACCTCTATAAATACTCCAATATTCCCCTCGGATCAAAGAGCACCACAAAATACTTTTTCCACTGCTGCAAGTTTCTGTTCTTGTGAGATCCCATTTGGACCTCCTGTGGTACTCTGCCGGAGGGTAAACAAGTCACGGAGGGGCTCTACATAAACCTTGCAATGGGAGAGGTGGTTTTGTAATGGGTTTGATCTTACGGTGCTCAATCCCAATGACAGAAAGGGTCTACTAGTTAGATTGATTTGGTTTGGCCAACTAGATGGATTTTTCTTGCAATGGGAGAGGTGGTTTGTAATGGGTTTGATCTTACAGTGCTCAATTCCAGTGACAGAAAGGGTCATGTCGGGTATTGTATCGTTGCTATTAAAGATAAAAAGATGGGGTTTATTCATGCATGAGTTTACTTTGTCTACATCATGTCATCTTGCGTAAGGCATTACTCTGTTCTTTATGAACTTAATACTCTAGATGCATGCTCGATAGCGGTCAACGTGTGGAGTAATAGTAGTAGATGCAGGCAGGAGTCGATCTACTCGTCTCGGACGTGATGCCTATATATGTGATCATTGCCTTGGATATCGTCATGATTATTTGCTTTTCTATCAATTGCCCAACAGTAAATAAATTATCCACCGTATGCTATTTTCAAGAGAGAAGCCTCTAGTGAAAACTATAACCCCCGGGTCTACCTTTATCATATAGAAAATCCTAGAAATACCTTGCTGCATTTTTTCTTTATTTGCTATATTTTTGTTTAACCTATTTATCTATCACCATACAATTTAATCTTGCAAGTGACCACCAAGGGATTGACAACCCCTTGTTCGTGTTGGGTGCAAGGATTTGTTATTTTGTGTGTAGGTGTTGTTAATGAGGTGTTGCGTGGTTCTACTACTTGATTGATAACATTCATTACTAATTGAGGGAAATACTTATCTCTATTGTACTTCATCATCCTCTCTTCTTTGGGGAAATCCCATCGCAATTCACAAGTAGCAACCCACCGAGCTCGACGGCTACGATGGCTCGTTAGACAGGAATGGCCGCACCCGAGATCAAGCCTATGCACAGCTCTCCCCGGACCTCCGATGCAATACAGCTTGTTCCCATGGTCGATCCCACTCAATCTATTTCGTAGAAAGAGTAATAGAACATCAATTCTCGAAAAGGTTTAAGCCCATCAATATAGAAGCATGCGATGGCACTATGGACTCAACAGTATGGATCAAGGATTTTCTTCTCCATATACATGTGGCTAATGGAAATGACCTCCACGCCATCAAATACTTGCCGCTCAATTTAAAGGGGTCGGCCAGACATTGGGTCAATAGCCTACCTCCTCATTCTATCCGTAGCTCAGAAGCCCTTGAGGATGCCTTTCGGGCAAAATTCCAAGGCACTTATGCCCAACCTTCGGATGCCAATGACCTTAGCCTTGTTACTCAACAGTCTAGTGAATCAGCTCAGAAGTTTTGGAATCGGTTCCTCACTAAAAAGAACTAGATCATAGACTGTTCCGACGCCAAGGCCATCGCTGCATTCAAAAACAACATTCGAGATGAGTGGCTCCCTCGCCAGCTCGGATAGGACAAATCGAGAACCATGGCATACCTCACCTCGTTAATGACCCACTTTTGCATGGGACAGGACAGCTGGCTTGCCCGCAGTTCCCATAGTGGTGAGGCAGGGACCTCGAAAACCCATGACGCCAATGGTAAGCCTAGGTGTTATAAAAACAAACACACGCACAAAAATGGCAGGAGCGACAGAGAGGACATTGCAGTCAATGCGGGGTTCACCGGACCAAGATCTGGACAGAAAAGAAAACACTTTACAGGGAACAAGAATGGAGCTAGCCAGCAAGACAAGATCCTGGATAGGCCTTGCCAAATTGATGGCATTCAGGAAAAACCAGCAAACCACACTAACAGGAACTGTTGGGTCTTCAAAATAGCTGGCAAGGTGGTGACGGAGGGTCAGAATAAAACTCAACCTCGCAACAAAGACAAGGATGAACCTTAGCGGCCCAACAAGTGTGCTGGAAAGAAGTTTCCTGACGAGGTAACATAAGAAAACATGATTTATGTTACCCACATCCCCAAAAGGGAGAGCAAGCGCATACTTCCGGACATCTATGCGCTGGAGCTAGTTTCCTTGGAGTTCAACCCGTGGTCGGCTTATCCGATCACATTTCACAAACATGACCTTGCGACCATTATCAGGCACGGCGGATCGACTGCACTCATCCTGCACCGAATCATCGATGGCTTCCATCTAACACACGTCCTCATGGACAAAGGAAGTAGCCTCAACTTAATATATGAGAATGTGGTTAGGAAGATGGGCTTCGACTCATCTCGGATCAAGCCGGGCACCACGACCTTTAAAGGTGTCATACCACGCGTTAAGTCCCACTTTACTGGAAAGGTGACATTGGAGGTAGTCTTCGGATCACCCAAAAACTTCAGGATCGAGGAGTTGTTCTTCGACATCGTCCCTTTTCGAAGTGGATACCACATGCTGCTAGGGCACACAATGTTTGTTTGCTTCAACCTTGTACCACATTACCCTTACCTCAAGCTCAAAACGCCAAGACCTAATGGCATTATCATAGTTAATGTAAACATAGAGCACCCCCTTCTGACAGTGCAGAAGACCACGGCCTTCGCAGCCGAGGTGCACGCATCCGAGGAAGCAGCCCATGGCAGTAAATGCATCCCTAACTCATCGAAGCGCATGCGATCAACGCCAGTCGACCTCGGACAGGCACCCCACACCTCAAATAGGGGTACGCGCTCCTTGGGCATTCCCCTTGTGAGGGGTGCTACCTCCCCAGGGTGCAAAATTTCTCCTTAAAAATTCATTGAACCACGAGGAGACACAACTAATGGAATGTCAGCTCGACTGGACCAAGCATCAACAAAACTTCGGGCTTATACTTCAGCCAGCATTTGTAAAAAAGCTACACAGTAGTAGTATGCCACATGGTCTCAACCACACAACAGACATCTGTAGACCTCTTTCAAGGAACTCGGTCAACAAGTGCTTCATACACATGCAGGACCGAGGTTGCATATAGTCTGACTTATTCTTTGCCATCAACGAGGACGAGCTGGTCAACATCATGGAGACACAGACGTGCGACAGGAAGCGTCCTGGGCTCATCAACCCGATAACAAGATCCGCCTTGTTTTTTATTCCCTCCTTTATTTACTTTTTGTGTTGTATCTTTTAGTTTTTCTCGTTACAGCTCAGCGTGTAAACACTACTGCACGATGCTGCTAACGCGGTACTACAATTAGAGACCCTACGATGAAACTGTGTGCGATGTATTAATCGCAAATGCTGATGTAAAGAAACCGTCAAAAAAGATACAAAATGTTTGCGATGATTCAGATTGTAGTTGCGTGTCGATGAGTGGCATACAATTCACTTGAATGAACTGTGTGCGATGAGCACAACAATAGAAATGGTCAGCCAGGTCAAGCTATGTGCGATATACGACATACACTTCAGATCAATCAACTATTTTCGATTAGCCACGCCTAATTGAATTGGTAAAACTAGTCAAGGTGTCTACGCTAGAAGGGCACACATTCTAATTAAAAGAAGTGTGCACAATAGTAATAACAAGCGCACACGGTTGATGGAACAAGTCGTGTGCTGACATCGCCGATTGCGGTGCACGTATGGTGCAAACGCCACGTACGCATCCAAGAAAGCGTGCCCACTTTATGTCTTCCGGAATTGTAACGCACTTTTAAATATGAACCGTCAATAAATTTTGAACTTGCTTCCCTTCACATTCCCAATTACTATTAACGCCAATCAAAACCTATTCACACTGATCAAAACCTGAACGGTTTCCACTTAGCAGCGTATTACTGGGTTATAAATACTACCTACTCCGGGATGACTGCACATTCCTCCTCGCCCTCATCTTTACCAGACAAACAAATCTTTCTTCGTCCTTCCTTGCCTCTGCCGTGGCCCGCGTGAGTTCTTGGTCAAGAAATTACCAGGGAGAGAGAGGCGAGAATAAAAGGAGAAGCAAGAGAGATGTCCCGACTCGCGGCGAATGCCGCCAAAATGTCTCGTTGCACCGCCATAGAAACACAGAGGTCTCGTCGCGCCGCCAAAGCAGCACAGAGGCCCCGCCACGCTGTCGAAGTAGCAAACTGGTCCGGCGGCACCGCGTAATTGGCAGATATGTCCTGCCGTGCCACGACTACTCCAGAGAGGTCATCCTGCTGCGCGCTGGCATTGGAAGATTACTCGCGGGCTGGCGAGGATTCTCTCGGGCACATGCATGTGATGCTCGATAACGTGATCACTACAAAAAATGACACATCCATGACAATTTGGCTCAAATGAATTATCGGATTCTGGGATCCGCAAAAACCTTGTAAGTTCAAACACTTGGGTGCGTGCGAAGAACTCAACTCCCCACATCAGTCTACTCGCCGTTGCAATGAACTAGCTCAAGGAATAAGAAAGAACACGACACAGGGCAGTTTACCCAGGTTCAGGCCACCTAGCGGTAAGTGGCCCTACTCCTTCAATGTGGTGTATTGCCTCAAGGTGGGCTGAGGAAGAACTAGTACAGTGGGTGAACCACCTCGCGAGGTGTGTTATTGCTGGTGTGTGTCTAGAGGGAGGTCTCAATGATCTGTTCGATCCAGATCCTGCCCTTCTCTATGGTGGTGGCTAACCTATATTTATAGTGGCTTGGGTCCTCTTCCCCCAAAATATAGGTGGGAAGGGATCCCACAATGGCAAAATTTGAAGGGAGACAACTAGTATATCTTATCCTGACTAAAGGTGGTCTTTGCCTGCAAAGCTTCTGTCCTAATGCCATGGTGGGCTCGACGATGACCTTCATCCTACCGTCCTAGCGATCCTGGTCTTGTTGTATAGAAATGAAAACCTTTGGTTGATTCCTCGGGACTCCGCGCCTGCGCTTGCCTCTTTAGCACCAAAGAGGAAACGGGTCGTCCTGTGCCTGCTGGCACCCGCCTGGCCTTGGCCGTCATGGATTGTGTCATCCGAACCTCACGAGGTGAGGGACTGCATAGAGTTCTCTGCCCCTCAGGAGCCAGCCTAGCGAGACTGTTCCCTCCGGAGGTCTTGGTGTCGTCTTCCTCGCGAGACTTGGCCCCCTGCGAGGGTCTTGGGTGTCGATGCTAAAGATGGGTCATACCGGGCCGGTGAAGGAGCCACGTCATGAGCCATAGGCAGGCAAGTCTGGGTACCCTGGTTCCCAGCACGCCGACAGTAGCCCCCGGGCCCAAGGCGCGCTCGGACTTGGCTTCAAGGCGAAGCTAAAGAGCAAGGGTGAAGCGCCGCGGGCCCCAATCGCCTATGGCCTAGTCGACGCGTAGTGTAGGGCGAGTGGTGGGCGCCCCCACTTCCCCACGCAGCCTTGCCAACTGCTCGACTTGACGGCCGCCTGCTGCTAACACGGCCTTGTCCAGCTTGCCCGCTGCACTCTGTCTTGGCTCCCTCTTCGTCTTGCTATCTTGCAATCTTGTGATTCACCTTCCAGCTCCGGCGCCACGCCCGTCTCTCTTCATTTCCATGGCCCCCAAGTCGAGGAAGAAGAAGAGGAAGTCCAGCGTCCCCGCTAAATCTTGGTCGGGTTTGGAGCCTGCGCTCGATCGTTCGACGGTGATCAACTCGGAGGGGCTGGCCAAGGTCGGGTAGGCCCTCGCCGCCAACTCCAATGAGTGGAAGGAGACGATAGTCTGGCCCGCTTCCCGGTCTCTGATGGACATGGAAGACACCGAGATCCTCATTCATCTTCACGCTCTTCTGTCCAGATTGTCCCCCATTTCTCCAATTCAATGTTGTACTCTCGCATTACCAGCTCCATGTGCTGCACGTGGACCCGGAGTCCATTACCCTCTTGGCCACCTTCGCCTTCCTGTGCGAGCCCATGGTGGGCATTACCCCATTTGTTTCCTTGTTTCGCTATTTCTTCTCGCTCCGCTTGGTCGATGACCATCAGTGCTCTGGGTGCGCGGCCTTTCAGCTCGAAGCGGCGACTGTTGTTTCGGGCATAGACTTCGCGCTCTGCCCGGACATGAAGGAGTTCCGGAAGAAGTAGGTTTCATGGATGGCACCACATTCAGCCCTCTGCTCTTGCTTCCGAGAAGTTCGGCACAGCCCAGCTCCGGTTGGGGCCACGAGAAGCTTGTCTGTCGCCAGCTCGCCTTTGTTTGGGCCACGCTGGCCAGGTTGAAGAAGGCGGGGGTGACGGCTCCGATGGTGGCGAGAGAGTTCGTCAGGCGGCGCATCGATCCGTTTCAGCGCCATTCCCGTCCGATGTGGACCTTCACCGGCCCTATAGATCCCATCAGGCTTCAGGAGCCTTCGCTGCCTTCCAAGATGCTGCGCGCAGTGCTTGGGCTTCTGACCAGCGACCCAACGCCTGCCGCGATTCCGGAGGATGGTTTCCTGCTGTACAACTACTCGAACAAGGAGTACTTCGCGAAGCAGATGCCCTATTTTGATGAATGGGGGATGCGCCCAAGGGGCGTTGTCGAGCCCCGAGAAAACCCTATCTTGGTGACTCCGATGCTTGTCGATCATGTGAGACGCGCCCCTGACGTGGGTGCAGGGGGATGGACGCCGCCTGAGGCTCCTGAGGCATCGGATGATGAGTTGATGTTGCCTGGGACTCCCGAGGTAGCCGCTCCAAGGCCCCCCCGGAGTGCTCCTGAGGTTGTCTTCCCCGAGCAAGCGCGGCCTGCCGCCCCTGAGGAGACCACGCCTGAGGCATAGGCGTGCACTCCCGAGGCGGCCACGAGCCTGCCAGCCTCTGAAGATCGTGCCCCATTATCTGGCCCGCTTCGCCCAAACCTCGGGGCGCTCCGCAAGAGGAAAGGGTTGTGGGGTTGCGACAGGGATGGTCTCCGGCCTGTGAAACAGAGGAAATATATAGTAGTGAACGAGTAAGTGTCTTATCTTTGAATTTCTTCATGAGCGACGCTCCTTCCCGACCCTGCTTCCCCAGGGCTACTCCGTTCGTGAAGGCGGATGATCCGGGGGCGCCCCTCGGGGGTTCTTGGCTCGATGCCGGCTTCAGGCTCCCTGCGCCAAGCATCTGCGCGAGGGATGGGGACGGCTCGCGAGGCAAGCGCTTCGCCGAGGGTCCCATGGCCTAGGCCTCCAGCATCCTTGTCCTGCAAGCGAGCTCCCTGTGAACCGGCCCCTTCCTCGAGTGTCGGAGCTGTGCCACTTGGCCCTCCTTCTGAAGCTCAAAAGATGGTCGGGGGAGCGCCGGCCACCAGCCCCTTGCCAGGGACTGGTGGAACGCCTCGTGTTTCTTCAGTAGCCCCCTGCGCCGGGGGGGCCTAGCCACGTGCTGGAGCTTGCGCGCAGGCACCACGCTGTACGCTACGACCTCTTCCAGGAAGCCGCCAGCGCACCGGGCCGGCTCGGGGAAGAGCTTAATGATGTCGCCGTACGCCTTGAGTCAGAGAATCTCCGCCTGGCGTAGGAGTGGCACAAGCTGAAGGTTTCCGTCAATCTTGGGAGCCGGCAACACGAGCGAGCCAGCGTAGATGCTGAGAAGTCCCTTGCAGCTTCTCGCGAGGCTTGTGCTCGTGCCTTGGAAGAATCCATGGCCGCTGATTGCTGCTGCAAGGTGGCCGAGGAGCGGAAGAAGGAGCTTGAGGCATCAAACGCTGCCCTTGAGCAGCGAATCCAGGCGCGGCGAGCCGCGCTGGCGACACTGCCGAGGGGAACCCCCTCTAATGGGAAGGAGATCCAGGAGCGCAAGGAGGAACTGCTGCTTAAGGCCTTGGAGCATAGTTTGGAGCTCGAGAGACTGGAAGTGAGGGAGCGTCAAGTTGCGGCAGCCGAGGACCCCGTTGCTGCTCAAGAAGCTAAGATCTAGCAGGAAGTCGATCGGAAGGTGAAAAAGATTGGCGAAGCCCTTGCAGAAGAATACCACCAAAAATTGAGGCTTCAGGAGACCAAATCCCAGCTACAGCATGTTGAGATGGAGGGCAGGACCACTTCCCTCACAAAGAATTTGGACGCCACGGCGCAGCGCGAAGCAGCCGCCCGGGAGGCACAAGCTTCCATCCAGGCCAAACTGTCTTCGCTTCAAAGACAAGTCGCGGACGCCGAGTCCCTCGTGGGTCGGGCTGTGGACAAGGCGATTTGCCTCCGGACGATGCATTGCGAGTGTTCTTCAATGCTCGAAGGTCTTAGGGCGAGGGCCTACCGGGCCCTAGACATGATCTGCGAAGAGAGCGTCCCGCGGCCTCATGACGATGACGATGCCGGCTACCTCCACTTCTTCACCCAAGTCGTGACCCGTCTGGAGGATCGGGCTGCGAAAGCTCGCTAGCTTGTCGAGTAAAGAACCCGTGACCTCCTTGGTCGCGCATTCTCGCGCGTTTTCAGCCACCTTATCAGCCTTGATCCTGACTTCTATTTTGACGCCATGATAGCCCCCGCGCCCGGGGCCACTGTGGGCGTCTTGGGGAAGTGGGTGGACGACCATGTGGATGATCTGATCAAGGAGCTCTCCATCGAGGGAGGCATGGGTGTGCTTGCAACTGCAGAGGGCGATGGCGATGACGATGATGCAGATGGCGATGCGCCTTGCTAGGCTCTTATTTACTGTTTTGCCCTCTATGTAACAAAGCTTTCGGACACTACCCCGAGGGGATGTGGGAGCATTTTGGGGAGGAGAGTTCCTCTATTATGTAGGACATTAGGTGATGCTTTTAAGTTAGGTGGTGAGAAGTCATGTCTCAAGACAAAAGGCCCTTGACGGAAGCCAACGCCGCAATTTATCTGGGAGTGGAGGGTCTTGAATGAGTCCTTCTCGCGCAGGGCGCCTTTCCTGCGAGACTGCATTCCGTGGCTGATGAACGCCTAAGACTCCTCAGGAGCCCGCAGACCCTCCTAAGAGCACCTGGTGAGGAGCTTAGCATGAGCCTTGGAGAGGCGTGTGCACCGCGACCCATGATGGTCGTTTTGAGTGTCGCTTGAGGCAACTCCAGCGCGCGTGGTGCACAAAGCGCGCCCAGCCCCCGCTCACGGGGCGCTCATGGGAGTGGGCACCAGGTCTGAGCCCCGTGCCTTTAAACAGAAACCGAAGGCAAGAAAACGCTGTGAATCGAGGAAAACCCCTCCCTTTTTCGCAAGAACATGAAACTCCAAGTTTTTACTCCGAAAAGAGAGTGAATTAAACTATAGAAAGAGGCAAAAAAAAATAACTAACAACCGCGTCCGGCACCTAGGCTAGTCTTCGGCTTCTTACCAGCGCGGAGCTAAGTGCTTCCACTAGGCGTGGGCATAGTCATTGGGGGACAGTGTCGACGGCTAGCGCGGTGCATGGTGCTTCCACTTGGACGTGGCTTGGAGCACCCATGAGGCCCGAGGGTGGCACTTAGGAGACTCCGGGGCGTGTACAGCCCCACTCATTATTACGTGAGAGTGTCATGGGCGGAGATCTTCATGGACGTCTTTGGTGCCTGGACAAGGCCCAGCCCTGCGCCTCCCCCCACCACCGTTGGGGCGTCCAGAAACTAGGACGAGGCCAAAGGGCAAGAGGGACGCTGGCGGTGCCCTGGTGACCGCAGGCCCTCCGACGGGGGAAGGGGTCGCTGAGGCCTGCCCCGGTAGGGGCCTACCTCCATGTGGCACGCGCCGCCGCCGCGTCAGTGGTTTTCCCTGGGTTGTGCGGAGGGGGCCTAGCTCTAGGCCTCCCCCACGCAGCCCCCAGTGCGTTGCCTCTTGCTGCAACTGGACCACTGTCCTGAGGTCCATGGTTGTCATTGAGGCCTCATTTTCCTGCGGTCCACGGTTAGTGTAATCATGTCCCTAAGATATCGGCCGTACCAGGTGGCTGCCGTGGATGAAAGCGTCGATGAAGCGCCATGGCGACATGTGGTCGCGGAGAGTCTCGGGCTCGCTTGGTCCTGTCACTCAGGCTGGCGGGGGAAACTGTTGAGGACTCCTTGGTGAATGCGGTGGGTCTGCCACGAGGGGCGCAGTGATGCCCGTAGCTCTCGCCCTTGAGCCATTGCCTGGCCATCCGTCATCTCCGTCTTCTTGGCCTGGAGCGGGGCCACGGTGACCGCAGGGTAGCATCTCGGCGAGGTCCCAAGGGGGCCGCCCGAGCTTGCCGCACACGTAGGCACTGCACCCCCAGCCAGGCGAGTGGTGCCGCGGTCCAGGCCGGTGCCGCGAGGTCCCTCGGGGTCCTCGAGAAGAGGCGCCCGAGCAATGTGGAGGCCAACGCGCGCCTTTGGCCGCGCCCGTGACGTGGGCAAGGTGCAAAAATGCGCCGAGCCCCTGCACGTGGCGTCCAGCAACTCTGAGACATTTTCCAGCAAGGCATCGCGGCCAACCTCCGTCAATCTGCATCGGATCAATTCCCATGCCACAATGAGCGCGGCCCACATATTCACTTGCTCCCGTCGAGTGTGTGGCACCGTCATTGTGGTGTAGCTTGAGGATCGTGCGGTGGAGCGGTTGTGGCGTGGGGTAGAAGCGAGCGGCGATGGCCAACGCAACCTATGGTTGGTGGCACCAGGCGGTTGGCGAGCCGCCTGGAGCGTGGAGTTGAGGTCCCCCTGGACGGGAGGCGCCGCCTGAGCAGGCCAAGCGGCCCAGGGCTTAGCGGGGGCTCGGGGAGCGTCAGCCATGGAAACGGTGAGGTGATGATGATTTGACCAGGGGCATAGAGACTCCGACGCACCCCTAACTGGCGCGCCAAATGTTGGATTCAGGGCTCCGCAAAACCCTTGTAAGTTTGAACACTAGGGTGCATGCGAAGAACTCAACTCCCCCTATCAGTCTACTCGACGTTGCAATGAACTAGCTCAAGGAACAAAAAAGAACACGACACATGACAGTTTACCCAGGTTCAGGCCACCTAGCGGTGAGTGGCCCTACTCCTGCAATGTGGTGGATTGCCTCAAGGTGGTATAAGGAAGAACTAGTACAGTGGGTGAACCACCTCGCGAGGTGTGTTCTGACTGGTGTGTGCCTAGAGGGAGGTCTCAATGATCTGTTCGATCCAGATCCCGTCCTTCTCTATGGTGGTGGCTAACCTATATTTATAGTGGCCTTGGTCCTATTCCCCCAAAATATAGGCGGTAAGGGATCCCACAACATCCAAATTTGAAGGGACACAACTAGTACATATTATCCCGACTAAAGGTGGTCTTCGCGTGCAAAACTTCACATCCTGACGCCACGGTGGGCTCGACATTGAGCTCCGTCCTGGCGTCCTGGCAATCCTGGTCTTTCTGCATA
>LR738713.1:285053925-285101976 GCA_902687465.1 Secale cereale
CTAGCGGTGAGTGGCCCTACTCCTGCAATGTGGTGGATTGCCTCAAGGTGGTATAAGGAAGAACTAGTACAGTGGGTGAACCACCTCGCGAGGTGTGTTCTGACTGGTGTGTGCCTAGAGGGAGGTCTCAATGATCTGTTCGATCCAGATCCCGTCCTTCTCTATGGTGGTGGCTAACCTATATTTATAGTCGCCTTGGTCCTATTCCCCCAAAATATAGGCGGTAAGGGATCCCACAACATCCAAATTTGAAGGGACACAACTAGTACATATTATCCCGACTAAAGGTGGTCTTCGCGTGCAAAACTTCACATCCTGACGCCACGGTGGGCTCGACATTGAGCTCCGTCCTGGCGTCCTGGCAATCCTGGTCTTTCTGCATAGAAATGGAAACCTTTGGTTGATTCCTCGGGACACCGCGCCTGTGCTTGCCTCTTTAACACCAAAGAGGAAACTGGTCGTCCCGCGCCCGCTGGCACCCGCCTAGCCTTGATCGTCATGGCTTGCGTCATCCGAACCTTGTGATTTGAGGGACTGCATTGAGTTATCCGCCCCTCGGGAGCCAGCCTAGCGAGATTGTTCCCTCTGGAGGTCTTGGTGTTGTCTGCCTCGCGAGGCTTGGCCCCACGCGAGGGTATTGAGTGTCGATGCTCAAGATGGGCCGTACCAAGCCGGTGAAGCAGCCGAGTCATGGGCCGCAGGCATGCAAGTCTGGGTACCCTGGTTCCCAGAACGCCGACACAATTTTTTTGTTTGTCATGGTTATGACACTTCTATGATGATAATTGTGACCAAAACACATAGCATCATAGATGTGGTGGGCTCCTACTTCTATGACAAAAAATCATGACAGAAAATGGGCTTTTCGTCCTCAGCGGGCCGGAGACACACTTGTATGACATTCTTTGGGCCGTCCATGATGGAAAAAATCATGGTAGAAGTGAGGGCGAGGAAAATTTTGGGGAGCTCTTGTTTACGGTGGGTGGTCAGAGTCGAGCGATGCACGGAGGTTTGCGCGATGCTCTTGTATACGTACGCCCGTGTGTGTGTGAGGCGTTGGGCTCTAACTGGACCCAAGTGAGGCGTTCGCTTATTGAACCTGAGTAGTCGATCTCGCCCTCACACCACCCCAACCCAATTGATCCTTTGTTGCCTAAATGAACCCGAGTGATTCCTTCGCTGCCTAACTGCACCCGATGGACCCTTCTCACTGCTTACTTAAGCCGAAGGCCCCAGTGTATGTGCGAGACGTAGCTGGTTGGGTTACCTCTCGATGAACAGTGCCTGTTGCTGCCTCGCACATGAGATACACGTAGGCACAAGTCGAGATGCATCTATTTATCAAGTTGGTTGGTTTGCTGTGGACGAACAGTTCACGGTGGGGGTTGGATGAACATGACCCCATGGTTGCCGCTGGATGAACAGGACCCCGAGGAGGCCACAACAGCCCAGCCGGTTGGGGTGGATGAACAGAACCCCGTGGAGGGCTAGATGAACATTAGCAGGTGGAGGTGCAATGCCCAAGATGGGACTATACCTCCTACGTGTCAAGGCATGACTTAAAGGTATAAGCCCATTCTGGAATGATCGCAAGTTTGGTATCTTTGCACGACTCATGTAAAAATAGGGATGAAATTGTAAAAGGAGATAGTTGGCTTACACTCGCCACGTCACACAATTCATTACATAGTCAAACATCATTCAAATAACATCACAACCCGACTACAGGTGAAGATCCAAACGAAAGATACCAAAATACATAAAGCCACAGGTTCGGATCGCCCCTAGTAGAAATCACTACTGATCATCGGGATAGTGCATGTAGTAACGGCTATGTTCTTCATCGTACTCCCAGTACAGCTCTGTGCCGTCCCCTGAGTAGTTTACCATGGTACCTGCATCTGGTGTGGTGTAGAATCTGTGAGCCACAGAGGACTCAGCAATCCCGTTCTCGGGTAACAGAACTATCTAAGCCTTGGGTGTGGAACAAGGCTGAAGAAAGAATAAAAGGTTGCAGCTGCACTAGCACTAGCTTACGTAATAAGAGCGAGAAGAGAAGTGCCACAAGCGACAAAGTGATCACGAAGTGATCCTATCTAAGCACGTCAAACATAACCCCACCGTGTTCACTTCCCGAACCCCTTTCGGAAAATGACCGTCACGGTACTCACGCTGGTAGTGTGTTCTGAACATGGTGTCAAGTTTTCTACAACCGGATATTAACAAATTCCCATCTGCCACATAACCGCGGGCACGACTTTTGAAAGTTCAAAACCCTGCAGGGGTGTTCCAACTTGGCCCATTACAAGCCCACGATCCGCGGAGTCGCAACTCCAAAGTGGGAAGGCCTGAGTATTCTCGGAATCTCGTGCTCAAGATACTCCGACTAAGGTAAGACTAATCCAGCAAATCCTCCCGACGTGCCGACACCCTGACAGTAGCCGCGCGTATCTAGTCTCAGGCCACGACCGGATGAGCGAAGCGTACAGGTACCAGATACCCCAAGTTGCCAAGGGGCGGACCCGCACAGTGCTCTAGTTTGGACCAACACTCATGTGGAGCACTGGCCCGGGGGTTGATTAATAAAAGGGGTTAGCTAGTCCCTATGCAAGTTTTAGTTATTAGGCAAATGGAGTACCAATGTCGGGACTTGCTGGAAAAGACTTAGCACTAAGCGGTTTATCGAGGGGGTCCCATAACCCCAACCGTGTGAGGAATGCATAATCAAGGAACATAACATCGGTTTATACGGTTCCTAGGGCGGCACGAGTGGAACAAATCACCAAGCAAGAGGCTTAGCCTTCCACCCATTACCAATATATAGATGATTTCATTAAAGAGGTATATAGTGTGATATCCCAACAAGCTTCAACATGAAGCAAGAATCTTCAAATCTTCTCCTGCAACTAGCAATGCTATAAGAGGGGCTGAGCGAAGCCTACGTAGCCAATCAAAGGTTTGCATAGGTTGGGTGGTTAAACAGATTCATGGTTACAATAATAGGCTGACAAACAAACATGGGCATCGAGGCAAATAAGCTAAAGAGCGAGACTTCTAGCAATAGGCAAAGATAGTAATGATATCTGGGCCAGGTCATCTTGCCTGTCGAGTCGTCGATGGGATCGTAAGACGGCTCCTCGTTCTCAACCTCGGTAGTAACCTCGTTCTCGTACTTGATCTCGGCTTCCGGCTCTACTCAACACAAGAACACACGAGGCACGAAATCAAACAACGTGCAATGCGCAAACTACAGGATGCATGTATGATGCACTTAGGATGCACATCAGATGAACTTCGGATGCGTAACATGACAAGATAGGAAGCACAGAGAAAACAGCACAAGAACAAGACATTTACTCAAACGAGTAGGATGCAAGACAAGTCTATTTAGGAAGCAAAACATGGCAAGGTAGGAAGCACAGAGGAACAAACCAAGAAACAGCAGGTTTAAATGAGGCCGGAAATCACTTAAGACAAATCCGGTAGGTCCTCATATGCATAGCTTGAAATTAGTCCACATCTGATCAAACCTTAACTTAAAGTTGTTAAACAGCAAGTTAACATGCACCATGACAATCTACACGAAATTCTAGTCAAGTTTCATATAAAGTTTGTTTAAAACAGAGCTACGGTCTAGAAGATATGATCAAAACTAGATAAGCATGGCAACGGTGCAAAATGCACCCAAACATCAAGCAAACATACTCCAAACATGTTAACAAGATGATATTACGAATCTACATGCAAAATCACACAATTTTCATGTAGGGCATGCTTAAAACGGAGCAACGGAACAAAACATACACTCGAAACAAGAAACAATGCAAAGCTGAAATTAACAGCCACATAGTAACTTCGGAGCAAGAAATATATACTCTACAGCACTCAAACATGGTGGCAAGAAGCATGGACATAAACTAGACATATCCTACAGCAAACAACTCCATTGGAGCATCTCCATAGGAGGCATGGATCAATAGCAACAAGCTACAACATTTTGATCATGACAATAGAAACCTGGCAGCAATATTTTATAGCAACTTGGGAGCAAGAATTAAATATGCTACATCAACCCAAATGAGCATGTGAGGGTATGGATGGATATACAACAACATATACAACAAGGAATGATCAATGGTCACCCCAAAACTAACATGGATTTGCCTAGGATAACAAGCAAACATAGCATCAGGATATTACAGATTTCAGACTTAGTGAAATTTCACTAAGTCTTAAAACAGTAACATTATCATGGCATGTTTGCAAGCATGTTTAAGTCATCTCAAAGCATATCGTGGGAAATGGTTTGCACCACATCAAAGAATACATGATGGGGAATCTAGAACATATGAGCATGTGACATGGGGACAAACACAACAATAGCAACGAGCTCCTCAACTAGGCATCTCGTAACAAGTTACAAAACCTAACAGCCACATAGCATCTTGCAACAGGGATAAACATGGCAATATGAACTCTAACATGCATGCTATAGCAACCAACATGTAGAGCATCTCATGATGAACATTTTGACATATCATTTGCTTCATTTGGATAAACATGCACCAAGTTATCACATCTCAAACATGGCATGAAAACAACTAATAGCAGCAGTTTATATCATGTAGCACTCTTGTCATGAAGATTAAGACATCTAGATGGACTCAAACAAGCATGACACAATGGAACAAAACATAGTACACATCACCACGATCATTTTGACATATTATATGCACAAATCGGACAAGCACAGTAAAAGTTATAGCCATCACAAATATGCATCAGACAACTAAAATGCAAAAATACTTAGAGGAAACGGGGTCAACCTCAGAGGGTCAACGGGTCGGGTGCCGGTCAAACGGGTTGCGGTGCGGGTCCGCGGGCGAACGGGGCCCGTTAGGGTTCCAGCCCCGGATCGGGATCGGGCTGGTGCCTCGATCGGATCGGCGGCGCGCGATTCCAGCGGCGAGCTCCGACGGGAGCTCGACCTCCGGTGACGACGAGGGCCGGCAGGAGGCCCGGCAAGGTGGCTGGAGAAGGCGCTGCTGGGGCCCGGGGCGCGGGTCGCCGGAGGCTTGCGGGAGCGGCGGCGGAGGAGCTCGCAGCCGGCGGGGGGCGAGACCAGGCGGCGGGGCCCTAGCGCCGGCGGTGGAGGGCGGCGCTCCGGTCGCCTGCGGGTGGCGACGGCGCGGTCGGCGCGGAGCAGGACGGCGGGGCGCGCAGAGGGGCTCGGCCCGGTTGTCGGCGGCGGCGGGCCCGCGCTGGGCCTGCGGGCCGGCGTGGTGCGGTCGGCGGCGGTGACGTGGCACATCCCGGTTGGACGCGGGGGCGGCGGCGGATGTGTCCAGCGCCGGCGGTCACGTCCAGCGCGCGGAGAGACTGAGGGACGCTGAGAAAAACAGAAAAAAAAAAAGAAAGGAGCTAGGGTTTGGACGCAAAATGGAGGGGCTGGACGTTTTTATAGGCACAAGGAGCTAGGAGACTCCAAATGGGGAGCGGTTTTCGGCCACGCGATCACAAATCGACGACCGAGATGATCGGAAGGGTTGTGCTGGGTTGGTGGGCTGTTGTGGAGGGGGTCTTGGGCCTCAAAGAGGAGGTACTTTGAGCCCACTACGTTAACTGTTGGAGTACCAAACGAACTCCAAATGCGACGAAACTTGACAGGCGGCCTACACGTACCAAAACAACATCGCACGACAAGTCTCACGCCATTCCGGAAACGTTACACGCCCAAACACGAAAGAAGGACTCGGGGATGCCACGGGCACGTGTGAAAGCGTCGGAACTCGAAACGGACAACGGGAAGAGACGAGTGGGACCGGATGCAAGTGACAACACAAATGGAATGCAATGCACATCACAACATGACATGGATGAAATGCACACACGCACACGACAAAACGAAGAAACCCAAAATGAAAGAAGAGCCCAGAAAGGAATTGATGAAGCCAAACTTTATATATTGCCATATAGGGAAAGTGTTACATCCGGGGCATTACAAACTCTCCTCTACTACGAAAAGATCTCATCCCGAGATCCAGAACTGGAAGAAGGAAGGGTACTCGGAACGAAGGTGATCTTCTCGTTCCCACGTAGCTTCTCGGTCGGTATGGTGTGACCACTTAACTTTCATGAACTTGATTGACTTGTTGCGGGTCTTGCGCTCGGTTTCTTCAAGAATAGCAATGGGATGCTCTCAGTAAGACAAGTCTTGTTGAAGATCAATCTCCTCAAACGGAATAGTGCATTCAGTAGCCTTGAAGCACTTGCGGAGTTGAGACACGTGAAACACATCATGAACATTAGCGAAGTTGGAAGGGAGCTCAAGTTGATAGGCTAGATCACCTCTTTTGCCAAGGATCTTGAAAGGGCCCATGTATCTAGGAGCAAGCTTTCCTTTGATACCAAATCTTTGGGTGCCTTTCATAGGAGAAACACGGAGATAGACATGATCAACAATGTTGAAGGCCAAATCACGATGCTTGCCGTCATAGTAGCTCTTCTGACACGACTGAGCGGCCTTGATATTCTCACGTATGACTTTGCACATTTCTTCGGCTTCTGAGATCAAGTCATTGCCAAGAAGTTGACGTTCACCAGTCTCGGACCAGTTGAGAGGAGTACGGCACTTTCTGCCATAGAGGATTTCAAACGGAGCTTTGCCGGCACTTGCTTGGAAACTGTTATTGTAAGGGAACTCGACAAACGGAAGGCAATCTTCCCACTTCATGCCAAAATAGATGACACAAGCTCTGAGCATGTCTTCTAGAATCTGGTTCACTCTCTCGACTTGACCACTAGTCTGAGGGTGAAACGCAGTGCTGAAACGGATCTTAGTGCCCATGGCAGACTGAAAGGAATCCCAGAACTTGGATGTGAACAAACTTCCACGGTCTCAGGAGATAACTTGAGGAATGCCTTGTAAGGACACAATTCTGGAAGTGTACAACTCTGCCAGTTGAGCTGCATTGATGGATTCTTTGACTAGAAGGAAGTGAGCTACTTTGGTTAGCTTGTCAATCACCACAAAGTAGAATCATTCCCCTTCTTGGACTTGGGAAACCCAGTGACGAAATCCATTTCAATGTGGTCGAACTTCCACTCGGGAATAGGAAGAGGTTGGAGGAGACCGGCTGGACGTTGATGCTCTGCCTTCACTCTTCTGCAGACATCACATTCATTCACGAATTGGGCAATCTCCCTTTTCATGCGTGTCCACCAGTAAGATTGCTTGAGGTCTTGGTACATCTTAGAACTTCCAGGATGAATCGAAAGGAGGGAGTCATGTGCTTCATTCATTATGAGCTTCCTGAGATCACCCTTGGGAACCACAAGTCTGTCCTCAAAGAACAAGGTATCTCTCTCATCAACGCGATAGCACTTGTATTTGGAAGTACCCTTTGCAATACCATGTTTCACTTTCTGCACCATAGCATCACTGAGTTGGGCCTCACGGATCTGATCTTCCAAGGTAGGAGCAACTTGAAGATTTGCAAGGAAGCCTTGCGGAACAACTTGGAGGTTGAGCTTCCTGAATGCTTCACAAAGCTCAGGCTGAAAGGGCTTGATAAGGAGACTGTTGCAATATGCCTTTCTGCTCAAGGCATCTGCAATGACATTGGCCTTGCTAGGCGTGTATTCGATGCTTGGATCACACTCTTGGATCATTTCAACCCAACGAGTCTGGCGGAGGTTCAGGTTCAGTTGTGTGAAGATGTACTTCAAGCTCTTGTGATCGGTGAAGATGTCGACTTTTCTGCCCAATAGAAGGTGTCTCCACGTGATCAAAGCGTGTACCACAGCTGCTAGCTCGAGATCATGTGTGGGGTAGTTCTTCTCACTTGGCTTCAATTGACGAGAGGTGTATGCCACAATTTTCTTGTCCTGCATTAGAACACCACCAAGTCCTTGAAGAGAAGCATCACAGAAAACTTCGTAGGCCTTGGACTCATCTGGAGGGTTAAGAACTGGAGCAGAGATGAGCTTTTCTTTGAGAGTTTTGAATGCCACATCACAATCCGGAGACCAGTTGTACTTGACATTCTTCTACAGCAAGTTGGAGAGAGGCTTGGCAATCTTGGAGAAGTTCTCAACGAACCTTCTGCAATAGCTAGCAATACCAAGGAAGCTTCAGAGTTGCTTGACGTTCTGAGGAGGTTCCCAGTTGACAATCGCTTCAACTTTCTCGGGGTTGACCGCAATACCGTCAGCGGAGATGATATGGCCCAGATACAAGACCTTATCGAGCCAGAATTCGCACTTGGAGAACTTGGCATAGAACTTATGTTCATGGAGTCTGTCGAGAACCAGACGGAGGTGCTTTTCGTGATCCTCTTCATTCTTGGAGAATACCAAGATGTCATCCAGATACACAAGCACAAATTCGTTGGTGTAGGGGTTGAAAATGTAGTGCATCATTCTCGAGAAGGTAGGTGGAGCATTAGCGAGACCAAAAGACATGACTGTATACTCATATGAGCCGTAGCTGGTTCTGAAGGCAGTCTTGTGGATATCTTCTTCACGAATGCGAATTTGGTGGTAACCCATCCGGAGATCGAGCTTTGAGAACACTTTAGCTCCTTTGAGCTGCTCGAACAATTCATTGATGTTGGGGAGCGGATACTTGTTCTTTATTGTCTTCTTGTTCAATGGCCGGTAATGAACGCAAAGGCGCTCCGTGCCATCCTTTTTTTTGACAAATAAGACACCACAGCCCCAAGGAGACGTGCTAGGCCTAATTAGACCCATACGCTCTTACTCATCGAGCTGTTTCTTCAACTCCTTC
Source organism: Secale cereale (assembly GCA_902687465.1). Classification (NCBI taxonomy): domain Eukaryota; kingdom Viridiplantae; phylum Streptophyta; class Magnoliopsida; order Poales; family Poaceae; genus Secale; species Secale cereale. The sequence continues at coordinate 285,062,714 of LR738713.1, forward strand.
AACTCTTCAGGGGAGAGCTTGTACGGACGCCGGCATGCTGGCTCAGTACTAGTCTCGAGTTCAATGACAAATTCAACTTGACGATGTGGAGGCATACCTGGAAGCTCTTCAGGGAAAACATTTTCATATTCATTGACCACCGGGATTTGGGAGATGGCATTAATCTCACCCTTGTCATTGAGAGAGAATAGCCTGATTGTGTTATCCCGAGAGGCGAAGATAATCACGTCTTCGTTGGAATGAGTAAGCTTGACTTCCTTATTTGCATAATCAATGTGAGCATCATGCTGAGAAAGCCAATCCATCCCGAGAATAAGGTCAATGTCGGAGTTGCGGAGAACAACCGGAGAAGCCAGAAAGCGGTAATCACCCATGCGAATAGATACGTCCTGAACAACTGAGTTGGATCTCAACAGAGAACCCGGAGAAATAATGCGCAAAGGTTTATCCAAATAAGATGATGAGAACTCATGCTTGGTAAAGAATGGCCTTGACATGAAACTGAGTGATGCACCAGAGTCAAACAATACTTTGCAGGAATTGAGTTAACTGAGAGGTTACCAAGTATCACATCAGAAGAATTCTCCGCTTGAGCTGCATTCATCAGATTCACTCTTGCTGACTTGGGGTTGTGCTTGACAATAGCAGTGCTGACAGGTGGAGGAGGCAGAAGGCGCCTTGGCCCTTTTGGCCACACTTGTTGCAAACCACTTCTGAGAGAGGGTGGTAATGAGGAGCACTTGACTTGGAAGCTTGAAATTGGTTCTTTGACTGATTGCTTGGGTTGGGTGGGTGGGAGAAAGCACGGCCACCAGAATTCTTGTTGTTGTTGTGGTTGGGAGCTCAGATCACTGGAGGAGGTGGAAGCCAAAACTTCTGTTGCTTTGCGACCACTTGAGAAGAAGAGGAGGACTGAACGGCGTCTCTTATCCTCTTTTTGGAAGCTTCCATCTTGAGCTGGGCTGCCTCTTGCTTAAGTGCCATGTTATAGAATTGATCAAACTCATCAGGCTCTAACAAGGTGAGAGTTAGTTGGAGTTCATCCTTCAGACCACCTCGGAACTGATAGATCTTGCTCTTGGCATCTGGGATGTCTTGCTTGGCATAGCGGGCAAGGTTCTAGAACTTGACATTATATTGGTAGACAGACATTGAGCCTTGCTTCAGGTTGCGGAATTGCTCACGCATACCCTCGATGACACTTGTTGGAATGTGGTGAGAACGAAAGTCCTTGCAGAACTCATCCCAGGAGATTACACGACCCTATCTGGAATCTTTGTACTGCTGCCACCAATCAGCTGCTTCGTCCTTGAGTTGGAAGGCGGCAAACTTCACATAGTCCTCGGGCCTGACATTACTACACTCAAAATGCTTCTTGATATCTGTTATCCAGTCTTCCGCATCTAGAGGGTCCACGCAGTAACTGAATGCCTTTGGTTGATTTGCCAGGAACTGGTTGAGCGTAGCAAAATGAGGTTGGTTGAACAAATTGCCTTGGTTCCCATGAGCACCTTGATTTGCTTGAATGTTCTGCATCATTTGCATAAGCATCTGAGTGTTCTGGTTCGTCGCTTGCATAATTGCTCTCCAGGCCTCAGACGGAGGAGGAGGTGAAGGAGGACGATCAGGAACCTCTTCACCCTCTGGGTTAGCGTTGGGAACCCTTTTAGGAGCCATCCTGAATGAGATGACAACTATTAGCCATTGATTGAAAGAATATATAAGCTGAATCAACGGCTGGAAATTGCAACATAGTCTTTACAAGAACATTCGAACAAGAATGAACGAATGTAAATCTCAGTTTAATAGCAACAACAATCTTCACGAGAATCCACTTGGGAGACAAAAGGTAAATAAACAACAAGGAACAGATAGAACAAATACAAGATAGAAGCTTCGTTCGACATATTCGTGCTAAAAGCTTATGGAACGTGTTACAAAAGGGTTTTGCAATCCCCGGATCAGCGTAGCCAAGGACCCTTTAAGATGCAACTCCCGATCGAAACAACTGCCATAAAACTACTTCACTCAATGTAGAACCCCGAACTCCATATCATGCATTTGTTGGAAGAATGCCTATGAGCTACTAGATGAACCCACCTACTAATTTCCAAAAGTTTCCAGTTATGCAATCAGGTGTTGGGGATACAGGGGAAGCATCGCGCACTCAACTCTAATCCTACATCCAGCTGTATCCATCCTTCAACACATAACTAGTTATTTCCGGAAACCGTCTACCTCGGACCTTCGAAACGCATCTACTGTACAAGCTATGGCAATACTCCTGAACTAACTCCCCAGTACTGGGTGACGTCGGGGTTATCTTGCCACTAACCGCATAGGAGAGTTTTTGATGCCGGCCGTCTTAAGTATTCCAGAACTGACGCGATATATTTGTGACGACAACACCTCAGAGCTCAACTCCCCGGGACACTGCCACAACCCCTAAATGACTGGAGGCATCGATAACAATGTTCTCGTCACAAAGACATCGGAACAATCCAAACAATACTCGCGAGATTCCTAAAAAAAATTGGTGACATTTTGAGAGTAGAAGAGACAAGAGTAATCGTCAGGAGTCCTCACTAGAGTGAAAAGATATGAGGAACAAAAGAATTCCTACTCTCTGATATATATATAGGACTCAAAACATTTTTAAGTGTGTGCCTAGACTCAACCGTCAACGATTCGATCAATCGGTGGGGGCTTCTAGGTCGGATAAGGCTCTGAATACCAATTTGTAATGCCCAGGAAGGGACTATACCTCCAACGTGTCGAGGCACGACTTAAAGGTATAAGCCCATTCTGGAATGATCGCAAGTTCGGTATCTTTGCACGACTCTTGTAAAAATAGGGATGAAATTGTAAAAGGAGATAGTTGGCTTACACTCGCCACGTCACAAAATTCATTACATAGTCAAACATCATTCAAATAACATCACAACCCGACTACGGGTGAAGATCCAAACGAAAGATACCAAAATACATAAAGCCACAGGTTCGGATCGCCCCTATTAGAAACCACTACTGATCATCGGGATAGTGCACGTAGTAACGGCTACGTTCTTTATTGTACACCCAGTAAAGCTCTGTGCCGTCACCTGAGTAGTTCACCATGGTACCTGCATCTGGTGTGGTGTAGAATCTGTGAGCCACAGAGGACTCAGCAATCCCGTTCCCGGGTAACAGAACTATCTAAGCCTCTTGGTTGTGGAACAAGGCTGAAGAAAGAATAAAAGGCTCAGCTGCACTAGCACTAGCTTACGTAATAAGAGTGAGAAGAGAAGTGCCACGAGCGACAACGTGAACATGAAGTGATCCTATCTAAGCACGTCAAACATAACTCCACCGTGTTCACTTCCCGAACCCCTTTCGGAAAATGACTGTCACGGTACTCACGCTGGTAGTGTGTTCTGAACATGGTGTCAAGTTTTCTACAACCGGATATTAACAAATTCCCATCTGCCACATAACCACGGGCACAGCTTTCGAAAGTTCAAAACCCTGCAGGGGTGTTCCAACTTGGCCCATTACAAGCCCACGATCCGCAGAGTCGCAACTCCAAGGTGGGAAGGCCCGAGTATTCTCGGAATCCCGAGCTCAAGATACTCCGACTAAGGTAAGACTAATCTAGCAAATCCTCCCGGCGTGCCGACACCCTGACGGTAGCCGCGCGTATCTAGTCTCAGCCCACGACCGGATGAGCGAGCGTACAGGTACCAGATACCCCAAGTTGCCAAGGGGCGGACCCGCACAATGCTCTAGTTTGGACCAACACTCATGTGGAGCACTGGCCCGGGGGTTGATTAATAAAAGGGGATAGCTAGTCCCTATGCAAGTTTTATTTATTAGGCAAATGGAGTACCAATGTCGGGACTTGCTGGAAAAGACTTAGCACTAAGCGGTTTATCGAGGGGGTCCCATAACCCCAACCGTGTGAGGAACGCATAGTCAAGGAACATAACACCGGTTTATACGGTTCCTAGGGCGGCACGAGTGGAACAAATCACCAAGCAAGAGGCTTAGCCTTTCACCCATTACCAATATATAGATGATTTCATTAAAGAGTTATATAGTGTGATATCCCAACAAGCTTCAACATGAAGCAAGAATCTTCAAATCTTCTCCTGCAACTAGCAATGCTATAAGAGGGGCTGAGCGAAGCCTACGTAGCCAATCAAAGGTTCGCATAGGTTGGATGGTTAAACAGATTCATGGTTACAATAGGAGGCTGACAAACAAACATGGGCATCGAGGCAAATAAGCTAAAGAGCGAGACTTCTAGCAATAGGCAAAGATAGTAATGATATCTGGGCCAGGTCATCTTGCCTATCGAGTCGTCGATGGGATCGTAAGACGGCTCCTCGTTCGCAACCTCGGTAGTAACCTCGTTCTCGTACTCGATCTCGGCTTCCGGCTCTACTCAACACAAGAACACACGAGGCACGAAATCAAACAAGGTGCAATGCGCAAACTACAGGATGCATGTATGATGCACTGAGGATGCACAGAAGATGCACTTAGGATGCATAACGTGACAACATAGGAAGCACAGAGAAAACAGCACAAGAACAAGACAATTTACTCAAACAAGTAGGATGCAAGACAAGTCTATTTAGGAAGCAAGTCATGGCAAGGTAGGAAGCACAGAGGAACAACACAAGAAATAGCAGGTTTAAATGAGGCCGGAAACCACTTAAGACAAATCTGGTAAGTCCTCAGATGCATAGTTTGAAATTAGTCCAGATCTGATCAAACCTTAAGTTAAAATTGTTAAACAGCAAGTTAACATGCACCATGAAAATCTACACGAAATTCTAGTCAAGTTTCATATAAAGTTTGTTTAAAACGGAGCTACGGTCTAGAAGATATGATCAAAACAAGATAAGCATGGCAACAGTGCAAAATGCACCCAAACATCAAGCAAACATACTCCAAACATGTTAACAAGATGATATTATGAATCTACATGCGAAATCACACAAGTTTCATGTAGGGCATGCTTAAAACGGAGCAACGGAACAAAACATACACTCGAAACAAGAAACAATGCAAAGCTAAAATTAATAGCCACATAGCAACTTCGGAGCAAGAAATATATACTCTATAGCACTCAAACATGGTGGCAAGAAGCATGGACACAAAGTAGACATATCCTACAGCAAACAACTCCATTGGAGCATCTCCATAGGAGGCATGGATCAATAACAACAAGCTACAACATTTTGATCATGACAATAAAAACCTGCCAGCAATATTTTATAGCAACTTGGGAGCAAGAATTAAATATGCTACAGCAACCCAAATGAGCATGTGAGGGCATGGATGGATAGACAACAACATATACAACAAGGAATGATCAATGGCCACCCCAAAACTAACATGGATTTGCCTAGGACAACAAGCAAACATAGCATCAGGATATTACAGATTCCAGACTTAGTGAAATTTTACTGTGTTAAAACAGTAACATTATCATGGCATGTTTGCAAGCATGTTTAAGTCATCTCAAATCATATCGTGGGAAATGGTTTGCACCACAGCAAAGAACACATGATGGGGAATCTAAAACATATGAGCATGTGACATGGGGACAAACACAACAATAGCAACGTGCTCCTCAACTAGGCATCTCGTAACAAGTTATAAAACCTAACAGCCACATAGCATCTTGCAACAGGGATAAACATGGCAATATGAAATCTAACATGCATGCTATAGCAACCAACATGTAGAGCATCTCATGATGAATATTTTGACATATCATTTGCTTCATTTGGATAAACATGCACCAAGTTATCACATCTCAAACATGGCATGAAAACAACTAATAGCAGCAGTTTATATCATGTAGCACTCTTGTCATGAAGATTAAGACATCTAGATGGACTCAAACAAGCATGACACAATGGAACAAAACATAGTACACATCACCACGATCATTTTGACATATTATATGCACAAATCGGACAAGCACAGTAAAAGTTATAGCCATAACAAATATGCATCATACAACTAAAACGCAAAAAGACTTAGAGGAAACGGGGTCAACCTCAGAGGGTCAACGGGTCGGGTCGCCGGTCAAACGGGTTGCGGTGCGGGTCCGCGGGCGAACGGGGCCCGTTAGGGTTCCAGCCCCGGATCGGGATCGGGCTGGTGCCTCGATCGGATCGGCGGCACGTGATTCCAGCGGCGAGCTACGGCGGGAGCTCGACCTCCGGCGACGGCGAGGGCCGGCGGGAGGCCCGGCGAGGTGGCTGGAGAAGGCGTTGCTGGGGCCCGGGGCGCGGGTCGCCGGAGGCTTGCGGGAGCGGCGGCGGAGGAGCTCGCAGCCGGCGGGGCGGCGAGACCAGGCGGCGGGGCCCTAGCGCCGGCGGTGTAGGGCGGCACTCCGGTCGCCTGCGGGTGGCGTCGGTGCGGAGAAGGACGGCAGGGCGCGCAGAGGGGCTCAACCCAGTTGTCGGCGGTGGCGGGCCCGCACTGGGCCTGCGGGCCGGCGCGATGCGGACGGCGGCGGTGACGTGGCACGTCCCGGTTGGACGCGGGGGCGGCGGCGGACACGTCCGGTGCGCGGAGAGACTGAGGGACGCTGAGAAAAACGGAAAAAAAAAAGAAAGGAGCTAGGGTTCGGACGCAAAATGGAGGGGGTGGACGTTTTTATAGGCACAAGGAGCTAGGAGACTCCAAATGGGGAGCGGTTTTCGGCCACGCGATCACAAATCGACGACCGAGATGATGGGAAGGGTTGTGCTGGGTTGGTGGGCTGTTGTGGAGGGGGTCTTGGGCCTCAAAGAGGAGGTACTTTTAGCCCACTAGGTTAACCGTTGGAGTACCAATCGAACTCCAAACGCGACGAAACTTGACAGGCGGCCTACACGTACCAAAACAACATCGCACGAGAAGTCTCGCACCATTCCGGAAACGTTACACGCCCAACACGAAAGAAGGACTCGGGGATGCCACGGGCACGTGTGAAAGCTTCGGAACTCGAAACGGACAACGGAAAGAGACGAGTGGGACCGGATGCAAGTGACAACACAAATGCAATGCAATGCACATGACAACATGACATGGATGAAATGCACACACGCACATGACAAAACGAAGAAACCCGAAATGAAAGAAGAGCCCAGAAAGGAATTGATGAAGCCAAACTTTATATATTGCCATATAGGGAAAGTGTTACATCCGGGGCATTACAGGAGGCTGGAGGAGGTCGACGGTGGATGAACAGTAGCCCGTGGAGGCTATAGTGTGGCAATAGACGATGATGAATAGTAGCCCGTGGAGTCACATTTTGTGGTGTGCCACACCCCTCCCTATGAACAGGAGCCCGTTTCGACTGTAGGAGGTCAAAAATAACTCTGTTTCATCCAATTTGTAGTACGCCACACACCGAGCGGATGAACAGGACCCCGTTTTGACCGTGGGCGGTTGAATAGAAGGTTGTTTCCTCCGTTCTGCGGTACGCTACACCCTGTTTCGGCTGCTCCATCCAAGCCGGTTGGCTCCCGTTGAACAGGACACATTACGGCCGAGTCGATTGCCTCCCTATGAACACGGCGTTGTTTCTCCGTTCCGACCCCACCCGTATATATGTACACGTGGCTGTTGTACGTAATGTTGTTGCTGTGCGCGTTTGAGACCACGCCTGTATGTACATACGTGGTTGTATTTTTTGCCGTGTGGTTGTAGGTACGCGTACATGATTTGAACGGGACTGTCTGAAGTGTTACCTCGGGGGCTCTACTATGACATGTGTCGCTACTTACTCGGCCATGGTTCATCCTTGCAGAGAGACCGATCAACCAGTATGTACGTGCATGTTTGCGACCAGACGGATAACCGTACGTACACTTCGACCTAGTAGGTCCCAGCTGTCAGTGGGATACGGACACACATTCTTGCATGCCAAGATATAGTTGGCGGGTCCTAGATGTCATTGGGAGGAATCATACTATTTCCGCGTAATAAGGAGGCTCTTCCTTGCGTTCGAAGATGTAGCTAATGGGTCCAGCTGTCAGTCTCACCATGTGAAGTCATCTTCCGATGGTTGTCGTTCATTGACAACGTTGACCACGTCACGCTGAGAGCACCAAGGTGGTGGACGACGGCGAGGCCTACTAAGGGAACGATGCGGAGCCGAGGAAGACGAGGTCGTGGATGCGCACGTTGATGGGAGTACGACGGTTCACTAGTCCCGTTGCTGTGGGAGGATAATGTCACTGGATAATAACAGGGGTTGTGGGTGAGTAGAGAGAAAGCCTGGCTGGTGGTGGGATTAGGGTGGGCGGTGAGGGTAGGAGCAGGCTGTCCTGCCAGCGCTAGTTTGGGCGGCTGGAGCAAGAAGTTCAGAGATTGAAGAAGTAGCACGGCTGTTGGATTAGCATCCAACGGCCCAGCAGTTAGAATCATTTGTTGACTAGTAGGCCCACAAGTCAGCCACCAAATCTGCCAGTTCCTAGCTATCATCGGGAGGAATATATTTTTTGCATAATAAGGAGGCACTTCCTTCCATGCGAATATATAGCCGGCGAGTCCCAGTTGTCGGCAGGAGCAATTCATTTTTTGTGTGTAATAATGAGGCACTTGCTTGTGTGGGTCCCTACTGTCAGCATCTCCACTTACATCCCTCTTCCGATGGCTGACGTTTGTTGGCCATGTTGACCACGCTACGCCGAGAGCACCAACATGGTGGACAACAGTGAGGCCCATGAAGGGAATGGTACATCTCCGTCGTATCTATAATTTTTTATTGTTCCACACCAATATTATTCAACTTTTACATACTTTTGGCAACAATTCATATGATTTATTTGGACTAAATTATTGATCTAGTGCCCAGTGCCAGTTCCTATTTGTTGCATGTTTTTTGTTTCATAGAAAATCCATATCAAACGAAGTCCAAACATGATAAAAATTTACGAAGAATTATTTTGGAATATATGTGATTTTTAGGAGTTGGAATCAATGAAAATGGTGGCCCACAGTGACCACAACCCACTAGGGCGCACTGGGCACCCCCTAGCGCGCCCAGGTATCAAATGCCCTCCTATAACGTTGGTTGGTGCCCTTCTTATGGCGCAAGAAATCTAATTTATAGAAAAAAAGTGTGTTAAATTTTTAGCGCATCGGAGTTACGGATCTCCGGGAATTTAAGAAACGGTGAAGGGCCAGATCTGAGGAACATGAAAGAGAAGAGAATAGAGAGACAGATCCAATCTAGGAGGGGCTCCCGCCTCTCCGCCACCATGGAGGCCATGGACCAGAGGGGGGAACCCTCCTCCCATCTAGGGGGAGGCCAAGGAAGAAGAAGAAGGAGGGGGGATCTCTCCCCTCTCTCCCGGTGGCGCCAGAGTGCCACCTGGGCTAGGATCGTGACATCGATCTACATGAACAATATTGCTACCGTCAACACCAACTTTCTACCCCTCTATGGAGCAGTGTAACCTCTCTATTCCCGCTGTAATTCTCTACTTAAACATGGTTCTCAACTCCATATATTATTTCCCATGATATTTCTATCCTATGATGCTTGAGTAGATCCATTTTGTCCTATGGCATAATTGTGATCTTGCTTGGTATGATTGTATATTTTATTTTGGTGCTATCCAACTGTGACACCCCGAGACCGACACACCAGGTGTCAGCCAGTTATTCGTCGTCGTTGCCATGTCATCTGCTTGCGTGTTGCATCTTGACATGTCATCATGTGCATTGCATCATCATGTTTTCAAAACTTGCATTCGTCCGAACCCCCGCGTCCTCTCCGTCGTCCGTTCTGAGCCCATACACACTCGCACGTGCCCGCGACACCTCCGAATATTTATTTTATGAGTGGCCGGAAAACATTCTCGGAATGGGTTGAAACTTGGCGTGTGGTCTTATTATAGCATAGGTAGACCGCCTGTCAAGTTTCGTTGCGTTCGGAGTTCGTCTGATAGCCCAACGGTTAACCGTGTTAACCACCGGAAGCCTTTTCCCTTTTGGCCCAGCACCCCTTTCACAACTTCCCCCAAGCCCATTCTAGCCCCCTCCATTATCTTGGCCGTTCGATCACGATTGCGTGGCCGCGAACCGCTCCTCATTTGGACACTCCTAGCTCCCTCTAACTATAAATAGGTGTCTCCCCCGTAATTTTCTCGCAGATCCAATCCTAGCCCCGCTCCACTCGCGCCGCCGGACATGTCCGTCCGCGCCGGACATGTCCAGTGCCCCTCCACATCACCTCGGCCAATCCGCGCCCACCACATCAGCAGCCCCGCCGCCCCGGACCAATGGGGGTGCGCCACCTGTCCCCGCCGGCCTTCTCGCGCCTCCCCGTCGCCCGCAGCCCGCGGAGCCCATCCGGGGCCCGCGCGAGCCCGCTCCGCCGCCGCCGCTTGTTGTGAGGCCAGGCGCCGCCGGCCTCGTCCGCCTCCACCGCTGCCGGACTCGCCGCCGGCAACGGCCGTCGCACCTTCGCCGCCGGCTCCTCCTTCCTCCGCCGTCGGTCGCCGTTCCCTTCATCCCCGAGACGAGCCCGCTCCGCCCCGTGCTCGCTTCCCGCGGGACGTCCCGGTTCCCGCGCCGGCGGAACTCCTCGACGCCGGGAATAGAGTCGTCGGCCCCCCTCTCACCGTTTTCCCTTCGTCGGAGGGCCACCACCGCCTTGCCGGAGTCCCTGTGGCGCGCCGCCGCCATGGCCATGCCCGAGCAGCTCGAGCAGAGGACGAAGCTCTCCAGGCCGGTCTCCTTCCCTCCATGGGCCTCCTCCAGCCCGAGGCCCAGCTCCTGGCGCCAGCCCAGTCTGCTCCGACGGCCCCGTCGGCCCACCTCCCAACTGCCCCCGGCCTGCTTCGTCTACTGGGCCGAGCCCATGTGGTGAGCCCCGTCTAAATCCCGCCCCGTGCGTCGTTTAATATTCTGCGCTCACTTTTCGTATGGAAAAAATGACTAACTCCTCAGTAATTGTAATTTTGGGTGCATGTTCATGTGGCTGTAACGTTTTGTGTGCTTATCCAAATGGAGCATATGATATGTCAAAATGTTCATTGTGAAGTGCTCTACATGATGGTTTCCGTAGCATTCTTGTTAGGTATCATATTGCCATGTTAATCTCTGTTGCAAAAGTGTATCTGGCTGTTAAGTGCTGAAACTTGTTATGAGATGCAGATTTCACTTGCTCATTGCTATTGATGTGTTTGCCTTCATGCCACATGTCAATATGTTTTAGAAGCACAATCATATGGTCTTTGCTGTGGTGCAATCCGTTTTCCATGATATGCTTTGAGGTGACTTAAATAAGCTTGTAAACATGCCATCCCAATGTTGTTGTTTTATACTTAGTGAAAAACACTGCTAAGTCTGGAATCTGTTAAACCTGATGCTATGTTTGCTTCATGCCTCACTCAAATCCATGCTTGTTTTGGAGTGGCCAATGATCATGTCTTGTTGTACATGTTATCCTCTATCCATCCATGCCCTTACTTGCTCATATGGCCTGTTGTAGCTTATTTATTTCTTGCTTTGAAGTTGCTATAAATTTAACCTGTTAGGATTTTATCAGCATGTTCAATTTGGTGGAGCTTGTTGCTATTGATCCATGCCTCCTATGGAGTTGCTCCAATGGAGTTGTTCGAGGTATGTGATGTCTACTACATGTCCATGATCTTTATATGCTTCGTAGAGTTGATATGCTTGTTGTTTTGTGCCTCCGAAGGCAGCATTGTGATGATGTTTTTGCCTTCCCAGATTTTGGCCAAGTCTTGATAAATTTATTGCAACTTGCCATGCTTGTTTAATTGTGTTCCAGCAAGCTTTTGGGTGTGTTCTAAGTTCATGCTTGTTAAGTATCATGTCTATTTCACATCCATGCTCCTTGTTATCATGTTTGGGTGTTGTAGCATATATTTACCATGCTCCAAAGTTGTTTTGCTCGTATCTTTTAGCCCGTTGCTCCGTTTTGAGCGTGCTCTATATGAAACTTGCATGATTTTGCATGTAGAAGCATAATATCATATTGTTTTCATGTTTGGAGTGTGTTTGCTTGATGTTTGGGTGTATCTTGCACCATTGACATGCTTGCCTTGTTTTGCTCATATCTTCTAGGCCGTAGCTCCGAATTAAACAAACTTTATATGAAACTTGACTAGAATTTAGAGTAGATCATCATGGTGCATGTTAAATTTATGTTTAACAACTTTAACTTAAGGTTTGTTCATATCTGGACCAATTTCAAAATATGCATATACAAGAAGGTCAAGGTTCCTCCCTTGGTGGCCAGCTCATATTCTTCATCACGTGAAACTGACGAGTATGAAGACTTGGACAACACTACGGTAGGCCCTACTTCAACCATCGACTCCAACAACGTTGGCGCTCCTTCATCATCTTGAGATTCTTCAAGGGCGTTAGTCCTCAATTTCGATCATTTTGGTCATTCGATGACAAAGGGGGAGAAAGTTGAGTTAGTCTTCAAGCGGGTCTATATATATGGGCATTTTTTTGTTAAGTTAGAACTCTCGTTCTTCTGATGACTTTGTGGATCCAGATGTAAACTTAAACTCTATGGTGACCTAATACTTTTGTTGTGGTGTTTCTGCATGCTTATCCTTATTAATGTTATGCACGCATGATGAATTACATCAGTCACCATATTTCATCATGCATTTCAAATTCTTCATATTATATGTCAAATGCGTGTATGAATTACAAGATATAGGGGGAGATCTCCATGATTCCACTCTTCAAGTGTGCATTGCTTCAAAAGCAAATTCCTCACTATGCACATCTTCAGGGGGAGTTCTTCTATATCTTGCAATCAAATTCCACAATATCAGTATTTACACATCATATGTTTATCCCCATTGAAAACTTAACATATATTGTCATCAATCACCAAAAAGGGGGAGATTGTAAGTGCATCTATTGCCCCTTAGTGATTTTGGTGTATTGAAGACTTCTAGGTCAAGGGACTAATGTGTTTATGAGTGTACACAGGTCTATAAGTCTATGAGGAGTTTGATATTTACAGAGAAAGTCGAACCCTAAGAATGAAGTTCTTCGACTGAGGACTTTGGATTTCTGAAGACTTTCTGAAGACTTTGAAAGTGATGAAATTGGTGTAATCTTGAACACTTGGTATTCACTTGAGGAACATGAAGCGTGAAGACTTTTGTTTTCGTAGTTTCATTTTCTCTTTCTTGAGTCATAGGAAACACCGTACTATTAAAGGGGGTCGAGGAAATACTAAGGAAAAATTTCCATGTGATGCTCAACTCAAAATCCTACACCTACCAATCCCTTCGAGTGAAGCCATTGGAAATGTCATACAGTTCAGTCATATTCTTCAGTGATAGAGACGAAGTTCTTTTGGTCTCTGAGGAATTTGTTCTGACTGAGGAGTTAGGAATTCCCCAGTGCGGATTACCTACACAGTGAGGAACATGATAGCCCTGAGGAATTTGATACTCAAAGTTCCTACCGTTGATGTGCTATGCGCAAGTTGTCCCAAAATATCTACCCACCTAACGGTCATATCATTAAAGGGCATATATGTCTTATCATGTCAGGATGCTCCCTAGGCTATAAATAGCCGCCCCCTACAATCACTAGCTGGTTGGCTGCTCTGAGAGAAACTGGCACTTGTCATAAGAGCAACCCATCCTCCGAGGACTTTGAGCGAAAATCATCAAGTGAGGAAAAACCCAAAACCAAACCCAAACACCTACAAACCCAAAAGTGATTGAGCATCACTGAAGAGATTGATCCTGAGTGGATCCGACGCTTGTTACCTTTGAAGACTGTGCTTCTTACAGACGGTTAGGCGTCATGGTCTAGAGCATCCAAGAGGAATTGTGGATCATCGAGTGACCGAGTCTGTGAAGGTTCGGAAGTCACGCGAAGACTTACCACGAGTGATTGGGCGGGGTCTGTGTGACCTTAGCTCAAGGGGAATAGGGTGAGGACTTGGTGTCTTGGACTGTGTGTCCAGGACTGGGTGTCCGGGACTGTGTGTTCTCAGGTATAAATACCTAGCCACCCTAACCAGATGTACAACTGAGACAGCAGTTGGAACTGGTCTAACAAATCATTTTCTTCACCAAACCTACTGGTTCTATTTCCTAAACTCTTTCATTCCTCATATCTGTGTTGTGTGCTTGTTCGTATCTGTTTGAAGACATTGAATGAAGACTTTCTCAATTTCCTTAGTTCAATTTCTTCAATCTGTTTGTCTACATCCTGTGTTATCATGTGATTGCACTTTTTGTACTCTGTGTTTGTCTTCATTTCTTCATGATGACCATGCTTGTATTCTGTTATGTTTACTTCTGAGTACGTATTCCGCTGCAAGTAGTTCTTCGCTAAGGAATTTCCTCAACATCAAATTCCACAGTGAAGAATTCATAAAAATCGCCTATGCACCCCCCCTCTAGTCGATATAACGCACTTTCAAATATCACTATGTTACTCCCAAGTACATGAAGAAATTCGCCGTAAACCCTCCTTGCTCAAGACATCCTTTGGCTGCAGGCCAAATAGCTGATCCCACAAGCGTCAGGCACGGTGAGGAATTTCCCAAGGAATGGGCCAAGCGCCAAGCTAAACTTCAAAGGGCAGCTAGAGAAGCAGTGGGAAAATTTAATGAAGACATTGTTGTCGCTGCTACTGCTGCTGAAGCCTCTGCTAGTAAGCCTAAGAAGGCTATGCTGAAGAAATTGGCTGTCAAGCCAAGTACCTCAATAGCAATGCCCTCACGGCCTGGCTCTTCAAAGTCAAAGCCCTCAGGACAAATTCCTCAGGGAACTTCTTCAAGGGCTGCTCAATTTCCCTCCGTTGCTGCACAATCCTCACCTGGTGCTGCAAAGTCCTCAACACCTGTGAACCTTTCAACGTGTCAATGGACTGCAGGGTTCTCAATTGCTTCAGGAGCCTCTGCAAGTTCATCGGCTCCACCAAAATCTTCACCTGGTCCAACTTTCCTGAAAATGAAGACCATTGCTAGACGAGGAAAGAGGCCAAGTCGTCAAAAGAAAGTGGTTTTTCAAGTTCCATCTGATGACGATGAAGTTGATCATGAAAAACTTGTTGAAATCATCAGAGATAGGCAAATGAAGGCCGCTAGAGCCAAGGGCAATTATGTGCCTCTCATGCTGGATCCGAAGAAGATCCTAGATTACATCAATCTTTGGCACAAGGATCCCAATGCACCTATCCCTGAGATGAACCTCACTCCTAGACAAAGTCACATGTTGGCTACTTTCATTGGTGAGGAAAAAATGGAATTATTAACAAGCTAGAAAATCCAAGAAGGATCAGTACAAGAAAGAGCACTTCTTGAAGAAAAATGTTGTGAACATGTCTCCTGACGACCTTGTGAAATGGCAAACTAAAATCAAAGGCCTCAGTGATGAATTTGACAGATACCATGCTGATTGGCTAGGAGCCAAAGTCAGATTCATTAAGCTCTCCAAGTCAATCAAACTTGGTGGTGAAACCTCAGCGCAAGAAGAAATTCATTGTGTTGAGGAAACTAGAAGCGCAACTGAGAATCAAGTTGCTAAAGAAAATGCCAGGGCAACCTCAAATGTTGGGCCTGAAGAACAACCCAGGACTGCTGAAGAATCTGCCGCAACACCTGAAATATCTGAGAATGCCAGAGTGACTGCATCAGTCATGACTGGAGAAACTGAACCTATTTCATCCGCTCCTCCTGCAAAGCCTTCACCATTGAAGAATATCAACCTTCCTTCTGCATCAGAAGTGAAGAAGACAAAAGCTGCGGAGAAGGCAGCTGTGAAGAAAAGGAAGGCATCATCAAATGCAGAATCCTCAGCTCCCAAGAAAGTGAGGACTTTGTCAAGCTCCATCACCAACCCCATTGATGTTGTTCCTATCTCAGTTGTGCCATCAAAGGAGATTGTTCCCTTTGGTGAAGAATAAGTCATACCTGATGACATGGATGAAGAGAATCCTTATGTTGCTTCTTTAGAGCAGTTGGATAATGAAATTGAAGCGGAAGAAATCCCTTCAACCATACTGGTATCATCGCCCATGCCTGAGTTCACTCCTGAAGAGGCCGGCATTGAGGAATTGGAAGAAGAAGATGAAGATGTGGACATTGGTTCTACCACTCTAGTGCTCAACGATGATTATTGGGAAAATACTCATTTTAATTCACCTATGACCACTCAACTGCATCAAGTTCCTCAGTCCCCTGTCCAAACTGAAGAAATTCATGCGGACTCTGAAGAACGTACAACTTCTCCTTCCATTCCAGAACAAGCTCCAGCTGAAACAGCTGAAGAAATGGAGAAACCAACTACTGCTGAAGAACCTGAAGCTTAAATTCCTCAAGCAAGAGCTCCAGAGCTTCTGAATACAGAAGCTGCAAAGTCATCATCTGTTAATCTTCATCCCAAGTAGAAAAAACCTTATGCCAACAGGCAAAAATTCAAGGCTGGTGATTTCTTCGCTTAGCATCATTTCTTCACTAACTTCAATCCTTATGACTCAGCAAGACATCGACAAGAGGTTTTGGACACCTACCCAGATGAATTTATATTCTTCACTCATGTTCGACAAAGACAAGGTATTTGAACATCGTCAAATTTCTCATATTGACATGGAGTCGATCCCTTGCTTCCAGCCTATATTGAATGCTCTTCGCGAAGTTGGGCTTCTGAGTTTCTACTCTGACATATGCGATTGGAATGAAGAACTCATTCTTTAATTCTATGCCACTCTGCACCTCATTGGTGATGCTGCTGATATCAACTCATGGGTTCTTGACTTGATGACCGACAACACTCACTACAAAGCCCCAGTATCTGAATTTCTTCATGCCCTCCCAGTTAATCCTCCTTCTGAAGATGCAAGACTGATGTATGATGAACCTGAACTTCCAGATCATCTGATGCAAGTCATGATGAAGCCTTTGAAGGGTGGCCAACCTCCAAGAACCACCTTCTTAGTGAAGGAATTGCTATATGTGCCAAGGACAATCAACCGCATTCTGAGCAAAACCCTTAGTCCAATCAAGGGCCACAACTCTGAAGAAGAAGACGTTGTTGGCATCGTGAAGAATCTGCTATTCAATATCATGCATGGGATTCCCATCAACTATCATGATTTCTTCATGAGGACTTTGGTGAATGTTGCACTGTCACCGTTTGAGTTGAAGCCTTATGCTCCCTGGATTATGAAATTCATCAGAACAAGGTTTTCAATCAACTACAAGGTAGATTGTCAAAATCACCTCGGCTATTTGCCTCTTATTGAAGTCCTCAAATGGACTCTTTCCTCAGTTGATGGAAAAGGAAAAGTTGTTGTTATTGATGAAGGTACTTGTCCATTGGATGAACAGATTCGCAAAGCTGTATCCTATTCCACCAATGATGACTCTGCAACCCAAGACTCTGCCGCAAAAACTTCAAAGCATATTCCTTAGGCCACTGTTCCACGAGTGATGACTGATCGTGATCTTCTTCTAAGTCTTCATCAGAAGGTCGAACGCAATCACAAGTGGGTCAAGCGTCAGTTTGCTTCAATTCTTCAGAACATGATTGTCATGCATAACTCAGTGAAGAAGAAACACTACTGTCAGGGATATTATTACCAGGTATAAACCGGCCAGGAGGGTCCGGTTTACATTATCAAGACTATATTGCCAAAGGCCCAGCGGAGTATGAAGGAGGAGATTATAGCCCAAGGGGTTTAGAGCCCATGTGTTAGGGCCCATGATTTGTAAACCGTCATACTATGTAACTTGGGATGTAAGATAGAAAGAACAGAGACCGAGGCGGACACGATTATGAGCCGGCCTCAGGACTCTGTAAACCAGACCGGGCGTCACCTCTTATATAAAGGGACAACCCGACGACGGTTCGAGACAGAGAACAATAGCTTGAGACACAGGCAAAGTGGATTTCGCTCCCTGGTCATCAAGCCCTAGCAATACCACACCAAATTAGACGTAGGCTTTTACCTTCATCGAAGGGGCCGAACTAGTATAAAATCCCTGCGTCCTTCGTCCGCTTTAACCCATTTAAGCTAACCCGTACCGATGGCCTCACGACTAAGTCCTTTTGCTAGGACATCTGCCGTGCTAAATCCACGATAGTTGGCGCCAACCGTGGGGCTATCGCACGATGGTTTCGAGTTCTTGAAGGGCAGCTTTGAAGGACTCAAGGGTTACGCAGTGGGCCGGATGACCAAGAGTCGTCGCGGCCGGGTCTACATCGACGATGCAGGCTGGGGCCCCGAGGCCGATTCAATCGAATACGGGTATCGGGTCCTCTTCGGCGGCATCCCCGTCTTCATCGGCAAGATCGGTGAACCGGGCCCTGAGCCGGACATCTTCCCCAACATCGTCGAGTCGGCTCAGCGTGCGAGACCTGCCCGGATTCAGCCCGCCGTGAAGCACGTCTTCGTTGGAGCGGTCCATGCATGTATGAATTACAAGATATAGGGGGAGATCTCCATGATTCCACTCTTCAAGTGTGCATTGCTTCAAAAGCAAATTCCTCACTATGCACATCTTCAGGGGGAGTTCTTCTATATCTTGCAATCAAATTCCTCAATATCAGTATTTACACATCATATGTTTATCCCCGTTGAAAACTTAACATATATTGTCATCAATCACCAAAAAGGGGGAGATTGTAAGTGCATCTATTGCCCCTTAGTGATTTTGGTGTATTGAAGACTTCTAGGTCAAGGGACTAATGTGTTTATGAGTGTAAACAGGTCTATAAGTCTATGAGGAGTTTGATATTTACAGAGGAAGTCGACCCCTAAGAATGAAGTTCTTCGATTGAAGACTTTGGATTTCTGAAGACTTTCTGAAGACTTTGAAAATGATGAAATTGGTGTGACCTTGAACACTTGGTATTCACTTGAGGAACATGAAGCGTGAAGACTTTTGTTTTCGTAGTTTCATTTTCTCTTTCTTGAGTCATAGGAAACGCCGTACTATTAAAGGGGGTCGAGGAAATACTAAGGAAAAATATCCATGTGATGCTCAACTCAAAATCCTACACCTACCAATCCCTTCGAGTGAAGGCATTGGAAATGTCATACAGTTCAGTCATATTCTTCAGTGATAGAGACGAAGTTCTTTTGGTCTCTGAGGAATTTGTTCTGACTGAGGAGTTAGGAATTCCCCAGTGCAGATTACCTACATAGAGAGGAACATGATAGCCCTGAGGAATTTGATACTCAAATTTCCTACCGTTGCTGTGCTATGCGCCAGTTGTCCCAAAATATCTACCCACCTAACGGTCATATCATTAAAGGGCATTTATGTCTTATCATGTCAGGATGCTCCCTAGGCTATAAATAGCCGCCCCCTACAATCACTAGCTGGTTGGCTGCTCCGAGAGAAACTGGCACTTGTCATAAGAGCAACCCATCCTGTGAGGACTTTGAGCGAAAGTCATCAAGTGAGGAAAAACCCAAAACCAAACCCAAACACCTACAAACCCAAAAGTGATTGAGCATCACTGAAAAGATTGATCCTGAGTGGATCTGACGCTTGTTACCTTTGAAGACTGTGCTTCTTCCAGACGGTTAGGCGTCATGGTCTAGAGCATCCAAGAGGAATTGTGGATCGCCAAGTGACCGAGTCTGTGAAGGTTCGGAAGTCACGCGAAGACTTACCACGAGTGATTGGGCGGGGTCTGTGTGACCTTAGCTCAAGGGGAATACGGTGAGGACTTGGTGTCTTCGACTGTGTGTCCAGGACTGGGTGTCCGGAACTGTGTGTCCTCAGGTATAAATACCTAGCCACCCTAACCAGATGTACAACTGAGACAGCAATTGGAACTGGTCTAACAAATCATTGTCTTCACCAAACTTACTGGTTCTATTTCCTAAACTCTTTCATTCCTCATATCTCTATTATGTGCTTGTTCATATCTGTTTGAAGACTTTGAATGAAGACTTTCTCAATTTCCTTAGTTCAATTTCTTCAATGTGTTTGTCTACATCCTGTGTTATCCTATGATTACGCTTTTTGTACTCTGTGTTTGTCTTCATTTCTTCATGATGACCATGCTTGTATTCTGTTATGTTTACTTCTGAGTACGTATTCCGCTGCAAGTAGTTCTTCACTAAGGAATTTCCTCAACAGCAAATTCCACAGTGAAGAATTCATAAAAATCGCCTATGCACCCCCCCCCTCTAGTCGATATAACGCACTTTCAAATATCGCTATGTTACTCCCAAGTACATGAAGAAATTCGCCGTAAACCCTCCTTGCTCAAGACATCCTTTGGCTGCAAGACAAATAGCTGATCCCACAAGCGTAAGGCACGGTGAGGAATATCCCAAGGAATGGGCCAAGCGCCAAGCTATACTTCAAAGGGCAGCTAGAGAAGCAGTGAGAAAATTCAATGAAGACATTGTTGTCGCTGCTACTGCTGCTGAAGCCTCTGCTAGTAAGCCTAAGAAGGCTATGCTGAAGAAATTGGCTGTCAAGCCAAGTACCTCAATAGCAATGCCCTCACGGCCTGGCTCTTCAAAGTCAAAGCCCTCAGGACAAATTCCTCAAGGAACTTCTTCAAGGACTGCTCAATTTCCCTTCGTTGCTGCATAATCCTCAACTGCTGCTGCAAAGTCCTCAACACCTGTGAACCTTTCAACGTGTCAATGGACTGCAGGGTTCTCAATTGCTTCAGGAGCCTCTGCAAGTTCATCGGCTCCACCAAAATCTTCACCTGGTCCAACTTTCCTGAAAATGAAGACCATTGCTAGACGAGGAAAGAGGCCAAGTCCTCAAAAGAAAGTGCCTTTTCAAGTTCCATCTGATGACGATGAAGTTGATCATGAAAAACTTGTTGAAATCATCAGAGATAGGCAAATGAAGGCCGCTAGAGCCAAGGGCAGTTCTGTGCCTCTCATGCTGGATCCGAAGAAGATCCTAGATTACATCAATCTTTGGCACAAGGATCCCAATGCACCTATCCCTGAGATGAACCTCACTCCTAGACAAAGTCACATGTTGGCTACTTTCATTGGTGAGGAAAAAATGGAAATATGAACAAGCTAGAAAATCCAAGAAGGATCAGTACAAGAAAGAGCACTTCTTGAAGAAAAATGTTGTGAACATGTCTCCTGACGACCTTGTGAAATGGCAAACTAAAATCAAAGGCCTCAGTGATGAATTTGACAGATACCATGCTGATTGGCTAGGAGCCAAAGTCAGATTCGTTAAGCTCTCCAAGTCCATCAAACTTGGTGGTGAAACCTCAGCGCAAGAATAAATTCATTGTGTTGAGGAAACTAGAAGCGCAACTGAGAATCAAGTTGCTAAAGAAAATGCCAGGGCAACCTCAAATGTTGTGCCTGAAGAACAACCCATGACTGCTGAAGAATATGCCGCAGCACGTGAAAAATCTAAGAATGCCAGAGCGACTGCATCAGTGATGACTGGAGAAACTGAACCTATTTCATCCGCTCCTCCTGCAAAGCCTTCACCATTGAAGAATATCAACCTTCCTTCTGCATCAGAAGTGAAGAAGACAAAAGCTGCGGAGAAGGCAGCTGTGAAGAAAAGGAAGGCATCATCAAATGCAGAATCCTCAGCTCCCAAGAAAGTGAGGACTTTGTCAAGCTCCATCACCAACCCCATTGGTGTTGTTCCTATCTCAGTTGTGCCATCAAAGGATATTGTTCCCTTTGGTGAAGAATAAGTCATACATGATGACATGGATGAAGAGAATCCTTATGTTGCTTCTTCAGAGCAGTTGGATAATGAAATTGAAGCGGAAGAAATCCCTTCAACCCTACTGGTGTCATCGCACATGCCTGAGTTCACTGCTGAAGAGGCCGGCGTTGAGGAATTGGAAGAAGAAGATGAAGATGTGGACATTGGTTCTACCACTCTAGTGCTCAACGATGATTATTGGGAAAATACTCAATTTAATTCACCTATGACCACTCAACTGCATCAAGTTCCTCAGTCCCCTGTCCAAACTTAAGAAATTCATGCGGACTCTGAAGAACGTACAGCTTCTCCTTCCATTCCAGAACAAGCTCCAGCTGAAACAGCTGAAGAAATGGAGAAACCAACTACTGCTGAAGAACCTGAAGCTTAAATTCCTCAAGCAGGAGCTCCAGAGCTTCTGAATACAGAAGCTGCAAAGTCATCATCTGTTAATCTTCATCCCAAGTAGAAAAACCCTAATGCCAACAAGCAAAAATTCAAGGCTGGTGATTTCTTCGCTTAGCATCATTTCTTCACTAACTTCAATCCTTATGACTCAGCAAGACATCGACGCAAGAGGTTCTGGACACCTACCCAGATGAATTTCTATTCTTCACTCATGTTCGACAAAGACAAGGTATTTGAACATCGTCAAATTTCTCATATTGACATGGAGTCGATCCCTTGCTTCCAGCCTATATTGAATGCTCTTCGTGAAGTTGGGCTTCTGAGTTTCTACTCTGACATATGCGATTGGAATGAAGAACTCATTCTTTAATTCTATGCCACTCTACACCTCATTGGTGATGCTGCTGATATCAACTCATGGGTTCTTGACTTGATGACCGACAACACTCACTACAAAGCCCCAGTATCTGAATTTCTTCATGCCATCCCAGTTAATCCTCCTTCTGAAGATGCAAGACTGATGTATGATGAACCTGAACTTCCAGATCATCTGATGCAAGTCATGATGAAGCCTTTGAAGGGTGGCCAACCTCCAAGAACCACCTTCTTAGTGAAGGAATTGCTATATGTGCCAAGGACAATCAACCGCATTCTGAGCAAAACCCTTAGTCCAATCAAGGGCCACAACTCTGAAGAAGAAGACGTTGTTGGCATCGTGAAGAATCTGCTATTCAATATCATGCATGGGATTCCCATCAACTATCATGATTTCTTCATGAGGACTTTGGTGAATGTTGCACTGTCACCGTTTGAGTTGAAGCCTTATGCTCCCTGGATTATGAAATTCATCATAACAAGGTTTTCAATCAACTACAAGGTAGATTGTCAAAATCACCTCGGCTATTTGCCTCTTATTGAAGTCCTCAAATGGACTCTTTCCTCAGTTGATGGAAAAGGAAAAGTTGTTGTTATTGATGAAGGTACTTGTCCATTGGATGAACAGATTTGCGAAGCTGCATCCTATTCCACCAATGATGACTCTGCAACCCAAGACTCTGCCGCAAAAACTTCAAAGCATATTCCTCAGGCCACTATTCCACGAGTGATGACTGATCGTGAGCTTCTTCTAAGTCTTCATCAGAAGGTCGATCGCAATCACAAGTGGGTCAAGCGTCAGTTTGCTTCAATTCTTCAGAACATGATTGTCACGCATAACTCAGTGAAGAAGAATCACTACTGTCAGGGATATTATTACCAGGTATAAACCGGCCAGGAGGGTCTGGTTTACATTATCAAGACTATATTACCAAAGGCCCAGTGGAGTATGAAGGAGGAGATTATAGCCCAAGGGGTTTAGAGCCCATGTGTTAGGGCCCATGATTTGTAAACCGTCATACTATGTAACTTGGGATGTAAGATAGAAAGAACAGAGACCGAGGCGGACACGATTATGAGCCGGCCTCGGGACTCTGTAAACCGGACCGGGCGTCACCTCTTATATAAAGGGACAACCCGGCGACGGTTCGAGACAGAGAACAATAGCTTGAGACACAGGCAAAGTGGATTTCGCTCCCTGGTCATCAAGCCCTAGCAATACCACACCAAACTAGACGTAGGCTTTTACCTTCATCGAAGGGGCCGAACTAGTATAAAATCCCTGCGTCCTTCGTCCGCTTTAACCCATTTAAGCTAACCCATAGCGATGGCCTCACGACTAAGTCCTTTTGCTAGGACATCTGCCGTGCTAAATCCATGATAGTTGGCGCCCACCGTGGGGCTATCGCACGATGGTTTCGAGTTCTTGAAGAGCAGCTTTGAAGGACTCAAGGGTTACGCAGTGGGCCGGATGACCAAGGGTCATCACGGCTGGGTCTACATCGACGATGCAAGCTGGGGCCCCGAGGCCGATTCAATCGAATACAGGTATTGGGTCCCCTTCGGTGGCATCCCCGTCTTCATCGGCAAGATCGGTGAACCGGGCCCTAAGCCGGACATCTTCCCCAACATCGTCGAGTCGGCTCAGCGTGCGAGACCTGCCCGGATTCAGCCCACCGTGAAGCACGTCTTCGTTGGAGCGGTGCATGGAGTACAAGCCGAGGACGGATCAGACTCACGCGGCAAGACTGTTGTGTATTCCGGCGATGAATCTTCTTCCGAAGAAACCGAATCCTTGTATCTGCTGCAGGATGGCCGGTCTAAGGGCAGTTCCAATGGTAACAGTATTCCGGACCCCCTTGATCCGCCAAACAAGGTTGCTGTCTTCATGGCCGGATCACAACCCGTGCAGCAATCCTCAACAACAGGGGTGTTGATATCAGAGGCAATGGGAGCTAGAGCTGGAGATCCTCCCCCGTCGCCGTCTGATACCTTATCTATCTTGGTCGATACTTTGATTGTGCTAGTAACATCAGAGGTAGAACAGGCCAACAAGGAGCAGCATGACGCGGAGGTCGCTCAGGTGAAGAGCCGGATTGAAGAAGCCAAGTTGGACCTAGCTGCTAAGAAAGCTAGGATGCCTACAAAGCAGGCAGAGCTAGATGCTCAAGCCTATCGACTCATGTTAGATCAGACCGCTTCACAAGGGGTAATGATGAGAAGGCAACGATCTCGCCTGCCGCCGGTTTATGAGGCAAGGAATCTCATTAGCACGCCAGGCGCAGGAACCAGTAACCAGCCAGAGGTAAACCGGGGAGGGGCACCAGGAACAGGAGCATCGGTTCAGCCACCGGCCGCAGAGCCAAATCGCCAAGTTGTGCCGACCCAACATGTGCCCACCCCTCCTGGTCATTATTCTAACCCGTTGGACAACATAGTTGCTGCCGCTTCACGACTGGCCGCCCTTCCTATTAAAGGAACGTCCCCCATAGCAGTAGAGGCACGACGGGCTAAGGAGTTGTTGGACATGGTGCTAACTCAATAGCAAGCTTATTCCTATAGCCGGGAGAGGATTCATTCGACCCCCCGTCCGAGCCGGACTTATACGAGGCATCTGGATGAACCGGCTGTATCAAGCAGCGCATGGAGGCATCATCAGTAGAGGCGGGATAATCCGGCAGCAGAAGAGGTGCACGCTCAAGAGGTGGTGGATCAGGCCAGATAGCGCCGGGAGGCCGAGGTGACAGCGCGGTATGAAGCCCATCAGGCGATGCCGGTTCGTCCCACCACCACAGTTGAACCGGGGGTCATGTCCAGTTCCCTGGGCGTGTCATGTCCCATCCCCGCTTTAGGGAACGTGAAACTACCCAAGGATTTTAAAGGTCCGCGCAAGGTGCCCAACTACATGGCGGATCTTGCTCCAGAGGCATGGGTTGAGAGTTATGAGATGGCAATGGAGATGCTCGATGTGGATGAGGCGGCATGTGCTAAGTATTTCACAATGATGCTCGAGGGCACGGCCCGAACATGGCTGAAGGGTTTACCACCTAATTCCATCGGATCATGGGCTGAGCTGCGGAGCCAGTTTATCAAAAATTTCAAGGACATGTGCAAGCAGCCAATGTCTGTCGTTGACTTAGCTGCGTGCGTTCAAGGAGAGCAGGAGTCTACAAGCAGTTGGGTGCGCCGAGTGTCAGAAATCTTGCACTCCTCAAATAGCATCAACCCAAGCACAGCAGTGGTAACCTTGGAAGGTAATTGCTGGTTTGAGCCTTTGAGGCAGAAGTTGGGACGGCTTAAGCGTGATTGTAATGACATGGGGACACTCATGGGCGCTTTAGTGAAGTATGGAGATTCTGATAACACCAAACATCCAGACGCAGACGGAGACAAGTCAAGGAAGGCAAGCAAGAATAGCAAACCGCCGCAGGCCAATCCGGCGAGCCAAGGATACAATGGTAAGCGTAAAGCGGATGGCAGCTCAGATTTTGTGGCCAACACCAACGCTCAGGAGGATGGGCAACGCCGCAAGGGTAGACCGCCCCCACGTAATGGGAGGCCGCCTATTAATCTGGAGCGCCAGTTGAATATGCCTTGCCCAAAACACGGTACGCCGGAAAAGCCAGCTACGCATCTCTGGAAGGATTGTTTCATCATGCAGGAGTTCATGAACCGGAATAGGTATGATCACGGGCCACCCGACGGATCAGGCCCAGGCTTCCAAGGTCCGGGTTATCACGGTGGTAGATCCGGTTCAGGATATCATGGTAATAACAGTAACCACAATGGGCACAATCAGCATAACCAGCAGCATGGTCAGGGCGGATACAATAACCAAGGGAATCAACAGCGTCAACAGCAGCAACAATCCGGATATCAGAATAATCCAAAGGAGTTGAGCAGTGGACAATATCACGTCTTCACCACGAGCTTGTGCAAACGGGGCCAGAAGGTTCTGAAGAGGGCAGTGCATTCTGTTGAACCGGCGATACCACGTTTTCTGCGTTGGTCTGAGCAGCCCATTGTGTGGAGCAGAGAGGATCATCCACCCCGGGTTGATAATCCGGGTCAGTTGGCTCTGGTGGTGGCACCACAGGTGGGTGGTTACAAGTTCACCAAAGTGCTTATGGATGGAGGCAGTAGCATCAACATCCTGTATTATGAGACTTTTCGGCGTATGGGGTTGACAGATAAGAAGCTTCGACAATCCAACACAGTGTTCCATGGGGTGGTACCCGGTAAATCGGCTTATCCAGTTGGCAAGATTGATTTGGAGGTCACCTTTGGAGATGAGCATGACTCTAGGTCAGAGACTGTGACCTTTGAGGTGGTAAAGATCAAAAGCCCGTACCACGCTTTGTTTGGGCGGCCGGTTTATGCCAAGTTCATGGCTAGGCCGTGTTATGTTTATCTGCAGCTCAAGATGCCAGGCCACAAGGGAACTATTACGGTTCACGGGAGCCGCAAAATTGCATTGGAGTTCGAGGAAGGTGATGCAGCCTATGCTGAAGCAGTTTGCGCAACTAAGGAGCTGAAGTTCTATAAGGACAATGTTGATCTGGCAGATATGTCTCCTCTGAAGAAACCAACCATAGAGCATGATCCGGCGTTGAAGTTCAAATCAGCTGAAGAGACCAATCAGGTGGACTTTGTTCCGGGCGATTCATCCAAGCAGTTCACTATCAGCGCTAACCTAGATCCGAAATAGGAAAGCACGCTCATCGAGTTCATCCATGAGAACCATGATATCTTTGCATGGAAGCCTTCTGACATGCCAGGTATACCGAGGGAACTCGCTGAGCACAATCTTAATATCGATCCTAAGTTTAAATCGGTCAAGCAGTATATGCGCCGCTTCAATGAGGAGAGGCGCAAGGCTATTGGAGAGTAAGTGGCTAGGCTCTTGGCTGCAGGCTTTATAATTGAGGTGTTTCATCCAGAGTGGTTGGCTAATCCGGTGCTAGTACTTAAGAAAAATGGCACTTGGAGAATGTGTGTTGATTATACGGATCTGAACAAAGCTTGCCCAACTGATCCTTTTGCTCTCCCCCGTATTGATCAAATTATTGATGCTACAGCAAGATGTGAGCGGCTAAGTTTTTTGGATGCATACTCAGGTTATCATCAGATCAAGATGGCAGTTAAAGACCAGGAGAAGACAGCCTTTGTAACTCCTTTTGGAGCCTTCTGCTATGTATCTATGCCATTTGGGCTCAAGAGTGCCCAGGCGACCTACCAGCGTTGTGTGCAGAACTTCCTTCAAGGGAAATTGGGCGGAATGTTCATGCATATGTCGATGACATTGTGGTAAAATCCAGGAAGGAGGAAACACTGATAGATGATCTGAAGGAAACTTTTGATAATCTCTGAGTCTATAAAATGATGCTTAATCCGGAGAAGTGTGTTTTTGGTGTTCCGGCAGGCAAGCTCCTGGGGTTCTTGGTGTCAAACAGAGGAATTGAAGCTAATCCGGAGAAGATCAAGGCGATTACGTCCCTGGCTAAACCGGCGTGCATCAACGATGTCCAACGCGTGGCGGGCCGTATTGCAGCACTCAGCCGGTTTATCAGCCATTTGGGGGAGAAGGCAATACCGCTTTATCAGATGATGAAGAAGACAGACTGTTTCGTCTGGAGTGATGCTGCTGATGCTGCGTTTGAGGATTTGAAGAGGCAATTGGCAGAGCCGCCGGTCCTTGCTGCCTCAGTTGACAATGAGCTGCTGTTGTTATACGTGGCTGCTAATGCCCGTGCAGTAAGTGTTGCCATTGTGGTAGAACACAAGGAGGCAGGCAAAGAATATCCGGTCCAGAGGCCGGTTTACTACATCAGTGAGGTGCTCATCGAATCAAAGCAGAGATATCCGCATTGGCAGAAGCTGGTGTATGGAGTTTTCATGGCAAACCGGAAGCTAAAGCACTATTTTCAGGGCCACCCAATCACCGTTGTCAGTTCAGCTCCATTAGGGGATATCATTCAGAACAGAGAGCTACTGGTCGAGTGGCAAAGTGGGCCATTGAGCTTAGCCCGCACGGATTAAAGTATGTGCCCCGTACTGCGATCAAGTCTCAAGCACTGGTGGATTTCATCAACGATTGGACAGAGTTGCAAGCACCTGAGGAGAAGCCGGATCACACATACTGGACTATTCACTTTGATGGTTCAAGGCAATTGGAGGGCTCGGGGGCTGGAGTCGTGTTAACTTCCCCACGAGGAGATAAGTTCTGCTATGTCCTCCGTTTGATGTTCCCTTGCACTAACAATGCTGCTGAGTATGAAGCTCTCCTTCATGGTCTGCGGATGGCCAAAGAGATGAACTTGAGTCGGGTTAAGTGCTTTGGCGATTCAGATCTAGTGGCACAGCAAGTATCGGGCAAGTGGGACTCCAAGGATCCGCTCATGGAAGCATATCGGTGAGAGGTGGACGCTATCGCTGGACACTTCAAGGGTTATCAGGTGAATCACATAGACCGGCGAAAAAATGAAGCGGTCGATGCATTAAGCCGGCTAGGTTCCCAGCGTAAACCAGTTCCACCTAATACCTTCTTGGATGAGTTGCATAATCCGTCGGTACAGTTACCTTCAGAGGAGGACTTGGTTGTTCCTGATCCGGAAGCACAATTGGTCGCAGCACTTCATGTCGTTCCGGATTGAACGCTCCCTTACTTGGCATATATGAACCGAGGGGAGTTACCAGAGGACGAGGTCGAAGCCCGACAGATAATCCGGCGGTCTAAATCTATGACTATTGTCAATGGAGAACTTCATCATCGCAGCGTTTCTGGAGCTTTTCAACGATGTGTGTCACCAGAAGAAGGTTGTGATATTCTTAGGGAGATACATGAAGGGGATTGCGGTCATCACGCCGGTTCAAAATCGTTGGTGGCTAAATCTTTCCGACATGGTTCTACTGGTTGACGGCTAACGCCGACGCAGAGGACTTGGTCAGGAAATGTGATGCTTGCCAAAAATTCTCACGGCGTGCTCATATACCGGCGCAGGAGCTGAGGATGATCCCAATTACTTGGCCGTTTGCGACTTGGGGGCTTGATATGGTTGGACCCTTCAAGAGATCCCAAGACAAGAAAACCCACTTGTTAGTGGCTGTGGACAAGTTTACGAAATGGGTTGAAGCGGAGCCTGTCAGTAAGTGTGATGCGGCAACAGCGGTTCAGTTCATCAAAAAGGTGATTTTCCGGTTTGGCTTTCCACACAGCATTATAACTGATAATGGCACCAATCTATCCAAGGGGGCTATGGAGGAGTTCTGTCAACGAGAGCACATCCGTCTTGATGTATCATCGTTAGCTCACCCTCATTCTAATGGCCAAGCTGAGAGAGCCAATCAAGAGATCTTGAGAGGCATCAAACCCCGGCTTATGGTTCCTTTGCAGAGAACATCGGGTTGTTGGGTGGAGGAGTTGCCTTCTGTACTATGGAGCATCAACACTACACCTAACAGATCCATAGGGTACATGCCTTTCTTCATGGTATATGGAGCTGGAGCGGTCCTCCCTAGTTATATCTGTCATGACTCGCCGTGGGTGGTGGCTTATGTTGAAGCGGATAATGAACAAGCAAGACAAGACGCCTTGGACCGGCTAGACGAGGAAGGGACACAGCAGCAGCTCGATCGGTGATTTATCAGCAAGACGTGCGCCGGTACCATAGTCGCCGGGTTAAAACCAGGACGTTTCAAGAAGGAGATCTGGTGCTCCGGCTCATCCAAGACCAGACAGACATGCACAAGTTATCCCCACCTTGGGAAGGACCCTTTGTGGTCAGCAAGAACCTACACAACGGATCATACTACCTTGTCGACGTTTGAGAACACAAGGACTCACGCACGGCGGAGGAGGAGACCAAGCGGCCGTGGAACATCGCTCTTCTTCGACCTTGCTATACTTGAGCCATCGGCTCCGCTTTATGTACAATGTATATATTATGATTAATATAATAAACCGGCGTCCCCGGTAAACCGGGGTATCAGCCATCTTTTTTATAAGAGTATCACATGGGGGCTTCCGTGGGCAAGGGGGTTTTCTTTGACCTCTTAAACCGGCGCCCTTGATAAATCAAGGTATCAGCCGTCTTTTCTGTACATAAAGAGAATCACATGGGGGCTTCCGTGGACAAGGAAGTTTCCTATGGCCTCTTAAACCGGCGGCCACATCAAGACCATCATAAGAGCACAGCTCTGGTTGCTTCGGCAATTTCCACATGATGATGAGGGGTAAAAGAGAGTTTAATGCCTAGCACAACTCAAACATAGGCCCCGACGAGCAATGCTCAAACGCTACCTGGGGGCTCTTGATGCAAGTTCATCAGCGAGTTGAAAACTCTTGTAGTGAACACGGCTTGGAAGCTTGCTGTATACACCTAAAACCCAGGATTAACCTGCCTGCATCAAGTAAATCACGCCGTCCAGGTAAACCTGGTATGACCCGTTGAACATACACACAAGTCAATCCTTCGGGACCCTAAACTTGGTAACGTTAAATTGACGATCATCAAGTGATTACACAAGTCAAATCTTTATAAGATTTTGAACATTGGTAGCATTTGACATTGATGATTTGGTTAAGGATTGCGGATCATCTTAACAGGCTTTGCTAAAATGGTCAATGATAGTAGCCTGGCAGCTCATAAAAAGCCTCGAATTTGGAGCCTGGCAGCTCGTAAAAAGCCTCGACTACATGGTCTTATTTGCCCAAAAACTTTATTTTTATTTTTTATGTTTTCTCAAATCTTTATCTTCAAGGTCATTGGTTTTTTAACCAAGTTCATTGATTCAAGACTGGATAACTACAAAGTTGTCACTACATCTGTATTTACAGAGTTATAGTCTGGGTTATAAACACCAGTACTAGTTTACAGTTAAACCGGCGTTCATTGTAACCCGGATCAGCCTTCATGATGAGCCGACAAAGAGCCAAGGGAGTCATCAGCACTTACACCTTGGATTGTTCCTGCCGGGTTAAGGTTTACATATACACTTAATCACAGGTATGGCACGTGCTTCTATTTTATACACAATTCAAGTTATTTACTTAGATCATGTGTTTGGGCAATATAACCCGTCCGGTGATAAATCACCAGGACATTTTTAGCATTGTTTATGCAGATACAGGTAATACAAACTGTCAAAGCATTACAAGCAGGAGATAATTTAGGAGTTGCCAAACAAAGTAATGCCATGACACATGGTGTGGGACAAAGACAGTATCTCAACTATTCTATTACAAGGCACTGGCAGGCCCAAAAGAATATTAGTTTTTTCACCAAGTGTTCAACATATAAAGGTAAACCGGAGCCGGTTTAGGATTCTGCTTCGGCTCACTGTGAAGACTGAGGGTCAGCTTGTTCCGGGTCTTCGGCGACTTCTAGCAGCTGTTGGAAATCAAGGGTGCTCCAGTCAATCTTGGCAAGGGCGCGGAAATATACTTCATCATTTATAAGTTCTGACGGTTCAATGTCAGGAGCGAAGGTATGCTTACGAATGGGTGGAATAAGATTTTCAATGTCATAGGACGGACGCTCCACCTGCACGTTCTCCAGATCATAACCCGGATGATACCTTGACAAGTTCGCTTCATCAGCAAGCTTACTAGCAAGAGGCCGCATATCTTTGGTTAAGGCGCGAAGATCCTCAGTGGAGAAAGCTGATCTGTCCTCTTTCATACTTGGATAACCATTCATGGCCTCCGCCGGATCAAAGTCAGGAACCCATGCCTTGGCCCGGGTTAAAGCCATTAGCGAGCCAGCTCTGGCGGAGGACTTCTTCACTTCAACAATGCGAGCAGGCAAGATTGATAGTTTCTCTAGAGTACCTTGGATGGTGGTTGGAGCCGGTTTATTGTGGGAGATAGCACTAATGGCCCTTTGTGCGCCGGAATATAACTGCTCCACTAAAGTGTATGCAGCCTTCAGTTTCTTCCGCATATCATCCCCAAGATGAGTAACGCGCCTCCGTGTGTTCAAATGATAAGTTAAACTGGAGCAGTGCAAGATAGCAAGGATAAGCTTATGTCAGCAAGTACTTACCAAAGATAGCAGATGTCATATCATTTATATGCTGCCTTAATCCGGACAGCTTCTCCGTCACCGGGTTAAGAGCTGTCTCAGCATCATTGGCTCTTTTCTCCAAAGCAGCCTTCTCTACCTCCCAAGTGGACCGCTCCGCTTCAAAATCTTTCTTGAGCTTCTCCATACTAGCTAAAGCAAGGGTAAGTTCTTCCTTGGCTTTAGTCGAAGCAGTCTCTTGGAAGGAAAGGCTATTCCGGAGCTCAGTTATTTCAGAGGCCCTCCGGTTCAAGTCAGTCTGCACAGGATAGAAAATACCAGATGTTCATAACGACAATTCAGTCAAAAGTCCCAAGCACATAACAAGTTACGCACTTGACACTTGGGGGCTAATGTACATTTGCAGTAATAAGCAGGCAATTTTTCCAGGCAAGTCCCAAGCATATAACAAGTTATATACTTAGCACTTGGGGGCTAATGCGACATCATTCTAAGCATAAGGAAAAGTCCCGGTCCACCCGCAATGGAGTAAACCAGCCCTTGGGGGCTACACGTGCAAGTCAAAATATTCCAGTTGATCTATCAGAGTCCCGGTTCACCCCAAAGGCTAAACCGGCACTTGGGGGCTACAATGGACTAAAGGTACAGCTACAAGACACAAGCAGAAATGAAAGGCAAAGGAAAAGAAGTTACCTCATATTTTTCTTTCATCAAGTTCACCAAACCGGCCTCATGGTCACGGCTGGTGAAGAGCCGGTTTAGGTACCCAGAATGAAGCTCCTGGGCACTAAGTTGGGCATAGCTGGACAGGTCGGTGCTCCACTTGCCCTTGTCTTTTTGAAGGATTTCTTCCTTGGCAGTATGTCTGGCCAAGATGACAGGCTCTGCTGGGGCGGTAAAGCCAGTCCCAATAATCTCAACATCGTCCGTTGAAGTAGCAGTTGGCCTGGAGGGATCAGCAGCAGTGGGATTGGTGTGCACAGGGCTAGCAGGGGCTGGACTAACCCGAGCGGGGCTAGTCCGGACAGGGCTGACCGAATCAGCAGTGTATTCCATGGGCCCATCCCCCGGAGCAGCAAGATCTTCTCAATCCATAGGGGAAGGATCATCGTGTGGAACTTCAATGTTTTCTTCTAGAGGATTGGCAGCTTCAGGATCTTCTGCCGGTTCAGAAGTGGTATTTTCGGCTGCCGGTTTATTCAGCTTTGCCTTTTTGCTAGGCATGGGCATACTGAGAAAAGATTAAAAGGGACAATGAAAATCACAAGTCAAAATGGAGAGATAAACCGGATAGACTGAAAGACGGCCTACCCGTGAACAGTCTTGAGCACCGGGACTTGGGTGGCGGTTGACTCGCCAGAGGATGATAGAGGAGTTTCCTGATAATTTGGATCATACGGTTCAAGTGGTTTACGAAAAAGACCCGCTTTGGGATGAAGAATAGTTGGAGTAAGTAAAACCTCTGAGCGGCGTCTTCGAGCCGGAGTGTGGGTCAATCCGGTCGACTCGACCACATGACCACTGTGGCGTGTGGTTGGGCAAGCCTCATGTTGTTGTTTCTTCAAAAGAAAATGGGGATCCAGTTGAGCATAAGGATGAGAAAATGGATATTTTCGGGCTACCCGATGAACTTTGGGTGGCAATGGTTCTGAATCAGAGGAAAGAGAGATTACCTCAACTTCATCCGCTTTACTACCTTGAGCCGGATCCTGGGAAAAATCATTGTTAATAGAAATACAGACAAAGGAAAAATTAAAAGTCATAAGAAAACAAACGGTACCTCAGAGGCCGAATCATCTTGTTCTCCGTTTGAACCGGACGCAACGGCAGGCTTCTTCTTATGTTTCTTTACAGCCAGGCTCTTCTTGTGAGTTGGCTTCGCCGGTTTGTCCTGGGCTTTCCTCTTCCAGAAAGGGTCATTAGCCTATTTAAAAGAATAAAAGCATATTAGTGCCAAAGCAATATGGACGGATTAAAACAAAGAGAAGGGACAGAAGGATCTCTTACCGACGGCGGTTTGTTATTCGCGCAGAAGGGTGCTAATCCGGTCCGACTGCACTCCTCCAGAGGTATATTCAGCATCTTTTTTACAGATTCGGTAACTTCATTATCTGGAAGCACCATCTCCGTGTGACGCAGAGGGTCCTTGGGGTTGCCAGTATACTCGCACATTAAACCAGAGCGGCGGCTTAATGGGAGAATGCTCCAAGAGAGCCAGCGGCGGACAAAATCAACTCCAGTTAAACCGTTGGCTACAAAGGCCCTGAGCTTTGAAACCTGGGGGGCATATCGAGCTCGGTCTTGGGCGCTCAAACGTTGTGGGAAAGGATGGTCCACTGTCAGACGGTGGGAGCGATAACCTGGCATGGGATTTTCCCCCTCTGCTGAAGTATCAACACAATAGAACCAAGTTTGGTTCCAATCCTTGGGATGGCTATGAAGGGTAGCATGAGGAAAGCTGACATCCTTCCTCTTCTGGATACTCATTCCGCCCAGTTCAGTGTTTGGCCCATCATGAAATTCAGTCCGGCGATTCAGATGGAAGAAGTCCCGGAATAACTCTACAGATGGCTCTTCTTGCAGATAGGCTTCTAAGAAGACTTGGAAGTTGCAGATGTTTGATACGGACTTGGGGCCTATGTCTTGGGGATGGAGTTGAAACTCTGCCAATACGTCGCGGAAAAACTTTGACCCTGGAGGGTTAAAGCCCCGGGCCAGGTGATCAAAGAAGACAATAATTTCTCCCTCCTTAGGCTTGGGAGGACACTCTTTTCCAGGAGCTCTCCAATGAAGAACCTCCTTCGGACCTAAAGCGCCGATCGAGGCCGCCTTTTCTAAATCGTCCTCGGTAATCCGGGATGGGACCCAGTTGCAAGCGACAAACTGTTTGGCCACAGAAGTCATCTTTGTTCAAGGGGGAAGGCTGAAAAATACAACAAACGATCCGGTTTACGATCTACACAGACTTAAACCGGCACGTTCTATGAAAGCATTGATCTAATTGGCGGTTTAAGCAGGGGACTAATGGTATCTATTGATCCGGAACAACTATGAACATGACAGCTACCGGATTATGAAGTTTGGAAGGAAAAAGTTAAACCGCCAAACAGAGGCATGTGAGGCACAGATTTAAAGTTGAACCATTGACATAGGCAAATGAGATGCAGATCTAAAGTATGAGAAACAACTTTAACACGAGCAGCAGTGAAATATGGATCTGCAGCATATGGAAAATTCAAGATAATTCAAGCTATATCCAACAGAAACAGTGAAGGTTTTTTTACAGATTCAGTTTAAGCTAGCATTGATTGGGGGAACTAAGATTATGAAGACGGAGCGGAGTCATGCGTATGAGAGTCGACCTAAAAAGTTTAACATCTGCAGCTAGGAACTACCTATGGTGACGAACTACGAAGAACAGGGGTTCATCTGCGAGCTCCCGTGAAACCCTAGAACTGAGATCTACGGGGAAGAATGAGTAAACGCACCTAAGGCAACGGAAGCGGAAGGACGGTAGTGAATCTCTTGACACGCTCAGGTTGATGCAGCGGCCGGGCTTGATGAAGACGACGAGCTTGACGGACAGCGGCGGAGCTTGAGCGCTGGAGGTCAGAGGAAGAAGAAGCGAGGGGGGGAAAGGAGATGGCCCTCGGCCCTATTTATAAGCCGAAGGGATAAAACGGCAAGCGCGGGAATCGAGGAGACCAAAAATTGGATATGGATGGCGTTGTCGCCTCGATCTTCGGAGCTTTAATAAGTAAAGGTATAAAAAAACAGGTACATGCATTAAATGCGTGGAAGGCGTCACGACGGTTTAAAGCGACCTGAGGAGATGATGTCATGTCGGTTTACAGAGTGAACTGAAGCTGCAGAAAGGAAGAATATGTACAAGACTTTGAAGATTGACATGAAGATGTTCAAATCAATCTGGGGCCTAATGTCAGGGATATTACTACCAGGTATAAACCGGCCAGGAGGGTCCGGTTTACATTATCAAGACTATATTGCCAAAGGCCCAGCGGAGTATGAAGGAGGAGATTATAGCCCAAGGGGTTTAGAGCCCATGTGTTAGGGCCCATGATTTGTAAACCGTCATACTATGTAACTTGGGATGTAAGATAGAAAGAACAGAGACCGAGGCGGACACGTTTATGAGCCGGCCTCGGGACTCTGTAAACCAGACCGGGCGTCACCTCTTATATAAAGGGACAACCCGGCGACGGTTCGAGACAGAGAACAATAGCTTGAGACACAGGCAAAGCGGATTTCGCTCCCTGGTCATCAAACCCTAGCAATACCACACCAAACTAGACGTAGGCTTTTACCTTCATCGAAGGGGCCGAACTAGTATAAAATCCCTGCGTCCTTTGTCCGCTTTAACCCCTTTAAGCTAACCCGTAGTGATGGCCTCACGACTAAGTTCTTTGCTAGGACATCTGCCGTGCTAAATCCACGATCACTACTATGCGCATGAAATCTTCGATCGCACTTGGGCTATTCTTTCACATGTCTACAGTGCTGAAGAACTCAAGGAGATGGACTACCAACAGGACTTTGACTAGTCTCAGCTACCTTCGAAGAAATTTAAGAAAGTCAAAGTTCCTCGGTTGGTCACAAGTTCATTTTCTTCATCGCGCGCAACGAATGAAGCTAAAGATTTGGATGACACTGCAGCAAGCCCTACCTCAACGGACGACCCCAACAATGTTGGCGCTCCTCGATCGACATCATGATGATATTCTTCAGGGGCGTTAGTCCTCATTTTTCATCCCTTTTGGTCATTTGATGACAAGGGGGAGAAATTTGAGTTAGTCTTCAAGCGGGTCTCTTATATGGGCTATATTTTTCGTTAAGTTACAACTCTTGCCCTTCTGAGGTGTTTGCTCTGATGAGTTGTAAACTTAAGTCCGATGGTGGTATGACACGTTTTGAACTACTTTCTACATGCTTATTTCCTCAGTACCTTAATGCACTCATGCAGATTTTCGTCAGACATCATATTTCATCATGCATTTCAAATTCTTCATATCATATGTTAGATGCGTGCATGAATTACAAGAACTAGGGGGAGATCTCCATGATATTACTCTACAATGTGCATTTGCTACTCAAGCAAAATCCTCAAACATGCACATCTTCAGGGGGTTCTTCTATATCTTGTAATCAAATTCCTCAATATCAGTTGTTACACTTCATTTGTTTGTCCCCGATGAAAACTTAACCTATTTGTCATCAATCACCAAAAAGGGGGAGATTGTAAGCGCAACTAGTGCCCCTTAGTGATTTTGGTGTATTGAAGACTTATAGGTTAAGGGACTAATGTGTTTGTGAGTGTACACAGATACTATAAGTCTGAGGAGTTTGATATTTATGAAGAAAGTCGACCCCTAAAAATGTATGTATTTAGTTGAAGACTTTGGTTTTCTTGAAGACTTTGAAAGTGAGGAAATTGGTGTGACCTTGAAGACTTGGATATTCATGCGAGGATTATGAAGCGTGAAGACTTTTGTTTTCGTAGTGTCATTTTCTCTTTCTTGGGTCATAGGAAACACCGTACTGTTAAAGGGGTCGAGATAAAACTAAGGAAACATATTTCCAAGTGATGCTCGACTCAAAGCCTACACTACACAATCCTTTCGAGTGAAGCCATTGGAAATTCCATACAGTTTGGTCAATTTCTTTAGTGACAGAGACAAAGATCTTCTGGTCTCTGAGGAATTTGTTCTGACTGAGGAGTTAGGAATTCACCAGTGTGGATTGCCTACAAGTGAGGAACATGATAGCCCTGAGGAATTTGAAAGCTCAAATTTCCGACCGTTGTTGTGCTATGCGCCAGCTGTCCCAAAATATCCTATCCACCTAACGGTCATATCATTGAAGGGCATTTATGTCTTATCATGTCGGGCTCCTCCCTAGGCTATAAATAGCCGCCCCCTACAACCACTAGTTGGTTGGCTGCTCCGAGAGAAATGGACATTTGTCATTAGAGCAACCCATCCTCCGAGGACTTTGAGCGAAAATGATCAAGTGAGGAAAATCTCAAAACCCCAACACCTAAAACCCAAAGTGATTGAGCATCACTGAAGAGAGTGTTCCTGTGTGGAACCGACGCTTGTTACCTTTGAAGACTATGCATCTTCTAGATGGTTAGGCGTCAAATGGTCTAGAGCATCCAAAAGGAATTGTGGATCGCCGGGTGACCAAGTATGTGAAGGTTTGGAAGTCACCTATGAAGACTTACCACGAGTGATTGGGCGAGGTTTGTGTGACCTTAGCTCAAGGGGAATATGGTGAGGACTGTGTGTCCGGGACTGTGTGTCCTCAGTTTTGAATACCTAGCCGCCCTAACCAGACGTACAACTATCACAGCAGTTGGAACGGGTCTATCAAATCATTATCTTCACCAATCCTACTGGTTCTATTTCCTCAACCCTTTCATTTCCTCATTCATGTGTTGATGGACTTGATCTACTGTTTAAAGACTTTGACTGAAGAATTTCTCAATTTCCTCAATCCTATTTCTCCAGTCTTCTATCTTCGGCCTACTTATCATGGTTACACGCTACTTCTGCTCTGTGTATGCTTTCATTTTATCATGATGACTATGCTAATGTTTTATTGTATATGCACCTGAGTATCTATTCCGCTGCTAATAGTTTGTTGCTTAGGAAATTCCTCAGTTAGAATTTCCTCAGTGATGAATTTGTAAATATCACCTATTTCCCCCCCCCCTCTAGTCGATATAACGCACTTTCAACCATTGTATACAA
>LR738713.1:285105644-285200497 GCA_902687465.1 Secale cereale
GTGAGAACCTTCTTCTGCTACTACTATTCTGAACAAAAACAAGTGCACGACCTCTATACAACGATTAATGAGCTGATTCAAATTATCGAAAGGATGATCTGGTTAGGCTTACAGATGACGAAGTAGTTGAATAGTTATTGCCATTGTTCTGCTTCGTATGATACGTGGGAGCAGGGCTTGCTCTACGCCTCTCCAGTGTCGACTCGAACCCATTGTTATTCCTAGACCGCTCTGAACTCAAACCACCTTAGGTCCAAACAATGAAACGAAGTTTCAGTTGGCACATTATTACGTCTTGAAATAGTTTCACATATAAACTCTTAAGAACAAATGGGGACTCACTGTGCCTCTGTGGTGGGCTGGGCGTATACTTGAAGTCTGAAACCTGCAAACAAAGGTGTCCATCTTAGAAGTTGTAGACAAAGGACACGTTAAACCAAAACATGTCAATCAAATGAGCAATTTAATATTATAGTAAGACCATTTTTTCACCCTTTCTAAGGCCCTAGGGAAGTGTGGTTACCATGTAGCAAAGTTGTGGTTTGTTTGGTAAACTACCAGAAAAAATGGGCTAGAAACATTTTTGGCATAATACTACCCACCAAATAGAAGGATCTGTCTCCGCATTACAGAAAAGCTAAAGTTTGTGGTGAGCTTAATTATCATCATTCCAAATCAAAGAACCAAAACACCAGTCTCCATTAGTGTGGAACGACATGCTTGGATTGTGGAAGAATAGGCTACCTGGGCATTTTGGTAGCTTTTGCCTTGAGTCTTCTCAGGAGAGTCACCATCAGCTGCCACCATGAATCATCAATCGAAATTATCACTGGAAAACAAAATAAATCCAAACAACAGAGGAACCGAGCACGATGCCTTACTTAGGATCGAGTTTCCACCGTCACCGCCGGAGTTGTGGAGCCGCACCCAGCCGTCCACTATCTCCTTCCATTTCCTTCACAGACGCGCATAGCACAAAATACACAAAAACCAAAACACAATTAGAAGGCACTTCTACCTTGGCACTTTATGACACAAATTTAGCAATACACTCTGGCTTGTTGTTCTTCACCTGACGAGCAGCTTCACCAACTGCCGGACGTCGCCCGAAGGGTGCTTGCGCAGGCCATTCACATGCCGGCCGATGTCCGTCTCCTGCACAACCAGAAACACGAGGGGTTTCACTCCTACTAGTGGTAAGCAAAAGCAACCAACAAACTAATCCTTCCCTTCGTAAGGCAGACAAAACTTTTAAGAGAAAGGACAGAAAAGGTAAAGATCACCTGGAGAGCCTTGTAGGTGATGTCCATGTCTGCCAGGTTCTGCAGCAGGCTCACGAGCTCCTCCTCCGACTGTGACGAAACCATACAAAGGTACAGTTTGCAACAGAAGAAGTGAGCTTTCCCGAGCACAATCGTACTGATTCCAAACCGGTAAAAACGGGATCTTTTCTAAGGACCTGGTCGGGGTCCTCCAAGAAGTCCCTGATCGCCAGGATCTTGCTCTCCAAGCCGCCGCCCTCGTCGGTCTCCTCCTCCAGGCCGAGGCCATCCACGTCGGCCTCCTCCTCCTCCCCCTCCTCCTGCCAGGCCGGAGAAGCCGCCTCAGCCGGCTGACGCGGCGGCTGCGGTGGACTCTCGGGGGCATCGCAATTGCGGCAGCGGCCCCCGGCGTAGAGCCGCTCCACGATGCCGTCACGGCGCGCGCGGAGGTCGGCTGGTGCGGCCGCGGCGAGCGCGGCATCGACGAGGTCCCACACGTCTCCGCCCCCGAAGGCGGTGAGCGCGCGCCGCAGGCGACCATCGGCGTCCATCCTCTCGCCGGCGACCGTCGGAGCCGAGCCTGGTAGTCAACACCCACGAACTCCGATAAGGCAACCCGGCGCGCACCACCGAAACACTACGGTCCGATCGCTACGCAGACGGACTTCGCGGCCCGGCCGCCGAATGGAGCGCAGCCATGTGAGGAGACGGATTGGTGGTGGGAGGCGGCGATTTGGATTGGAGGAGGGAGAATGGGTGCGCGATTGGGGAAGTTGGACGGGAGCGTGGTCTGGCTGGATCCGATTAACGAGCTCGCGGACCCGCTAAGGGCGTGATAGCGGTGGTTGGTTAAAGGTTGGAATATCGGTCGGGCATTTTGGAAGAAAAAAATATTAATACAGTATACTGCTGTAATATTCCTTTTTTCCTTGCGGGCGTCATTTTTTCTTCAGGCCTCATTTGGCGCGAGTGGGTTGTGGGGATTTCCAGAGGATTTTCCTCGTGTGGGTCAGAAACGGAAAAAAATTATATAAGACCATGTCTCATATAATGCACGTGAGACCCACTCTGATGGATGACACGTGGCATTCACAAATCACAAAGCATCTAATCTCTCCCCCCCTGATTTCAGGTGGGGATGGGGGAGGTGCTTTGTGATTTGTAAATGCCACGTGTCATCCATCAAAATGGGTCTCACCTGCTAATCTATGAGACCTGGTCTCATAGAATTTTTTTCCGTCAGAAACCCCCAGAAACCACGTTGGCCCATTTGGTACAGAGGGTTTGTATGGGCCAATCCTCTCTAACCCACGCCAACCCACGCGACTCGAAACCCTCGTCGAGCGACTCAGGGAATCGCTCTCCCATCGCACGCTACCAGCGTCCAGCGAGAGGAAGAGCCGCCGCCGCCGCCAGCGAAAGGAAGAGACGTCGCCGCCGCCACCATCGAGGGGAAGAGCCCTGCCGCCTCCACCGAGGGAAAGAGCCCCGCCGGCGAGAGGAGGAGCCCCGACGCCGCCGCCCGACTCTGCCCGACGCCCCATCGCCGCCCGACGCCCCGTCGTCGAGCGACGCCGGCGTTACTCCTCCAGCATACTAGCCTTCTCCCCGGTGGTAAGTCATCTCCACCTCTCCCCTCTCCGCCGGCGTTACTCGCGCGTTTCCCTCGCAAACATCGCACAATGTGTATACAGCACCCGACCCATCACGATCCGTTTACTGTTTGGCAAGAGATGCCGATGTATGCCACGCCTGAATTACGCCCGCCCACAGATCCGTTTACTTATTGGTGAATTCAGCAATTAGCTGTGAGACTCAATTGTTTCCATGGACTGTCTAAATCTGAAGAAATAGAAGGGCAGTGCAGTTTGAAAAAATGAAAGCAGCAAATGTTTGCTATATTAGGACCTCTCCCAAGTAGCCACTAGTCTAGTTCTGAGAGAATCATGCCGTTTGGAGGTTATAAATCTGTAGAATTTGTTGTATTTTTTTTTTGCTCAAGAATGGTTATCAAATTACTGGAGGGCAAAACGCATGCCAGTGTATATATTCTTGCAGCTCTATACTAATTCTGAGAGAATAATGCCGTTTGGAGGTTCTAGCCACTCATCGACCCTAAACCTCTGCCCGCCTCTGCTCTGCATATTTGTTAGGAGAGAATCCATATTTCAAATGTCCATTGCCGGGGATGTCAAGATTTGTTAGTAGTTGATGCAAAGGAGGAGGACTTGTTGGGTTGTGGTGACGTCCCCGGCCTAATTGATGGAGAAGCAATCCCTCATCTCAATGGTCGACAAGATATCAGTGCATGTCATCCAGAATGAGCCTATTTAGTACGTACTGTAGGATGTTAGCAAAGTTGGTCGATCAACTGGCCGCTAATCCTATCATCACAGTTCATGTATATATGAAGTTTCTAGGCTCTTTTATTTTGGATTCTTCTTGTAAAAAAATTATATGTTGTTGCGTCCGTACTGTGTTGGACAATGTACTGCTAGACGGGAATGTTGCTGCTAATGTGAACCTGCATTTTGTGATCCATCTTTTTTCTGCATATTCTGAATTTCTTTTCTTGTGAGTGGATTTTAAATGCATGCATGTTCACACAACATGGATTCTGAATGCGTAGTGAGTATTTGTTGTACATAGTCATCTAAATTCTTAGGCCTCGTTTGTCTGAAAGCATTTCAAGTGAAAGAATGCAAAAGACTACATACTCTTGATAATTTCTTAGGCTCATATTTCGAGAATTGAAGTTAGCAATTTAAGCATGGTATATGGCAAATAACTACTGGAATGTATGTGTTACATTTTTGTCCTTTATGGCAATTAGATTGAAGTATGGTGTTTGTTTCTTGTATGAATGATTATATGTCATCTTACTTGTCACTGATATGTTCTTATTTTGACAGCCTGCTGCTCCATTTCTTGTAGTCTTATCATTCTCTCCTCATGATATGAAATTGTATGAATGATTATATTCTACTGTAAACCTTGTTTCTCAAGTCTTAATCGCTTTATTCTAGTTTTAGTGTGAAGATGAACTCCGAGATTATGGATCAAATTAGGAAGAGGAGACGCGAGGATGATGAAGATATGAACTCCGAGATTGTTGCACTTTTGTGTAGTGAGGTAACTGCAAGGTTCAGCCACTGCACTTTTGTGTGGAAGAGTGATATTACGCAATACAATTTTTGTCCATGATCAAAGAGGATACAAAGTGCTAGTGTAAAGCAAAACATACCTCCAGTTGATCAATACTGATCTTAACAGCCTACTTTTTATTCGTTATTTATCGAATCCATCGATCTGGAGCAGTGATCATTGTTATTGTTCCCTAGTGTCACGGGCTGGGGTGTTATTTTGGTTCATAGTTTAATTTGTATGCATTAAAATTTTCTGTTCGCTATTCTTCTCTAACAAATATAACAGTGTAATATCTTAGCCTAATTAATATCTCTGGGCTTGTAGTTGACATTTACCTTTAAATCATGTAATCTGTAAAGTGGTAGCATGTCATTTTTTCATTTAGCTTCTTAAGCATGATGTAGCTGATGAATTTGTAGGTCATCTTTGATTTTCAAAGCTGACTGGGATTAAGGTCTTGAGTGTTGATACAACCAGATTTAGGATAAATCACTCTGAACCCCGGCAACTACATGCAGTTTCTTGTTTCACATACTCTCATGGAGTAATCTCAAGCTAAATGAAATACAGTAACCTGATAACCAGTCTGCTCCAGATTTGCTCCAGTGCTTGGCATGCCGTTGTTGACTCATGACACGCTTGGCATCATGTCGTATTGTAGACTTGGATCTGCTAGCTAAGAGGAGTACTATTGAATTATGTCGCACTGATCATTCGATCGTCGTCGTCGCTAATTTTCGTCATATGATTGGTTGTTGGGTTTAGTAAATAGCCATATAACAATGGTGTTGTGTGTGTTCTGTAGCTAGCTTTGTGTGTTCCTCTTCCTCTCCTCATCTAGAGAGGTGAGGTGTACTTAGATGTGTGCTGTCATCTAGTAACATTGATGCTGATAGTGGCTGTTATTCAGCCTGAATTAATTGTCATATTATTCACCAAGTTCACCTCCTCCTAGACTGTTGATGGGTCGGTTGCTGTGATGATTATGCTGGCTGATGTATCT
This sequence comes from Secale cereale, assembly GCA_902687465.1. NCBI lineage: Eukaryota > Viridiplantae > Streptophyta > Magnoliopsida > Poales > Poaceae > Secale > Secale cereale. The sequence continues at coordinate 285,111,057 of LR738713.1, forward strand.
CTGTTGTTAACTCTGCTCATCTGCAAGTCTATACCACTATAATAGCTTATCCGTTGTTGTACTATGCTTACTATGTTCCCCCGATACTTGACGAAATCTACTATTATGCTTTCATATGTATTACCCCCTCTGTAAATAGAACTAATGTTCATCTGTTGAAGTTATTTGTTGTAACAATTTTTCTGAAGGCATCTAATAGTCATCTCTTTTTGTTCCAGTAGGTTCTCAAGCACCAAAAGATGCAACAATAAACAAGCTGGATGGATAAATTTCCCCCAGGTTCTCAAAGCATTCTCAAAGCTAGGTGATCATGACACCAAAAGATGGATATATTTGTCTGCAAAACTGTAACTAATCTTGAGCTGTCCCAGAAGTGCTTGTGTTGCATTATCTTTGTTGCAAAATTATGTTGTGCCTATGATGAATGGTTGTTGTTGCGAAAGATCATGTTGTTATGATAAATTACGAATGCTGGGATTTGGGATTCAAAGTCAGGATGTTATGATAAATTATGTTGTTGTTGTGATGAGATATTGATTTCAAGTCATGCAAAATTATGTTGCTGTTAGGAAAATTGCTGCTAAATTATGAGATATTGATTTCAAGTCATTTTTATCAGGTGACCTTTACAATTCTGTAGCAACGATACAAGTGGGGTTAGTTACATTATAAAGATTGGATTTTCAAATGTTCTACACCATGTTATGTCAACATGACAAACCCTGTCTACCAAATAGAAAGTTTACACAAAGAGGATTGTGAAAGGAAGGGTTTTGTGGATTCAAGGGGTTTTGAGGGGATTGGGTGGAAGAGAGGGATCCACCCAATCCCCTGAAATCCCCCCTCTCCAAACCTCTCCAATCCACTTCTGCCAAACAAGGCCTCAAGAATATTGACAAGGGAATGCCTACCGCAGGACTTCCCTCGAGCTGTTGGACCTCTAGCTCGACTTCAGCAAGTCGGTTTTTGGTCTCCTCCAGTTCCGATGACAACGTCGTGTCGAGGTTGGACGAGGTGCTCAGAAATACTCCCTCCATTCCTAAATACTACTCGGAAATACTTGTTGTAGAAATGCATAAAAATTAATGTATCTAGAAATAAAATACATCTAGATACATCCGTTTCTCCGACGAGTATTTCCAGACGGAGGGAGTAGATCAGGATCACGCCCTGTCGCGAGGGTGCGAGTCCAAACATTTTTGGTCAAGTAGGAAATGCTTAGCCAGTAACAATACATGTATATCATATGTACTCATATATGGTAACAATACATGTATACCATATGTATTCATATATAGTAACAATACAACGAAAGAGAGACATTCAAACGTGATAAAAGTGAGACATAATACCACTCAGTACCAGCATGAAACTATAAGGCATAATCGATCTCAGTTCGTTCATTAGATTAAAAAAAGTTCACTCGACAGGAAGCTCGAAATCAAAACGCAGCCATTCGATACGATGGTTAATAACAAAACTGATATAATATGAGAAAGTTATTGGAGCAGAACATAATAAAGAAGAAGTAACTAAGCATGTTAACGGACATGAGCAAATGGAACACCCTCAAGGTGATGGACAATTGTTGGTCTAGTGAACCATAACGTATACGTGCCTTCCACTGCCCTCAGAATTGTTACAGGGAACCTCACATGGATCCTGGCACACTTGTATAAAGTTCTCTCATGCAAAGTGTCCACAAACATGTCTATGACCTCATTAGGCACCGTCTCGTTGGCATGATTTCCCTATAGAAGAGCACACATGTATACTCTGGATAGGGCCATCATCGAAGTGATGAGGACATCACTAACAAGGTTACACCCACAGCTCCAACTGACACATATACAGGACCAATTACTAGAGCTCGCGCACGCCAATTAAATTACCAGGTACTTTCGTTTCTTGGTAATGATTCTAATGTTCATGAGAATATGATGCTGCCTAAATTGGATACATTTGTCTTGCTTACAAATGAAGGGCCTAGCTTGGACAAGAAGGATGAACATTGGAGCAAGATCAAGCATGGAGATGATAGCATGCGCAAGGGGAACAAGAATGGAGTTACAAGTGATGATTTCAGGACTTTGAAGCCACCATAATGAGTGCGAGAAGCCTTGGACGAAATATACAAGATGCCACTTCATAAATCTCGTCCAGAGGCTATTATAGGTGCTGTGTCACCTTATTACTGGGCCAGGTCCATGTAATTTCGAAATACTTGAGTATAGGCTGTTTTTAGAGTTCGTATGTGTGGGGAAACAAGAGTTAGGGTTGGTTTCGGACCCCTCCACCAAGGGCCACGAAATTCCCTCCTCTTTCCCCCATATATACAGCCCTTAGGGCGTCGTTTAGACTTTGGGTTTTGTTTAGATTAAAAGTTCGCCATAGCTGCAACTTTGCGTACTTCGTTTGTGTTCAACGACCAGACAAAGGCGTCACAGAACCCGACCTTGATCAATAAAGCTTTCCTCTTATATTCGCAATATCCAGATTGCAATCTTAGTTTCTTGCTTGTTCTTCTTTTGCCTGTAGGAAACAGACCTTCGTGGTCAGGTTGATCGTGCTCCGGTGTGGTCAATAACCTCTCGGAGTTAGTTTAGCGATTGCTAAGGCGCGACGTCCTCGCACGTTCGTAGTCGGATCGTCAAAGTCGACTTCCTCCAAAACGATAGCCACCATCTCATCGAAAGACGGGACACATTTGCCTCTATCAAGTCGTATCAGATTTCCAGGTTGCTCGGTGAGATTTTACAGTTTTTCGTAGATTAGATCGGGTCTGTTCTTCATACCTACAGTCCACGAAAAAGCCAAAAAAATTTAGGGTTAGTTCATCATATCCGAACCAGTCTGAGCCATTGCATAATCTTTTTTGTGTTTGCTTAATTGAATTTGCGGTTGCATCGTCGTGTCAAGTTGCTGGTCTTAGCGTCTAGCCTTTTAGAGTTTCGAGTTCTGGTCATAAGTTGTCACGTCGCCGCCGCAACATCTTCATTGCTACTGCCATATACCATCACCTATCTGTATCCATATACCACCACCAATCCGTATCCATATACCACCACCTCTACCATATACCACCACCGCTGCCATATTCTACCACCACATATCCACCACCAATCCGAGTTCTTTTCGTTTTAGATTGGCTTTCGAGATCCATCTAGTTTCGGTTTCGTGTTTCCTTGCGTGAGTAGGTCTCGGAACAAAAAAAAAGTCTGGAGACACCCGGGCAGTTTTTAGGCCAAAATTTCGACAGGTGAAAATATTTTTTCCCTATCCTATTTTTGGGCTTTTCTGAGTCTTTTGAGACACGTGCCACCATACTGTTTTTTTACCACACTTTTTCATCGTCGCTGCCCTGATTCCAAAAAAAATCGTCAAAAAAATTTCGTGCCTATCATCTTAGTTTGACTTGGGAAGTGTTTTGAGACACTCGCCATTATAGCGATTTTTGGCAAAAAAAAAAGGAGCGCAAATAAAAAGAGCGCAAAAAAAAGGAGGCGAAAAAAATTCAGAGTGTGCTTTCCCCTTGATTACGTGCAGCGCCGTGATTTTGTTAGTGTTCTAGGCTCGCGTCTCTAGTAAGGTCTAGCCTAGGACCAGCACAGTACCGTCGTTGAGCGTTTATTCACCTTTGCATCTCTAAATTGATTATTGCTGACCCTTTTTGCTACCATATTATAAGCCTTCCCAGCTCCACATACATCTACATCGTGCGTTTGACTCTCCCTGGTAATCGCTCTATGCAAGCTTTGAGAGTTTTGACTACATCGGTTGCCGATCACCGCCTGCTGCTGGGTAAGAACTGGTAAGAATTTGAGATTTGCTTGACAGATTTGTGACACCCGCCACCACCACCACTTGTTAGTAGTCTGTAGGATCATATTCTTGTGTGTTTCTATTGCTGCTAACCATGCCAGGATCACAAGCCGACGAGACTGACTGGGAGAACTTGACGAACAAGGAGCTTCATGATAAGTTTCAGCAAATGATGAGTGGACAGGTGCAAGATGTGCTAAACAGATTTGAAGAGGCCATGGAGAAGATAGATGGCATGGAGAAGACGTTTGAAACAAAGCTTGATAACAAGTTTGCTGAATTGCTTTCGCGTTTTCACCACCACCGGCTGCTCCAGCTGTCGCACCTCTACAACAACAACAACAACAACAACAACAGCAGCAACATTGCCTTCCAAATCAAGTGGGACGAGCACAACGCGTTCTCCTTGAGCCTGGTCAAACTTCTGGTGCCGATGTTGATGTTTCTGTAGCTCCTGCTGCTACTGCAGAGGTGGAGGACCATTACGAGGATGAGGTTGACCAAAATTAGAACTACGTGCAACCACCAGCACCACCACCACCAGGTCGTCCTCATGCATATCATCACAACGGTAGGGCTGCACCACCACCTGAGGTACATGACCATCTTCCTAAACTGAAATTGAATATTCCACCATTTGAGGGTAGATATGTTCCTGATATATATCTTACTTGGGAGTTAGAAACTGAACAACGTTTTACATGTTTACACTATCCCAAGGAGAGACGTGTTCCTGCTGCTGTTTGTGCTTTCATTAGTTTTGCATGTGTTTGGTGGTCTGAATATTGTAGATTATATCCTATTTCAGCTACTTGGGCTGCTTTGAAAACTGCTATGCATACTCGTGGGTTCCACCATATTATCATCGTGAATTACTTCAAAAATTGCAGCACTTAAGACAAGGAAAAAATTCTGTAGAAGAATATTATCAGCAATTACAAACTGGCCTGATTAGATGTGGTATTGTTGAGGAGAATGAAGCTATGCTTGCACGTTTTATGGGTGGATTAAATAGAGAGATTCAGACCATTCTAGAGTATAAGGATTATAATAATATCACTCGTTTATTCCATCTTGCTTGTAAAGCTGAGCGTGAAGTGCAGGATCGACAGGCATTGGCGCGGACTAACTTTTCTGCAGGTCGACCTTCATCATGGACACCACATGCATCCTCTACTTCCACACATTCTACTGCACCGACACCTCCATCAGCTGTTACCTTCAGCCGTGATACAAGGAAGCAGGCACAACCACCATTATCTGCCAAGAGCACACCTATTGGGCCTGCACAGAGTTCTTCTTCTTCCATGGCATCAACAGGGCACACCAGTGATATTATTTTTCGTCGTTGTAAGGGAAGAGGACATTTTGCGAGAGAATGCAAATCTCAGCGTGTGATGATTGCTACCGAGGATGGTGGATATGAGTCCGCTAGTGACTATGATGAGGAGACTTTGGCTCTTATTACACGTGAAGAACACAGTGGAGACGATTCTGATCATGAGACGCACTACATGGCTCCTGAAGATGCTGACATGTATGAATGTTTAGTTGCTCATCGTGTTTTGAGTGTGCAGGTTACAAAAGCTGAGCAAAATCATAGGCATAATTTGTTCCATACAAAGGGAGTTGTGAAGGAATGTTCTGTTCGCGTGATCATAGATGGAGGGAGTTGCAACAACTTGACTAGCATGGAGATGGTGGAGAAGCTATCTCTCACCACCAGACCTCATCCACATGCTTACTACATCCAATGGTTCAACAACAGCGACAAGGTTAAGGTAACATGTACTGTTCGTGTGCATTTTAGTATCTCTACATATGCTGATTAGGTTGATTGTGATGTGGTACCTATGCAAGCATGTTCCTTATTACTTGGTAGACCATGGCAATTTGATAAAAATTCTGTACACCATGGTAGAAACAATGAGTATACTGTTGTTCATAAGGATAAAAATATTACTTTGCTTCCTATGACTCCTGATTCCATTTTGAAAGATGATATTAATAGAGCTAATAAAGCAAAACAGGAGAAAAATAAGAGTGAAAATCAGATTGTGGCAAAAGAATTTGAGCAACAAATGAAGCCTAATAATAAACCATCTACTGTTGCTTCTGAAATTAAATTGAAAAGTGCATGTTTACTTGCCACCAAATCTGATATTGATGAGCTAGATTTTAGCAAATCTGTTTGCTATGCTTTTGTGTGCAAAGAGGGATTATTTTCATTCAAGGACGTGCCTTCCTCTTTGCCTCCTGCTGTCACTAACATTTTGCAGGAGTTCGTCGACGTCTTTCCACAAGACGTGCCACCGGGATTACCACCTATTCGAGGGATTGAGCATCAGATTGACTTAATTCCCGGTGCATCGCTACCCAACCACGCACCATACCGTACCAATCCAGAAGAGACGAAGGAGATTATGCGTCAAGTACAGGAGCTACTCGATAAAGGTTATATACGCGAATCCCTTAGTCCTTGTGATGTTCATATTATTCTAGGGCCAAAAAAGGATGGTACATCGCGTATGTGTGTTGATTGTAGAGGCATTAATAATATTACCTATTCGTTGTCGTCATCCTATTCCTAGGCTAGATGATATGCTTGATGAATTGAGTGGCTCTACAATATTCTCCAAAGTTGATTTGCGTAGTGGATACCATCAAATTCGTATGAATTTGGGAGATGAATGGAAAACAGCATTTAAAACTAAGTTTGGATTATATGAGTGGTTAGTCATGCCTTTTGGGTTAACTAATGCACCTAGTACTTTCATGAGATTAATGAATGAAGTTTTACGTGCTTTCATTGGACGATTTGTGGTAGTATACTTTGATGATATATTGATTTATAGCAGATCTTTGGCGGAACATTTGGAACATTTACGTGTTGTTTTCATTGCTCTACGTGATGCACGTTTGTTTGGTAACCTTGGAAAGTGCACCTTTTGCACCGACCGAGTCTCTTTTCTTTGCTATGTTGTTACTCCACAGGGAATTGAGGTTGATAAAGCCAAGATTGAAGCTATTGAGAGTTGGCCCCAACCCAAAACGGTCACACACGTGAGGAGTTTCCTTGGCCTCGCTGGATTCTATCGCGTTTTGTGAGAGATTTCAGCACCATTGCTGCACCTCTCAATGAACTTACAAAGAAGGACGTGCCTTTTGTTTGGGGTACTGCACAGGAAGAAGCATTCACGGTATTGAAAGATAAGTTAACACATGCTCCTTTACTCCAACTTCCTGATTTTAATAAGACTTTTGAGCTTGAATGTGATGCTAGTGGAATTGGGTTAGGATGTGTGTTATTACAAGATGGTAAACCTGTTGCATACTTTTCTGAAAAATTGAGTGGGCCTAGTATGAATTATTCTACTTATGATAAGAAATTATATGCTCTTGTTCGGACTTTGGAAACGTGGCAACATTATTTATGGCCCAAAGAATTTGTTATACATTCTGATCATGAATCTTTGAAGCACATTAAAAGTCAAGTAAAACTGAACCGTAGACATGCTAAATGGGTTGAATTCATAGAGACTTTCCCTTATGTTATTAAACACAAGAAGGGAAAAGAAAATATTATTGTTGATGCTTTGTCTCGTCGTTATACTATGCTTTCACAACTTGACTTTAAAATATTTGGTTTGGAGACCATCAAAGATCAATATGTGCATGATGCTGAATTTAAAGATGTATTGCAGAATTGTAAAGAAGGGAGAACATGGAACACGTTCGTCGTTAATGATGGATTTTTGTTTTGTGCTAACAAGATATGCATTCCAGCTAGCTCTGTTCATCTTTTGTTGTTGCAGGAGGCGCATGTAGGAGGATTAATGGGACACTTTGGCGTGAAGAAGACGGAGGACGTACTTGCTACACATTTCTTTTGGCCAAAGATGCGACGAGATGTTGAGCGTTTTGTTGGTCGCTGCACTACATGTCAAAAAGCTAAGTCACGACTCAATCCTCATGGTTTATATATGCCTTTGCCTGTCCCTAGTGTTCCTTGGGAAGATATATCTATGGACTTTGTTTTGGGTTTAACTCGAACAAAGAAGGGGAGGGATAGCATATTTGTTGTCGTGGATAAGTTCTCGAAGATGGCACACTTTATACCATGTCATAAAAGCGATGATGCTGCTAATGTTTCTGATTTGTTATTTCGTGAAATTATTCGCTTGCATGGTGTGCCAAATACTATTGTATCAAATCGTGATACTAAATTTCTTAGCCACTTTTGGAGATGTTTATGGGCTAAGTTGGGGACTAAACTGCTTTTTAGTACTACTTGTCACCCCCAAACTGATGGACAAACTAAAGTAGTCAACAGAACTTTGTCTACTATGCTTAGGGTTGTTTTGAAGAATAATAAGAAAATGTGGAAAGAATGCTTGCCTCATATTGAATTTGCTTATAATCGTTCGTTGCATTCTACTACTAAGATGTGCCCTTTTGAAATTATCTATGGTTTCCTACCTCGTGCACCTATTGATTTGTTGCCTCTTCCATCTTCAGAGAAGGTTAATTTGATGCTAAACAACGTGCTAAATTGATCTTAAAAATGCATGAGTTAACTAAGGAAAATATTGAGCGCATGAATGCTAAATATAAACTTGTTGGAGATAAGGGTAGACAACGTGTTGTCTTTGCACCTGGAGATCTTGTTTGGTTACATTTGCGTAAGGATGGGTTTCCTAATTTGCGCAAGTCAAAGCTAATGCCACGTGTTGTTGGTCCTTCCAAGGTGTTAGAGAAAATAAATGATAATGCATATAAACTTGAGCTGCCTGCAGATTTTGGGGTTAGTCCCACATTTAACATTGCAGATTTGAAGCCTTACTTGGGTGAGGAAGATGAGCTTCCGTCGAGGACGACTTTAATTCAAGAAGGGGAGGATGATGAGGACATCACTAACAAGGTTACACCCACAGCTCCAACTGACACATATACAGGACCAATTACTAGAGCTCGCGCACGCCAATTAAATTACCAGGTACTTTCGTTTCTTGGTAATGATTCTAATATTCATGAGAATATGATGCTGCCTAAATTGGATACATTTGTCTTGCTTACAAATGAAGGGTCTAGCTTGGACAAGAAGGATGAACATTGGAGCAAGATTGTAATGCCCCAGATGTAACACTTTCCAAATATGGCAATATATGAAACTTTGGCTTCATCAATTCCTTTCCGGGCTCTTCTTTCATTTCGGGTTTCTTCGTTTTGTCGTGTGTGTCTGTGCATTTCATCCATGTCATGTTGTCATGTGCATTGCATTGCATTTGTGTTGTCACTTGCATCCGGTCCCACTCGTCTCTTCCCGTTGTCCGTTTCGAGTTCCGACGCTCACACACGTGCCCGTGGCGTCCCCGAGTCCTTCTTTCGTGTGTGGCCGTGTAACGTTCCCGGAATGACCTGAGACTTGTCGTGCGTTGTTGTTTTGGTACATGTAGGCCGCCTGTCAAGTTTCGTCGTGTTTGGAGTTCATTTGGTACTCCAACGGTTAACCTAGTGGGCTAAAAGAACCTCTTCTTTGAGGCCCAAGACCCCCTCCACAACAGCCCACAAACCAAGCACAACCCTTCCCATCATCTCGTTCGTCGAATCGTGATCGCGTGGCCGAAAACCGCTCTTCATTTGGAGCCTCCTAGCTCCTTGTGCCTATAAAAACGTCCACACCCTCCTTTTTTCGGGCGAAACCCTAGTCCCACCTCCTCCTCCGCCGCCGCACACGTCTGGACGGACCGGACGCATCCGCCCGCCGCCGTCCGACCAACCGGCAGCTGCCACGTGGCCGCCGTCCGCCTCCACAGCCGCGCGGGCCCGCAGGCCCTCCGCCGCCGCCAACCGGGCCGGCCTCTCCGCCCGCAGCCGCGCGCGAGCCGCGCCGCCGCGCTCGCCGGCGCCGGCCGCCGACCGCCGCCGCCCGAGTTCCTCCACCACCGAACCCCGCATCGCCGCCGCCGTCGGGCCCCGAGCGCTCCGCCGCCGACTCATTCCTCCGCCGATCCGTGCCGTCCCGCGGCATCCTCCTCGCCGCGCCCGCCCGCCGGCTCCTCCGCCACCGCGCCGGCTCGTTCCCCCGCCGCCGGCGCCGAGGCCCGCCGCCGATCTGCCGCGGATCCTGATCGGATCCAGCCTTCCCCGCGGTCAAACCCTAATGAGTCAGCGACCCGACCCGCTCCGCGCCCGATCCGCTTCCGACCCGATCCGCCCCGCCAACCCGATCCGCGAGGTTGCCCCCTATTTTTTTCTCGAAGTCATTGGGTTTATGCTTATTTTGTTGCATATTGTGATGGCTGTATCTTTTATTGCTCTTGTCCAAATTGAGCATATGATATGTCAAAATGATCGTGGTGATGTGTACTATGTTTTGTTCCATTGTGACATGCTTGTTTGACTTCATCTAGAGGTCCTAATCTCTGTTGCAAGAGTGCTACTTGATATAAACTGCCGCTACTTGTTATTTTCATGCCATGTTTGAGATGTGATAACTTGGTGCATGTTTATCCAAATGAAGCAAATGAGATGTCAAAATGTTCATTATGAGATGCTCTACATGATGATTGCTGTAGCATGCATGTTAGGGTTCATATTACCATATTTATCTCTGTTGCAAAAGTGTATGTGGTTGTTAAGTTTTGTAACATGTTATGAGATGCTGATTTGAAGAGCTCGTTGCTATTGATGTGTTTGTCCCCTTGTCACATGCCTATATGTTTTAGAATCTTCATCTTGTGGTCTTTGCTGTGGTGCAAACCATTTTACATGATATGCCTTGAGGTGACTTAAACATGCTTGCAAACATGCCATGCCAACATAACTGTTTTATACTTAGTGAAAATTCTACTAAGTCTGGAATCTGTCATATCCTGATGCTATGTTTGCTTGATGCCCTAGGAAAATCCATGTTAGTTTTGGTGTGGCCATTGATCATTCCTTGTTGTACATGTTGTTGTCTATCCATCCATGCCCTCATTTGCTCATATGGGTTGCTGTAGCTTATTTAATTCTTGCCCCCAAGTTGCCATAAAATATAACTGTCAGGTTTTTAACGTCATGATCAAAATGTTGTAGCTTGTTGCTATTGATCCATGCCTCCTATGGAGTTGCTCCAATGTATTTGTTTGCTGTAGGATATGTCTACTTCATGTCCATGCTTATTGTCATCATGTTTGAGTGCTGTAGAGTATATATTTCTTGCTCCTAAGTTGCTATGTGGCTGTTAATTTCAGCTTTGCATTGTTTCTTGTTTCGTGTGTATGTGTTGAACCGTTGCTCCGTTTTGAGCGTGCCCTATATGAAACTTGTGTGATTTTGCATGTAGAATCATAATATCATCTTGTTTACATGTTTGGAGTATGTTTGCTTGATGTTTGGGTGCATCTTGCACCGTTGCCATGCTTACCTTGTTTTGCTCATATCTTCCTGACCGTAGCTCCGAATTAAACAAACTTTATATGAAACTTGACTAGAATTTCGTGTAGATCATCATGGTGCATGTTAACTTGCTGTTTAACAACTTTAACTTGAGGATTGTTCAGATCTGGACCAATTTCATCATATGCATATGAGGACTTACCAGATTCGCTATATGTGGATTCCGGCCTCATTTAAACTTGTTGTCTTGTGTTGTTCTTGTGTGCTTCATCCCTTGAAATGTATTGCATCATACATGCATCATACTTGCATCATGTTGATTGTGCATTGCACCTTGTTTGATTTCGCGCCTCGTTGTGTTCTTGTGTTGAGTAGAGCCGGGAGCCTAGACCGAGAACGAGAACGAGGTTACTACCGAGGTTGAGTACGAGGAGCCGTCTTACGATCCCATCGACGACTCGACAGGCAAGATGACCTGACCCAGATATCATTACTATCTTTGCCTATTGCTAGAAGTCTCGCTCTTTAACTTATTGCCTCGATGCCCATGTTTGTTTGTCAGCCTCCTATTGTAACCATGAATCTGTCTAACCACCCAACCTAGCAAATCTTTGTTTGGCTAAGTAAGCTTCGCTCAGCCCCTCTTATAGCATTGCTAGTTGCAGGAGAAGATTTGAAGATTCTTGCTTCATGTTGAAGTTTTGTTGGGATATCACACTATATAAACTCTTAAACTAAATCATCTATATATTGGCTATGCTGATCCGGGGATTGCAAAACCCTTTTGTAACACTTTCCATAAGCTTTCAGCACGAATATGTCGAACGAAACTTCTATCTTGTATTTGTTCTATCTGCTCCTTGTTGTTTTTATTTACCTTTGTTCTCCCAAGTGGCTTCTCGTGAAGATTGTTGTTACTATTAAACTGTGGATTACATTCGTTCATCTTGTTCGAATGTTCTTGTGAAGACTTATGTTGCAATTTCTAGCCGTTGATTCAGCTTATATATTTTCTCAATCAATGGCTAATAGTTGTCATCTCATTCAGGATGGCTCCTAAAAGGGTTCCCAACGCTAACCCAGAGTGTGAAGAGGTTCCCGATCGTCCTCCTTCCCCTACTCCTCCGTCTGAGGCCTGGAGAGCAATTATGTAAGCGACAAACCAGAACACCCAGATGCTTATGCAAATGATGCAGAACATTCAAGCAAATCAAGCAAATCAAGGTGCTCATGGGAACCAAGGCCAAGGCAATTTGTTCAACCAACCTCACTTTGCTACACTCAACCAGTTCCTGGCAAACCAACCAAAGGCATTCAGTTACTGTGTGGACCCTCTAGATGCTGAAGACTGGATAACAGATATCAAGAAGCATTTCGAGTGCAGTAACGTGAGACCTGAGGACTATGTGAAGTTTGCAGCCTTCCAACTCAAGGACCAAGCCGCTGATTGGTGGCAGCAGTACAAAGATTCCAGAGAAGGGCGTGAAATCTCGTGGGCTAACTTCTGCAAGGACTTTCGCTCTCACCACATTCCAACAAGTGTCATCGAGGGTATGCGTGAGCAATTCCGCAACCTAAAGCAAGGCTCAATGTTTGTTTATCAATATAATGTCAAGTTCTAGAACCTTGCCCGCTATGCCAAGAAAGACATCCCAGATGCCAAGAGCAAGATTTATCAGTTCCGTGGTGGTCTGAAGGATGAACTCCAACTAGCTCTCACCTTGTTCGAGCCTAATGAGTTTGATCAATTCTATAACATGGCACTTAAGCAAGAGGCAGCCCAGCTCAAGATGGAAGCTTCCAAAAAGAGGATCAGAGACGCTGTTCACTCCTCCTCTTCTTCCCAAGTGGTCGCAAAGCAACAGAAGTTTTGGCTTCCACCTCCTCCAGTGATCTGACCTCCCTACAACAACAACAATAGGCATTCTGGTGGCCGTGGTTTCTCCCACCCACCCAACCCAAGCAATCAGTCAAAGAACCACTTTCAGGCTTCGAAGTCAAGTGCTCCTTATCACCGTCCTCTCTCAGAAGTGGTGTGCAACAAGTGTGGCCAGAAGGGTCATTATACTAACAAGTGCCCCAACCCAAGGCACCTTTCGCCTCCTCCACCTGTCAGCACTGCTATTGTCAAGCACAACCCCAAGAAAGCAAGAGTGAATCTGATGAATGCAGCTCAAGCAGAAAATTCTTCAGATGTGATACTTGGTAACCTCTCAATTAACTCAATTCCTGCAAAAGTATTGTTTGACTCTGGTGCATCACTTAGTTTCATGTCAAGGCCATTCTTTACCAAGCATGAATTCTCATCATCTTATTTGGATAAACCATTGCGCATTATTTCTCCGGGTTCTCTGTTGAGATCCAACTCAGTTGTTCTAGATATATCTATTCGTATGGGTGATTACCGCTTTCTGGCTTCTCCGGTTGTTCTCGGCAACTCCAACATTGATCTTATTCTCGGGATGGATTGCCTTTCTCAGCATGATGCTCACATTGATTGTGCAAATAAGGAAGTCAAGCTTACTCATTCCAATGAAGACGTGATTATCTTCGCCTCTCGAGATAACACAATCAGGCTATTCTCTCTCAATGACAAGGGCGAGATTAATGCCATCTCTCAAATTCCGGTGGTCAATGAATATGAAGATGTTTTCCCTGAAGAACTTCCAGGCATGCCTCCGCATCGTTAAGTTGAATTCGTCATTGAACTCGAGCCCGGTACCGAGCCAGCATGCCGGCGTCCATACAAGCTTTCCCCTAAAGAGTTGAAGGATTTGAAGAGACAACTCGATGAGCAAGAGCATATGGGTCTAATCAGGCCTAGCACTTCTCCTTGGGGCTGTGGTGTCTTATTTGTCAAGAAGAAGGATGGCACGGAGCACCTTTGCATTGATTACCGGCCATTGAACAAGAAGACAATAAAGAACAAGTATCCGCTCCCCAACATCAATGAATTGTTTGAGCAGCTCAAAGGAGCAAAAGTATTCTCAAAGCTCGATCTCCGGATGGGTTATCACCAGATCCGTATCCGTGAAGAAGATATTCACAAGATTGCATTCAGAACAAGCTACGGCTCCTATGAATACACAGTCATGTCTTTTGGCCTCGCAAATGCTCCACCCACCTTTTGGAGGATGATGCACTACATATTCAACCCCTACACCAACAAATTTGTGCTCGTCTATCTGGATGACAACTTGTTATTCTCCAAGAAGGAAAAGGATCATGAAAAGCACCTCCGTATGGTTCTCGACAGACTCCGTGAACATAAGTTCTATGCCAAGTTCTCTAAATGCGAATTCTGGCTCGATAAGGTCTTGTATCTGGGCCATATCATCTCTGCTGACGGTATTTCTGTCAACCCCGAGAAAGTTGAAGCGATTGTTAACTGGGAACCCCCTCAGAACGTCAAGCAACTCCGAAGCTTCCTTGGTCTCGCTAGCTATTGCAGAAGGTTTGTTGAGAACTTCTCCAAGATTGCCAAGCCTCTCTCCAACTTGCTGCTGAAGAATGTCAAGTACAACTGGTCTCCGGATTGTGATGTGGCATTCAAAACTCTCAAAGAAAAGCTCATCTCTGCTCCGGTTCTTACCCCTCCAGATGAGTCCAAGCCCTACGAAGTATTCTGTGATGCTTCTCTTCAAGGACTTGGTGGTGTGCTAATGCAAGACAAGAAGATTGTGGCATACACTTCTCGTCAATTGAAGCCAAATGAGAAGAACTACCCCACACATGATCTCGAGCTAGCAGATGTGGTACATGCCTTGATCACGTGGAGACACCTTCTGTTGGGCAGAAAAGTCGACATCTTCACCGATCACAAGAGCTTGAAGTACATCTTGACACAGCCGAACCTGAACCTTCGGCAGACTCGTTGGGTTGAAATGATCCAAGAGTATGATCCAAGCATCGAATACACACCTGGCAAGGCCAATGTCATTGCAGATGCCTTGAGCAGAAAGGCATATTGCAACAGTCTCCTTATCAAGCCGTTCCAGCCTGAGCTTTGTGAAGCATTCAGGAAGCTCAACCTCCAAGTTGTTTCGCAAGGCTTTCTTGCAAATCTTCAAGTTGCTCCTACCTTGGAAGATCAGATCCGTGAGGCCCAACTCAGTGATGCTATGGTGCATAAAGTGAAACATGGTATTGCAAAGGGTACTCCCAAAATACAAGTGCTATCGTGTTGATGAGAAAGACACCTTGTTCTTTGAGGACAGACTTGTGGTTCCCAAGGGTGATCTCAGGAAGCTCATAATGAACGAAGCACATGACTCCCTCCTCTCGATTCATCCTGGAAGTTCCAAGATGTACCAAGACCTCAAGCAATCATACTGGTGGACTCGCATGAAAAGGGAGATTGCCCAATTCGTGAATGAATGGGATGTCTGCAGAAGAGTGAAGGCAGAGCATCAATGTCCAGCCGGTCTTCTCCAACCTCTTCCTATCCCCGAGTGGAAATTCGACCACATTGAAATGGATTTCTTCACTGGGTTCCCAAGTCCAAGAAGGGGAATGATTCTATCTATGTTGTGATTGACAAGCTAACCAAAGTAGCTCACTTCCTTCCAGTCAAAGAATCCATCAATGCAGCTCAGCTGGCAGAGTTGTACACTTCCAGAATTGTGTCGTTACATGGCATTCCTCAAGTTATCTCCTCAGACCGTGGAAGTTTGTTCACATCCAAGTTCTGGGACTCCTTTCAGTCAGCCATGGGCACTAAGATCCGTTTCAGCACTGCGTTTCACCCTCAGACTAGTGGTCAAGTCGAAAGAGTGAACCAGATCCTCGAAGACATGCTCAGAACGTGTGTCATATCTTTTGGCATGAAGTCGGAAGATTGCCTTCCGTTTGCCGAGTTCTCGTACAACAACAGTTTCCAAGCAAGTGCCGGCAAAGCTCCCTTTGAAATCCTCTATGGCAGAAAGTGCCATACCCCTCTCAAATGGTCCGCGACTGGTGAACGTCAACTTCTTGGCAATGACTTGATCTCAGAAGCTGAAGAAATGTGCAAAGTCATACGTGAGAATCTCAAGGCCGCTCAGTCGCGTCAGAAGAGCTACTATGACGGCAAGCATCATGATTTGGCCTTCAACATTGGGGATCATGTCTATCTCCGTGTTTCTTCTATGAAAGGCACCCAAAGATTTGGTACCAAAGGCAAGCTTTCTCCTAGATACGTGGGCCCTTTCAAGATCCTTAGCAAAAGAGGCGATCTAGCCTATCAACTCGAGCTTCCATCCAACTTTGCAAATGTTCATGATGTGTTTCACGTGTCTCAACTCCGCAAGTGCTTCAAGACACATGAACGCACCATTCCGTTTGAGGAGATTGATCTTCAACAAGACCTGTCTTACCGTGAGCACCCCGTTGCTATTGTTGAAGAAACCGAGCGCAAGAGCCGCAACAAGTCAATCAAGTTCTTGAAAGTTAAGTGGTCACACCATACCGACCGAGAAGCTACGTGGGAACGAGTAGATCACCTTCGTTCCGAGTATCCTTCCTTCTTCCAATCCTAGATCTCGGGACGAGATCTTTTCGTAGTAGAGGAGAGTTTGTAATGCCCCAGATGTAACACTTTCCAAATATGGCAATATATGAAACTTTGGCTTCATCAATTCCTTTCTGGGCTCTTCTTTCATTTCGGGTTTCTTTGTTTTGTCGTGTGCATGTGTGCATTTCATCCATGTCATGTTGTCATGTGCATTGCATTGCATTTGTGTTGTCACTTCCATCCGGTCCCACTCGTCTCTTCATGTTGTCTGTTTTGAGTTCCGACGCTCACACACATGACCGTGGCATCCCCGAGTCCTTCTTTCGTGTGTGGCCGTGTAATGTTCCCGGAATGACGTGAGACTTGTCGTGCATTGTTGTTTTGGTACGTGTAGGCCGCCTGTCAAGTTTCGTCGCGTTTGGAGTTCGTTTGGTACTCCGATGGTTAACCTAGTGGGCTAAAAGAACCTCTTCTTTGAGGCACAAGACCCCCTCCACAACAGCCCACAAACCCAGCACAACCCTTCCCATCATCTTGGTCGTCGAATCGTGATCGCATGGCTGAAAACCGCTCCTCATTTGGAGCCTCCTAGCTCCTTGTGCCTATAAAATCGTCCACACCCCTCCTTTTTTCGGGCGAAACCCTAGTCCCACCTCCTCCTCCGCCGCCGGACACGTCTAGACGGACCGGACGCGTCCGCCCGCCGCCGCCCGACCAACCGGCAGCTGCCACGTGGCCGCCGTCCGCCTCCACCACCGCGCGGGCCCGCAGGCCCGACGCAGGCCCTCCGCCGCCGCCAGCCGGGCCGGCCTCTCCGCCAGCAGCCGCGCGCGAGCCGCGCCCCCGCGCTCGCCGGCGCCGGCCACCGACCGCCGCCGCCCGAGTTCCTCCGCCTCCGAACCCCGCATCGCCGCCGCCGGCTCGTTTCTCCGCCGATCCGCGCCGTCCCGCGGCATCCTCCTCGCCGCGCCCGCCGGCCGGCTCCTCCGCCACCGCGCTGGCTTGTTCCCCCGCCGGCGGCGCTGAGGCCCGCCGCCGATCTGCCGCGGATCCCGATCGGATCCAGCCGTCGCCGCGGTCAAACCCTAACGGGTTGGCGACCCGACCCGCTCCGCGCCCGATCCGCTTCCGACCCGATCCGCCCCGCCAACCTGATCCGCGAGGTTGCCCCCTGTTTTTTTCTCTAAGTCATTGTGTTTTTGCTTATTTTGTTGCATATTGTGATGACTGTATCTTTTATTGCGCTTGTCCAAATTGAGCATATGATATGTCAAAATGATCGTGGTGATGTGTACTACGTTTTGTTCCATTGTGACATGCTTGTTTGAGTTCATCTAGAGGTCCTAATCTCTATTGCAAGAGTGCTACTTGATATAAACTGCTGCTACTTGTTATTTTCATGTCATGTTTGAGATGTGATAACTTGGTGCATGTTTATCCAAATGAAGCAAATGAGATGTCAAAATGTTCATCATGAGATGCTCTACATGATAGTTACTGTAGCATGCATGTTAGGGTTCATATTGCCATGTTTATCTCTGTTGCAAAAGAGCATGTGGCTGTTAAGTTTTGTAACATGTTATGAGATGCTGATTTGAAGAGCTCGTTGCTATTGATGTGTTTGTCCCCTTGTCACATGCCTATATGTTTTAAAATCTCCATCTTGTGCTCTTTGCTGTGGTGCAAACCATTTTCCATGATATGGCTTGAGGTGACTTAAACATGCTTGCAAACATGCCATGCCAACATAACTGTTTTATACTTAGTGAAAATTCTACTACGTCTGGAATCTATCATATCCTGATGCTATGTTTGCTTGATGCCCTAGGCAAATTCATGTTAGTTTTGGTGTGGCCATTGATCATTCCTTGTTGTACATGTTGTTGTCTATCCATCCATGCCCTCACTTGCTCATATGGGTTGCTGTAGCTTATTTAATTCTTGCCCCCAAGTTGCCATAAAATATAACTGTGAGGTTTTTAACGTCATGATCAAAATGTTGTAGCTTGTTGCTATTGATCCATGCCTCCTATGGAGTTGCTTCAATGGATTTGTTTGCTGTAGGATATGTCTACTTCATGTCCATGCTTATTGTCATCATGTTTGAGTGTTGTAGAGTATATATTTCTTGCTCCAAAGTTGCTATGTGGCTGTTAATTTCAGCTTTGCATTGTTTCTTGTTTCGTGTGTATGTGTTGAACCGTTGCTCCGTTTTGAGTGTGCCCTATATGAAACTTGTGTGATTTTGCATGTAGAATCATAATATCATCTTGTTTACATGTTTGGAGTATGTTTGCTAGATGTTTGGGTGCATCTTTCACCGTTGCCATGCTTACCTTGTTTTGCTCATATCTTCTAGACCGTAGCTCCGAATTAAACAAACTTAATATGAAACTTGACAAGAATTTCGTGTAGATCATCATGGTGCATGTTAACTTGCTGTTTAACAACTTTAACTTAAGGTTTGTTCAGATCTGGACCAATTTCATCATATGCATATGAGGACTTACCAGATTCGCTATATGTGGATTCCGGCCTCATTTAAACTTGTTGTCTTGTGTTGTTCTTGTGTGCTTCATCCCTTGACATGTATTGCTTCATACATGCATCATACTTGCATCATGTTGATTGTGCATTGCACCTTGTTTGATTTCGTGCCTCGTTGTGTTCTTGTGTTGAGTAGAGCCGGGAGCCGAGACCGAGAACGAGAACGAGGTTACTACCGAGGTTGAGTACGAGGAGCCGTCTTACGATCCCATTGACGACTCGACACGCAAGATGACCTGACCCAGATATCATTACTATCTTTGCCTATTGCTAGAAGTCTCGCTCTTTAGCTTATTGCCTCGATGCTCATGTTTGTTTGTCAGCCTCCTATTGTAACCATGAATATGTCTAACCACCCAACCTAGCAAACCTTTGTTTGGCTAAGTAAGCTTCGCTCAGCCCCTCTTATAGCATTGCTAGTTGCAGGAGAAGATTTGAAGATTCTTGCTTCATATTGAAGTTTTGTTGGGATATCACACTATATATACTCTTAAACTAAATCATCTATATATTGGCTATGCTGATCCGGGGATTGCAAACCCTTTTGTAACACGTTCCATAAGCTTTCAGCACGAATATGTCGAACGAAACTTCTATCTTGTATTTTTCTATCTGCTCCTTGTTGTTTTTATTTACCTTTTGTTCTCCCAAGTGGCTTCTCGTGAAGATTGTTGTTACTATTAAACTGTGGATTACATTCGTTCATCTTGTTCGAATGTTCTTGTGAAGACTTATGTTGCAATTTCTAGCCATTGATTCAGCTTATATATTTTCTCAATCAATGGCTAATAGTTGTCATCTCATTCAGGATGGCTCCTAAAAGGGTTCCCAACGCTAACCTAGAGGGTGAAGAGGTTCCTGATCGTCCTCCTTACCCTCCTCCTCCGTCTGAGGCCTGGGGAGCAATTATGCAAGCGACGAACCAGAACACCCAGATGCTTATGCAAATGATGCAGAACATTCAAGAAAATCAAGCAAATCAAGGTGCTCATGGGAACCAAGGCCAAGGCAATTTGTTCAACCAACCTCACTTTGCTACACTCACCCAGTTCCTGGCAAACCAACCAAAGGCATTCAGTTACTGTGTGGATCCTCTAGATGCTGAAGACTGGATAATAGATATCAAGAAGCATTTCGAGTGCAGTAACATGAGACCTGAGGACTATGTGAAGTTTGCAGCCTTCCAACTCAAGGACCAAGCCGCTGATTGGTGGCAGTAGTACAAAGATTCCAGAGAAGGGCGTGAAATCTCGTGGGCTGACTTCTGCAAGGACTTTCTCTCTCACCACATTCCAACAAGTGTCATCGAGGGTATGCGTGAGCAATTCCGCAACCTGAAGCAAGGCTCAATGTCTGTTTATCAATATAATGTCAAGTTCTAGAACCTTGCCCGCTATGCCAAGAAAGACATCCCAGATGCCAAGAGCAAGATTTACTAGTTCCGTGGTGGTGATTTATCAGTACGAGGAGCCGTCTTACGATCCCATCGACGACTCGACAGGCAAGATGACCTGACCCAGATATCTTTACTATCTTTGCGTATTGCTAGAAGTCTCGCTCTTTAGCTTATTGCCTCGATGCCCATGTTTGTTTGTCATCCTCCTATTGTAACCATGAATCTGTCTAACCACCCAACCTAGCAAACCGTTGTTTGGCTAAGTAAGCTTCGCTCAGCCCCTCTTATAGCATTGCTAGTTGCAGGAGAAGATTTGAAGATTCTTGCTTGATGTTGAAGTTTTGGTGGGATATCACACTATATAAACTCTTAAACTAAATCATCTATATATTGGTAATGGGTGGAAGGCTAAGCCTCTTGCTTGGTGATTTGTTCCACTCATGCCGCCCTAGGAACCGTATAAACCAGTGTTATGTTCCTTGATTATGCGTTCCTAACACGGTTGGGGTTATGGGACCCCCTCGATAACCCGCTTAGCGCTAAACCTTTTCCAATAAGGCCCGACATTGGTACTCCATTTGCCTAATAACTAAAACTTGCATAGGGACTAGCTATCCCCTTTTCTTAATCAACCCCCGGGCCAGTGCTCCACATGAGTGTTGGTCCAAACTAGAGCACTGTGCGGGTCCGCCCCTTGGCAACTTGGGGTATCTGGTACCTGTACGCTTCGCTCATCCGGTCGTGGCCTGAGACTAGATACGCGCGGCTACTGTCAGGGTGTCGGCACGCTGGGAGGTCTTGCTGGATTAGTTTTACCTATGTCGGTATATCTTGAGCACGGGATTCCGAGAATACTTGGGCCTTCCCACCTTAGAGTTGCGACTCCGCATATCGTGGGCTTGTCATGGGCTAAGTTGGGACACCCCTGCAGGGTTTTGAACTTTTGAAAGCCGTGCCCGCGGTTATGTGGCAGATGGGAATTTGTTAATATCCGGTTGTGGAAAACTTGACACCATGTTCAGAACACACTACCAGCGTGAGTAACCGTGACGGTCATTTTCCGAAAGGGGTTCGGGAAGTGAACACGGTGGGATTATGATTGACGTGCTTAGATAGGATCACTTCGTGATCACTTTGACGCTCGTGGCACTTCTCTTCTCGCTTTAAACACGTAAGCTAGTGCTAGTGCAGCTGCAACTTTTTATCTTTCTTCAGCCTTGTTCCACACCCAAGGCTTAGATAGTTTTGCTACCCGGGAACGGGATTGCTGAGTCCTCCGTGGCTCACAGGTTCTACACCAAACCAGATGCAGGTACCATGGTGAACTACTCAGGTGACGGCACAGAGCTGTATTGGGAGTTCGATGAAGAACGTAGTCGATACTATGTGCACTATCCCGATGATCAGTAGTGGTTTCTACTAGGGGCGATTTGGACCTTGTGGCTTTATGTATTTGGTATCTTTCATTTGGATCTTCGCCCGTAGTCGGGTTGTGATGTTATTTGGATGATGATTTGCTTATGTAATGTATTGTGTGACGTGGCGAGTGTAAGCCAACTATCCTTTTGCAATTTCATCCCTATTTTTACATGAGTCGTGCAAAGATACCAAACTTGAGATCATTCTAGAATGGGCTTATACCTTTAAGTCATGCCTCGAAACGTAGGAGGTATAATCCCATCCTGGGCATTACAAAGATCAAGCATGGAGATGATGGCATGCGCAAGGGGAACAAGAATGGAGTTACAAGTGATGATTTCAGGACTTTGAAGCCACCATAATGAGTGCGAGAAGCCTTGGACGAAATATACAAGATGCCACTTCATAAATTTCGTCCAGAGGCTATTATAGGTGCTGCGTCACCTTATTATTGGGCCAGGCCCATGTAATTTTGAAATACTTGAGTATAGGCTGTTTTTAGAGTCCGTATGTGTGGGGAAACAAGAGTTAGGGTTGGTTTCGGACCCCTCCACCAAGGGCCACGAAATTCCCCCCTCTTTCCCCCATATATATAGCCCTTAGGGCGTCGTTTAGACTTTGGGTTTTTTTTAGATTAAAAGTTCGCCATAGCTGCAACTTCGCGTACTTCGTTTGTGTTCAACGACCAGACAAAGGCGTCACAGAACCCCACCTGGATCAATAAAGCTTTCCTCTTATATTCGCAATATCCAGATTGTAATCTTAGTTTCTTGCTTGTTCTTCTTTTGCCTGCAGGAAACAGACCTTCGTGGTCAGGTTAATCGTGCTCCGGTGTGGTCAATAACCTCTCGGAGTTGGTTTAGCGATTGCTAAGGCGCGACGTCCTCGCACGTTCGTAGTCGGATCGTCAAAGTCGACTTCCTCCAAAACGATAGCCACCATCTCATCGAAAGACGGGACACCTTTGCCTCTATCACGAAGCCTTCCACACGGCCGAGAAAATGCCACATAAGTCGACAAAATTGTAGAGAAGCAAATGGGGTTGGATAATCTATGGCACATATGAAAGAAAAAACAGTTTTGGCACAAATTTTAGGTAAGAATGATACTTGGACAGTAAATAAAAAAACAACTAGTTAGAGTTATTTCTCAGTTTATATAGAAAAGAATGAACCAATGATTGTTTACATATAACAGAATTATGTCTAAGTTCAGATAAAAAAGAAATAGGCACTGATTGTTTCCATATAGCAGAATAAATGCTAGGTGAGTAATTTATTGATGCCAAAATAACATAATTGGATACATATCCATAATTAGTTAAAACTATGGAAAGATAAAAGGAGCTCGACACCAATATACTCCTTTTCAAATTGGTGAGGATTATTGCATTATTATTCATGGCACAACTCAACACCTATACACTCCTTTTCAAATTGGAGTATATTCATTTCATTTCAGTGCATACATTTCATTTCATTTCATTTCAGTAAACAGCAACATAAAAGGAGCAAAGCAACCAGCAATGGAGAAGAGGCACTGACTGTGGACAAGGGAGAAGAGGCTGCAGTTGGGGTAGTAGTCGCTCCTCCTCTGCCTGCTCCACGTCGACGGCCACACGCCCGAGCCTCGACGCCGTCACGGCCGTTGCAACCTGCCATGGACGAAGTTGCCTCAAAGTTAAGTTCGGGTCTGTTTTAGAATGAACAACAACATATGCATGCAGAGAGCATGTATCAACACAACACCCACATGCATGATGATGATCCAGAGCTATCAAATCTTCAGACTTCAGATTACTTCAGAGTACACTCTAGCTTGAAGTAACAGGCGTGATTGATCTTACATTAGGGCCCAGAAAAGTAGGGGTTGTTGTTGAGGTTCAGGATCATATGTGCTTCGAGTGCTGCCGCCTGGCAGAGTAAATCATCTTTAGACCTGGAATTTGTAACCAACATAAAAAGGACTGTCTGCAATCAATCTCCATGCATGGCGAAGAGCTAGCTTGATGGATCGATGACGATTGCCCACCTTCTCCAGGAAGAACAAGCGATCGATGAACTGCCCGGAAACCTCGTCCAGCTCCACAACACCGATGACCTACAGCGGTCAGGGAGAGGGATGGTGAGCAGAAGCAGCGCGAGATTGACGGGGAGAGGAGTCCCGCGTCTTTAATCGAACGGGTCTCACCTTGAGGTCCTCGACGTCTCCGCAGCCTGTACTCTAAAGCAAGCTCGGCACAGGCACAATTTGCAAGATCCTGGGCATGAAATGAATGCCCAAAAGGGAGTGCGGCAACAACGGAAAGAAATGCTAAAAGGGAACATAGAGCAGAAACCAACCCAAAATGCAAGCAAGAATTTTTAAAAGGGAACATAGAGCATCATGAGTATGCGGCATAGAAAAATGGGGTCACCTTAAGATCAAGAATCAGTGGCTCTCTCTCAGTCCAAATTAGAAGGAAAGAACCACTATTATTGATTAGAGTTATTTGTAATTAGGCAAAGCACTACAACACTGGATCCTAAGCAATAGTTGAGGCATACAAAACTACAAGTGTTTGTTCTTTTCATATATAAAGAACCTTTAGTATCTCAACCAGAACCAAAGCAAAACAAAAATCATGGTTAAGTAACCAGCAAAGGAAGAATGAACCTTTTTGGAATTTTAAAGTAGCAAGACATGAAGAATTCTTTTTTGCCTTCAATACTACACACATTAGGGGATGTAGCTGTAGTTTTATTGCATAGTGGGCTCAGATTCGCCTTTCCTCGATCATATTACCTACCCCCATCATCTCTTATCACCAGATCAATCTGTTTATACAGTAGAGCTGCATTGGTTATCACTCAACAAGAATGACCATCCAAGGACAACAACAAGTATCACGAGATCAAAAAGGATTCTAGAGACAAGAGGGAGGATCCAACTTGATACCCACAGGTGCCTCAATTTCTCAAAGGCACACTAATTCCAGCCAAGGTAATCATCATCGCCCTAGCACGAACACCACTTGAGCATAAATAAGCAACACCTTTAAATACAAATTAAAACTGTTTAGGGTTCATTGCATAGCTGCCACGAATGCCATCACTGCCGCCCCTGGTCTTTCGCCCTCCTCCATGGCCCTGCCGCCGTCGCCGTGGTTGGTGAGAGCCACCTGCGTGGGAGGGAGGGAGGAAGGCAGCTGCAGGAGCGAGTGAGAGAGGAGGCGGCCGCTAGGTTTTCGGTGCGGGAAGCCGCGACCATTTTATAGCCGGTACGCGAAATGACACAGATGCCCTGATGGGGGCATGGTATTTACATTTTGTTTCAATTGGAATTTTATCTAACATCTCACAATGATCTGGTAAATATGCGACGTCTCACGTGAGTCAAACCCGAGATCCGACGGCTTGAATCGCATCAAGAAATAGATCGGACGACCGAGAGGGCCTGAGCTCTGGGGGCGCATGTGGTCTGCTTCAGTTCTTGTTTCTGGATAAGCAACACCTTTAAATACAAATAGAAAGGGTTCAGGGTTCATTGCATAGTGGGCTCAGATTCGCCTTTCCTCGATCATATAATCTACCCCCATCATCTCTTATCACCAGATCAATCTGTTTACACAGTGGAGCTGCCCTGGTTATCACTCAACAAGAATGACTATCCAAGGACAACAACAAGTATCGCATAATCAAAAAGGATTCTAGAGATAAGAGGGAGGATCCAATTTGATACGCACATGTGCCATGATTGCTCAAAGGCACACTTATTTCAGCCACGATTAATCAACATCGCCCTAGCACGAACGCCACTGATCAATCTAGCAAATCCAGGAGCATAGCTATAGGACCAGGGCATCCACATGTAAACCAGAGCATCACATGAGCTCCTATGATAGCAACTAAACATGAACAACAGCCTACAAACTCCACAACTACAGAGCTCAAGTAGGAACCGATGGATGAGTAGGGCATAGAGCATCAACCAGACGAGCCCCACATCAATATAGCCATGGCCATGTCCCACAGGAAGACGGAGCTCACCGAGGGAGGTTGTAGCCGAGGCAGTACTTAGTGCATGTTGGGGTTGCGCTTGAACGTCGTCCAACCGACGAGGAACCGCATCGGAGTTGCGCCTTTCACCACCCTGCCAAACAAGCACGAACACATCAAACAACCAAGTGACTCTGTGCATGGAATACATGTCAAACAATATAAACAATCAGATATGCTATCACAACAGGTGAATAAACATCTAGTATAACAGAACAACGTAATCGAGGCGGGGCTAGGCAATACAGAAAGCAATGCATATTTGATAGACCAGTTCATCTATCACTGGAACTATAGAGTATTTAGATGACTGCTAATAATAGTATGTCACTGCGGATATATTTGTAAGTCAAATGGAATTTTGTTAAAAACCCATTAATGGACCGACTTTGATAAAGCCACATGACACTATAGGGTTAAAGGATAGTTTTCATCAAGAATATGTGCATTGGGATCCACACACATGTTAGTAAATCAAGAAACTACATATGTTCCTATCTGGAGGCACCCATTCGTATTGCAAGCAAGGCACTGAACAACAATAGAAAGGATCTGTAGTAGAGTAGGACCGATTAATGGCTTAGGATATACCGTGTGTGCCGGTGAACCTTAGGTCGAACAGAATGATTATTAAGAGAAGGATTTCAAAGTAACAATACCTGACAGAATGATTTTAAAGCAACCAAGATCATAACAAACACAATGAATGTCTACATAGTACCCCCATCTCTCTGAATACTGAATACATGCAGGCTCATTTGAAGTACATTTTAGGAGCAATGGAAAACCAGGAAAATAGAAACAACTCACAATGAAATTAAAAACTAAATATTGCACTCCGTCGAGACCAATCTGCGGTGCAACATCTACCGTAGGGGAAGGACATCAGGGTCAATCATGCAACAATGTAAGGGCACCACCAGACAGTTCACAACTTCAGGAGGTGCTTACTATATTATCGATACAACGATGCATCTTGTTAGAATCAGCAAATAAATGTATATGCTAGCAGTTAGTATTCCCATGCAGAAAATAAACAATTTGTTACTGAATTATGTTTATACAGCCAGCCATGAATAAGCTACATGTGCACCGCAAGATCAAACCATGCATGTGCAATTGGAGAGAAGTAACAGATTGTCCCAAAGAATGAGTGAAAGATAAGAATGTCTATCAGGCTATGCTGTAATTGTTGGATTAATATATTGGAAATTAAGGATATGCAACTACTGTTGAATAAAAACAAACCAAAACTATTATTGTTTCCAAATCTATTAGTTTGAAAATCAAGTGCATCGTGGGTCATGTAAACAGAGAAGCAAATATGAAATTTAGATGTGGTTCAAAATATTTTAGTGGTACCAATAGTAAAAAAAATCATACTGGGACTAACATGCATGTGGCTAATGCACGAATATCATGCATGTTGGGCTAACAATATTTTGTAATAAAAAACCGCACACCATCTATCACATGTCCTGATTTATAAGGCTGAATTAAAGAGATAACATATATTACTAATGGGTCATTTTAATTACTATAATTGTCATTTGCCCCAAAAAAATAGTCAAAAATATCCTATATGCCATTGGGTGTCATGTAATGTAAACTAAAATTCAGACAAAAATATATAACACTAACTTAGGAAAGAAGCACACTGTCCTCCCTTCCTTTTTGTGCCCATCGACCAATCAAATGATGGCACAAAGTGAAACCAAACAAAAGGAAAGGAGAGGGGTCATTCTGTTCCGAGCGAATTTGTCCACATGCACACATATAAATCATGCCCACTAATTTGTCCATATGCACACATATAAAACAAACTAAGGAGTTATGAGCAGGAGTTAACAAAAGACTACCAATTAGTCTAGCAGATGGAGCCATCCCACTGTATCCTCAGACCGTGACACCTCTCCGAGCATAGTTGAAGACGACCAAAGACCTGTACCTGGAAAGCAAATTAGGCAGCATGGACCCTGCCCAAATAAGTTGACGCGCATCTCCAGTATATGAAACAAACAAATAATTTGAAGGTGCCTTACCTCAGGTCTTCTTCCCAGAGGCGCACGGACGCAAGGATGAAGGTCCGGTGCTTTCTCGGCGTGGTCGAACAGGAGGTGCCGAGGGCCAATGGCTCAGCCTCCTTACCCACTCCTAGGTCAGGGAGGGGAACGATGGGAGGGGAGGAGGAAGGGCGGAGCAGCATGCGGCCTGACAACGGGGAAGCGATGTGGGCCAGGAGCTTGATCCAACTCCGGCCGGCCAGCCCTATAGTCGTCGGCGAGACCCCCCGCCCCAGTGTGCCTACCTCCTCCTATCCTCCCTCCGCATCTTCTCACCTGCAGGGACGCATCCATGGGGATCGAGAAATCGGGGCAACGAGCAGGTGATACGTCCAAAACGTATTTATAATTTCTGCTTGCTCCATGCCTCTTTTGTGTGATATTGCTATGATATTTATGCACTTCCATACACTTTTGATCATATTTGGACTAACCTATTAACTCGGTGCACCACAGTGCCAGTTCCTGTTTTCTGCTGTTTTTCTATTTCAGGTTTCCCCCATATTAAAAGCGCCCTAAAAATTCCGGGAAAAATACAGGAAAAATCAGCGTATCGGGAGCTTCAAGAAAAACCAAAGCAGGGCCAGAGGGGAGCCAGGGGCAGCCCAGGCGGCCAGCCCAGGCGGCCCCACCCCTGGCCGCCCTAGGGGGGCGCCTGGGCCCCCCTCTCCGCTTCTGGTGACCCCCTTTGGCATATATACTCCTCGCGTCCCGAAACCCTCGAGGACGGAACCCTTTTTCGTGATCTCGCCTCTGTTCCGCTGCCGCCGCGCTTCCAAGATCGGGAGCACCAGGAGAACTCTTCCCGGCACCCTGCCGGAGGGGAGAACCACCAGCGGGAGCTTCTCCACCACCATGGACGCTTCCCGGATGAGTCGTGAGTAGTCCTCCTTGGACCATGGGTCCATGACCAGTAGCTATGTGATGTTCTCCTCCCCTCTTTGTTCTTCATGGTTTAGACCTCGTGAGCTGCCCTACATGATCGAGGCACATATGTAATATTTATGCTGTTGCTCTGCTGAGTTTGCTAGGATCCGATGGATTTTGAGATTATGTTCAGATTGTGTGTGAGTAATATATTTGATTCACCTCTTTTATATTTATGTTCTTGAGTAATTCTTGCATGTTCTCCGTTGCTGTTTATTGCTTTGGCCGAGTAGTAGGTAGTAACTCCAAGAGGGAACGTTATGCTTGATTGTGGGTTCATGCCCCTTGATGACTAGTTTGAGTGATAGAAACATGAGTCTAGGGGATGTGCTGTTGCCACAAGGGTGAAAACAACGGTGCTTGTACTTGCGGGTGCAAGGATTGTTTACTTTACGCAAAGTTCTTTTAATGCAGTTGTGTGTTGCCTTGAGTTTACACTTTGGGTGGGACTCGCAACTTAATACCAGCGAGATGTTCTAGATAGATATCTCAAGGTGGATGATTAGTAGTAGATGCAGATGGATTTCGGTCTACTTTCCTTGGCGTACCGCCCATGCTTTTGAGCCTCTACCTTTCTTTACAGCATAGTTAGCATTGGTTTGCACACATAATCCTGTCAATTGCCCAGCTGTAATTTGTTTACCTTGCTTAGTTGTTTTATCGTCTTTTGGGAGAGAGACATCACTAGTGAACATCATGGGACCCCGGTCCATATTACCATCACTGATCACACCCGCTATTTACTTCTTGTTCTTATTTCCTAGTTGCAGTCATACCTATCATTATTACCTCTTGCATTTGATCCTTTGTAAACAGCAAGGCCGGAGGGATTGACAACCTCTCTGTACTCGTTGGGAGCAAAGCTATTTGTATCTGCGTGCAGGTCCTGTCAACCGCTAAGTTGGCGCCGTTGGCCGTTGACACCTACTTGTCGACCCTCGGAGTCTCACGGGATTCGATCCTTGGTATCTTGCCAAGGGAAACTTGCCGTTATGCTACATCTCAAACCTTCCACTTGGGGTAACCAACGAGGGGCGAGAAGCCATCAAGCAAAGTTTCTGGCGCCGTTGCCGGGGACTCCACTCTTCAAGATAGGGGAGTTGCACGCTATCTTTTATCTTTGCTTTTTAGTCTTGTTAGTTTACCTTTCAGTTTTTGCTTTAGTGTCCCTTTACCAAAAATCACAAAAATAGTTATCTTGCTTGCTGCTGCTATGAGTTCCACCGAGAACACCAAGTTGTGTGACTTCACTAGTCATAACAACGATGACTTTATCTGCACGCCTATTGCTACACCTACCACTTCAGCACCCTCTTATGAGATTAAACCTGCTTTACTGAACCTAGTTATGAAAGATCAATTCTCCGGTGCTGGAGATGATGCTGCTTTGCACTTAAATAATTTTGTTGAACTCTGTGATATGCAAAAGTACCGAGAAATAGATGGTGATATTGTTAAGCTTAAGCTTTTTCCTTTCTCCTTGAGAGGAGGAGCTAAAATCTGGTTTCAATCCTTGCCTAGGAATAGCATGGATTCTTGGGACAAGTGCAAGGATGCCTTTATTGGGAAGTACTATCCCCCTGCTAAAATTATCCAACTAAGGAGTAACATAATGAATTTTAAACAATTGGATAATGAACACGTTGCCCAAGCTTGGGAATGCATGAAATCTCTTGTCAAGAACTTCCCTACTCATGGTTTGACTACTTGGATGGTTATCCAAACTTTTTATGCAGGCTTGAACTTTACCTCGCGAAACTTGTTCGATTCGGCCGCGGGAGGAACCTTTATGTCAACTACATTTGGTGCTGCCACGAGGCTTCTCGATGAGATGATGACCAACTATTCCCAATGGCACACCGAACGCGCTCCAACAGGTAGGAAGGTAAACTCTGTCGAGGAGATTTCCTCCCTAAATGAAAAGGTTGACTTGATCATGTCTCTACTTTCCAAGCAATCTTCTATTGATCCTCATGATGTTCCTTTAAATTCTTTGATTGCTCAAGATCAAGTAGATGTGAACTTTATCTCTAGAAACAATTTCAATAACAATGCTTATAGGAGTAATTTTGGTAGCAACCCTAGACCGTTCCCCTCTAATTCCTATGGGAACAACAATACTTATCCTAGCACCAAGAACTCCACTTCTAAACTAGAGATTATGCTTAAAGACTTCATCACTACCCAAAAAGCCTTCAATAAGAGTGTAGAAGAAAAACTAGACAAACTAGATAATCTCTTTTCGAAGGTAGACAATTTAGCCCATGAGGTAGAGTTGCTTAAAATTAGAACTTCTCCTCTTTAGGAGAGGAAGACCACTCCTATGAATGCTATTCAAGTGCAAATTAATGAAAACATTAGGATGATGGCTAAACTTAAAGAGAGATGGCCTAGAGAAAAGGAGGAAGAAGATAGAATTAAGAGCCTTCCTACCCACCACACTGTTGCTACTATCCAAGTTGTTGAGGATATCCAAACTCTTAGCACCCAATGCACTCCTGGTCCCATTGGACCTATTAATGGTGATGCTATGACCTCAACCATAGAAGAAGAAACTCCTATGACCATAGAAGCTACCAAACAAGTGAGCCTAAAGGACACCACTACCACTTTACTTGATAGTAGTGACCTTGATTTTGATAATTGCACCCTTTCTGAAGTTATTGATTTTCTTCACAAAATGTCTAGAGATTCCCACACTAGCACACTTAATCTTGCCTTCACAGAGCATATCACTAATGCTCTCATCAAAGCTAGGGAGGAGAAGCTTAGGGTAGAAGCCTCCATACCTAGAAAGCTAGAAGATGGTTGGGATCCTATGATTAAAATTAAGTTGAATAACTTCTCTTGCTATGCTTTATGTGATGTTGGAGCTAGTACCTCCGTTATGCCCAAAAGAATGTATGATATGCTTAAATTGAAACCTTTTGATCCTTGTTCTTTTGGTGTTCGTCTTGTTGATTCTTCCGTAAAGATACCTTTGGGGAAGATCGACGATGTTCTTATCATTGTCAATGACAATTATGTTCCCGTTGATTTTACTATTATGGATATTGAATGTGAACCTTCATGTCCAATTATTTTGGGACGTCCTTTTCTTCGCACCGTTGGTGTTATCATTGACATGAAAGAGGGGAATATAAAATTCCAATTCCCTCTCAAGAAAGGAATGGAACACTTCCCTAGAAAGAAGATTAAGTTGCCTTTTGAGTCCGTTATACGGGCTAGCTATTCTTTTACTCTTGACAAAACTTGATCTTCTCTTTTTTGCATCATGCCTAGCTTAAAGGCATAAAAGAAAGCGCTTTTGGGAGGCAGCCCACAATGAATAAAGTTTTATTTTGCTTTTTTTGTGTCTTGATGTTTGTTACTACAGTAACATCATCATTGTATCTTTTCTTTTCAGCTTTGTGCCAAGTTTAGCCTCTGATTGCAAGAAAGTTCAAAAGTTGTGACGTGCAGTCCAGAAAACACATTCTGTCCTTGGACAGAAAAATTCGTATAAAATCACCAGATCATCTTTTTGATCTGAATTTTTTTGACAGCGTGCTCTATACAATTGGCTTTCGGGTTCTGTTCTGAGTTTTTTGATTTGAGTTGCAGAAGTGCCCCGAAAAAATTATTTACTACCCGCTGGTCTGTTTTTCACAGATTCTGTCCTGTTTTGCCTTTTCTTCGTTTTGCAAACCTTGAGCTTGCTTTTTCTTTGCAAAAACCTTTTGGCAATCTTGAGAAACAGTAGCTCTTCAAGATTATCTTTATTTCCAGCAAGGAAAAATTATTTTATTATGGGTACTAACCTCGCTAATCAGATTATGATGAGTTATGTATGAAGGGAGTTTTCAAGTGTGCGAGGGAAGATGATAAAAGAAGATTCAGGAGGGTCAAACGCTCAAGCTTGGGGATGGCCCCGTGCACCCCCAAGAAATATTCAAGAAGATTCAAGCATCTAAGCTTGGGGATGCCCCCGTGCATCCCCTTCTCCATCAACAATTATCAGTTCGTCTTTCGTTCCACTATATTTTAATCACTTCATGCGTTATGTGCTATGCTTGGAGCGTCTCGCTCTTAGTTTCCTTTTTAGTTTTCTTTAGCTTTGCTTGCTGTTCATAACAAGTTAGAACCCAGCTTTCTTTGTGTGGGAGAGAAACACACTCCACTTCAACCTAAAACACAACATAGGATTTTCATGCTTATCTTTGATGTGTGTGTTCTTTGTCTTTCCATAGATGCTGTCATGTTTAGCTCTTAGTTTTCATGCTTTTAAAGAGCTTTTGTTTAGTTGGTTGCTGAACTCTCTTGAGTTTTCATGTTTATCTTGTTAAGAGAGTTTTGCCTGTTGCACTGAGTTGTGTGTCTTAACTTAAAGTAGGTAATTGAGGTTGCTATTTAATTTTAGTAGTAACTTGCAATAGTTTTGAGGTATTGCCATGAGTAATGTCTGAACTTTTGGTGTCAAGAGCTTTAGCCTATTAGTGATAGATGTCGTATTTTGGGCAATCCGTGTTTATTTTCAAAAACCTACAAAATAGTTGAGAACTTTAGCTACTAAATGGATCACTAATCTTTGGAGGGATCGAATATTAGAGTACACTCACGTACCATGAGTCGAGGATGCGCAAGGATAACCAAACCCCCATACACTCCTCCTCGGGGTACTTGTCTCTTTGTGAACCTCCTAATTAGATTGAGAGTTACCGATAATAAGTGCATGAGTTCTTCGGACTAATGTGAGTATTCAAAGGTTGACACTTTCACCTAACCATATTTTTCTAGCCTCTTCGGTACCGTGCATTGCCCTTTCTCACCTCGAGAGTTGGCGCATACTTCGCCGGTGCATCCAAATACTTGGCACGATACGCTCTGTCATCATAAGCCTCATTATATCCTTCCTCAAAACAGCCACCATACCTACCTATTAAGGCATTTCCATAGCCTTTCCGAGATACATTGCCATGCAACATCCATCTTCTCATGACTTGATCTTCATGTCATACATGCTTTTTGCTTGATCGATGAGCCGCATGCTAGTTGGGCCTTGCCCTAATCATTGCTACATGACGCGCTAGTATCATTGCATATCCTGCTACACTGGCAGAGGCATACATTTGCATACATCATGATAGTTTCATTTTCTTTATGTTGAGTACTTTTGTAAAGTGTGAAAGATCTTCTATACTTCTTGTAATATATAAAGTGTTTCCCCTAAAGTGAGGAAAATATCCCAAAGAGGACAAAATCAAAAGATCCCAAAGAGGACAAATGAGAGTTAGATAGAAAGAGCCATTGAGGCCACAAAAAAAATAAAAAAAATAGAAAAAAGAGAAAAAGAAATAAAAAGAGAGAAGGGGGCACACTACTATTTCTTTTGAGAGATCCACACTCGTACTCCATCTTATACCTTGTACTCCATAGAGATTATCATTCATGCATATAGCTATGTGGGGACCTTTACACTATAGAACTTGGCTTGTATATTCCAATGATGAGCCTCCTCAAAAGAGCTCTAGGTCTTCTTGAGCAAGCAAGTTGGATGCACCCCCGCTAGTTCCATTGGAGAGCTTACCTTAGCTCATATGTGCATCCGTTGCATGGCAATCTCTACTCCTCACATCATATCTATCATTTGGCTTTCTCTCGCCAATGATTGTCCTCATTGATGTGAGCCTTTCACACCTTTTTTGTCTTCCCCCTCCATCATTTTTCTCTCTTTGCCATCCTATGTGTCGACTTTCTTGCTTGCGCTCATCCATTGCATGAGTGCTCAAAATATCGAAAGGGAGTGGATCATTTTGACTTATACCTGGCTGACGGTCTGGGGATGAGTCAAGATAAGATTCCAAAGAAGACCAAGTGTGAAACTTTAGTAGATTAAGTTCTCAACAATACAAAAACTATGTTTTACTCTCTCATATATCCCTATCCCCTTTCTTGCACGCAAACACCATTTGGAGACATTCGAGTCACAGACAGCGAGAGCTCTTGCACCTTTATGTTCTTATGTTGCTTGTTACAATGCTAATATAGACTCTTGCTTGTTATGACTTGAATTGAATTACATGCCTTGATTGCTTTACTTAA
Organism: Secale cereale; assembly: GCA_902687465.1. Lineage (NCBI taxonomy): Eukaryota > Viridiplantae > Streptophyta > Magnoliopsida > Poales > Poaceae > Secale > Secale cereale. The sequence continues at coordinate 285,146,223 of LR738713.1, forward strand.
AAGTTCTTATATGGTTGATAGCATGTCACCATAGAAATTATGCTTGTTATCATTTACCTACTCGAGGACGAGCTTGAATTAAGCTTGGGGATGTTGATACGTCCAAAACGTATCTATAATTTCTGCTTGCTCCATGCTTCTTTTGTGTGATATTGCTATGATATTTATGCACTTCCATACACTTTTGATCATATTTGGACTAACCTATTAACTCGGTGCACCACAGTGCCAGTTCCTGTTTTCTGCTGTTTTTCTATTTCAGGTTTCCCCCATATTAAAAGTGCCCAAAAAATTCCGGGAAAAATACAGGAAAAATCAGCGTATCGGGAGCTTCAAGAAAAACCAAAGCAGGGCCAGAGGGGAGCCAGGGGCAGCCCAGGCGGCCAGCCAAGGCGGCCCCACCCCTGGCCGCCCCAGGGGGGCGCCTGGGCCCCCCTCTCCGCTTCTGGTGACCCCCTTTGGCATATATACTCCTCGCGTCCCGAAACCCTCGAGGACGGAACCCTTTTTCGCGATCTTGCCTCTGTTCCGCCGCCGCCGTGCTTCCAAGATCGGGAGCACCAGGAGAACTCTTCCCGGCACCCTGCCGGAGGGGAGAACCACCACCGGGAGCTTCTCCACCACCATGGACGCTTCCCGGATGAGTCGTGAGTAGTCCTCCTTGGACCATGGGTCCATGACCAGTAGCTATGTGATGTTCTCCTCCCCTCTTTGTTCTTCATGGTTTAGACCTCGTGAGCTGCCCTACATGATCGAGGCACATATGTAATCTTTATGTTGTTGCTCTGCTGAGTTTGCTGGGATCCGATGGATTATGAGATTATGTTCACATTGTGTGTGAGTAATATATTTGATTCACCTCTTTTATATTTATGTTCTTGAGTAATTCTTGCATGTTCTCCGTTGCTGTTTATTGCTTTGGCCGAGTAGTAGGTAGTAACTCCAAGAGGGAACGTTATGCTTGATTGTGGGTTCATGCCCCTTGATGACTAGTTTGAGTGACAGAAACATGAGTCTAGGGGATGTGCTGTTGCCACAAGGGGGAAAACAACAGTGCTTGTACTAGCGGGTGCAAGGATTGTTTACTTTACGCAAAGTTCTTTTAATGCAGTTGTGTGTTGCCTTGAGTTTACACTTTGGGTGGGACTCGCAACTTAATACCAGCGAGATGTTCTGGATAGATATCTCAAGGTGGATGATTAGTAGTTGATGTAGATGGATTTCGGTCTACTTGCCTTGGCGTACCGCCCATGCTTTTGAGCTTCTACCTTTCTTTACAGCATAGTTAGCATTGGTTTGCGCACATAATCCTGTCAATTGCCCAGCTGTAATTTGTTTACCTTGCTTAGCTGTTTTATCGTCTTTTGGGAGAGAGACATCACTAGTGAACATCATGGGACCCCGGTCCATATTACCATCACTGATCACACCCGCTATTTATTTCCTGTTCTTATTTCCTAGTTGCAGTCATACCTATCATTATTACCTCTTGCGTTTGATCCTTTGTAAACAGCAAGGCCGGAGGGATTGACAACCTCTCTGTACTCGTTGGGAGCAAAGGTATTTGTATCTGTGTGCAGGTCCCGTCAACCGCTAAGTTGGCGCCGTTGGCCGTTGACACCTACTTGTCGACCCTCGGAGTCTCACGGGATTCGATCCTTGGTATCTTGCCAAGGGAAACTTGCCGTTACGCTACATCTCAAACCTTCCACTTGCGGTAACCAATGAGGGGCGATAAGCCATCAGCAGGCGGCCGCCAGAGGCGAGGTCTACGTCCACCACCGAAACGCTAGTGGGGAAAATAGATGGGGGCGACCGCAGGAGGCGAGGAAAAGTAGATCGACGCGGTGAAGCTAGTAAACACTACAAAAAAAGACACATCCGTGACATTTTGGGCCGAACGAAAAAAATTATGTCATACTTGTGACACTTCTATGACGATAATTGTAACAAAACCCGGTATCATCATAGATGTGGTGGGGTCCTACTTCTATGACAAAAAATCATGACAGAAAATGGGCTTTTCGTCCTGGGCGGGCCGGAGACGTAGCTGCATGACATTCTTTGGGCTGTCCATGACAGAAAAAACCATGGTAGAAGCGAGGGCGAGGAAAATATCGGGATGTTCCCGGTTACAGTGGGTGGTCGGGGCCGAGCGATGCACGTTTCTCTCGTACATGCACACGCATGGGTGCGAGGCGTTGGGCTCTAACTGTACCCGAGCGATGCGTTGGGCTCTAACTGAACCCGAGTGATTGCACTACAGGCTACGCGTTACTGAACCCGAGCGATCGATCAATGGCTGTTAACTGAACCCGATCGAGCAATTCCTTCACTACTGCTGCTAACTGAAGCCGATCAATGCTGCCTCTAGATGAAATTGAGCGTTGCTGGGGGGGATTTGGATGAACAGTTCCCGGTGGGGGCAGATGAACAGGACCCCGTGGTGTTGCCTCTGGATGAACAGGACCCCGATTGATCAAGACAGTTGGGGCTGGATGAACAGGACCCCGTGGAGGGCTAGATGAACAGGACCACCCTGTGGAGGGCAGGATGAACAGTAGACGGTGGAGGGCTGGATGAACAGTAGCCCGTGGAGGAGTGGTTGAACAGGAGCCCGTGTGATGTAGGGTCAACCCGATTCTTGGCCGATCTTTCACGAAAAGGAGGGATCCCGCGAGGAACACGATGAACACGGGGATGAACAAGGAGAAATCACAAGGGAAAACACTCAAGAAGAAGTCCAATCACACATCCACTAGACAATCAAACGCACAAGATCACAAGGTACATGAACAACAAAGGGAAAGATACAAGGTAGAGTTCATCTCCAAGAGAAGGTCTTGAATCCGTGAAGGATCTTCCCGTTAGGGGTCTTGAATCCGTCATGGATCTTCTCCGTAGAGGGGCCGCAGTCTCTCCTAGGAGTAGAACCACTAAGATGAGCAAAGCTCTAGTCTAAAATGAGCTATCACATTTGCTAACCCTAAAATGGTGGAGGTGGAGGAGTATATATAGTCTAGGGTCATGAAGGGGTAAGTGAGGGGCGAGATGGGTACATGGGCTTTAGCCTGGATACATGCACGCAGGCAAGGCCGGATGTCCGGGCGCCGGGCCGAATGTCCGGGGCTTCGCTGGTCGCCGGATGTCCGGGCCGAGGGGTCGGATGTCCGGGCTGAAGGGCTCGGTCCCGATGCTCTCTGGATAGGATGGTTCGGATTTCCGGGCCGAAGGCTGGATGTCCGGGAGTTGGCAAAGCGCCGGATGTCCGGCGTTTGGCCCGGATGTCCGGCTGCTGTAGCTTCCACAGCTCTGTCTTCTTCCGTTGTCGCTTCCAAGCTTCCCTCGTGGATGGTGTAGGTGTTCCTCGGCGCTTGCACTCCTCCTCGTCGTCCGTGAAGCTCCGACAATACCTATGCATGCACACGAGTGGACTGTCAAGTAGTATACCGTCCTCGAAGGGGTCAAGTGAACACGTGTAAAGGAGATGATTCACCTTTATGTATGAGAAGTAGAGGTCGCACGTGTCACTTGCCAAGTGGACTCTTGACATGGTGATGTCCTTAGGATGCTCCGCATCATCCCCTCCCCCTTGGAAAAGATCCGACCTCGTATCGAAAGCCAAATCACCATGGGAAAGAGATGATGTCGCCATGTCGAAGCGGTCGATCACCAAGCACTCATCATCTTGAAGCTCGAAATGGGCACTCTCCAATGGTGCACCGTCTAGTGATTCCTTCAAAAGGAGCAAGGACAACAAACACTTGGAAAAACAAATGTGGTTAGCATTAGTGCAAAACCAAGCATTCAAGAGGTGATACACCCAACAAGTGTTGTCATCAAGCATAGCATGTGGTGTGACAAAGGATTGTGAGATGGCATGTAAGCATATGAATTGAGCACAATCAAGGTCATCATGGAAACAAGCATGTAAATGTGAGGTAAAGATGCACATATGTGCGACAAGAGAGTAAGCATCTATCTCAAAGTTGTAGCAAGCATGCATAAAGCACTCAATGAAAGGTCTATGGTAGGCATATGAATCATTCACAACACCAAATAAAATGAAGTGTCTAAACACATGGGTCAAGTGCAAGACAATCCAAGCATAACGTGCATAGAGTGTAGTGAAAATAGTGTGGCACTCAACACAATAGAAAGAGAAATTGTTCAACATGTGTGAGGCAATCAAGTCAATCATGTGAAAAGCAATGTGATATGGCATATGTGAAAAGATGACATTGTTGCAACCAAGCATATGATAGGGACAAGTAATACATAAGTCGGATGCAACACACAAGTCATATATATCATGAAGCATGGCCATGTGGCAATGACAAGTCGAAGCAAGATCACCAACATGTGCGCAATCAAGTGGTCTAAGATGACCAAGAAGTCTCATGGTGCAAGCAACACATGTAGTATGATAGACAATATTCATGCTCATGGTTTTGTGGTTCTCGAAAGAGAAGGATATCACCTTGAAAGCGGGTTCTTGTGTGTCCTTCACAATGCCGAAGCACAAGCAAGTGCGATGTAGAATTGTCGTGGTAGAAGGGGGTTCGCTCTCAAGAGCTCGAATGGTCAACTCACGTGAAGTGGAAGTCGACACGATGTCCAAGTATCCTACACATGCACACAACAAAACAAAGAACGTATGCGCATGGTAGATAAACACATCATCCATCATAATGGTTCTTTTCTCTTGCACATAACTATTACAAGCAAAAGTGCATGAATAAGATGATGCAACAATGGCTATATTCATGGCACTAGGCATATGGTTCAAAGAGATAAGACAAGCATGCTTCACAAGAAATATGTCAAAATCTCCAAATAAATGCGAGAATTCTATGGGGGCAATCTCATTGGCAAGACTAAAATCATGGTTGCGCTCAATGCATGGACAATCATATAGCATGAGAGAGGTAACATGTGGAGACATATGACAACAAGCAATATCAATAATGTGAAAAGCATGGCAATGGTTGACATCAACCGCATGAAAGGAGCAAGTATGAATCATCGGTGATGCAACATAAGCAAGCATATCAATCATGTCGTGCAAACTAGTGGAGCGAAGATGCAACACACTAGATGAGTTCATAGCAATCATGTCATGTGAGCCAATAGTAGGCATAAGAAATGCACACGACATATCACAAGCACGAGCACATAGCATGAACAAGGTATCATCATAGGCATTTGGCACAAAGCAAACATGGCAATAGCAAGCAATATCTCAACCAAGCTTGCAAATACACATACAAGTGTGAGAATCAATCATCATGTGTAATGCAAAGCATGGGTCACAAATGCATGGCAAAGGCATATAAATTGGCGTATCATGCAATGTGAACATGGCAAGGTGGGCATAAGAGATATAATGGACAATAACCCATAACCATGTGAGTGCCATGTAGAAGGAATGCGCGAAGTGTTTGCGCAAAAGGAGCGGCGGGAAAGACAATCCATGATATCCCAAGTTATCGTTGCTCTCTAGAGCTCTTTTCGTCAACTCGTGCGTTTGTGAAGTTGACGAGTATGGATGGGTACCTATACAAACGAGACACAAACCAAAGAAATTGTGCGCGTGGTAAATGTACACATCATCCATCATGATGTGTATGTGCACGTATGAGTTAGCGCAAGATAAGCATCGCTCAAAGAAATTTGAGGCGCGATAGAGAAATATGTCATCCATCATGAATGAATAGTTATTGTGTATAGCATGATGTAGATGCAAATTGAGCATACAAGGATGGGGATCATGCAATGGATGGGATGGATCAAAATCTCCTAAACTGTATAAGGAAACTACGGGTGTCTCCTCACGAGTAATATAGAAAGTATAATATGGAGAGAATGGACAACATCCAAAACAATGCATATCCGAAGCTAGATGGTCATGGCATGGCATATGAGATAAATGATGCAAAGGTAGCATATGAATATCATCACAAGAAAAACAAATGCCAATAACCATGGGCATGTCATCTGTGCCATAAGTGCAAATTGGGTTTATTTTAATGGCATATGCATAGTTACTACGAAGAGAATGCAAATATGACATATGGTTGATCACATTCATAGCATATGACAAGTCAAGCGGATTATCAAACATGATGTGACCTAGAGAATTATCACATGCAATCCTATGCAACATGGCATCACAACTAATAGACTCCACATGGCAATCATCAAACTATCATAAATGGGTAAATCATCACATGGGGAAATCATACTAGCACAAAGCATGGCAATAGGTGAATCAACATCATGCAAGCAATCAATGTCGACATAGTCCACTAGTGGGACGAGAGCATCACCTTCACCTTTGTTACCTTTCTCATTCCACTCATGTGGTGTAGGTAAGGTGGGAAAGACCAAATGGTGGTCATCATCTTCATCTTGATGGAACCATGTGGGGGGTGCATCATATTCCACCATGGCCATCGTCTTGTCCAAAGGAAGGACGAAGTCGTCGAGGATCGGCGCGTCATCAAATGTGGGACCTAGCACCAAATGAGAAGACACAATAGAGGTAGAGGTTAAGTCGTTAGTGTTGAAAGTGGCCTCACATGACCTATCAACAATCTCACTCTCTCTATGTGGTGGCTCACTCACTCCCTCAAGGTAGTTCACTCAAACTCGCATATGGTGGAGTCACTCATCTCATCAAGTGGTGGGGGATGTGGCTCTCCTCACATGGGAATTGGGGCAGCTCATCATATATGGGGCTAGTGGTGAACTCACTCTCACTCTCAATATGGTGGCACAAGTCACTCAAGTCGCCATATGTCGACGTGGTCGAAGGGAAAATCCCATGCTCAACCATCTCGTCACCGTCGCCCTGGATGAAGGTCGAAGATGGCACATCATGTGTGTCGCCTCCAAAGATGAAAGCATCATCCGTGCTCGTCACCATGTAGTTCGCCTCCAAAGCTTGGTCCTCGAATGGCTCCGTAGTCGTAGTCGTCGTCGCACCGTCTTGAAAAAGAGTCGAAGTAGACTCGGCATCATGAATGCCACAAAGAGGGATGGCGACGAAGTCGAACTTTGGAACGTCATCTTGGTGGTCGTTGGGCTTGCTCATCATGGTGGTACTAGCCTCATGCTCGCCGTCTTGGAGCTTGGTCTTCGAGAAGTGTGCTTGCGGTGGAGAAGCCTTGGCCTTCACGAGTTCTTGTTCCGCCTTGAGAGCACCAATGTAGTTGTCGTCGAGGGACTTGTAGTTCACGAGGAAGATAATCTTGTAGATGTCGTTGTGCAATCCCATCATGAAGTGGAGCTTCATCGAAATGGGGTCGTCCACGCCGGCTCGTCGCAAGGCCATCTTCATCTCCTTGAAGTACTTGTCGTTGGACTTGAATCCTTGTATGGTGTTCTCCAATTGGCGTAGAAGATGTTCTGTGTAAGTGGGAGGCACGAACTCTCACCGCATAGCTTTCTACGTCTTGGGCCAATTCACGTTGAAGCTCGTCGAAGGTGTGTGAAGCCACCATGTTGACGCGTTGTCGTGGAAGTTTCTTGTGGCACACTTCACTTGATCTTCGTAGGGAACTTGATGTAGCTTGAGGTAGTCGTCCATCTTGCGCTCCCACTCGAGATACTCCTCGGGGTCTTGAGTCCCATGGAAAGGAATCTCGTGGTTGTTGTCGAGGTCGTAGTAGATCATGGAAGTCGTGGACTTGAGCTTGGGAAGCTTCTCTTGAGCATAATCTTGAGGTGCTTGTTGGCGAAGATGTCGTATGTCCAAAGGCGAAGATGCCTTGAAGTCGCTTGGCGAAGATGCCTTGAAGTCGCTTGGCGAAGATGCCAAGGTACACGGTAAAGTCGTTGAGCGGTTGTTGGATTTGAGCTCTTTAACTTCACGTTCTTGTCGTTGATGTTGTCGATGCGGATGTGATCTCGCCGAAGATGGCAGCTCGGAAGGATGTGCACTAGAGCGTCTTCTCGAAGATGAGGGAGTCCTCTTGCGGTTTTTGAGGAGGGCTTTGAGCTCCTTCATTTGAGCATCCATGTTGGCACACAAGTTTTTCGTCATGGCATCGAACTTGTCGTTGTTGGTGTAGACCGGAGATGAAATGCTTTGCCTATCCATCATAAGACTCGAGCAAAGGTGAGTAGGAAATGAGATAAACAATACCAAGTTACCTTTTCCGAATGTTGAGGATGTATCCCGTTTCACTCAATGTGAAATGAAAGAATAGTGGAATTGGTACCGGACTTGTTCACTCACACCTATCAAGTAAAGCTTTACGAGTTGCTCGGTGAGGATAGTGGCACAAAAATTTGATGCAAAATGTTAGAAAGAGTCAATAATGTTGAAAGAGGTTCATAAATTTGCAAGTGAAACAAGTAGACCAATAGCAATATGTGGCACACGAAAACACATGCACGGATAGATAAATGTGGTTGTGCAACCAAGGGTTGAGCGGAAAATGTGGAATCCACGGAAAATGCTCTTGTCGCACAACACTAGAGAGACGCTAGCCGATTGCTCAATAGGCGGATACGAACTTGTGCACTACCTATATGAGACAAAATGTAGCGACTTCCTATCACAAGTATGCGATGTGTATGATGTTCCGGCGCTTTTAGCACAAGATGATCCAAGATGATTGGATATGTCAATCTTATATGCAATGTGGTATGATGCTATGACTCTTGCTTACAAGCTTCTTTGCTTTTCTCTTTTTGCTTAAAAGCTTTATTCACTGGGTTTTTTTGTATGGCCACAATGCGAAATGCACAAACCAAGATAGCAATTGTGTATATGCGGGAACAATCTTGTGACACAAGGGATGATATGATGATACCAAGATAATATGGTATGTATGCAATGGAAGGGCGGATCGATGATCACTAATGTGCACAAGTAACGTTGCCGGCAATACTAAAAGGCTAGTCTCGATAGGCAAGTGATGCAAAATGGGCTAGGGGTTAACAATGCAATTGCAAGGGGAATATACAATGATGTCGTCGAGGTTACCATCCGAGTCGATGATGAGAGGCGGTGTTCTTGATGTAGACCCGTTCCTAATTAGCCGAAACACCTTAGGAAACAGAAAAACCACAACTCAAAATCTCAAGGACAAATGTCAAATGGTGGTAGTGGACAAGCGGTGGTGGTTGCGGAATTGTTGGTGGAAACCCGATCAAAATGGGTTATGGTGGTGGAAGTGTATGATGGGCTCTACCTGGTGTCGGAGTTGAAGTCACGGTCCCTAAGTAGCCGAAACACCTTAGGAGACACAAGCCACAACTCAAACAAGCTCGAACAAAATTTGGTTAAGTTGGGTTGGCTATGTATGGTGGACTAGGCTATGCAGAAGTAGTGGTGGTGGTTGATGAAGAAGCAATGGTCCCTAAGTATCCTAAACACCTTAGGAGACTCAAATCACTACTCAAGCAACCACAAATGCTATGGGGATCCAAAAGGGTTAGGTTACGGAAGTCGGTGGTGGTATAGCTGATGATGTGGTGGAAGTCCTAGACAAAGATGTCAAAATTCATAAAATATGATGGAGTTAAATGATTACGGTAGTATTTTTGTTTTATGGGGGATGTCAATAGCTTCAAAACGAGCTCACGAACGTCAAAATCGGAGTCCGGATGAATTAGTTATGGACAAAACGGTGAAACGGAAAAGTCTGAAACTACAGGGGTCGGACATCCGGGGTCGGGTCCGGATTTCCGGGACCTGATGTCCAGAACCGCGCGGGATTTTGCCCTCCAGGAGCCAGATGTCCGGCCCGATGGCTCGGATGTCCGGCCAGTGGCCCTGTAATGCCCAGGATGGGACTATACCTCCTACGTGTCGAGGCACGACTTAAAGGTATAAGCCCATTCTGAAATGATCTCAAGTTCGGTATCTTTGCACGACTCATGTAAAAATAGGGATGAATTTGCAAAAGGATAGTTGGCTTACACTCGCCACGTCACACAATGCATTACATAAGCAAATCATCAACTAAATAACATCACAACCCGACTACGGGCGAAGATCCAAATGAAAGATACCAAATACATAAAGCCACATGTTTGAATCGCCCTAGTAGAAACCACTACTGATCATCGGGATAGTGCACATAGTATCGACTACGTTCTTCATCGTACTCCCAGTACAGCTCCGTGCCGTCACCTGAGTAGTTCACCATAGTACCTGCATCTGGTGTGGTGTAGAATCTGTGAGCCACGGAGGACTCAGCAATCCCGTTCCTGGGTAGCAAAACTATCTAAGCCTTGGGTGTGGAACAAGGCTGAAGAAAGATAAAAGGTTGCAGCTGCACTAGCACTAGCTTACGTATTTAGAGCGAGAAGAGAAGTGCCACGAGCGAAAAAGTGATCACGAAGTGATCCTATCTAAGCACGACAAGTCTCACGTCATTCCGGAAATGTTACACGGCCACACACGAAAGAAGGACTCGGGGATGCCACAGGCACGTGTGTGAGCGCCGGAACTCGAAACGGACAACGGGAAGAGACGAGTGGGACCGGATGCAAGTGATAACACAAATGCAATGCAATGCACATGACAACATGACATGGATGAAATGCACACACGCACACGACAAAACGACAAAACCCGAAATGAAAGAAGAGCCCGGAAAGGAATTGACGAAGCCAAAGTTTATATATTTCCATATTGGGAAAGTGTTACATCTGGGGCATTGCAAAGTCTCCTCTACTATGAAAAGATCTCGTCCCGAGATCTAGGACTGGAAGAAGGAAGGATACTCGGAACGAAGGTGATCTTCTCGTTCCCACGTAGCTTCTCGGTCGGTATGGTGTGACCACTTAACTTTCAAGAACTTGATTGACTTGTTGCGGGTCTTGCACTCGGTTTCTTCAAGAATAGCAACGGGGTGCTCACGATATGAAAAGTCTTGTTGAAGATCAATCTCCTCGAATAGAATGGTGCGTTCAGGTGTCTTGAAGCACTTGCGGAGTTGAGACACGTGAAACTAATCATGAACATTAGCGAAGTTGGAAGGGAGCTCAAGTTGATAGGCTAGATCGCCTCTTTTGCCAAGGATCTTGAAAGGGCCCACGTATCTAGGAGCAAGCTTTCCTTTGATACCGAATCTTTGGGTGCCTTTCATAGGAGAAACACGGAGATAGACATGATCTCCAATGTCGAAAGCCAAATCACGATGCTTGCCGTCATAGTAGCTCTTTTGACGCGACTGAGCGGCCTTGAGATTCTCACGTATGACTTTGCACATTTCTTCAGCTTCTGAGATCAAGTCATTGCCAAGAAGTTGACGTTCACCAGTCGCGGACCATTTGAGAGGGGTATGGCACTTTCTGCCATAGAGGATTTCAAAGGGAGCTTTGCCGGCACTTGCTTGGAAACTGTTGTTGTACGAGAACTCGACAAACGGAAGGCAATCTTCCGACTTCATGCCAAAAGATATGACACACGTTCTGAGCATGTCTTCGAGGATCTGGTTCACTCTTTCGACTTGACCACTAGTCTGAGGGTGAAACGCAGTGCTGAAACGGATCTTAGTGCCCCTGGCAGACTGAAAGGAGTCCCAAAACTTGGATGTGAACAAACTTCCACGGTCTGAGGAGATAACTTGAGGAATGCCATGTAAGGACACAATTCTGGAAGTGTACAACTCTGTCAGTTGAGCTGCATTGATGGATTCTTTGACTGGAAGGAAGTGAGCTACTTTGGTTAGCTTGTCAATCACCACAAGCATAGAATCGTTCCCCTTCTTGGACTTGGGAAACCCAGTGACGAAATCCATTTCAATGTGGTCGAACTTCCACTCGGGAATAGGAAGAGGTTGGAGAAGACCGGCTGGACGTTGATGCTCTGCCTTCACTCTTCTGCAGACATCACATTCATTCACGAATTGGGCAATCTCCCTTTTCATGCGAGTCCACCAGTAAGATTGCTTGAGGTCTTGGTACATCGTGGAACTTCCAGGATGAATAGATAGGAGGGAGTCATGTGCTTCGTTCATTATGAGCTTCCTGAGATCACCCTTGGGAACCACAAGTCTGTCCTCAAAGAACAGGGTATCTCTCTCATCAACGCGATAGCACTTGTATTTGGGAGTACCCTTTGCAATACCATGTTTCACTTTCTGCACCATAGCATCACTGAGTTGGGCCTCATAGATCTGATCTTCCAAGGTAGGAGCAACTTGAAGATTTGCAAGAAAGCCTTGCGGAACAACTTGGAGGTTGAGCTTCCTGGATGCTTCACAAAGCATAGGCTGAAATGGCTTGATAAGGAGACTGTTGCAATATGCCTTTCTGCTCAAGGCATCTGCAATGACATTGGCCTTGCCAGGTGTGTATTCGATGCTTGGATCATACTCTTGGGTCATCTCAACCCAACGAGTCTGGCAAAGGTTCAGGTTCGGCTGTGTGAAGATGTACTTCAAGCTCTTGTGATCGGTGAAGATGTTGACTTTTCTGCCCAACAGAAGGTGTCTCCACGTGATCAAAGCGTGTACCACAGCTGCTAGCTCGAGATCATGTGTGGGGTAGTTCTTCTCACTTGGCTTCAATTGACGAGAGGTGTATGTCACAATTTTCCTGTCTTGCATTAGAACACCACCAAGTCCTTGAAGAGAAGCATCACAGAATACTTCGTAGGGCTTGGACTCATCCGGAGGGGTAAGAACTGGAGCAGAGATGAGCTTTTCTTTGAGAGTTTTGAATGCCACATCACAATCCGGAGACCAGTTGTATTTGACATTCTTCTGCAGCAAGTTAGAGAGAGGCTTGGCAATCTTGGAGAAGTTCTCAACGAACCTTCTGCAATAGCTAGCAAGACCAAGGAAGCTTCGGAGTTGCTTGACGTTCTGAGGGGTCTCCCAGTTGACAATCGCTTCAACTTTCTCAGGGTTGACCGCAATACCGTCAGCGGAGATGATATGGCCCAGATACAAGACCTTATCGAGCCAGAATTCGCACTTGGAGAACTTGGCATAGAACTTATGTTCACGGAGTCTGTCGAGAACCAGACGGAGGTGCTTTTCATGATCCTCTTCATTCTTGGAGAATACCAAGATGTCATCCAGATAAACAAGCACAAATTCGTTGGTGTAGGGGTTGAATATGTAGTGCGTCATTCTCGAGAAGGTGGGTGGAGCATTAGCGAGTCCAAAAGACATGACTGTATATTCATAGGAGCCGTAGCTTGTTCTGAATGCAGTCTTGTGAATATCTTCTTCATGGATGCGGATCTGGTGATAACCCATCCGGAGATCGAGCTTTGAGAACACTTTTGCTCCTTTGAGCTGCTCGAACAATTCATTGATGTTGGGGAGCGGATACTTGTTCTTTATTGTCTTCTTGTTCAATGGTCGGTAATCAACGCAAAGGCGCTCCGTGCCATCCTTCTTCTTGACAAATAAGACACCACAGCCCCAAGGAGAAGTGCTAGGCCTGCTTAGACCCATACGCTCTTGCTCATCAAGCTATTTCTTCAACTCCTTCAACTCTTCAGGGGGAAACTTGTACGGACACCAGCATGCTGGCTCAGTACCAGGCTCGAGTTCAATGACAAATTCAACTTGACGATGCGGAGGCATGCCTGGAAGCTCTTCAGGGAAAACATCTTCATATTCATTGACCATCGGAATTTGAAGATGGCATTAATCTCGCCCTTGTCATTGAGAGAGAATTGCCTGATTGTGTTATCTCGAGAGGCGAAGATAATCACGTCTTCGTCGGAATGAGTAATCTTGACTTCCTTATTTGCACAATCAATGTGAGCATCATGCTGAGAAAGCCAATCCATCCCAAGAATAAGATCAATGTCGGAGTTGCCAAGAACAACCGGAGAAGCCAGAAAGCGGTAATCACCCATGCGAATAGATACATCCGGAGCATACACACTAGAATGCATTCGTCTCCCCGGAGAAATAACTGATAACTCCCTTGGCAAATTTTTGGTGACAACATTATGCTTGGTTGCAAATGGACATGACATGAATGAAAGTGATGCACCAGAATCAAGTAAGACCTTTGCAGGAATAGAGTTAACTGGAAGATTACCAAGTATCACATCTGAAGAATTCTCTACTTGAGCTGCATTCATCAGATTCACTCTTGCAACCTTGGGATTGTGCTTGACAATAGCAGTGCTGACAGGTGGAGGAGGCGGAAGGCGCCTTGGGTTGGGGCACTTGTTAGCATAATGACCCTTTTGGCCACACTTGTTGCAAATCACTACTGAGAGAGGACGGTGATAAGGAGCACTTGACTTGGAAGCTTGAAAATGATTCTTTGACTGATTGCTTGGTTTGGGTGGGTGGGAGAAACCACGGCCACCAGAATTCTTGTTGTTGTTGTTGGGAGCTCGGATCACTTGAGGAGGTGGAAGCCAAAACTTCTGTTGTTTTGCGACCAGTTGGGAAGAAGAGGAGGAGTGAACAGCATCTCCGATCCTCTTTTTGGAAGCTTCCATCTTGAGCTGGGCTGCCTCTTGCTTAAGTGCCATATTATAGAATTGATCAAACTCATCAGGCTCGAACAAGGTGAGAGCTAGTTGGAGTTCATCCTTCAGACCACCACGGAACTGATAGATCTTGCTCTTGGCATCTGGGATGTCTTTCTTGGCATAGTGGGCAAGGTTCTGGAACTTGACATTATATTGGTAGACAGTCATTGAGCCTTGCTTCAGGTTGCGGAATTTCTCACGCATACCCTCGATGACACTTGTTGGAATGTGGTGAGAACGAAAGTCCTTGCAGAAGTCATCCCAGGAGATTACACGTCCCTCTCTGGAATCTTTGTACTGCTGCCACCAATCAGCTACTTAGTCCTTGAGTTGGAAGGCGGCAAACTTCACATAGTCCTCGGGCCTGACGTTACTGCACTCGAAATGCTTCTTGATATCAGTTATCCAGTCTTCAACATCTAGAGGGTCCACACAGTAACTGAATGCCTTTGGTTGGATTGCCAGGAACTGGTTGAGCGTAGCAAAGTGAGGTTGGTTGAACAAATTGCCTTGGCCTTGGTTCCCATGAGCACCCTAATTTGCTTGATTTGCTTGAATGTTATGCATCATTTGCATAAGCATCTGGGTGTTCTGGTTTGTCGCTTGCATAATTGCTCTCCAGGCCTCAGACGGAGGAGGAGGTGAAGGAGGACGATCAGGAACCTCTTCACCCTCTGGGTTAGCGTTGGGAACCCTTTTAGGAGCCATCCTGAATGAGATGACACCTATTAGCCATTGACTGAAAGAATATATAAGCTGAATCAATGGCTAGAAATTGCAACATAGTCTTCACAAGAACATTCGAACAAGATGAACGAATGTAATCTACAGTTTAATAGTAACAACAATCTTCACGAGAAGCCACTTGGGAGAACAAAAGGTTAATAAAAACAACAAGGAGCAGATAGAACAAATACAAGATAGAAGCTTCGTTCGACATATTCGTGCTGAAAGCTTATGGAACGTGTTACAAAAGGGTTTTGCAATCCCCGGATCAGCATAGCCAAGGACCCTTTAAGATGCAACTCCCGATCGGAACAACGCCCATAAAACTACTTCACTCAATGTAGAACCGCGAACTCCATATCATGCATTCGTTGGAAGAATGCCTGCGAACTACAAGATGAACCCACCTATTAGTTTCCGAAAGTTTCCAGTTATGCAATCAGGTGTTGGGGATACAGGGGAAGCATCGCGCACTCAACTCTAATCCTACATCCAGCTGTATCCATCCTTCAACACATAACCAGTTATTTCCGGAAACCGTCTACCTCGGACCTTCGAAATGCATCTACTATACAAGCTATGGCAATACTCCCGAACTACCTCCCCAGTACTGGGTGACGTCAGGGTTATCTTGCCACTAACCGCATAGGAGAGTTTTCGATGTCGGCCGTCTTAAGTATTCCAGAACTGATGCGATATATTTGTGACGACAACACCTCGGAGCTCAACTCCCCGGGACACTGCCACAACCCCTAAATGACAGGAGGCATCGAGAACAATGTTCTCGTCACAAATACATCGGAACAATCCAAACAATACTCGCGAGATTCCTAAAAAAAATTTGGTGAAATTTTGAGAGTAGAAGAGACAAGAGTAATCGTCAGGAGTCCTCACCAGACTGAAAAGAGATGAGGAGCAAAAGAAATCCTACTCTCCGATATATATATAGGACTCAAAACATTTTTAAGTGTGTGCCTAGACTCAACCGTCAACGATTCGATCAATCAGTGGGGGCTTCTAGGTCAGAGAAGGCTCTGAATACCCATAGGAGGTATAGTCCCATCCTGGGCATTACAAGCCCGGATGTCCGGCCCGAAGATTTCAGATCTGAATCGGGACGAAACTTTTCGAATTGGGGGCGGAATTAGATGATTCCAAGGGCAAAATTGAAGAGATTTCGTGGATGGAATTATGGGAGAAGTGGGGGAAAGCTATATCCACTTGAAACCAAGCAAAATCATGGATTAAAATCAACAAAATCTCATCAAACCAACGGGTCACAAAATTTTTTGGGGCTATTTTTGGTGGGGAATTTTCGAATTTGGGGAAGAACACAACAAAACAAGGCTAGAAAACGGTGGGGAGGCTCCAAATTCATGAGAAACCGTGGCTCTTGATACCATATGATGCGGGGTCAACCCGATTCTTGGCCGATCTTTCACGAAAAGGAGGGATCCCGCGAGGAACACGATGAACACGGGGACGAACAAGGAGAAATCACAAGGGAAAACACTCAAGAAGAAGTCCAATCACACATCCACTAGACAATCAAACACACAAGATCACAAGGTACATGAACAACAAAGAGAAAGATACAAGGTAGAGTTCATCTCCAAGAGGAGGTCTTGAATCCGTGAAGGATCTTCCCGTTAGGGGTCTTGAATCCGTCGTGGATCTTCTCCGTAGAGGGGCCGCAGTCTCTCCTAGGAGTAGAACCACTAAGATGAGCAAAGCTCTAGTCTAAAATGAGCTATCACATTTGCTAACCCTAAAATGGTGGAGGTGGAGGAGTATATATAGTCTAGGGTCATGAAGGGGTAAGTGAGGGGCGAAACGGGTACATGGGCTTCGACCCGGATACATGCACGCAGGCAAGGACGGATGTCCGGGCGCTGGGCCGGATGTCCAGGGCTTCGCTGGTCGCCGGATGTCCGGGCCGCGGGGCCGGATGTCCGGGCTGAAGGGCTCGGTCCCGATGCTCTCTGGATAGGATGGTCCGGATTTCCGGGCCGAAGGCCGGATGTCCGGCGTTTGGCCTGGATGTCTGACCGCTGTAGCTTCCACAGCTCCGTCTTCTTCCGTCGTCGCTTCCAAGCTTCCCTCGCGGATGGTGTAGGTGTTCCTCGGCGCTTGCACTCCTCCTCGTCGTACGTGAAGCTCCGACAATACCTATGCATGCACACGAGTGGAGTGTCAAGTAGTATACCATCCTCGAAGGGGTCAAGTGAACACGTGTAAAGGAGATGATTCACCTTTATGTATGAGAAGTAGAGGTCGCACGTGTCACTTGCCAAGCGGACTCTTGACATGGTGATGTGCTTAGGATGCTCTGCATCACCGTGGAGATGGCTGGTTGAAGAGTAGCCGGTGGAGTAGCGCGCGGTGGAGGCTGGATGAACAGGAGCCCATGGATGAACAACCGCAGGTGGAGGCTAGAGGAGGTCGATGGTGGATGAACAGTAGCCCGTGGAGGCTGGAGGGGGTCGACGATGGAGATGAACAGTATCCCGTGGAGTCCCGTTTTGCGGTACGCCACACCCCTCCCGATGAACATGACCCCTATTTTGACCGTAGCGCTCCAACACAAGTCAGTTTCCTCTGTTTTGCGGTACGCCACACCCCTCCCGATCAACAGGACCCCCGTTTCGACCGTAGGAGGTCCGTTTCCTCTGTTTTGCGGTACGCCAGACCCCTCCCGATGAACAGGATCCCGTTTCGACCATGGTCTATCGAACACAAGGCCGTTTCCTCCGTCCTGCAGTACGCTAGGCCTCGTTTCCATCGGTTGTTCTGTCCAAGCCGGTTGGCTCCCACGCGCTCCGTTGCCTCCTGATGAACATGACGCATTCCGTTGCCTCCCCATGAACACGACGATGACGCAATTTCTCCATTCTGACCCAGCCATGTACACGAGCCTTGGCCGTACGTATGCGTGAGTAGGCGTTCGAGACCCTGCCCGTATGTACGTACGTGGCCATATTTTCTTTATTGCACACTGGCCGATGTACGTACGTGTACATGCTACGTGCGTGCCTCTACTACGACACGTGCGCGCCTCTACATCGATTAATATGTATGTACACGTTCGTGACCATAATGATAACGCTACGTACGCTTCGACCAGGTGGGTCCCGACTGTCAGGCACTTCCTTGCCTGCGAAGATGTAGCTGGTGAGCCCCAGCAGTCAGGGGGGCGAATCTTTTTTTTTTGCCCGGACGCACTTCGTTGCATGCGAAGATGTAGCTGGTGGGTCCCAGCAGTCAGGGGAAACATTTTTTCGCGAAATACGATGGCTCGTCTGGTGGGTCCCCGCTTTCAGGTGGAGAAATAATTATTTTGCGTGTAATAAGGAGGCACTTCCTTGTTGCGGCCGTGGACCCGGCTGTCAACCTCTCCACGTACAGTCCACGTCCGATGCAAGCCGTTCCTTGACCACATTGACCACGCCGCGCCGAGAGCACCAGGGCGGTGGACGACGGTGAGGCCTAGGAAGGGGAGGACACAGAGCCGGGAAGACGCTGTAGTGGAAGCCCACACGGAGAGGAGTACGAGGGTTCACTGGTTCGGCTGCGGTGTGAGGCTGCCGTCGCCGTAGAATAACAGGGGGTGTGGGTGAGTGGAGGGATGGCCTGGCCAGTGGTGGGAGTAGTAGGGGGCAGTGAGGCCTCCGCGGCAGCACAGCCGGCCACGAGAGGCAGGAGCACGAGGCACGACCGGCGCTGGTTTGCTAGCTGGTTTGGGCGGCTAGAGCAAGAAGACCAGATGTTGAAGAAGCACTACGGCCGTTGGATGGACATCGTACGGTCACTGGAGCTAGAATCGTGCATATTGACTAAGTTGACAAAGCCCTCCGTCCCCGTCAACTTAGTAGGCCCACAAGTCAGCCTGCCACTATACTGGGTCCCAGTTAACAGTGGGAGTATTCATTTTTTTGTGCGTAATAAGGAGGTACTTCCTTGTGTGCGAAGATATAACTGGTGGGTCCGAGCTGTCAGTGGCGGTAATGTTTTTTTCGCAAAATACAGAGGCCCTTTCGGTGGGTCCCTGATGTCAGGTGGAGTAATCATTATTTTGCGTGTAATAAGGAGGCATTTCCTTACGTGCGGCCGTGGACCCAGCTGTCAGCCTTTCCACGTACAGTCCACTTTAGATGCATGTCGGTCGTTGACCATGTTGACCAGGCCGCGCCGAGAGCACCAGGGCGGTGGACGACGGTGATGCCTAGGAAGGGAACGACACGGAGGTAGGGAAGACTCGGTAGTTGTTTGCCACGCGGAGGGGAGTACGACTGTACGAGGGTTTACTGGTTCGTTTGCCATCGCCGGAGAATAACAACAGGTGTGGGTGAGTAGAGGGATGGCTAGGTCAGCGATGGGAGTACGGTGGGGCGGTGAGGCGTGCACGGCAACATAGCCGGTCGCGGGGAGGAGAGAGCAGACAGTCCCGCCGTCGCTTGTTTGAGCGGCTGGAGCAGGAAGAGCAGAGATTGAAGAAGCACGACGGTCGTTGGATGGACATCCAACAGTCACTGCTTGTGCGCCAACCTTTATTTAGGAAAGCCTCAAATCTGTGGAAAACATCATACAACCCATGTGCCATTATTTCTAATAATTTATAGCCCATTTGCTAATTCTTAAGGGTTTTTTGGAGCTCATATTCTTTTTGTTAGCATTACAGCCCATATTGTGGCCACGGTTAAAAAATTATACGAAATTTTGCATATTTCGGTGCGGTCCGAACTGTTTTAAATCCCGAAATTTTGAGTCACATTCAAACTGATTTAAAAAAATAAATGTATATCAATATAAAATCCAACAAATTGTCCACGCATAAAAATCAATACAATTTAAAATCTCGAAATGAGAAAAAGAAATTTGAAAGTAATTGCTGGTTTGATGTGTTTTAAAAATGTACAACCCATTTCTCATTACTGATAGGCCATTTTCTCGGCCAGCCGAATGAAGCTCTCCTTGTCTTGAAAGATTTGCAGCCCAACATGCCTGACAAAGCGACTTACTTGGCAAATCACAAAAAAACTGGGTTGTGGCCGTGGACCCAGCTATGGCCGTGGACCCAGCTGCCAGCCTCTCCACGTACAGTACTCTTCCGATGGAAGTCGGCCGTTGACCACATTGACCATGCCGCGCCGAGAGCACCAAGGCGGTGGACGACAGCGAGGCCTAGGAAGGGGACGACGCGGAGCCGTGGAAGACGCGACAGTAGATGCCCACGCAGAGAGTACGAGGGTTCACTGGTTCGGCTGCGGTATGAGGCTGCCGTCACTGCAGAATAACAGGGGTGTGGGTGAGTGGAGGGATGGCTTTGTTGGGAACGTAGTATTTTAAAATTTTCCTACGATTATGCAAGATCTATCTACCAGATGCATAGCAACGAGAGGGGGAGTGTGTGTACGTACCCTCGTAGACCGAAGGCGGAAGCGTCAAGTGACGCGGTTGATGTAGTCGAACTTCTTCGCGATTCAACCGATCAAGCACCGAACGTACGACACCTCCGCGTTCAGCACACTTCAGTTTGATGACGTCCCATGAGCTCTTGAACCAGTTGAGCTTCATGGGACAGTTTCATCGGCACGACGGCGTGGTGACGGATATGATGAAGTTACCGGTGCAGGGCTTCGCCTAAGCACTCCAACGGTATGACCGAGGTGTGTACCTGTGGATGGGGGCACCGCACACGGCTGGAGAGATCAACTTGTGTGTTCTAGGGTGCCCCCATGCCCCTGTATATAAAGGAGCAAGGGGGGAGGCCGGCCGGCCCTCCTATGGCGCACCTAGAGGAGCAATCCTACTAGGAATAGGATTGCAATCCTATTCCTAGTAGGAATCACCAAGATGGAGAGAGGGGGAAGGAAGGAGAGGGAGGGAGAAGGAAAGGGGCGCCACCCCCCTCCTTTCCTTGTCCAATTCGGACCAAGGAGGTGGGGCCCACGGCCCAGCACTAGCAGGCCCCCTTTCTTTCCACTAAAGCCCTTAGGGCCCACATATTCCCCGAGGGGTTCCGGTAACCCCCCCGGCACTCCCGTTTATTCCGAAACTTTCCGGAACACTTCCGGTGTCCGAATATAGTCGTCCAATATATCAATATTTACGTCTCGGACATTTCGAGACTCCTCGTCATGTCTATGATCTTATCCAGGACTCCGAACTACCTTCGGTACATCAAAACTCATAAACTCATAACACTGATCGTCATCAAACGTTAAGCGTGCGGACCCTACGGGTTCGAGAACTATGTAGACATGACCGAGACTTATCTCCGATCAATAACCAATAGTGGAACCTGGATGCTCATATTGGATCCTACATATTCTACGAAGATCTTTATCGGTCAAACCGCATAACAACATACGTTGTTCCCTTTGTCATCGATGTGTTACTTGCCCAAGATTCGATCGTCGGTATCTCAATACCTAGTTCAATCTAGTTACCGACAAGTCTCTTTACTCGTTCAGTAATACATCATCCCGTGACTAACGCATTAGTCATTTGCTTTCAAGGCTTATTATGATGTGTATTACCGAGAGGGCCTAGAGATACCTCTCCGACACTCGGAGCGACAAATCGTATTCTTGATCTATGCCAACACCATGAACACCTTCGGAGACACCTGTAGAGCATCTTTATAATCACCCAGTTACGTTGTGACGTTTGATAGCACACAAGGTGTTCCTCCAGTATACGGGAGTTGCATAATCTCATAGTCATAGGAACATGTATAAGTCATGAAGAAAGCAATAGCAGTAAAACTAAACGATTATAGTGCTAAGCTAACGGATGGGTCTTGTCCATCACATCATTCTCCTAATGATGTGATCCCGTTGATAAAATGACAACTCATGTCTATGGCTAGGAAACATAACCATGTTTGATTAATGAGCTAGTCTAGTAAAGGCATACTAGGGACATACTGTTTTGTCTATGTATTCAAACATGTACTAAGTTTCCGGTTAATACAATTCTAGCATGAATAAAAGACATTTATCATGATATAAGGAAATACAAATAACATCTTTATTATTGCCTCTAGGGCATATTTCCTTCAGTCTCCCACTTGAACTAGAGTCAATAATCTAGATTACAAAGTAATGATCCTAACACCCATGGAGTCTTGGTGCTGATCAAGTTTTGCCCGTGGAAGAGGCTTAGTCAACGGGTCTGCAACATTCAGATCCGTATGTATCTTGCAAATCTCTATGTCTCCCTCCTTGACTAGACCGCGGATGTAATTGAAGCGTCTGTTGATGTGCTTTGTTCTCTTGTGAAACCTGGATTCCTTCGCCAAGGCTATTGCTCCAATGTTGTCACAAAAGATTTTCATTGGACCTGATGCACTAGGTATTACACCTAGATCGGATATGAACTCCATCATCCAGACTCCTTCATTTGCTGCTTCCGAAGCAGCTATGTATTCCGCTTCTCACGTAGATCCCGCCATGACGCTCTGTTTGGAACTGCACAAACTGACAGCTCCACCGTTTAATAAAAATACATATCCGGTTTGTGACTTAGAGTCATCCGGATCAGTGTCAAAGCTTGAATCGACGTAACCGTTTACGACGAGCTCTTTGTCACATCCATACATGAGAAACATATCCTTTGTCCTTTTCAGGTACTTCAGGATGTTCTTGACCGTTGTCCAGTGATCCACTCCTGGATTACTTTGGTACCTCCCTGCTAGACTTATAGCAAGGCACACATCATGTCTGGTACACAACATTGCATACATGATAGATCCTATGGCTGAGGCATAGGGAATGGCTTTCATTTTCTCTCTATCTTCTGCAGTGGTCGAGCATTGAGTCTTACTCAACTTCACACCTTGTAACACAGGCAAGAACCCTTTCTTTGACTGATCCATTTTGAACTTCTTCAAAAACTTTATCAAGGTATGTGCTTTGTGAAAGTCCAATTAAGCGTCTTGATCTATCTCTATAGATCTTGATGCCTAATATGTAAGCAGCTTCACCGAGGTCTTTCATTGAAAAAATTTCTTATTCAAGTATCCTTTTATGCTATCCAGAAATTCTATATCATTTCCAATCAACAATATGTCATCCACATATAATATCATAAATGCTACAGAGCTCCCACTCACTTTCTTGTAAATACAGGCTTCTCCAAAAGTTTGTATAAAACCATATGCTTTGATCACCTCATCAAAGCGTATATTCCAACTCTGAGATGCTTGCACCAGTCCATAGATGGATCACTGGAGCTTGCACACTTTGTTAGCACCTTTACGATCTACAAAACCTTCTGGTTGCATCATATACAACTCTTCTTCGAGATATCCATTCAGGAATGCAGTATTGACATCCATTTGCCAGATTTCATAATCATAAAATGCGGTAATTTCTAACATGATTCGGACAGACTTAATCATCGCTACGGGTGAGAAAGTCTCATCGTAGTCAACTCCTTGAACTTGTCGAAAACCTTTCACAACAAGTCGAGCTTTGTAAACAGTAACATTACCGTCTGCGTCAGTCTTCCTCTTGAAGATCCATTTATTTTTGATGGCTTGCCGATAATCGGGCAAGTCAACCAAAGTCCACACTTTGTTCTCATACATGGATCCCATCCAAGATTTCATGACCTCAAGCCATTTTGCGGAATCTGGGCTCATCATCGCTTCCTCATAGTTCGTAGGTTCATCATGGTATAGTAACATGACTTCCAGAACTGGTTTGCCGTACCACTCTGGTGCGGAATGAACTCTGGTTGATCTACGAAGTTTAGTAGAAACTAGGGATGGCAATGGGTAGGGTATGGGCGGGTACGACACTTTTCTACCCAAACCCATACCCAAATCTTTTTTCTATACCCACCCACTTCACTATCCATGGGCGCAAATTGGTACCCATGCCCATACCCATCGGGCATCCTATACCCAATGGGTATCCAGTGGGTACAATATATAGGATTAACATGACAAAATTAAGATGAGAAAAAGGTCTAAATTCAGGTACCCATTCGGTGGGTACAATATATAGCCTTGGTTGGGGATGAATCGATGAGGATTCGGTAACCTGGCTCTTGATTGCTTCATCTTCCGAAGTCAAGGAAAAGCAGAGAAGATAAGTACTTTAGGTATACGAGGGGTCTGGGGCGATGGCTGGCTATGGGCCTATGGTCCGTGGGCTAGTTAAGAACTCAAGATAATTATTTACTCACATATTACATGGTTTAATTTATTTATTAATTTTTTGGGTATCCATTGGGTTACCCATGGGTATAATTTCATACCCATACCTACCCATGCTTTTTGCGGGTATGGATACCCATACCCATGGGTGTGAAATGGTAAAAAGTCTCACCCATGCCCACTATTTTTGGGTAGGGTACCCGCGGGTACCCCCATGGGCAAAACTACCATCGATCCGAAGTTTCATGATCATTATCATTAGCTTCCTCACTAATTGGTGTAGGAATCACTGGAACTAGTTTCTGTGATGTACTACTTTCCAATTTGGGAGAAGGTACAATTACCTCATCAAGTTCTACTTTCCTCCCACTCACTTCTTTCGAGAGAAACTCCTTCTCTAGAAAGGATCCATTCTTAGCAACGAATATGTTACCTTTGGATCTGTGATAGAAGGTGTACCCATCAGTCTCTTTTGGGTATCCTATGAAGACACATTTCTCCGACTTGGGTTCGAGCTTATCAGGTTGAAGCTTTTTTACATAACCATCGCAACCCCAAACTTTAAGAAACGACAACTTTGGTTTCTTGCCAAACCACAATTCATAAGGCGTCGTCTCAACGGATTTAGATGGTGCCCTATTTAACGTGAATGCAGCTGTCTCTAAAGCATAACCCCAAAAGGATAGTGGTAAATCGGTAAGAGACATCATAGACCGCACCATATCCAATAAAGTACGGTTACAACGTTCAGACACACCATTGCGCTGTGGTGTTCCAGGTGGCGTGAGTTGTGAAACTATTCCACATTGTTTCAAATGAAGACCAAACTCGTAACTCAAATATTCACCTCCACGATCAGATCGTAGAAACTTTATTTTCTTGTTACGATGATTCTCTACTTCACTCTGAAATTATTTGAAGTTTTCAAATGTTTCAGACTTGTGCTTCATCAAGTAGATATACCCATATCTGCTCAAATCATCAGTGAAGGTCAGAAAATAATGATACCCGCCGCGAGCTTCAATACTCATTGGTCCACATACATCAATATGTATGATTTCCAACAAATTTGTTGCTCGCTCCATAGTTCCGGAGAACGGAGTTTTAGTCATCTTGCCCACGAGGCATGGTTCGCAAGCACCAAGTGATTCGTAATCAAGTGATTCCAAAAGTCCATCACTATGGAGTTTCTTCATGCGCTTTACACCAATATGACCTAAACGGCAGTGCCACAAATAAGTTGCACTATCATTATTAACTTTACATCATTTGGACTCAACATTATGAATATGTGTATCACTACAATCGAGATCCAACAAGAATAGACCATTCTTCAAGGGTGCATGACCATAAAAGATATTATTCATAAAAATAGAACAACCATTATTCTCTGATTTAAATGAATAACCGTCTCGCAACAAACAAGATCCAGATATAATGTTCATGCTTAACGCTGGCACCAAATAACAATTATTTAGGTCTAAAACAAATCCCGAAGGTACATGTAGAGGCAGCGTGCCGACGGCGATCACGTCGACTTTGGAACCATTTCCCACGCGCATCGTCACCTCGTCCTCAGCCCATCTTCATTTAATCCGTAGTGCCTGTTTCGAGTTAGAAATATTAGCAACCGAACGGGTATCAAATACCCAGGTACTACTACGAGCATTAGTAAGGTACACATCAATAACATGTATATCACATATACCTTTGTTCACCTTACCATCCTTCTTATCCGCCAAATACTTGGGGCAGTTCCGCTGCCAGTGTCCAGTCCCTTTGTAGTAGAAGCACTCAGTTTCAGGCTTGGCTCCAAACTTGGGTTTCTTCGCGGGAGTAGCAACTGTCTTGCTATTCTTCTTGAAGTTCCCCTTCTTTCCCTTGCCCTTTTTCTTGAAACTGGTGGTCTTGTTAACCATCAACACTTGATGCTCCTTTTTGATTTCTACCTCCGCAGCCTTGAGCATAGCGAAGAGCTTGGGAATTCTCTTTTGCATCCCTTGCATATTATAGTTCATCACGAAGCCTTTATAGCTTAGTGGCAGTGATTTAAGAACTCTATCAATAATACTATCCTCGTCAACTTTGCAACCAAGTTGAGTCATATGATTGTAGTACCCAAACATTCTGAGCAAGTGTTCACTGATAGAACTATTCTCCTCCATCTTGCAGCTATAGAACTTATTGGAAATCTCATATTTCTCAATCCGGGCATTTTCTTGAAATATTAACTTCAACTCCTGGAACATCTCATATGGTCCGTGACGTTCAAAACGCCGTTGAAGTCCCGGTTCTAAGCCGTAAAGCATGGCACACTGAACTATCATGTAGTCATCAGACCGCGTCTGCCAGACGTTCAAAGCGGCTATATTAGCAGGAGGGGGCTTGTCACCTAGCGGTGCTTCAAGGACATAATTCTTCTGTGCAGCAATGAGGATAATCCTTAAGTTACGGACCCAATCCGTGTAATTGCTACCATCATCTTTCAACTTAGCTTTCTCTAGGAATGCATTAAAATTCAAAGGAACGGTAGCACGGGCCATTGATCTACAACAACATAGATATGCAAAAACTATCAGGACTAAGTTCATGATAAATTAAAGTTCAATTAATCATATTACTTAAAGAACTCCCACTTAGATAGACATCCCTCCGGTCATCTAAATGATCACGTGATCCAAATCAACTAAACCATGTCCGATCATCACGTGAGATGGAGTAGTTTCAATGGTGAACATCTTATGTTGATCATATCTACTATATGATTCACGCTCGACCTTTCGGTCTCCAGTGTTCCGAGGCCATATCTGCATATGCTAGGCTCGTCAAGTTTAACCCGAGTATTCTGCGTGTGCAAAACTGGCTTACACCCGTTGTATTTGAACGTAGAGCTTATCAGACCCGATCATCACGTGGTGCCTCGGCACGATGAACTTTCACAACGGACCATACTCAGGGAGAACACTTATACCTTGAATTTTTTAAGGGATCATCTTATAATGCTACCGCCGTACTAAGCAAAATAAGAAGCATAATAATATAAACATCACATGCAATCAAAATATGTGACATGACATGGCCATCATCATCTTGTGCTTTTGATATCCATCTTCAAAGCATCGTCATGATCACCTTCATCACCGGCGCGACACCTTGATCTCCATCGTAGCATCGTTGTCGTCTCGCCAACTATTGCTTCCACGACTATCGCTACTGCTTAGTGATAAAGTAGAGCAATTACATGGCGACTGTATTTCATACAATAAAGCGACAACCATACGGTTCCTGCCAGTTGCCGATAACTTTACAAAACATGATCATCTCATACAACAATGTATAACTCATCATGTCTTGACCATATCACATCACAACATGCCCTGCAAAAAGAAGTTAGACGTCCTCTACTTTGTTGTTGCAAGTTTTACGTGGCTGCTACGGGTTTAGCAAGAACCGTTCTTACCTACGCATACAAAACCACAACGATATTTCATCAAGTATGTGCTATTTAAACCTTCACAAGGACCATGCATTGCCGCACTCGATTCAGCTAAAGTGAGAGAGACAGACACCCGCCAGTCACCTTTAAGCAACAAGTGCTCATAACGGTGAAACTAGTCTCGCGTAAGCGTACACATAGTGTCGATCTGGGCCGCTTCATCTCACAATACTGCCGAACCAAAGTATGACATGCTGGTAAGCAGTATGCCTAGTATCGTCCACAACTCATTGTGTTCTACTCGTGCATATCATCTACACATAGACCTGGCTCTGATACCACTGTTGGAGAACATAGTATTTTAAAATTTTCCTACAATCACGCAAGATCTACCTACCAGATGCATAGCAACGAGAGGGAGAGTGTGTCTACGTACCCTCGTAGACCGAAAGCGGAAGCGTCAAGTGACGCGGTTGATGTAGTAGAACTTCTTCGCGATTTAACCAATCAAGCACCAAACGTACGACACCTCCGCGTTCAGCACACATTCAGCTTGATGACGTCCCACGAGCTATTGATCCAGTTGAGCTTCACGGGAGAGTTTCGTCAGTACGACGGCGTGGTGACGGATATGATGAAGTTACCAGTGCAGGGCTTCGCCTAAGCACTTCAACCGTATGACCGAGGTGTGTATCTGTGGAGGGGGCACCGCACACGGCTGGAGAGATCAACTTGTGTGTTCTAGGGTGCCCCCCTGCCCCTGTATATAAAGGAGCAAGGGGGGAGGCCGTCCGGCCCTCCTATGGCGCGCCTAGAGGAGCAAGCCTACTAGGAATAGGATTGCAATCCTATTCCTAGTAGGAATCACCAAGAGGGAGAGAGGAGGAAGGAAGGAGAGGGAGAGGGAGAAGGAAAGGGGCGCCACCCCCCTCCTTTCCTTGTCCAATTAATAACAAGGGGGTGGGGAGCGCGGCCCAGCCCTAGCAGGCCCTCTCTCTTTCCACTAAAGCCCATTAGGGCCCATAGCTTCCCCGGGGGGTTGTAGTAACCCCCCCGACACTCCGGTTTATTCTGAAACTTTCCGGAACACTTCCGGTGTCCGAATATAGTTGTCCAATATATCAATCTTTACGTCTCGGACATTCCGAGACTCCTCGTAAAGTCCGTGATCTTATCCGGGACTCCGAACTACCTTCGGTACATCAAAACGCATAAACTCAAAATACCGACCATCATCAAACGTTAAGCGTGCGGACCCTACGGGTTCGAGAACTATGTAGACATGAACGAGACTCATCTCCGGTCAATAACCAATAGCGGATCCTGGATGCTCATATTGGCTTCTACATATTCTACGAAGATCTTTATCGGTCAAACCGCATAACAACATACGTTGTTCCCTTTGTCATCGGTATGTTACTTGCCCGAGATTCGATCATCGGTATCTCAATACCTAGTTCAATCTCGTTACCGGCAGGTCTCTTTACTTGTTCCGTAATGCATCATCCCGTGACTGACTCATTAGTCATTTGCTTGCAAGGCTTATTATGATGTGTATTACCGAGAGGGCCCAAAGATACCTCTCCGACACTCGGAGTGACAAATCATATTCTTGATCTATGCCAACACCATGAACACCTTCGGAGACACCTGTAGGGCATCTTTATAATCACCCAGTTATGTTGTGACGTTTGATAGCACACACGGTGTTCCTCCGGTATACGAGAGTTGCATAATGTCATAGGAACATGTATAAGTCATGAAGAAAGCAATAACAGTAAAACTAAACGATCATAGTGCTAAGCTAACGGATGGGTCTTGTCCATCACATCATTCTCCTAATGATGTGATCCCGTTTATCAAATGACAACTCATGTCTATGGCTAGGAAACATAACCATCTTTGATCATTGAGCTAGTCTAGTAGAGGCATACTAGGGACATATTGTTTTGTCTATGTATTCACACATGTACTAAGTTTCCGGTTAATACAATTCTAGCATGAATAAAAGACATTTACCATGATATATGTAAATACAAATAACATCTTTATTATTGCCTCTAGGGAATATTTCCTTCAGGCCTGGCCAGCGGTGGGAGTAGTATGGGGGCGGTGAGGCCTCCACGGCAGCACAGCCGGCCACGGGAGGCTGGAGCAGGCGACACGACCGGCGCTGCTTTGGGCGGCTGGAGCAAGAAGACCAGAGGTTGGGGAAGCATTATGGCCATTGGATGGACATCATACGATCACTGGAGCTAGAATCGTTCATATTGACTAACTTGACAAAGCCCTCTGTCCCCGTCAACTTAGTAGGCCCACAAGTTAGCCACCCACTATGGTGGATCCCAGCTAGCAGGGGGGTATTCATTTTTTTGTGCGTCATAAGGAGGCACTTCCTTGCGTGCGAAGATATAGCTAGTGAGTCCGACCTGTCAGCGGAGGGAACTTTTTTTTGCAAAATATAGAAGCCCTTCCGATTGGTCCTAGCTGTCAAGGTGGAGGAATCATTATTTTGCACGTAATAAGGAGGCATTTCCTTGCGTGCGGCCGTGGACCCAGCTGTCAGCCTCTCCACGTACAGTCCACTTCCGATGGATGTCGTTCATTGACCACGTTGACCAGTTCGCGCCGAGAGCACCAGGGCGGTGGACAACGGTGAGGCCTAGGAAGGGAACGACATGGAGCCAGGGAAGACTCGGCAGTTGTTTCCCACGCGGAGGAGTACGAGGGTTTACTGGTTCGTCTGCCGTCCCCGGAGAATAACAACAGGTGTGGGTGAGTAGAGGGATGGCTAGGCCAGCGATGGGAGTACGGTGGGGTGGTGAGGCCTGCGCGGCAGCATAGCTGGCCGCGGGAGGAGGGAGCAGGCAGTCCCACCGGCACTTGTTTGAGCGGCTGGAGCAGGAAAAGCAGAGATTGAAGAAGCACGACAGCCGTTGGATGGACATCCAACAGTCACTGCTCTCGTGTGTATTATTTCTAATAATGTACAACCCATTTGCTAATTCTTAAGATTTTTTTCGGAGCCCATCTTCTTTTTGTTAGCATTACATCCCATATTGTGGCCACGGTTAAAAAGTATACGGACTTTTGGATATTTCAGTGCGGTCAACTGTTTTAATCCCAAAATATCGATTCGCATTCAAACTATTTTGAAAAATAATTTATATAAATATAAAATCTAAATAATTGTCCACGCATAAAAAATCAATGGAATTTAAAATCTTGTAATGAAAAAAATTGAAACTAATTCCCGGTTTGATGTGTTTTAAAAATGTACAGCCCATTTCTGGGCAAACCGAATGGAACTCTCCTCGTCTTGAAAGATTTGCAGCCCAGCAGGGCTGTTAAAGCAAGTAGGCCTCGTTTGGGTATTTCTTTAAAAAAATAGAACTGGGCTAGCCATTTTCAGCAAGAAAAAAACACAACTGGGCTCATGATGTGGTAAACATAAATAAAACCCTGGCTAGACGGGCCACAGCCCCCGCATAGCCCCGTTGTTACTATTTACTAGGGTGGATGGGCGGTTTTGTCTTGGGCCCAAAGAAACAAGTACTACTAGTACAATGGAGACACTCTACAACTATCCAGAAAAACAATTACTACTAGTACAGTGGATACAATACCGCTTCTGGCTCCTCCTAGGTCATCAAAACGTCTCCCTCTACTGAATGCCGTTATACTTTTGTTCACCGACATGCGGGCCATGCAGCGCGCGGGACCAAATGCCATCCACCAAATTAGAAGGCAGTATGCAGGCGGAGAGTCACCCCGGTCGTAGCGCGGCAATAATGAACCGTCGTATCACAAAACCCCACCTCCCCGCAGTCTAAGTTTGACGGATGAAGCAACCATCATTTCACTCTTCGCTGAATCCCCTTCTCCCTCACCGTCTTCAAGAAAGGCAACACTCGCATCTGCCACTGTTCTTCTCTCCCAACGAAGGGAAGGTAACCAGATCCGTGATGTTGGTATATTTTTGTTCAGAGAAAAAAAAGAACTTCTGCAAAGCAGTAACCGATCCTCACTCTTTTTTGTTTCATTGTCATTGCGATTGTCTTTTCCTTTCAGTGGTCTCCTAGTATTCGTCAGTTTCATGATGGACCAAGGAGAACCAGGCAAAGATCTGCCGATATTCGAGCAGGCACGGGAGGCTGATCCCCACCAGACACAGAGCTCCAAGAAGATGGAGGCAGCCACCGAGCCGACCCCAGATACGCTCACGGGCACTAATGAGATGGTCAATGCCCCGTTTGAGGTTACAGCCCCCGTGGCACTGCAGGAGTAGTTTCCCCCTTCGAGTATGTGTCCCCCCCCGCTGAGCTGCCCAAGGTGATTTTCTTCTTTGCCGATCTCGACTGTGGTTTTTCATCTAAGTATGTGGTGATGAATAATGCAAAAATTTATTAGCTTCGATGCCATGCTATACATAGTGGTTTAAATAACTTGTGTTTCTTATACTGGAAAGTAAGTCCGAATTTGTTTTTGTTTCAATTAGAGCCCTGATGCAGACAAGGATTGTGTGGTTGTACATGTCACTCGCTATGAGGCGGATGACCTAAATATACGCACTGGGAAAACAGAGTTTTTAGGCTGTTGGATCCTGGAAGCCATTTGCACTTATACCAATGAAGAGTTGTATTCCAGCCTCACTGTTGTTAGGCATGTTGTCCAGGGTGTACTGAAGCACAAGAAGTTCAAAGCTACTCCTTCGTTTGTGAGGCATACTGTTCTTGTCAAGCTTACGCAGGAAGATGACGTGGCATGCCTCCACAAACAAGTTTATGAGTGGCAAGGCCACAAGGTTGTCTTCATGAAGATTCACAGGATTGAGCTGCTGCCTGACGTCCTCGATGATGTTCATGGCAAGGTTCGTCTTGTGTCCAGCCCAAATTAGATCGAGGCATGAAATACTTGCTCCAGCTAGTGTTTGATAGTAGTTTGGGTTCTGTCTAATTACCCGAACCTTGCCTGTTATCGAGCCCTCTAGGGCTAGTACTCTGTTTGAATCTGTCTATGGGAACTGCTGCTACTTTTGTGTGCCCATGAATCATCATAATTGTTGCCGAAACAGATGCGTCCTCACTAGTTTTATCATACGAGCAATGTGTGTTTTGATGAAATAGAGTACTCGTTTGAGAATTGTGCGCCAACGTATACATAGGTACTTGTAAACACTGTTGGTGCTACCCCACTTGTAAGCAGTTGTGCAAAACACGACACATTGGTTCAGCTCGCTTCAACACTAGGCTATCGACCAGCTAACAATCAACAATCTGTTGTCTGACATATAAGCAACTATGTATCTTTTTATAGTGGTTCATGTAGTTAACTGAGGCCACAATGTAAATTCCAAACGTTCACACGCTAGTCCAGCGTTCATGTGGAACACTCACATTAAACTCGGCTTTATAAAAAACTTGAAAAGCATAAGTTAAGCAATTTTATACATCTCAATGATTCATAGAACACACCAAACAAATACTAGTTCACAGCAAAAGACAAAGTTGTGAGAAGGTTTACAAATCAGGAAAAAACAAGCAAGGCTTCTCTGAGCAAAGGGCCTCCCAACAGGCTTAAATTTCCCGGAGTTCACTCTGGTTTTTTCTTGTTGCCACCATCCAGGGTTAGGTTCTCTCATTCCAGAATAACCAATTATAATTGTGTTCTCAGCTAGAATGCTGAACTGAACCATGTAGTGTACTGACCAGCTGAAATTCTTGTGCATTCCACTAAATTTAAGCACCGCTATTTGCAGAAATAAGCAGACCACAATGCCTCTTGTACGCGCACATGTCCAAAAACCGCCGTGCAGCCGTGCCAGCTAGTCCTCGGTCCATGGATGAACTAGTAGAAAGTGCATTTCGAACTAGGATGCAGTTGTTTTCTCTCGTCTCTACACTGCAATCAGGAAGTAAAACATACGAATCAACTTCTTTTATATTGCGTTGGTCATTCCACCTAGTAACTACTCCCTCCGTCCGGAAATACTTGTCATCAAAATGAATTAAAGGGGGTGTATCTAGATGTATTTTAGTTCTAGATACATCCCTTTTTGTCCATTTTGATGACAAGTATTTTTGGACGGAGGGAGTACCAATGTAGGAATACCTGGAAGACGGGTGGTTAGAGGACGGCAACGAGGGATAGCCATCTCTTTTTGCGCAGTTCTACTAAAACTGAGGTGTGTGCTTTTGATTGCATGGATAGAAACGATACGGAGACAGACATCCCGAAACGATATGGAGACAGACATTCCTGTTTGCGCAAATACGAAATACGGTTATTTAAATAGTGACAGATATTTACAGTGGCGTATGATTAACAATAACATCTATTGTGTTATAATTGGCACTAGATTGACAGTATGAAAGTGTCCTTAGGTAAGTAGCATCACATCACATCAACACTGCCACTAGATTAACATGCAGAACAATAGCATTAGTATTACTTTCATGAGAGTTGCACATGGTCAGTAAATGTGCAATCAAATTTGTGCAGTTCCACTAGGATGAAACAATGTTAGCGGTGTGAGATTTAAGTGTAACTGCAAAAACACAATTCATGGGAAATAAAGCAAGACGGAAGCACATCATAAAATGGTGGTGGCATTGCTTCAATTTATCGACCGCACTAGACCATTACTTATAGTGACATTAGGTGGCATTGCTTAATGCTTCATGTGATTTTACATTAACGGTAGCTATATGGGTGTAGGGACAGCAGAGGCATAAAGTGGTGATGCAGATGTGGTTGCCGAGAGCGGCAAACACTCAGGCAACATGTCTGCATTTGTCCCATTTTTTATCTCCTTGGCGACATTTTCCTATGTGAGCACAGGAAATCTAGACCTGCTCATTCTCATTTGCGTTGTCCCCCAACACCCGTCACTTTCTTTCCTTTTCCAACCAAGAGATAGTTCCACTTCCCCCCACCCTTCGCCATCCACCATGCTTTCTTCGTATTTTCAACCAAGAGACCGGTTGGGTAGCCGGTATCTACTACTTTCCCCCGTTTCCTCTTAGAACCAAGTCCTAGATTCATGCTACAGCTTTCCCACTTTCTTCCCTGTTTGAACCAACTCTTAGAGTTGACTATATGAACTAACTTTACCTCTAATAATAGTAAAAGTCTAGGTGGCTTTGGAACAGCGGACAGAAGTAGAAAAAGATCCACACGAAGCCAAGTGGGGAGCTGGGGCAGTAGAGCAAGGCAGGTTTTGAAGGAATATATACCTAAGGGTCGTCGGCATGTGGCAAAGACGGCGTCAGGAGGCCGCATCTTGGCCACAATACCGCAGGGAGGAAGAAGGGTCCGGAGGCCCTCCGGAGCCGGCGCTCTCTCGGAGAGAATGACAAGGCCGCCGATCAGGACACACAGGTAGCCGTTGGTCTCCTCCCTCGCCACCGACGACAGCGTGAACGATGCACCTACACCCCTGCCCCGATCGAGGTTGCCCGACCAGACTTGCGACCAGCCGTGAGCTGAGAGAGAGTGTGGCCACCTATGTCTTGCTTAGATCTGGAGAGCACGAGAGAGTGAACGAGAGGAACCCTAGTAAAGCAAGCGCTAAGGCTCCTTCTTATATATACAGTGGAGTGATTTTGTTGTACCAGCTTAAAAAAAATGCGCTCCTACGTAAACCCGCGAGTGGGTGTGAGAGAACTAGTGCGTGTGTGCACCGCTTCTCTTCGTGAGAGTACAATATACTATGCCCAAAGAACGTGCACCACAAGAGTAATAGTATAAGTGTGTGACGTGTGAGGTAAAATAAAATGTGCGCGACGTCTTTTGTTTTTAGATGTTTTGAGGGTAGGGTGTGAAGAGCACATATGTGTGTGACGTCTACCTGCAGATAGACGATGGGTGCGAGAGGACTCGGGAGGGTGCGTGTGCGTGAGAGAGAGGAGGGCACGTATCAATGCAATGCATGTGTCCGTAAATCATTATCCGACAAACGTTCGCCACAAGCCTTTTCCTGACGAACGCCGTAAGAACCGTTAGATCGGCATCCGATAGTGTCAGTTTTGCCATGTCATTTAATAGAACAGCCACTCCTCCTACACACAAATCTTCCACGTGAGTGTGAGCAACTGCCGTATGCTCCCTCCGTTCCAAAATGCAGTGCATATAGCTTTATTGAAAATTCGAACCTCGCAAACTTTTACCGAGTTTTCGTGTACCAAATTGCACATGTAGAATACACTGTATATATCATTTCATTCATCTTCGAGAGGTAACTATAAAGATGGGGGAGGAGTCCACAAAGAAAGACCATCGTATCACCTGCAGCAATTTCAACCATCCTTTGGTGTGGAGGAATATCATAGGAA
Source organism: Secale cereale (assembly GCA_902687465.1). NCBI lineage: Eukaryota > Viridiplantae > Streptophyta > Magnoliopsida > Poales > Poaceae > Secale > Secale cereale. The sequence continues at coordinate 285,182,357 of LR738713.1, forward strand.
CTCTATATGATATGATTTTTATAGGATTTGTTCCTTTAGAGCCAATTGGTTCATAGGAATAGATTCATATACTCCACATTTCAATGGAAATAAACATGATATCATTTCTATAGCTTTAGAGCCACTTGGTTCATATGAATGGATTCCTATAGTCCCATAATTTCAAAGGAAAATAAACATTAGCGTATATTCAATAGAAAAGTTCCTATGATATGAACCAAATTACATCTCTTTTCTAATCCCTCCTCATAGGAATTGAGATACATGTCATCTCTAGATTCAATAGAAAAGTTCCTACGATGTCAACCAATGACATCTCTTTTCCAATCCCTACTCATAGGAATTGAGATACTCCATGTCATCTCTTTCCCTACAACTTCCATGTATACATGTTGTATTCCTAAATAGCTAGTACAACCCACTAGTAGCTTTTTTCCAAGACATGCAACTACGACACAAGAACTATATAGTGTGCGAATAACTTGAAAGGTGGTCGCTGGATGAAGCTAATCCGACAGTGTAGAGATGGCAAATCCGAGCACTACTGGCCGTTGGATATCATCAACATTCCACCAGATCTGCCACATGTACAATTTAGATGACTCCATGGTTGAACTTAAGCATAATGCACAAACCTCAAAACACAAGCACTTCTCCTTTGTTCTAGAATCTTCCGTATCATAATTGATTTTCTTTTCTAAATGAATTGCCATTATTTGTTTTTTACTTTATGCTTTACAATGCATGACCCCATGAATCTTAACATTTTTATAATTTTTTTGAATGAGATGAACTATAAGAACTAAACGAACATCTACATCATGCATATATGACTCAAAGCTTTACATGCTATAGTGTTTATTTATTCATAATTTGGATTCGAAATCTCATGCGTTCAATGCAGTGTACCTTACTAGTTTTGAGTAGAGTAGCAAATTTCACGCGGCCCCGGGTATATCAAAATGCACGGCCCATGCATCATTGCCTTTCGGTCGAACCTACGTCCACACTTTTTTGTACGTACTATATCTCCACTGGTCCCCAAACCCAAAATACTGCCTCGTTCCCCTAAAACCAAGCGGCCCAAACATATTTAAGGCGTAGACTCGAACTCAATCCCTCTTCCGTTTACTACGACATGGCCCCGCACACCCTAGTAGTACTCCTACAAACCCTACCACCGCACGCATCATCGGTTTTCTTCAAGAGGACGAGGGAGAAGCCTATTTGTAGTGGAGGCACTTTCAAAAAAATGATCTGTAGTGGAGACCCCTACCCTAGGGTGCCCTAGGTAGCTGCCGCACGCATCATTGGTTTTCTCTTTTCTTTAAGCTCTTGCGCCCTAGAGTGAAATGATGGTTGCTTCGTCCGTCCAACTTAATGCGGGAAAGGTGGGGCTTTGTGATTTGACCCCTCATCGCTCATTTTCTACTACTGCATCATTGGTTTTCTCTTTTCTTTAAGCTCTTGCGCCCTAGAGTGAAGTGATGGTTGCTTCGTCCGTCCAACTTAATGCGGGAAAGGTGGGGCTTTCTGATTTGACCCCTCATCACTCATTTTCTACTATTGCGGCGCTATGACCGGGGTGCCTCCAATTCCAACCGCTGCTCCGAACTGTAATTTGGTGCATCGCACGTGGAACAAGACGGTGGATGAGCCACATGTCGGCCAAAGGGGTCCTGTTAAGTGTGTCGCCATTTCGTGTGCGGACCGACCCTGCTTGAGTCGCTACGCCAACACGACATGTGCAGCCTACCACTTGGTTTTGCTCCTTGGTGAATCCCGACTATATTGATCTAAAAATATAGGTACTGAACTACCCTCTCCGTCTCGTTTTTTTAGACGTCTCAGTTTATAGGGCGTGCACGTAGTTCTAGGTCATCCATTTGACTAACTAAATCTGAGTTACCGTGTCACAAAAAGTATATCATTGGATTATTAAACAAATGTAGTTTCTAAGCATATACTATTCATCACATATATAGCCAGTTAAATTCTCAACCTAGAACGACGTGCATGCCATGTAAACCGATACGGAGGAAGTATAGTAGTAAAAATGAGGTGATTTTACCGAGCGATCGGCGGGGGAGCATGGCCTGTCATGCGGTCCCACGTGTCATGATGTACCAAGGCGATGCGCGTGTCCCTCTTGAGGCAGAAGCAATACTACGTGGTTTGAGATGATGGTGAACTGAAGTGTGAAATAATGGTTGCTTCGTCCGTCTGGGAAGGTGTGGCATTGTGATTTGACGTCTCATTGCTCATTACTACTACTACTGGGGCGGTACGACTGGGGTGCGTCCCCTTGCTGTTCTGCACTATTATTTGGTGCTTGACACACCGACCTGGTTGCTATATGTCCCACATGTCGGTGACAGGAAGTACATAATTCATGAAAGCGAGCGTCGACGGAGGAGTACAAGACACGGCTTGGGTTTTTGCTACTTTGCGCAATCCATCGATACAAACCCAGACTAAAAAAAGGCGAGGGCGGGTCTTTTCCTACGCGGCAGGCAGGGGAGTTTGGCATAGTCTGTTCGAGGCAAGGATGCAGGAAGGAAAACAAGCAAATAAAGGTTGAGCGACTTAGTTTTGGGAAAATCTGATTTTACGGAGTACATACCCATTAGGGTTTATAGGGCTCATCTAAAAAACATTTGTTTTTCCATTTTATAAATCTCAATTCTACTACTAGTAGTAGTACCATCACATGTTGGATTTGGAGGTGAGTTAGATCACCCGATGCAAGCAGTGTCAAGAGAAAACTCTCTTACCAAGGTAGTAGGGACGAGGAGTAAACGGAGGAAGTAGTAAATTTTTCTCTCTAACCAAGGTAGACTGACATGTATTTTTTATAGTGGCCTTGTATAAGTAAATGGAGGGAGTACTAAAGGACATATATATTCCAAACAATTTGATAATCTCTCTAACCAAGGTAGTAGGGACGAGGAGTAAACGGAGGGAGTAGTAAATTTTTCTCCTCGTCCTGCGAGCCACCGCGCGCGTGGGCGAGGGAGCGGGCGTAAGGCGTGCAAGCTTCACCTCATCCCGCGAGCCACCGCGCCCATGAGTGGGGGAGACGACGTACTAAGCAAGCTTATCCTCGTTCTGCGAGTAGACGGGACACATCAAAAGTACTCTAGTGTATAGAGCCTTGCCTCTAAGGTAGGCCCCACATGGTTTGCCTCTTTTTAAACATAACGCGTCAAGTCGCAATTTGTTTGTTCACCCGTGGTAGACGATCCTCCCTCCATCTAGTGGAAAACCAGTACACGTGTCAAGTTACCACGTGGGCTGCCTTTTCATACAAAAATGAGCTCCATCGTGTACCCATGCGGGTGTGGTTGGGAAAGAGACGGGAGTACGTGCGCCGTGCGTGCACCTCTTCTCTTCGTGCACGTCCCCTACCTACGTGGGTGTGTGAGAGAGGGACTATAGAGATACAAACCTAGACATAATGCGCCGTCCATCCCCATGCCTCTTCCCAGTCCGACCACCAGTCACCACCACGCCCCACTCCTCCTCACCTTATCTCTCATCTTTCTCCCACCATTTTTATATACAAGGCCACTATCAAAATTACAATTTGCAGATATACAAGGCCACTAACACTAATCGATGCAATATTAATGGTGTTTGCCTCATAGTACTACTAGCAAATGAGGACTTTAATTATCCCTTGCATGCATGCGGGAGTGTGAGCATTGGCTTAATGTGCATGAAAGAGAAGAATACACATTAATTTACACGGTGAACAAGGAAACAAGGTGGCTTGCAACATTGAGTTAGAAGACATTAATTTTTGCCTTGGTACCTATAATATGGGTTTGTGGCCTTGTATACAAAAATGGAGTCCGATAAAATTCTCGAGATACCATTTATCCGATAAAATTCTCGAGCAATCATTAGTTTTTACAAAATGGGATTACTCCTGCATGGGTCAATCACAACAGGTGTTTTGTAAAAAAATGCATCTTGATGTTTCGTGCAATGCATGGGCATCTTGCTAGTCCATGAAAACAACACATGGCAAAATTCCACGGTGAACGAGGGATTTGAATATGTTGGGAGCAGCTGTTTGGATCTTGCCCGGGGTAGCCAAAATACTGGCGACCCTTTTGTCCACCGGTGCCTTTGCCACCGATGAACGAGGAATGGCTCGGGTTCTCATGCATCCTCCAGCACGCACGTTGGAGACGAGCTTGCACGAGCTGTGTTCTTTTTGTACCACCACGCCGCCCGAGCCGCCCGCAGATCGACCGGTGACCCACAAATTACGCCATCCAACCGTAGCCGCACACATTATGACAACAAGTCAACCAACCAGATGAAATTCACGCAAACACGACGATATTTCATATAAACAACGACAAAAATCATATAAGATACCGGATTTTCATACAAACATGGCGGATTTCATTACATTCAAATGAAGTACGCGGTGCTAGTTCCAGACAGCACGCATATATAATACCTGGTCTAAATGGTCACCCACCGATCGATTTGTGTTCCTCATGTCTGGCAGGACGATCACCGGACGGCCAAGACTCCCGGAGGTATATGCGGGGTCGACGAAGGTCCTCGCAACAAAAGGATCCGGCAAGACACCTGCTGTTTATGCTGGCGTCGCCTCTGTGGTGGCCTTCATGGGACCCAAGAGGCGGCGGCCTCCCGTGTTCTACTTCTCCTCGATGATGACGATGGACGTGGATGCACTGGCCACTGCTACCTCTTGAGCTTGCGTTGTATTCCCTCAAAGAGGAAAGGGAGATGCAGCACAATAGCGTAAGTATTTCCCTTAGTTTTTGAGAACCAAGGTATCAATCCAGTAGGAGACCACGCGCCAGTCCCTCGCACCTACACAAACAAATAAGAACTTCACATCCAACACGATAAGGGGTTGTCAATCCCTTTACGGTCACTTATGAGAGTGAGATCTGATAGAGATGATAGTTTATATTTTTGGTATTTTTGGTTTAATAAAACAGCAAATAAACATCGGCAAAAGAAATTAACGGGAAAGTAATATGATAGAGATAGACCCGGGGGCCATAGTTTTCTCTAGTGGCTTCTCTCATGATAGCGATATTCTACGGCGGGTAAACAAATTACTGTCGAGCAATTGATAGAAAAGCGAATAATTATGAAACTATCTAGGCATGATCATTGTATATAGGCATCACGTCCGAGACAAGTAGACCGACTCCTGCCTGCATCTACTACTATTACTCCACACATCGACCGCTATCCAGCATGCATCTAGTGTATTGAGTTCATACGAACAGAGTAACGCCTTAAGCAAAATGACATGATGTAGAGGGATAAACTCAAGCAATATGATGAAAACTCCATCTTTTTATCCTCGATGGCAACAATACAATACGTGCCTTGCTGGCCCTACTGTCACTTGGAAAGGAAACCGCAAGTTTGAACCCAAATCCAAGCACTTCTCCCATTGCAAGAACTATAGATCTAGTAGGCCAAACCAAACCAATAATTTGAAGATACCTGCAAGGATATTATGAGCATACATAAAAAGTTCAGAGAAGAACCAATATCTTCATAGATAACCTTGATCATAAACTCACAATTCATCGGATCTCGACAAACACACCGCAAAAAGAGATTACATCGAATAGATCTCCTCGAAGACCGAGGAGAACTTTGTATTGAGATCCGGAGAGAGAGAATAAGCCATCTAGATACTAGCTATCGACCCGAAGGTCTGTGGTAAACTACTCACAACTCATGGTGAGGGCGATGATGATGATGATGAAGGCCTCCGTGATGGATCCCCCTCCCGGAACAGGCTCCAAGATGGGATCTCCACAGGAACAGCAGCTACGGCGGTGGAATTAGGGTTTTCTCTCTGCGTTCAGAGTTTCTGGGGTACGTAGGCATATATAGGAGGGAGAGGGGCACCAGGGGCCACGACGCCTGCCCTCGAGGCAGGGGGCGCGCCCTGGGAAGGGGTCGCGCCCCCACCCTCGAGGGTGGGCCCCCTATCCTCTGGCTTGGCTCCGAAGTTTATCTCGCGTGATTTCCTCCAAAAATATCTCCTGCGGAGGTTTCATTCCGTTTGGACTCCGTTTGATATTCCTTTTCTACAAAACACTGAAATAGGCAAAAAAAACAGCAATCTGGACTGGGCCTTTGGGTTAGTAGGTTAGTCCCAAAAATGATATAAAAGTGAATGATAAAGCCCATTAAACATCTAAGACTTCATAAATAATAGCATGGAACAATAAAAAATTATAGATACGTTGGAGACGTATCTAGCATCCCCAGGCTTAATTCCTGCTCGTCCTCGAGTAGGTAAATGATAAAGAAAGAATTTTTGATGTGGAATGCTAACCAATATTGTTTTTCAATGTAATTCTCTTAATTGTGGCATGAATGTTCAGATCTGAAAGATTCAAGATAAAAGTCTATATTGACATAAGAAATAACAATACTTCAAGCAATACTAACAAAGCAATCACGTCTTCTCAAAATACTATGGCTAAAGAAAGTTATCCCTACGAAATCATATAGTGTTGGCTATGCTCCCTTGCTATCACACAAAATATTCATATCATGCACAACCCCGATTTCAGCCAAGCACTTGTTTTCATGCTCTATCTTATCAAACCTTTCAACTTTCACGCAATACATGAGCGTGAGCCATGGATATAGCACTATGGATGGAATAGAGGTGGTTGGGGAGAAGTCAAAAAGAGGGAGATAGTCTCACATCGACTAGGCGTATCAACGGGCTATAGAGATGCCCATCAATAGATATCAATGTGAGTGAGTAGGGATTGCCATGCAACAGATGCACTAGAGCTAAATATGAATGAAAGCTCAACAAAAGAAACTAGTGGGTGTGCATCCAACTTGCTTGCTCATGAAGACCTAGGGCATTTGAGGAAGCCCATCGTTGGAATATACAAGCCAAGTTCTATAACGAAAATTCCCACTAGTATATGAAAGTGACTAAACATGAGACTCTCTACAATGAAGAACATGGTGCTACTTTGAAGCACAAGTGTGGAAAAAGATAGTAGCAATTGTCCCTTTTTTCTTCTTTTTTGGGCCTTTTTTCTTTGGCCTTTCTTCCTTTTTTTCTTTTTTTTGCGGAGGGGCTTTATAGATTCAGCCTTTCCTCCCATGTGACAATGCTCTATAAATGATGATCATCACACTTTCATTACAACACAAGATTACAACTCGATACTACAACAACAAAGTATGACTCTATATGAATGCCTCCGGCGGTGTACCGGTATGTGCAATGAAACAAGAGTGACATGTATAAAAATTATGCATGGTGGCCTCGCCACAAATACGATGTCAACTACATGATCATGCAATGGCAATATGACAATACGATGCGTGTCATATGAACGGAACGGTGGAAAGTTGCATGGCAATATATCTCGGAATGGCTATGGAAATGCCATGATAGGTAGGTATGGTGGCTGTTTTGAGGAACAATATGGTGGCTGTTTTGAGGAAGGATATATAGTTGGTTTATGGCACCGGCGAAAGTTGCGCGGTACAAGAGAGGCTAGCAATGGTGGAAGGGTGAGAGTGCGTATAATCCATGGACTCACATTAGTCATGAGAACTCATATAGTTATTGCAAAAATCTACGAGTCATCAAAATAAAGCAATCAACGCATGCCCCTAGGGGGAGGTTGGTAGGAGTTAACCATCGCGCGCCCCCGACCTCCACACAAAGGTTGACACTCTACAAATACCTCATGCTTTAACTTAGTCACACAACGTTTTACCATACGTGCATGCTACGGGAATCACTAACCTTAACACAAATATTTCTCAATTTCATAATCACTCCACTATCATGACTCTAATATCACTATACTCATGCCTCAAAACATTTATCAAGCATCCAACATCTCTTTCTACTCAATGCACTTGATGTGGGATTTTTTACTACATTGACATTGGATGTTTATCATGTGAAGACTAGTTTCTCTAGCCTAAACACTTTACCATGCTGTTTTAATAGACTCTCAAATAGATCTAAGTGAAGCATGAGAGTTCAACAATTTCTACAAAATATTACCACCACCGTGCTCTAAAAGATATAAGTGAAGCACTAGAGCAAAAGCTATTCAACTCAAAAGATATAAGTGAAGCATATAGAGTGTTCTAACAATTTCTAGGGCATATTTAACTCTCTCAAATAGGTGTGCCCAGCAAGGATGACTGTGGCAAACTAACAAGCAAATACTCAAATTATACAAGACGCTCCAAGCAAAACACATAACATGTTGCGAATAAAAATATAGCTCCAAGTATAGTTACCGATGGATGAAGACGAAAGAGGGGATACCTTCCCGGGGCATCCCCAAGCTTAGGCTTTTTGATTATCTTGAATTTACTTGGGGTGCCATGGGCATCCCTAAGCTTAGGCCTTTGCTACTCCTTGTTCCATAGTCCATCAAAGCAATACTCAAAACTTGAAAACTTCACAACACAAAACTTAGACAAAAATTCTCGTGAGCTGCGTTAGTAAGAGAAAGCAAACCACCACTCAAAGGTACAGCAAGGAACTCATTCATTGTTTTTATTGGTGTTAAACCTAATGTACTCCAAGTTCTCTATGGTTCATATCCTCCAATATTACTCATAGATGCATCGGAATAAGCAAACAACACACGAAAAACAGAATCTGTCAAAAACAGAACAGTCTGTAGTAATCTGCTGGGTTCGCCTACCTCTGGAACTCCAAACAATTCAAACTAAATTGGTAAATTTGCGAAATTTGTATACCAATCAGCAGCAAAAAGAAACAACTAAAAATCACGCTCCATTAAAATCTTAAGACTACTTTAGCGAGCGCTAACGATTCTGTTTTTCACAGCAAGATCATATAAACTTCACACAAGTCTTACCAAAGATTCTACTTGGCAGAAACACTAAACAAAACATGAAAACACATCTAATCAGATGCTATATGCAATATTTATTCCTTAATAGCAACAAAAACAAAAAACATAAAATTGGGTTGCCTCCCAACAAGCGCTATCGTTTTACGCCCCTACCTAGACACGATACAAGATAGATCTAGGTATTGCCATCTTTGGAAGGCAATTATTTGATTAAGCACTTATGATTCTTGGGCACTTATTTGTCCCTATGAATAATCAATCTCTTGGGCAAGAAATCAAGGAATTCTAAGGTGTTAAAAGGATTTCTTGCAAAAGTAAGAAAATTAGGGTGAACACTTATGGATTTTAGATCCGCAAGTCTACATGTTTCACCCTTGTCTTTAGGGACATAAATGAACTTAGATAATTTAGTGGAGGTATTTGGAGTAGTTTTTATAGCGGAAAGAGTGGAACCCACATTAGTGATAACATCCTCAAGCTTACTGATTCTAGTGGAATCCTGATCTAGCTTTTCTTTAACCATGGGTTATTTTTCCTTAAGATTTTTCAGAACAACTCCTACCTTGGATCCGTATTGGGTAATTTCATTGTGAATTTTTCTATCCAAGCTCTCTAACAATTCTACCGTAGCAACTTTGTTCTCAATAATTTCTAACCTTTGCATAACATGCTCCAAAGTTAAAACGGTCCCATTAACCGTAAGAGGTGGTGAGCCAAATAATTCAGTCATAGCTTTATAAGAATCAACGGTGTGGCTACCCAAGAAATTCCCTCCGGTAATGGTATCTAAGATAAATCTATTCCAAGGAGTTATGCCGACATAAAAATTGCGAAGAAGCACGGAAGTGGAAAGCTTCCTATTAGAATTATCTTGAGCATCGCAAATTCTATACCAGACATCTTTTAAATCTTCTCTCTCCCTTGTTTAAAGTTGAGGACCTCACTCTCGGGAGTGGTGATAATGATAGGTGTGCTAGACATGATGACAAGCAAGCAAGCAACACACAAGCAAAAAAGAAGCAAGCGAACGAGAAACACACGACGGAAGAAGAGCGAATAAAACGACAAAGGTGAAGCGGGGGAGAGGAAAACGAGAGGCAAATAAATGTAATGCGAAGGATAAGGGTTTGTGATAGGTACTTGGTATATGACTTTTGCGTAAGCCTCCCCGGCAACGGCGCCATAAATTCTTCTTGCTACCTCTTGAGCTTGCGTTGTATTCCCTCGAAGAGGAAAGGGAGATGCATCACAATAGCGTAAGTATTTCCCTCAGTTTTTGAGAACCAAGGTATCAATCCAGTAGGAGACCACGCGCCAGTCCCTCGCACCTGCACAAACAAATAAGAACTTTGCAGCTAACACGATAAGGGGTTGTCAATCCCTTTACGGTCACTTACGAGAGTGAGATCTGATAGAGATGATAGTTTATATTTTTGGTATTTTTGGTTTAATAAAACAACAAATAAACAACGACAAAAGAAATTAACGGGAAAGTAATATGATAGAGATAGACCCGGGGGCCATAGTTTTCTCTAGTGGCTTCTCTCATGATAGCGATATTCTATGGTGGGTAAACAAATTACTGTCGAGCAATTGATAGAAAAACGAATAATTATGAGACTATCTAGGCATGATCATTGTATATAGGCATCACGGCCGAGACAAGTAGACTGACTCCTGCCTGCATCTACTACTATTACTCCACACATCGACCACTATCCAGCATGCATCTAGTGTATTGAGTTCATACGAACAGAGTAACGCCTTAAGCAAGATGACATGATGTAGAGGGATAAACTCAAGCAATATGATGAAAACCCCATCTTTTTATCCTCGATGGCAACAATACAATACGTGCCTTGCTGCCCCTACTGTCACTGGGAAATGACACCTTAAGATTGAACCCAAAGCCAAGTACTTATCCCATTGCAAGAACTATAGATCTAATAGGCCAAACCAAACCAATAATTCGAAGAGACTTGCATGGATATTATGAGCACATCGGATCTCGACAAACAAACCGCAAAAAGAGATTACATCGAATAGATCTCCTCGAAGACCGAGGAGAACTTTGTATTGAGATCCGAAGAGAGAGAAGAAGCCATCTAGATACTAGCTATGGACCCGAAGGTCTGTGGTAAACTACTCACAACTCATGGTGAGGGCGATGATGATGATGATGAAGGTCTCCATGATGGATCCCCCTCCCGGAACAGGCTCCAAGATGGGATCTCCACGGGAACATCAGCTACGGCGGTGGAATTAGGGTTTTCTCTCTGCGTTCGGAGTTTCTGGGGTACGTAGGCATATATAGGAGGAAGAGGGGCACCAGGGGCCACGGGGCCTGCCCTCGAGGCAGGGGGCGCGCCCTGGGAAGGGGGTGCGCCCCCACCCTCAAGGGTGGGCCCCATATCCTCTGGCTTGGCTCCGAAGTTTATCTCGCGTGATTTCCTCCAAAAATATCTCCTGCGAAGGTTTCATTCCGTTTGGACTCCGTTTGATATTCCTTTTCTGCAAAACCCTGAAATAGGCAAAAAACAGCAATCTGGACTGGGCCTTTGGGTTAGTAGGTTAGTCCCAAAAATGATATAAAAGTGAATGATAAAGCCCATTAAACATCTAAGACTTCATAAATAATAGCATGGAACAATCAAAAATTATAGATACGTTGGAGACGTATCAGCCACCGACTCGTCGCTCTCCGCATACCCGACTTCTATCACTACTTGCATGGCGTGGCCGCCGGCATGGGAGTCTCGGCCACAGAAACGGGAGACGCGGTACGAGGCTGCGGCATGGACGGCAACAACGACGCCCGTGCGCCGCTCCTCGTCGAGCTGGCCTGGAGCGGCGAGTTGGTGAACCACGCGCCGGCTTGGGGCGGCAACTAGCTCCGTCAGGCATGGGGAGGGAGGTGGATCAGCGAGCTGCATAGCTCGTATCCGGCGGGCTTGACGGGCCACCCAGCCGGCTTGGATGTTTAATAACTACTCTTCTAAACCCTTTTTCTTTATTCAACAACCCCGGGCCAGTGCTCCACATGAGTGTTGGTCCGAAACGGGGGTTACGCGGGGCCACCACGAGGAAACTCGAGGTTTGGTAAAAACCTGTGGGATCGCCCATCCGGTCGTGTCCTGAGACTAGATACGCGCGGCTACCTATCAGGGTGTCGACACGCCGGGAGGATTTGCTGGATTAGCCTTACCTTAGTTCGGAGTATCTTGAGCACGGGATTCCGAGGATACTCGGGTCTTCCCACTTTTGGAGTTGCGACTCCGTGGATCGTGGGCTTGTCATGGGCCAAGTTGGAACACCCCTGCAGGGTTTTGAACTTTCGAAAGCCGTGCCCGCGGTTATGTGGCAGATGGGAGCTTGTTAATATCCGGTTGTAGATAACTTGACACCATGTTCCAATACACTACCAGCGTGCGTACCGTGACTGTCAATTTCCGAAAGGGTTTTCGGGAGATGAACACGGTGGGGTTATGTTTGACTGGCTGTAGCTAGGATCACTTTGTGATCATCTCTCGGCCGAGGCACTTCTCTTCTCGCTCTCTTTTACGTAAGTTAGTGCTAGTTGCTGCAGACTCTTGTTGTTCCTTCACCTCTTGTTCTTTCTTCAGCCTTGTCCTCACCCAAGGCTTAAATAGTCATGTTACCCGGGAACGGGATTGCTTAGTCCTCTGTGGCTCACAGTTACTTCACCACACCAGATGCAGGTTCAGCCGAGTTTGATGCAGGAGATGATCAGTTCTTCACCAGGAGTTCGATGAAGAGCGTGGCCGTTTGCTTGTGTCGGTTTTCGACGATCAGTAGTGGTTTCTACTAGGATTCGATCTAGGCCTGTGGATTTATGTTGTTTTTGGTATCTTTCTTTTGATCTTCGCCCGTAGTCGGGTTGTGATGTTTTGAATGATGTTTTGCTTATGTAATGTATTGTGTGAAGTGGCGAGTGTAAGCCAACTATCTCCTTTCGCAATTTAATCCCTCTTTTACATGAGTCGTGCAAAGATACCAAACTTGAGATCATTCTAGGATGGGCTTATACCTTTAAGTCGTGCCTCGACACGTAGGAGGTATAGTCCCATCCTGGGCATTACATGACAATGGGGGAGCGAGCCGAGGCGACCCCCGATGACAGAAGGTACCCGGCGTCCCTAAGCTCAATGTTGTGCTCCTCGGTCACTGTCGAGCACCTCCTCGCCCCCTTGTCCCGGGGCAGTCTTGCTTTCTATGACCGTCGCCTTTTGGCCGCCTTTGGGAGCCTCGTTGTTGGAGATATGCCCTATAGAAAATCATATGATGCTGATATTTCCCTATGTATTCATGAGCCATTTATATTGTCCTTGAACATCATCAGTGATATGTATCAATAAGTAGGTAACTGTTGGAAATATGCCCTAGGGGCAAAAATAAATTGGTTATTATCATATTTCCTTATTCATGACAAAGGTTTATTATTCATGATAGAATTGTATTGACCGAAAACTTAAATACATGTGTGAATATATAAACAAATATTATGTCCCTAGTGAGCCTCTACTAGACTAGCTCGTTGGTCAAAGATGGTTAAGGTTTACTAACCATAAACATGAGTTGTCATTTGATAACGGGTTCACGTCATTAGGAGAATGATGTGATGGACAAGACCCAAATGTAAGCTTAGCAGTTGATCGTATAAGTTTTTTGTTATAGCTTTCTTCATGTAAAGTATCTATTCCTAAGACCATGAGATAGTGCAACTCACTGACACAGAGGAATACTTAGTGTGTATCCAAACTTCACTTCGTAACTGGGTGATCATAAAGGTCCTCTAAGGTATCACTGGAAGTGTTTGTTGGTTTGGCAAGGGTCAAGACTGGGATTTGTCACTCCGTGTGACGGAGATATTTCTCTGGGCCATCTCGGTAATACAACATAGTAAAGAGCTTATAAGAAATGTGCCTAATGAGTTTGTCACGAGATCTTGTATTACAGAATGAGTAAAGATACTTGCCGGTAACGAAACTGAACTAGGTATGGAGATACCGACGATCGAATCGCCGGACAAAGGGAAATGCTTACAAGATTAACCGAATCCTTGACATTATGTTTCAACCGAATAAATGATCCTCGTGGAATATGTATGAACCAATATGGGCACGTAGGTCTCGCTATTGCTTATTGACCAGAGAGGTGTCTCGATCATGACTACATGATTCCCGAACCCGTAGGGTCGCACGCTTAACGTTCAAAGACGCTAGAGTGGTATTGGGATATTTGATGATTGGTAACCGAATGTTGTTCGGAGTACCATATGAGATCTTGTACATCACGAGGAGCCTCGGAATGGACGAGAGGTAAAGATTTATATATGGGAAGTCATATTTTTGGTTCCGGAAAAGGTGCAGTTTTTTCAATCTTGTACCGGGCAGATTCCACAAGGTTCCGGTGGATTTCGTGAAGGAAATATGCCCTAGAGGCAATAATAAAGTTGTTATTTATATTTCCTTATATATCATGATAAATGTCTTTTATTCATGCTAGAATTGTATTAACCGGAAACTTGATACATGTGTGAACAGAGTGTCCCTAGTATGCCTCTACTAGACTAGCTCGTTAATCAAAGATGGTTATGTTTCCTAACCATAGACATGAGTTGTCATTTGATCAGCGGGATCACATCATTAGGAGAATGATGTGATGGACAAGACCCATCCGTTAGCTTAGCACTATGATCGTTTAGTTTTACTGCTATTGCTTTTCTTCATGACTTATACATGTTCCTGTGACTATGAAAATATGCAACTCCCGTATACCGGAGGAACACCTTGTGTGCTATCAAACATCACAACGTAACTGGGTGATTATAAAGATGCTCTACAGGTGTCTCTGAAGGTGTTTGTGGTGTTGGCATAGATCGAGAATAGGATTTGTCACTCCGAGTGTCAGAGAGGTATCTCTGGCCCTCTCGATAATACACATCATAATAAGCCTTGCAAGCAAACGACTAATGATTTAGTCACGGGATGATGTATTACGGAACGAGTAAAGAGACTTGCCTGTGATGAGATTGAACTTAGTATGATGATACCAACGATCGAATCTCGGGTAAGTAACATACCAATGACAAAGGGAACAACGTATGTTGTTATGTGGTTTGACCGATAAAGATCTTCGTATAATATGTGGGAGACAATATGAACATCCAGGTTCCGCTATTGGTTATTGACTGGAGATTAGTATCGGTCATGTATACGTAGTTCTCGAACCCTTAGGGTCCGCGCGCTTGACGTTCGATGACGAAGGGTATTATGAGTTTATGTGTTTTGATGTACTGAAGGTAGTTCGGAGTCCCGGATGTGATCAAGGACATGACGAAGAGTCTCGAAATGGTCGAGACATAAAGATTGATATATTGGAAGGTTATATTCGGACACCGGAAGGGTTCCGGAGGTCACCGGATAAATACCGGAGTACCGGAGAGTTACCGGAACCCCACGGGGGCTTGATGGGCTTACATGGGCTTTAGTGGGAGGGAGAGGAGGCGGCCAAGAGGTGGGGGCGCCCCCCCTAGCCCAATTCGAATTGGGAGGGGGCCGACCCCCCTTTCCTTCTTCTCCTCTTCCCCTTCCTTCCCCCTCCTAGTAGGACTAGGAAAGGGGGGAAACCTACTCCTAGTAGGAGTAGGAATCCCCTTTGGGGCACGCCATAGGAGGCCGGCCGGCCCCCTCCTCCACTCCTTTATATACGTGGCCAGGGGGCACCCCATAGACACACAAGTTGATTTCTTAGCCATGTGCGGTGCCCCCCTCCAAAGTTACACACCTCGGTCATATCAACGTAGTGCTTAGGCGAAGCCCTGCGCTGATAACTTCATCATGACCGTCACCACGCCGTCGTGCTGACGGAACTCTCCCTCGACCTCAACTGGATCAAGAGTTTGTGGGACGTCATCAAGCTGAACGTGTGCTGAACGTGGAGATGCCGTACGTTTGGTGCTTGGATCGGTTGGATCGCGAAGACGTTCGACTACATCAACCGCGTTACTAAACGCTTCCGCTTTCAGTCTACGAGGGTACCTGGACACACTCTCCACGCTTGTTTCTATGCTTCTCCTAGATAGATCTTGTGTGATCGTAGGATTTTTTTTAAAATACTATGTTCCCCAACATTCCGGAAGTCCACAAGTGGGCCCACCATGTCCCAAGGGCTGGCATGGGCTGAGAGGAGGCGCCCTGGCCTTATTGGGCTAGGCAGACCAAGTCCTCAAAAGCCCATGTGGGCAGGGAAGGGGAAAAAGGGGAGTCCTAATAGGAATAGGATTGGACAATAAGTTGTGGGCGATAATATTCATAATGCTGACCAACATGTCATACTTTGATTCAGTGATATTGTGAGATGAAGCGGCCCAGACCGACATTATGTGTACGCTTACGCAGACTGGTTTCACCGTTACGAGCACTCGTTGCTTAAAGGTGACCGGTGGCTGTCTGTCTCTATCACTTTAAATCGAGTGTGACTACGCCCGGTCCTTGTGAAGGTTAAAACAACACACTTGACAAAAATTCGTTTTGGTTTTGATGCGTAGGTAAGAACGGTTCTTGCTAAGCTCGTAGCGGCCACGTAACACTTGCAACAACAAAGTAGAGGATGTCTAACTTGTTTTTGCAGGGCATGTTGTGATGTGATATGGTCAAGACGTAATGAGTTATACGTTATTGTATGAGATGATCATGTTTTGTAAATTATCGGCAACCGGCAGGAGCCTTATGCTTGTCTCTTTATTGTATGAATTGCGAACCATGTAATTGCTTTACTGAGTTAGCGATAGTAGTAGTAGCAATAGTTGGCGAGATGACCACGACGCTGTGATGATGATCATGGTATCAAGCCGGTGACGATGGAGATCATGACGATGCTTTGGAGATGGAGATCGAAAGCACAAGATGATGATGGCCATATCATGTCACATATTTTGGTTGCATGTGATGTTTATCTTATTTTGCTTAGTACGACGGTAGCATTATAAGATGGCCCCTTACAAAATTTCAAGGTACAAGTGTTCTCCTTGAGTATGCACCGTTGCGAAAGTTCGTCGTGCCGAGACACCACATGATGATCGGGTGTGATAAGCTGTGCGTTCAAATACAACGGGTGTAAGACAGTTTTGCACATGCAGAATACTCGGGTTAAACTTGATGAGCCTAGCATGTATAGACATGGACTCGGAACACTAGAGACCGAAAGGTCAAGCATGAATCATATAGTAGATATGATCAACATAAGATGTTCACCATTGAAAACTACTCCATCTCACTTGATGATCGGACATGGTTTTGGTGATTTGGATCACGTGATCATTTAGATGACTAGAGGGATGTTTATAAGTGAGAGTTCTTTAGTAATATGATTAATTGAACTTTAATTTATCATGAACTGAGTCCTGATAGTTTTAATATATCTATGTTGTTGTAGATCAATGGCCCGTGCTACCGTTCCCTTGAATTTTAATGCCTTCCTAGAGAAAGCTAAGTTGAAAGATGATGGTAGAAACTACACAGACTGGGTCCGTAACTTGAGGATTATCCTCATTGCTGAACAGAAGAATTATGTCCTTGAAGCACCGCTAGGTGACAGGCTTGCTGCAGGAGCAACTCCAGACGTTATAAACGCCTGGCAAGCTCGTTCTGATGACTACTCGATAGTTCAGTGTGCCATGCTTTACGGCTTATAATTAGGACTTCAAAGACATTTTGAAAGTCATGGAGCATATGAGATGTTCCAAGAGTTGAAGTTGATATTTCAAGAAAATGCCCGAATTGAGAGATATGAAGTCTCCAATAAGTACTATAGGTGCAAGGTGGAGGAGAACAGTTTTATCAGTGAACACTTACTCAGAATGTTTGGGTACTACAATCACATGACTCAACTTGGATGCAAAGTTGATGACGATAGTGTTATTGATAGAGTTCTTCAATCACTGCCACCAAGCTATAAAGGCTTCGTGATGAACTATAATATGCAAGGGATGCAGAAGACTATTCCCGAGCTCTTCGTTATGCTCAAAGCTGCGGAGGTAGAAATCAAAAAGGAGCATCAAGTGTTGATGGTTAACAAGACCACTAGTTTCAAGAAAAAGGGTAAGGGAAAGAAGGGGAACTTCAAGAAGAATAGCAAGACCGTTGCTACTCCCGCGAAGAAACCCCAGTTTGGAGCCAATGAAAGGATCGAGACGGACCTAGAGGGGGGGGGGGGGGTG